>SJYO01029184.1:28278773-28878773 GCA_006410555.1 Capra ibex
AGGACACCAGTACATACCTACACTCTCAACCTGACACTTCTTCCGACTCGCGACTTCTTAACTACGAAAACTTGACACCACAACCTCTTCTGAGAACTCTCAGGGAACCTGACGTTCCTCTAGGTTGGTCGGGTAAGACTTCCTCTAGTTGGGACCCTAAAGAAACCTTCCTTACTACGATTTCGACTTTGAGGTTATGAAACCGGTGGAGTACGTTTCTCAACTGAGTAACCTTTTCTGAGACTAAGACCCTCCCTAACCCCCGTCCTCCTCTTCCCCTACTGTTTCCTACTCTACCGACCTACCGTAGTGACTGAACTACCTGCACTCAGACCCACTTGAGGTCCTCCACCACTACCTGTCCCTCCGGACCGTACGACGTTAAGTACCACAACGTTTCTCAGTCTGTGCTGACTCGCTAAGTTGACTTTTGATTTGATTCCATTTAAGTAAATTGTCTTATAAGAAACCCATAAAAATTAGTCAATCTAGATATTATTACTGGACCTCTCTAGAGGTACTGTACAACCATTTATTTTTATCAAATATCTTATTTCATACAATGAGAGATAATATATATTTTATCTATTTTGTTGTTCCTGGATAACATATCGTATCTCTTGATATGAGTTATAAAAAATATGTATATATAGTATACATAATTATATATACTATTACACATATATAATATATATATTGACTTAGTGACAACATGTGGACTTTGATTGTGTTGTAACGTTTAGTTGATATAAAGATAAATTTAAAAAGAATAATTTAATTTAAATGTTTTCTTATTGGTCCTTCTTTATCTTTAATAATTGATGGATTACTGTTAGTGACTTTAACTTTGTCACTAAATTTTAGAGGGGTTTTTGTTTTCAGGTCCCGGTCCACCGAAGTGTCCCCTTAAGATAGTTTGTACATCGCTTCTCGATTACGAATAAAAAGACTTCGAGAAGGTTTTTTAACGTCTTCTTCCTCGTGAAGGTTTGAGTAAGATACTCCGGTGTTAGTGGGACTATGGTTATGGTCCATCTCTGTTATGTTTTTTTCTTTTAATGTTCGGTTATAGTGACTACTTGTATATACGTTTTTAGGAATTGTTTTAAGACCGTTTGTCTTAGGTTGTTGTGTAATTTTTCGAGTATATAGTACTAGTTTAACTCAAATAAGGTCCCTATGTTCCTAAGAAGGTATATACGTTTAGTTGGTTGCACTATGTGGTATAGTTGTTTAATTTTATATTTTTGGTATACTAGTAGAGTTATCTCCGTCTTTTTCGGAAACTGTTTTAGGTCGTAGGTAAATACTATTTTTCTTTTATAAAGTTTTTTATACGTATCTTTCTTGGATGGAGTTGTATCATTTCCTGTATATACTTTTCGGGTGTCGTTTGTAACAAGAGTTACCACTTTTCGATTTTCGAAAGGAAGCTTCTAGTTCTTGTTCTGCTCCACAGGTGAGAGTGGTGATAATAAGTTGTATCAAAACCTTCAGGATCGATGTCATTAATCCCTTACTTTTTCTTTACTTTCCTTAGGTCTAGTCTTTTCTTCTTCGTTTTGAGAGTGACGTTTACTGTACTATGATATTTATCTTTTGGGTTTTCTTTCATAGTCTTTTAATGATCTCGGTTAGTCGTTTAAGTCGATTCAGACTCCTATGTTTCAGTTATGTGTCTTTAGTGAACGTAAGGATATATGATTGTTACTTTTTAGTCTTTCTTTTAAATTCCATAGTTATGGTAAGTGACAACGTTGTTTTTATCAATTTATAGATCCTTATTAGGATGGATTCCTTTGTTTTCTGGACATGTGTCTTTTGGTATTTTGTGACTACTTTCTTTAGTTTCTGTTGTATTTGTCTACCTCTCTTTATCAGGTACAAGGACCCACCCTTCTTAGTTATAACACTTTTACTGATATGATGGTTTACGTTAGATGTCTAAGTTACACTAGGAATAGTTTAATGGTTACCGAAAAAAAAAAGTGTCTTGATCTTGTTTTTTAAAGTGTGAAGTATACCTTTATATTTTCTGGGACTTATCGGTTTCGTCAGAACTCTTTCTTCTTACCTCGACTTCCTTAGTTGGAAGGACTGAAGTCTGATATGATGCTTCGAGGTCAGTAGTTCTATCATACCATGACCGTGTTTTTACATTTATATCTGGTTACCTTGTTCTATCTCTTGGGTTTCTATTTGGGTGTGTGGATACCCATGGAATAAAAACTGTTTCCTCCGTTCTTATATATTACCCCGTTTCTATCGGAGAAGTTATTCACCACGACCCTTTTGACCTGTCGATGTACGTTTTCTTACTTTAATCTAGTGATGAATTGTGGTATGTGTTTCTATTTGAGTTTTACCTAATTTCTGAATTTATATTCTGGTCTTTGATAATTTGAGTCTCCTCTTGTAACCGTCTTGTGAGCCACCGTGTTTAGTTCCGTTCTAAAAGATACTGGGTGGAGGATCTCATTAACTTTATTTTGGTTTTTATTTCTACGTCTTGGATTAATTTGAATTTTCGAAAACGTGTCGTTTACTTTGATGTTTCACTTTTCTGTTGGGAGTCTTACCCTCTTTTATTATCGTTCCCTTTGTTGACTATTTCTTAATTAAGGGTTTTATATGTTCGTCGAATGTGTTGAGTTATTGTCTTTTCGTTTGTTGGGTTAGTTTTTCACACTTTCCCTGGACTACTCTGTAAAGAAGTCCAGTATGTCTACCGATTGTTCGTATACTTTTCTATGAGTTGTAGTGAGTAATAGTCTCTTTATGTTTAGGTTTGATGTTACTCTATGGTGGAGTGTGGTCAGTCTTACCGGTAGTAGTTTTTCAGATGTTTGTTATTTACGACCTCTCCCACACCTCTTTTCAGTTCCTTTATGAGAACGTAACGACCACCCTTACATTTGACTATGTCGGTGATACCTTCTGCCATACCTCTGAGGAATTTTTCGATCCTTATTTTGGTGGTATACTGGGTCGTTAGGGTGAGGATCCGTATATGGGACTCCTTTACTTTTGGCTTTTTCTGTGTACATGGGGTTACAAGTGACGTCGTGATAAATGTTATCGATCTTGTACCTTCGTTGGATCTACAGGTAGCTGTCTACCTACCTATTTCTTCGACACCATGGATGACCCGTATTTGTGGTTCCTTTGGTCTTGACTTTCTCTGTGTACATAGGGTCACAAGTAGTGTCGTGACAAATGTTATCGGTCCTGTACCTTCGTTGGATCTACAGGTAACCGTTTACTGACCTATTCTTTCGATACGATGTATATGTGTTGCCTTATAATGAGTCGATAATTTTTACGTAAACTCAGTCAAGATTACTCCACCTACTTTGACCTCGGATAATATGTCTCACTTCATTCAGTCTTTCTTTTTGTGGTTACGTCATATGATTGCGTATATATACTTAAATCTTTCTACCATTACTACTGGGATATACGCTCTGTCGTTTTCTCTGTGTCTACATTTCTTGTCTGAAAACCTGAAACACCCTCTTCCGCTCCCACCCTACTAAACTCTCTTATCGTAACTTTGTACACATAATGGTATACACTTCATCTAGTGGTCAGGTCCAAGTTACGTTCTACAAGTCCCGGTCACGTGACCCTACTGTAACTCCCTACCCTACCCCTTCCTCCACCCTCCCCCCCTGTGTGTATGTGGACACCGACTAAGTACAGTTACATACCGTTTTTGGTGATGTTATAATATTTAATCGGAGGTTAAATTTAATTAAGTAATTAATTTTTTTTTCTTCTTCGACACCATGTATATATGTTACCTTATGATGAGTCGGTATTTTTTCTTACGTAAACTTAGACAAGATTACTCTACCTACTTTGATCTCGGGTAATATGTCTCACTTCCTTCAGTCTTTCTCTTTATATTTATAACATATGACTGTGTGTATACACCTTGGACTTCTCTACTGTGACTATTTAAATAAAAGTCCCGTAATTACCTCTTTGTATGTATCTCTTTTCTGGATACCTCTAACCCCTTCCTCTCCTCCCTCTTCCCCTCTAAATACCTTTCTCATTGTATCTTTAAATGTTATAGTACACATTTTGTCTATCGGTTACCCTTAAACGACATACTGAGTCCCTTGAGTTTGCCCCCGAGACACTGTCCGACTTCCAACTCTACCCCTACCTCTACCCTCCCACTAGACCCTCCTTCCAAACCCTCCCTCCCCTGTACTTACATGGATGCCGACTAAGAACAACTATATACTGTCTTTTGGTGTTTTAAGACATTTCGTTAATAGGAAGTTAAATTTTAAAAAAATTTTCTTATTACTAATTATATATCATACCAAAGTAAAAACGTTTGGTTGTTTCTCCTCTTCGGATACATAAATACACACGGAATGTATGTCTTTTCATACCTTTATGTATGTAATTTGACTATTATGTATAAAGTAATCCTTCTATCTTGACCTCTTTCTTCTCTCCTTTGTATAAAAAGGGGAGTATGTGATGAAGTGAAAAACAATGTTACCTTATATAATGTAAAAATTCATCTTTTATAATCGTTGACATAAATTATACCTCCTTTATAGTGGAAAAAATCAATCGTTTTAAATTTCACTTTTATGAATTCCGTAAACACTGAATATTTAATGAAATAGGGTTATGAGGTTCCAGATCATCCTTTGTTGTCTACTGAAAGGGTGAGGATACTCACCTCACTTTAGGTAAGACACTTTTAGGCTCTCTTTCTTAGGAAAGAGGGGTGACTAATCTTCCAGACAGTGTCACCTTCGACCCGAGAACCCTTTGATACAACACCCTATTCTCGGTCTCCGGTCACGACTGCGGGCTACAGTTTGCTGTCTCACATACCAGTAACGTGTCCTACACACTGATGTTGATTTTATACTTTTTGGGTTGAAAAATATACGGAGTATCTTGTCAAGATTTCCGTAATCGGGTTTTTCTTCAGATTTTGTAAACCTTCCTGTCGTGAGTTGGTGAAATTTCACTAGGAGTAGACAATCGTATTTTACAAGACCAGACAACTAATTTTTTATTATTATTATTGTGGAACAGAACAAACTACCGAGGTGGTTAAGACGATTCACGTTATGGATGGATTGGGACCTATATACGTGGTGAATTAAGTTGGAAATACCCTTAACGACGTAATCAAAGTGTACTGCATAGTCTCGATAAGACAACAGTGTCGTGGGAGCCCTAGGACCCGGGACGTGTCACTTTCGGATGGAGTTCACCTTTTGGGTTTCCAACACTACCAATGATGAAGATGTTGATGGTGAAAACTCTCTCCAATGGAAAAAAAAAATTCTCTCTCTCAATAAGAAATTAATGTATCGTATTTAGAGAATGATCTACTAGGATTTTTTTTCAATTTTCTTATAAGAAATTAGAAATAAAACCTCCTTCTCATATTTTAACCTCTTCGATGGTCAAAACTCACGGATAAATGGTACGCGGTCCGTAAGACAGTTCACCGTTTCTTTGACTCAGTGGTCCCCACAATTCATTGAATGGATTCGGGTGTGTCGATCATATTGAACCTCGATCTCTTACTTTGGTCAGACTAAGTTTTCGGGAAACGGGAGTACGAGAAGTAATATACGGAATTTCCCAGTGTCCCCAGGAGGTCGAAGTCGAAAATCAGGATAAGTCAGTAAGTAAGTGACTTATTAAGATGGTTTAAATGATTCGCAGATGATATACATTCAGTGACACGACCCTTATATGTCTTTTGATTCTATAGTAAAGATGAGAACGTTTTGAACGTAAGACCACCTTCTACATTCATTCACTGGTATCATATTACATCATACTGTTACATTATATGTAGTCCTCGGTTTTCACGGTTCCTCGTAAATACTCCTCGGGGGTCAGGACGGACCCCTTCTGTTGACAAAATCCAGGTCTTTTCCGAACTAACCTTTCTCTAGTGAAGTTGTACATATTTCCAGTTCAGTACCTAGGACTGAAATCAGAAAAACAATCTTAGATTTTTAATATTCCATATTCTTTCGTAGATTTTTCCTTTTCCATCTTTCTCGATACACTTTTCTTGTGTTAGAATGGAAATTTTTTCAACTCTTTGTAACTTCATGGACTTTGATCATACTACACCAATGAGTAATGAAAGGGATTGTGTCAATTTTTGTTTCCGTTTCGAGAATAAACTTAGGTAAGATTACTCCACCGACTTGGGTTTCGGATAATATGTCTCACTTCATTCAGTCTTACTCTTTATATTTATGGCATACGATGACGATTCAGTAAACTCAGCACAGACTGAGACACGCTGGGGTATCTGTCGTCGGGTGGTCCGAGGGGGCAGGGACCCTAAGAGGTCCGTTCTTGTGACCTCACCCAACGGTAAAGGAAGAGGTTACGTACTTTCACTTTTCACTTTCACTTCAGCGAGTCACCACAGAACGTGAGAATCACTGGGGTACCTGACGTCGGATGGTCCGAGAAGGTAGATACCCTAAAAGGTCCGTTCTCATGACCTCACCCGACGGTAACGGAAGAGACTTTATAGTATATGACTGTGTATATATACCTTAGATTTCTCTACCGAGACTATTTGAATAAAAGTCCCGTCGTCACCTCTTTGTCTGTATCTCTTGTCTGGATACCTGTACCCCCTTCCGTCCTCCCTCTTCCCCTCTACATACCTCTCTCATTGTCTCTTTAAATTTTACGGTATACATTTGATCTATCGGTTACCCTTAAACGACATACTGAGTCCCTTGAGTTTGTTCCCGAGAGACTGTTAGATCTTCCCACCCGACCCCTCCATCTACCCTCCCTCCCCTGTACCCACATGAATACCGACTAAGAACAAATACATACTGTCTTTTGGTGTTTTAAGACAATTCATCAATAGGAAGTCAATTTTTTTTTTCGAGAACTACTTAACGTTTGTCTCGTTTCGATAATCTCGAACTTTCAACGAACTTGACGAACTTTATGTGTTTGTCCATTGACACCCAGTTGAAAGACTGTAGATTACACACACTCCTTCTAAGAGGTACCCTCATTTATGATAGACCTTATCTAATAAACTTGAAATAAGACTCTTTCCCTTGATCCGTATACAGTCTTAAATACAAAATTTTTTAATAAAATACAACAAAAAAGAATTTTTCTTATAAATCTCAATTATTAACTACGACAATGAAATTACTCCCAAAAAGAGTATCCTATTTCTCCATAACCCAATACAATTAGATCGAAGAGGATAAAAGTGTATTCTTTTACTGGTACCTCAATCGTCTGTTCTGGGTTTACAAGTGGATCCGGTTTTTTTGAACAGTAATGGTACATAGATTCGTCTGTTTCCGCAGTTCAAACAAGTCCTCCAACTCACGATACCTCCTCTGGTTCCTACACTCATACCCGAGTAATCCAACTCGGTACAAATCGTCTTTTTCTTTTTCCTTGGTCGATGTGAGACGGTCGTTACAGTCACTTGTGGTCGAAACACTTCTTATCGCACGATAGGTGGAGATCTTATCCCTGAAGGGACCATCGAGTCGACCATTTCTTAGGTGGACGTTACGTCCTCTGGGGTCAACCTAAGGATTTAACCTTTCTAGGGGACCTCTTCCTTTACCGTTGGGTGAGGTCATAAGTACGGACCTCTTAAGGTACTTGTCTCCTCGGATCACCCGATGTCAGGTACCCCAGTGTTTCTCAACCTGTACTGACTCGTGTCACTTCTTTCACTTCAGCGAGTCAGCACAGGCTGAGAAGCACTGGGGCACCTGATATCGGGTGGTCCGAGGAGACGGGTACCCCAAGAGGTCCTTTTTTATGACCTTACCCAACGATAAAGGAAGAGGTCCCCTATAAGGGTTGGGTCCCTAACTTGGACCCAGAGAACGTGACGTCTGTCTGCGAAATGGTAGACTCGGTGGTCCCTTCGGGTTTTTAGTATTATTCGTAAGTACGAAACCCTACTAACAAAGACTTTGTGACATTTATTCGGTACTTTATTTTCTGGAAATCTTATTCCGTATAACCGGTTCTTGTTCACTACTGAACTTTAGGTATCGAGTACACCTTTCGAACGACAAGTAGGTGACCTAGTCCTCTAGAAGAAAGTTCCTTGAGTCATTGAACTAACCTGAACGTCTAGTTAGGAAGTCCCACCAAAAACGGGTCTTTCTCTCTCTTTATTACGACCCTTATCGTCAATAGATAACGACACATTGTTTAGTGGGGTTTTTACTAAATTTTGACGTTAATGAAGAAACCAAGTATCATAAGACCCAGGAGACCCACCAAGTGACCCGACCCTGATCTCCCTTCGTTCCCTTTACGGATCCAGTGTTGTAAATTCCTCCATGGGTCAGCATCCCCGTACGTTAACAGTTGAGACATGAACGTAGTAGGACTCTCACTCACGGATGAATTTTAAACACGAGATCCGTGAAATGAACGGAGTGGGGTCACGGACTGGGACTACTAAGGAGACTAAATTCGGTCGATCCCACTAGAGACGATCCAAGAAAATACGATACCTTATCACCAGTCCAACACTCAGTCGATTCTCCATCCACTAGATTTTGTCGAAGTGAGTGTACAGACCGTGAAACATCTGATAACTGTCCCCGTTATTCCCACTGACCCGGGGTATAGAGAGGGGTAAGTTGTCTGATCGATCGTATGTGAAGACAACAGGAAATATCTAAGGACATTCGGCATTTCCTCCCGTTCAGAGTTATACACTCGTTGAAAGTTCAGAGACGGACGTAACGTACACGATGAACAAGGTTACCGGTTTTGTTCAGTGTGTTGGTTGGGGTCTCACTCTCGACTTCCTCTGATATATTCTCGTACCTTGTACCTCTGTCCTTGTTTGACCCTGGAAATGATATGGTGTTACAGGTTGTCATTTGACCTCTTTACTATATAGAGGCAGGAATCTGGGACCAGAGAGACAGAGCAAGCACTAGCAAGTCAGGAGCAGTGGGGCGGGTGGGCGGGTGGGCAGGCTGGCTGGCTGGCGGGCAGGAGGGGGGCGTGGCAGGGGATAGCTAAGGGAGATTGCAGAGAACAGCTGCTGGTACTGGGTCTTACTTTAATGAACTGGCTGGGCATGGGGCATAAGTAAATTGGCCAGACCAAAACAACTAGGGGCGCAAAGGACATACTCCCTCTCTTCTCCCTGACTGTCAAGGTAAGATCTTTCCGGGTTTTGCCTGGTGGGAAACTGGCATGTTCAGGGATTTTTCTGAAGATGTGGTAGGTGGGGGTGGTTATCTACAGCTGCCCTTTTGACCCATCTTTCCCATTGCACCAATTATTAGAGTAACCACGGTCCTAGCATGAGGCCAGTATTTCAGATAGGGTGGGTCATTATAGCACAGCAGAGAAGAGTAGGGGTCTCTGGAGCTGGGTGGGCCTAGGAATCCAAGTGACTGCAGGCAAATTATGAAGCTTCTCTGGACCTTAGTTTTCTCCTTTGTAAGATGAGGATTTTGAGGATGACCGTCACTGAGGAAGACCAAAATCCCTCAGTGTTGCTGTGGTGACCAAGTAAGACAGTGCATGTAAAGTGCCCAGTAGGGTACTCGCCAGTCATCATATGCTCAAGAAATGTTGAGCATTTGGCACTTCTGTTGCTAGCATTCTCAATATTATTATGGAGGCATGCTGCACCAGATTGATGAGTTTTATGACATTGTCCCAAATGAGCAAGTGTTCCACTGGGGGCATGAGCAGGCTGAGGGGACATGTCAACATTGTGTAATGTGTGTGTTAGTTTCCAAGTTCTGTGCCAAGAATCCTCATTGGAGGCTGCTTATGGGAGTGGGCCGGAGGGGTGAGGCTCTGGGCTTATCCACTCACTCTTACCCAGTTGTCAGAGAAGCTTGAAGTTTGTACTTCCTATAGACTGAGCTTCAAGTGAACCAAGATCTAGGACATCAGAGAGATAACTGAATGTAGCCTTAGGAATGCCAAAGGCTAGGCAACCCCAATGAGTAAGTGATAGTCAAAGACAAACAGTTCCTAGTGTTTCAGTGGTCTTATTCTAACCCCAACCCCAACTAATCTGAGCACACTGGTAAAATGGGAATAATACTATTATTGTAAGATTCCAATGTGTAATGGTTATACATCCTGGTACACTGCAGACGCTAAAGTGTACTGCCTTGAACACACCACTAGGTGAGCAGTAGGTGGTAGTAGTAGTGGTGATTTTTGTTATTAAAAATTAAAATGTTAATAAACAGGAATTTCAGTTTGTGCAATGCTACTCTCATTGATCAGTTAAATGCCTTCCTTTTCCTGAGGAAGACATTTAGGTCCATTAGAGTAGTAAAATGGGAATTAAAGCACGAGCAGGACTCAGTGAGCACTAGGAACTAATAGTTATCCTGGGGTGAAGGGTGTTCTCATCCAGGCCCTTGGCTGGCTTGCTAGTGCTGTGTGTGGTGGGAGAGCATGGCTCAGGAACCTGCACT
This sequence comes from Capra ibex, assembly GCA_006410555.1. Taxonomy (NCBI): domain Eukaryota; kingdom Metazoa; phylum Chordata; class Mammalia; order Artiodactyla; family Bovidae; genus Capra; species Capra ibex. The sequence continues at coordinate 28,289,258 of SJYO01029184.1, forward strand.
TCTCACAATTTTCCAGAAGGTGGTGCTGCTGTTTCATTTCAACCAGGACCTCCCAGGCTCTGGGCTGCTGAAGTTGCCAGCGCTGATAGCTTTTATAAACTGAGTGTGTGCTGTGTGACTGAGCCGGTTGGTTTGAAAAGGATAGAGGTGGAAAGGAGAGTTGCTCCAGCTTTGAATTTGTTTAATGCCATACAGCTTCTTTAACCTGAGAGGCCCATCTCTGATGCCACAGAGCCAGCAAACACATAAGAGGTCTCCATCACGAATCATTGTCTATTTCCTCATCTTTTTGATATTGCCTTTTGACTGCTAAACTTGTTTCCTGTTTACAGATTTTCTTGCCACTTGAGCTTCAACAGGACCCTGATATAATTGCTTTAGAGGTTCTCTACACACTGTCCTTTGGCCATGGCAGATACATCAATACCCTTAAATTCACTGCAGTTCAGCAATGTGCCGAGGGAGGAAAATGACGACACCCCAAATAGGGAGACGACCTTTTCTGGACCAATGCTAGAAAGCAGAGCAGAGGGCCAAATTCTGCCTTCTAGTGTCCAGCCTATGGTCTCAACTTCAGCATCAGACCCTGGAGGGATGTCCACACAGCTGATGACATCCCCAGCCTTTGACACCATGGCTGCACCTCTAATGGGAACAGCAAACTCTGGAGCTGTGTCCTCACCGCTCTTGTCAGACTCTGGGGCACTGTCCCCATTGTTAATGCCAACTTCGGATTCAGAGGCTCTGTCCCCATTGTTAATGCCAACCTCAGACTCTGGGATGCTGTCCCCATTGCTAATGCCAGCCTCAGATTCTGGAACATTGTCTCCATTGCTGTCCACTTCAGAGTATGGATTAATGTCCCCAGGGCTGATGACGATTCCTGACTTTGGAACAATGTCCACAGCACTAACGGCAACACCAGATTCTGAAGACATATCACCACTGGCAATGTCAGCCTCATCCTCTGAAGCAATGGCCACACCATTGATGCTAGCCCCAGATTCTGGAGAGCTCTCCCCTCTGCTAATGCCAGATATTAACCCTGGAGAGATGTCCACACAGCCAATGCCGGCTCCAAGCTTTGAAGGAATGTCACCATTGCAAATTACAGATGAAGACACTGAAGCAATGTCCAAAGTGCTAATGACTGCCCTGGTCTCTGGAGAGATCTCTTCACTGCTCATGTCAGACACAGACTCTGAAGCGATCTCCTCACTGATAATGTCAGCCCTAACTTCTGAAGCAATGTCCACCCAGCTAACGAGCACCCAAGATTCTGGGGAAATGTCCACCCAGCTAATGTCAGGCCCAAACTCTGGAGTAGAGTCTTTACCACTAATGACAGCTCCAGGCTCCGGAGCCATATCCTCACCGCTCCTGTCAGTCCCTGAAGCTGGAGAAATGCCCACCTTGTCAAAGCCAGCCCCAGATGCTGAGGCAGTGTCCCCACAGCTAATGATGGCTCTGACCTCTGGAGGGATGCCCACCCAGCTGATGCCAGCCCAAAGCTCTGGAGCTATGTCCTCACAGTTAACACAAAGTCTAGATTCTCAGATTGTGTCTACTCCACCAACGAGAGCAACAGCCCCTGGGGAGATGTCTGCATCGTCAGCAAGAGCCTCAGATTCTGGAGCAAGGTCGACACTGCAAATGAGAACCCCAGCCTCTGGCAATATGTCCACACTGCTAAATACAGTCCTAGACTCTGCAGCACTGTCCACCCCACTGATGACAGCCACAACCTCTGGAACCATGTCCGCAGAGCCAGTGCCAACTGCAACCTCTAGAGGAATGTCCACACACTTAACAACGGCTCAAATTTCTGGAACCACATCCACGGGCTTTATGAAAGTCCCAGCCAGTGGGGCAAAGTCCACACCAAGAATGAGAGCTCCAGCCTTGGGGGCAATGTCCGTCCCACCCAGCACAGCTCCCATCTCTGAAACAGTGACCACCCCAGCCTCTGGGTCAGTATCCACACTGCAAATAAAAGCGCCTGTCTCTGGAGCAACATCTAGGTCACAAAGGAGAGCCACAGCCTCGAGAGTGACAGCTGGACCACAAATGAGAGCCTCTGGAGCCACATCCACCCCACAGATGACAGCCAAAGCCTCTGGATCCATGTCCTCACTATTGACGAGAGACACAGCTCCAGGAGTGATGTCCGTGCCACCGATGAAAGCTACAGCCTCAGGAGCATTATCCAAGCCACTAACAACATCCAAAGCCTCAGAAGCAATGTTCATGCAGCAAATGACAACCGCAGCTTCTGGAGAGATCTCCACAATGCTAATGAGAGACATAGCTTCTGGAGCCATGTCCATGCCACAGATGACAGACGCTGCCTCTGCTGGGATGTCCACACCACTAATGAGAGCCCCAGCCTCTGGAGACGTGTCCACACCACAAATGACAGCCGCAGCCTCTGGAAGCATGTCCATGCCCCTAACGAGAGCCCCGGGCCCTGGAACCATGCCCACAGTGCTAATGAGATCCACAGTCTCTGGAAAGATGCCAAGTCAGCCAGTAGGCACTCAAGACTTTGGGGGGATGTCCATGTCATTCAAAAGATTCATGACCTCTGGAGGGATGTCCACAATGCAGATGCGAGCCCCAGCCTCTGAAGTGATGTCCACACCAAAAATTAGAGCCCCAAGCTTTGGGGCAGCATCCACACCCCTGATGAGAGCCTCAAACCCTGGAGAGGCATCCACACTTCTCACAAGAGCTTCACCCTCTGGAGAAATGTCCTCAGCACTAACAAGACCCCCAACTTCTGGGGAGATAGCCACCACCCCTCTGAGAGCCCCAGCTTATGGAGCAATGTCTACTCCGCAGAGAACAGCCACAGCCTCTGGCATGATGTCCATGCCACAAATGAGGGCTCCAATCTCTGGGCCGATGTCCACACCACTCATGAGATCCACGGCCTCTGGAGTGATGTCCATGCCTCAAATGACAGCCGTGGCCTCTGGAGGGGTGTCCATGCCATTGTTGAGGGCCCCAGCCTCTGGAGCAACATCTGCACCACAGATGCCCACAGCAGCATCTGCAGAGGTGTGCACGCTATCCATGCGAGCCCCCAGCTTGGGAGTGATGTCCCCGCCATTATTAAGGGCTCCAGTCTCTGGAATTATGTGCACACCCCCGAGGAGACCCTCAGTCTCTGAAGATGTGTCCACAGAGTTCATGAGAGCTCCAGCCTCTGGAAAGATGGCCACTGCACAAACCACAGCCATGGCCTCAGGAGGGATGTCCAAGCCATTCATGAGAGCCGTGGCCTCTGGAGTAACACCCATGCCACTGATGTCTGCCATGGCTTCTGGAGAGACATCCATGCCACTAATGAAAAGCCTGTCATCTGGGGCAACGTCCACACTGCAAACAAGAGTTGTGAGTTCTGGATCAACGTCCTTGCCACAAACGACATACGCAACCTCAGGAAAGATGTCCACACCGCTAATGAGAGCCTCGGCTTCCGGAGCCACATCCACACCACTTATGAGAGCCTCAGCTTCTGGAGCCACATCCACACCACTTATGAGAGCCTCAGCTTCCGGAGCCACGTCCACACCACTTATGAGAGCCTCAGCTTCTGGAGCCACGTCCACACCACTTATGAGAGCCTCAGCTTCCGGAGCCACGTCCACACCACTTATGAGAGCCTCAGCTTCTGGAGCCACGTCCACACCACTTATGAGAGCCTCAGCTTTCGGAGCCACGTCCACACCACTTATGAGAGCCTCAGCTTCTGGAGCCACATCCACACCACTTATGAGAGCCTCAGCTTCTGGAGCCACATCCACACCACTTATGAGAGCCTCAGCTTCTGGAATGATGTCCATGCCACTTCTGAGACCCATATCCTCTGGGGGGATGTCCATGCCACTAATGAGGGCCACAGTCCCAGCAGCCATGTCCGCATCCCAGATGGCAGCCCCAGCCCCTGGAATGATGTCCACCCAGGGAATCAAAGCCACAGACTCTGGGGAAACATCTGCCCCTCGCATCAACGTCACAGCCTCTGGATCAAAGTCCACACCACACGCGACGACCACCCCCCCCAAAACAGTAAAGCCACCATCAGAGGAAGTCCCATCTTTTGGCATGCTGACCCCAGCACTCTGTTACCTCTTGGAAGAACAAGAAGCAGCCCGGGGTTCACGCCCTGTGGAAGAGGAGGTGGAGATTGATGAGGAGAAGCAAATGAAGGGATTTTTGAATGATTCAGAGAAAATGGCTTTTCTGGTGTCTCTTCATCTGGGGGCAGCAGAGAGGTGGTCCATCTTGCAGATGGAGGTAGGAAACCCCCTCACCCGTGAAGATAAATCTTTCCTGAGAAGATCTCAGGGCTTATATGACTCCCTGTCTGAAATTGACATCCTCAGTGCGGTTCTCTGCCATCCCAAGCAGGGCCAGAAGTCGGTCAGGCAGTATGCCACTGACTTCCTTCTGCTGGCCCGACATTTGTCTTGGTCCGATGCCATTCTGCGGACCAGGTTCCTGGAAGGACTCTCTGAAGCTATTGCCACCAAAATGGGCCGGATCTTCCTGAAGGTGGCTGGCAGCCTAAAGGAGCTGATAGATAGGTCTCTCTATACCGAGTGCCAGCTGGCCGGAGAGAAGAATTCCCGAGGCAGCTCCAGCCAGGTTCTGACATCACCCTGTAAGCGGAATAGCGAGGAGGCAATGGAGAATGAACTGAACCCCCAGCAGCAGACCGAGGAGGTAATGATGGGGAAATACACTCAAGGTTTCTGAATAGAAAATTGAAGGCATCCTGCTCCTTTGTGTAGACTAAGGAAGAGGCTGGGAGAGGCATTGAGCTCCTAGACCATAAACCCCAACCTGGGATTTCATCAGTGGGCCTGATTAGGCCCTTATTTTGGGGATATTAACCCAAACTCCATTAACTTTGTGGAGCTTGCCCTATCCAAGATACTCAGGGTGTGGGGGTGATTAAAGGTCTAAATCTTCTGAGGGAACTGGGTGGGCTCAGTCCCAATTCGCTACTACTGATTCCAGGTCCAGTTCTAAAAGAGGGGTCATGTTTTGGAGGCTGGGTCCCACCTACAGCTACATGTGTTCTAGACCCAGGTCACTAGGGAATTTGACCAGTTTAGTCCTTGGTCACACTTTTTATACAAATAAGGTACATTGGCCAAGTTCCTTGACAAGCTAAGTGATTGAAATTATCCAGGTAGAACCCCACTTGTCATAGTAAGCATGGCTCTTACATTTGCTGTTTTTGTTTTTTTTCTTACTCCCAGCACCAGCATGTTCCCAAACGCTGTTACTACCTGAAAGAGCATGAAGACCCTCAAGAGGGTCTGCACGACCACCTTCGAAAGAGCACAGGCCATCAGAAGGCCCCCACTAACAAGTAATGCTACCTGGACTCTTCTCCTGTGATATCCAAGTTGGCTGCTAACTTGAGGACTGGTTCCTAGACTCATTTCATGCAATTACATCATTAAAACTTGTGGCCTTTCCCCCTGCAGCACCCTCTCCAGGTGCATCCCACCCTATCCCCCACTTGGTTGACTTGACCTTCTCTTTCACCCCACATGCCTTTAACCTGCCCCAACAATCAGAACGTGGACTTCAAGAATGTTCAGTGTATGAAGTTCCGAACTCCCATTACCAACAAGGACAGTGCTAGTTCTTGGTCCAGGGAGAAGTCTAGGCAGGAGAAACTATGTCCTACCTCAAAAACACCTTAGAGTGTCTTGCCACATGTCATCAGGCAAACTTGAGGAAGCCCTGGTCCCATTTCACCTGGCAAGGGAGCCCATAAGGAGAGTGATGCCCACTCCAATGCCATCCTTTTCATCCAGTATACTTGTCCCTATATGCCCCAACTCACAGCACTTAAATTTGGTCTCCAAGGCCCTTGTCCTGTTTATAGTCTCCATCCTGAACCATTTGTTTTGACCCATAGTAATAATCTTAGTAATAGCTAATGTTTATTGTTTATGTACTATGTGACAGGTAGTGGGCTAAACTCTTGACAAGCATCATCTCACTACATTCTTACCGTAACCCAACTTGTTCTTCTGTTTCAACTTTTGAAGTCTTGATCTATTGTCAGTGGCCATTGTCTTGTCCCTCAGTGTGAAATTTCTAGCTCTGACCTTTGGGTGACCTCCTCAGTTGTTAATTGCCCTCACTCCCCTTGGCTATTGTGCTTTGTGGCCAGCACTCTTGATAAAGATCTTGGTCTTTAAACAGGCATAGATAGAACATAATGTGAGCAGTGTTTGCCTTAATGTGGTGGGATTATGGGTGTTTTAATGTTCTTCTTTTTACTTCTCTGTACTTTCCAGATTCTCTACAGTAAGCATGTATTACATTTGTAATCGTTAAAGTAAATAAAGTTCATTTACGAAAAAAAGAATTAACTGTGGCTAACAGAATTTGATTTATTGAGTCCTTCATTCAGTCAATATTTATTATCTAACATGTGTCAGCCACTGTTTTGGGGACAGACAGATAAGAACATTGATCAAATGAAAACTTCATTCCAATGGAAGAGGGAGACAGACAATAAGTAAGAAAACACATAAGTAAGATAGGTTGAAATCATGGTGAAGGCTATAAAGACAGGAAATAAGGATAATGGGGAATTTGATACTAACAGAGCAAATTTATTTATTCAATAATAGTCCATGTAATTGGGTTACTCAAAGATCTTTTAAAAACAGTAGGAGTGACATGATTAGAAACACATTTTAGAAAATTTACTTGGACAGAGGAGCCTGGCAGGCTACAGTCCATGGGGTCGCAAAGAGTTGGACATGACCGAGTGCCTGAGCATGGCAGCAAGCACTGCAATAGTACAGGTGACTGACTCTTCAGATGACTCAATCTAGGGTCAGGGCAGTGGGGATGAAAAGAGGCACAGAGACCAAATCTTCTCTGAGGGTTCAAGTCTGCTGCTCCGTTACCCTAAACATTGGATCTGATTCCAGGAAGAGGAAAATGATTCTCCGAAAAAAAAAAAGATTAGCAGACAAATTGGCAGCCCCATGGTGACATAGAGAAGAATCTGGCTCTGTGGGCTGCCTGTGGATGCATCAATCACCAGTGCTGTTTCCTCGGGCCTGGGTTGGGGGGGGCGGTAGGGGAGGAAGAGGGTTCAGCTGGTTGGGAAATCAGAATTCTAGGTAGTGGGGCTCTGGGGACCCAGTTTTCCTCTCTTATCTGACCCTGTTGGCTCACACTTGGTCCAGTCCATGCCAGAGTGGATTTTTGGATCTCCATGTTCAGCCAGAGTTGCTCTCAGTTCAGGGAAAGGGCTGTTGACTTTCCTGAAAAAGAAATTGATGATGCAGAATCACAGTTTGTGTCTGGAACCTATATAGGGGAAGGCAAATGTCTTAAAAATGAAAACTAATTTTCTGATCACCATGATAATGCAGAAGGATCACAAGTCTCTGCTTCATTTCTCGCCCCAGTCATTCTTTTCCCCTTGGCTTTTGCCTCTCCTGTCCTTTAAGCTAATGTCACTAGAGATAAATGGAATAAATGAAGCCTGATCATACCCTGTATAATCGTAAGGGATTTGATATAGGTCATACCTGAATGGTCTACTGGTTTTCCCTACTTTCTTCAAGTCTGAATTTGGCAATAAGTTCATGATCTGAGCCACAGTCAGCTCCCGGTCTTGTTTTTGTTGACTGTATAGAGCTTCTCCATCTTTGGCTGCAAAGAATATAATAATCTGATTGTGGTATTGACCATCTGGTGATGTCCATGTGTAGAGTCTTCTCTTGTGTTGTTGGAAGAGGGTGTTTGCTATGACCAGTGCATTCTCTTGGCAAAACTCTATTAGCCTTTGCCCTGCTTCATTCTGTACTCCAGTGCCAAATTTGCCTGTTACTCCAGGTGTTTTTGGGACTTCCTACTTTTGCATTCCAGTCCCCTATAATGAAAAGGATTTCTTTTTTGGGTGTTAGTTTCTTCAGCATTACTGGTCAGGGCATAGACTTGGATTACCATGAATGGTTTGCCTTGGAAACAAACAGAGATCATTCTGTCGTTTTTGAGACTGCATTCAAGTACTGCATTTCGGACTCTTTTGTTAACTATGAGGGCTACTCCATTTCTTCTAAGGGATTCCTGCCCACAGTAGTAGATATAATGGTCATCTGAGTTAAATTCACACATTCCAGTCCATCTTAGTTTGCTGATTCCTAAAATGTCTATGTTCACTCTTGCCATCTCCTGTTTGACCACTTCCAATTTGCCTTGATTCATGGACCTAACATTTCAGGTTCCTATGTGATATTGCTCTTTACAGCATCAGACTTTGCTTCTATCACCAGTCACATCCACAACTGGGTGTTGTTTTTGCTCTGGCTCCATCCCTTCATTCCTTCTGGAGTTATTTCTCCACTGATCTCCAGTGCATATTGGGCACCTACTGACCTGGGGAGTTCCTCTTTCAGTATCCTATCATTTTGCCTTTTCATACTGTTCATGGGGTTCTCAAGGCAAGAATACTGAAGTGGTTTGCCATTCCATTCTCCAGTAGATCACATTTTGTCAGAACTCTCCACCATGACCCGCCCGTCTTGGATGGTCCTACACAGCATGGCTCATAGTTTCACTGAGTTAGACAAGGCTGTGGTCCATTTGATCAGATTGGTTAGTTTCCTGTGATTGTAGTTTTCAGTCTGTCTGCCCTCTGATGGAGAAGGATAAGAGACTTATGGAAGCTTCCTGATGGGAGAGACTGACTGAGGGGGAAATTGGGTCTTGTTCTGATGGGAGGAGCCATGCTCAGTAAATCTTTAATCCAATTTTCTGTTGATCGGTGGAGCTGTGTTCCCTCCCTGTTATTTATGGCATTTGGTCCCATCATTTCATGGGAAATAGATGGGGAAACAGTGGAAACAGTAGCAGACTTTTATTTTGAGGGTCTCCAAAATTACTGCAGATGGTGATTGCAGCCATGAAATTAAAAGATGCTTACTCCTTGGAAGGAAAGTTATGACCAACCTAGAGAGAATATTCAAAAGCAGAGATATTACTTTGCCAACAAAGGTCCATCTAGTCAAGGCTTTAGTTTTTCCAGTGGTCATGTAAGGATGTGAGAGTTGGACTGTGCAGAAAGCTGAGCACTGAAGAATTGATGCTTTTGAACTGTGGTGTTGGAGAAGACTCTTGAGAGTTCCTTGGACTGCAAGGAGAACCAACCAGTCCATCCTAGAGGAGATCAGTCCTGGGTGTTCATTGGAAGGACTGATGCTGAAGCTGAAACTCCAATACTTTGGCCACCTCATGTGAAGAGTTGACTCATTGGAAAAGACTCTGATGCTAGGAGGGATTGGGGGCAGGAGGAGAAGGGGATGACAGAGGATGAGATGGCTGGATGGCATCACCGACTCGAATAACATGAGTCTGAGTGAACTCCGGGAGTTGGTGATGGACAGGGAGGCCTGGCGTGCTGTGATTCACGGGGTCACAAAGAGTTGGACACGACTGAGTGACTGAACTGAACTGAAACTATGGTGGAGGTAATGAAGATAATGGTGACCTCCTTCAAAAGGCCCCATGCATGCACTGCTACACTCAGTGCCCCCAACCCTGCAGCAGGCCACCACCAACCCACACCTCTGCTGGAGACTCCTGGACGCTCCCAGACAAGTCTGGGTTGGTCTCTTGTGGGGGTCACTGCTCCTTTTTCCTGGGTCATGGTGCACACAACGTTCTGTTTGTGTCCTCCAAGAGTTTATTTCCTAGTCCTGTGTAAGTTCTGGCAGCTCTATGGTGGGATTAATGGTGACCTCCTCCAAGAGGGCTTATGCCATACCCAAGTCTGCTGCACCCAGCCATACCTGAGTCTGCTGCTCCCAGAGCCCCTGCTCCTACGGCAGTTCACTGCTGACCTGTACCTCCACAGGAGACGCTCAAACACAGTTTTGTCTCAGTCTCTGTGGGATCTCTGGGTCCTGGTGCACACAAGGTTTGTTTGAGCCCTCTGAGCGTCTCTGGTGGGAATGGAGTTTGATTCTAACCATGAACGCAAAAAAGCAAAATGGCTGTCTGAGGAGGCTTTACAAATAGCTGTGAAAAGAAGAGAAGTGAAAGGAAAAGGAGAAAAGGAAAGATACACCCATCTGAATGCAGAGTTCCAAAGAATAGCAAGGAGAGATAAGAAAGCCTTCCTCAGCGATCAATGCGAAGAAATAGAGGAAAACAATAGAATGGGAAAGACTAGAGACTTCTTCAAGAAAATTAGAGATACCAAGGGAACATTTCATGCAAAGATGGGCACAATGAAGGACAGAAATGGTATGGACTTAACAGAAGCAGAAGATATTAAGAGGAAGTGGCAAGAATACTGATAACTATATAAAAAAGATCTTCATGACCCAGATAATCACGATGGTGTGATCACTCCCCTAGAGCCAGACATCCTGGAATGTGAAGTCAAGTGGGCCTTAGGAAGCATCACTATGAACAAAGCTAGAGGAGGTGGTGGAATTCCAGTTGAGTTATTTCAAATCCTAAAAGATGATGCTATGAAAGTACTGCAGTCAATATGCCAGCAAATTTGGAAAACTCAGCAGTGGCCACAGGACTGGAAAAGATCAGTTTTCATTCCAATCCCAAAGAAAGGCAGTGCCAAAGAATGCTCAAACTACCGCACAATTGCACTCATCTCACACACTAGTAAAGTAACGCTCAAAATTCTCCAAGTTAGGCTTTAATAGTACTTGAACCGTGAACTTCCAGATGTTCAAGGTGGTTTTAGAAAAGGCAGAGGAACCAGAGGTCAAATTGCCAATATCTGCTGGATCATCGAAAAAGCAGGAATTTCAAAAAAATATCTACTTCTGCTTTATTGACTATGCCAAAGCCTTTGACTGTGTGGTCCACAACAAACTGTGGAAAATTCTTCAAGAGATCGGAATACCAGACCAACTGACCTGCTTGTTGAGAAATCTGTATACAGGTCAGGAGGCAACAGTTAGAGCTGGACATGGAACAACAGACTACTTCCAAATCTCAAAAGGAGTACGTCAAGGTTGTATATTGTCATCCTGCTTATTTAACTTTTATGCAGAGTACATCATGAGAAATGCTGGGCTGGATGAAGCACAAGCTGGAATCAAGATTGCCGGGAGAAATATCAATAAACTCAGATATGCAGATGACATCACCCTTCTGGCAGAAAACGAAGAAGAACTAAAAATCCTCTTGATGAAAGTGAAAGAGAAGGGTGAAAAAGTTGGCCTAAAACTCAACATTCAGAAAACTAAGATCATGGCATCTGGTCCCATCACTTCATGGCAAATAGATGGGGGAACAGTGACAGACTTTATTTTTGGGGGCTCCAAAATCACTGCAGATGATGACTAGAGCCATGAAATTAAATGCTTGCTCTTTGGAAGAAAAGTTATGAGCAACCTAGCCAGCGTATTAAAAAGTAAAGACATTACTTTACTAACAAAGGTCCATGTAGTGAAAGCTACGGTTTTCCCAGTAGTCATGTATGGAAGTGTGGTGTTGGAGAAGATTCTTGAGAGTCCCTTGGACAACAAGGAGATCCAACCAATCCATCCTAAAGGAAATCAGTCCTGAATATTCATTGGAATGACTGATGCTGAAGCTGAAACTCCAATACTTTGCCCACCTGATGCGAAGAACTGACTCATTAGAAAAGAACCTGATGCTGGGAGAGAATGAAGGCGGGAGGAGAAGGGGACAATAGAGGATGAGATGGTTGGATGGCATCACCGACTCAGTGGACTTGAGTTTGAGTAAACTCTGGGAGTTGGTGATGTACAGGGAGGCCTGGAGGGCTGCAGTCCATGGGGTCAGAAAGGGTCAGACACGACTGAGCGACTGAACTGAGCTGAACTGAACTGATCATAATCTGCCAGAGCCCAGTCCCTGTTCCTTTCCCCACCTCAAACTTATAAGCAGAGATGTTTAAAGAGTCACTCACCATCTACATCGAGCTGGGCTATCATATGCCCAAGTACTTAAGACGATTTTGTCTGCTGTAAGATGGCAGTTCAAGTTTCTCCAGGCGCTGCTGGCCCATGGGTAAACATAAGGTCCCATAAGCAGTAAAACGGCTTCCCAGGTGGCTCAGTGGTAAAGAATCTGCCTGCCAACGCAGGAGACTCGGGTTTGATCCCTGAGTTGGAAGACCCCCTGGAGGAGGGCATGGCAACCCACTCTAGTATTCTTGCCTGGAGAATCCCATGGACAGAGGAGTCTGGTGGACTGCAGTCCATGGGGTTGCAAAGAGTTGGACATGACTGAGCCACTGAGCACAAGCGGTAAAAACTCACTGTCACTGATGCCTGTGCCTACCTGTGTGTTACAGAACCTCAATCCTTTGAAGGTTTCCTCCTCTAATTTGTGGAAGAGCCTGGCAGTTTTCCCATTCTCTGATAGTCCTCTCCTGTTCTTCCATTCCTACCCTACCTCGTGGACATCTGCTGCCCACATGGTCATGCCAGAGCAGCCGCTCTGCCCAACCCCACCTGGTGGAGGGAGCCTCTGGCTAATGAGAATATGGAGGCTCCTGCAGGGTTGGGGTGTGGCTCACCATAATCCAAGTCCACAGATCTCTTCAAAACCATTATCTTCTAGGTGAATAGATCCTAGGGACTGTCTCCAAACTTCCAGTTCTGGGGCCCAAGTGGAGAGCAAATGTCACCTTGGCTTGGTCCTCTACCCTTCTGTCATCCTCTCCCCCACAACCTGGTCCCTGTATTTGCCCCTCAGGGACCAACAGTATATAGAACCTTCTCCTGAAGATCATTTCTGCTGTGAAAGTATAGGGTTGGGCTGACATTGAATGGCTATGCCTCAGACAGTTTCTAAACATTTCTGTATCCCACTTTGAGATTGTCTGAGATCCCACAACACTAGACTAGTTTCCTTAGATCAGATATAGGTTGCCTTCCCCTCACTCTTTCTAATAAGCTTGAGGCATTCTCAACCTTATTCTCCAACCAGAATATTACAGGTAAAATAACTGGCCCTACTTCAGAGATATAGAGAACATTTTTCTTCTGGACATATGTTTCCTTCCTTTACACCTGGTCTGAAAGCTCTGCAAATTTCAAACAGATGGGAGGGGGAAGCAATCAGTTCAATCCTTTGTGATTTAATGGGGGATTTACAGGAAAATAGACATTGTATTGTAGGAGGTTGAAATGACCACTGGAGGAGGAGACTTGACTTTGAATACCTCTGTCTCTCCCTCTAACAAACTAGGTAGTTCTAGACAGGCCTCATTACCTCTCAGAGCTTCTGTTTCCTCTTCTCCAAAATGGGGTTAATCATCACCATCCTGCTAACCTCACAGCATCATGGGACAAATGTTGTGAAAGTGTTTGGAAAAATCAAATGCAAGATATAAAAATATAAGATATTTTTATTACCCTTACACCTAAGCTCAGCCCTGAGGAAGTTGGGGAGTGGGTAGGATAGGGCTAGTTGGGACATAATCAGCATCTAGTCTCTTCAGAGATACTGTCTAAACTGTGGGGAAAGATCTAAAAGTAAACCCTTGGCTGAAGACTCGCATAAGACACACTTTAATGGTGACATCTGTGGAGCATTTATCAGGGGTCCAAATTCTGGACTACCTGCTTTATCTGTATTATCCTATGTCATCTTCAAAACAACCATGTGAAGTGGGTGCTCTCATTAGTCCTATTTTATTTTATTCTTTTACCAAGAATCTCTGGCACAAAGAGGTTGAGTAAGTGGCCCCAGGCTAAAAAGGAGCAGAGCTGGGATTTGAGCACACGGAGTCTGACCACAGAGCCCCACACGCGACCACTCCACGATATGGGCACAGCTTCATTATTTAGAGCCAGATGGTCACTGTGAAGGCTTACCCTGTCACCCGGGGCAATTTTGCCACCCAACAGTAGCCAACATTTGAAGTTCATAAAGTCTGAGGCCTGAGCAAAAGTGGCCCTGCTTTCTTCCTTCCCCATCTTAGATCCAGATGTGAATTCTCCCAGGGTATTTGAGAAAAGTCTTTCATATTCAAGGAAAAGAATCAATCATTGAGGGATGGTACTGAATTCAGGAGGTTCTGCCCAGGGGCTAGTTGCAGCCCCAAAGTAGAACAGCCTCTGTTCTGGGCTCTGGTCACAGAAGGAAGGTAAGATTCTCCCCTGTGCCTCACCCCATAGAGGAAAAAAAAATGCATTTTGGACCCCAGCATATATGGAAGGGTATAGGACTCTGAAAGTGGAAGGAATTTTTGTGGTTACAGCAGGAGCTGTTTTTTCTTTCTCAGCACTTATTTTCCCCTCTTTCCCCACTCCTCTCTCAAGAAAGGGGGATGGGGGGAAATGGATAAGTAAGGAAGATGATCAATCATTTGGATATTCTATGCCCTCGTCTTCCAATGTCATCCTCTTCTGCCTTCTCCCACCACACCTTGGAAAGTGATCCTATTAATAGTTCTAACATTGGGGTGAGTGTACACATTAAAAAACATCATTTAGTCCACCTTTCAACCCCCTTCCTTAATGAGTGAAGGAGGTCAGTTGTATGGTAATGGATGGTAACTAGACCTTTGGTGGTAATCTCTTCGTAGTGCATACAGATGTTGATTTATAATGTTATACAACTGAAACCTGTAATGTACACCTGAAACTTATATAATGTTATATACCATTTTTATCTCAATTTTTAAAAGGGTATATATGAATCAGAGTATATTTAAAGTAAGCTAGAGGCATTGTTGATAAAAAAGTATTCACATTAAAAAAAGGCACCAGATACTTCTGGTTTAAGCAGCTTAATAGAGACAATTTGAGTGGCTTCTCCCATTGTAAACGCAAAGAAATGCTGACTAAAGTGTGGGGGTGGGAACTCACAGCTGGGCCTGAAATAAAGAAAGGGAAATCTCCAGGAGCAAATAGCAAGGAGGGATCTTCATGGCAGACCCCTTAACTTTTGAGCCCTCCAGGGGGATGTGATGGACCTAGAAGAGATATAGACTAGCTGACAATAGAATATTTATACAGCACTTGAACTTCTAATTCTATACACTGCTCAACTATCACTCAAGAGCCAGTACGAAATGTAGACATTTTCCAACAAAGACTGAGTCAATTCACCATTCATATGAAAAGACTGAGTCAATTCACCATTCACCAAGACCCTTAAAGCTGGGTTGGTCTTGGGAAATCTGGCAAGATTTAAAAAGAAAACAACTCCTACCCTTTGACAACCTTTGCTGAGAATTTTACTGGTCTAAGCATTGATGTATAAATGGGTGCTAGACAGACTAACCATGGCTTTCTTACAATATCCTCTAATATCTTTTAAAAATTTATGTATTTTTTGGTCTGAGCTTTATTGAGTTATGATTCACATGCCATATAATTCACCCATTTAAAGCATACAATTCAATTTTTTCAGTGTATGCACACACACAGTTGTGCAACCATAACCACAGTCTAATTTTATTTTTTACCACAATCTAGTTTAAGAACATTCTCATCACCTCAAAAACAAACTCTGTACCCATTAAGCAGTTACTCCTCATTCTCCCTGTCCCCCAGCTCCTGGAAACCACTAATCTACTTTCTGTCTACAGCTTTACCTATTACATGTGCCTTTTTGTGTCTGGCTTCTTTCACTTAGAATAATGTTTTCAAGATTCATCCATGTTGTCACATGTGTCAGTACTTATTTCTTTTTCTAGCTGAATAATATTCCATTGTATGGATACACAACATTTTGCTTATATGTTCTTCAGTTGGTGGACAATTTGTTTCCACCTTTTCGCTATTATGAATACTGCTGTTATGAACAGTCTCGTACAAGTTTTGTGTGAATGTACATTTTCATTTCTGTTGGGTACACACAGGATTAAAATTACTGGAGCATATAATTCTATGTTTAAACATGTGAGGAAAGCCAAACTATCTTCCAAAGTGGCTGCACCATTTTACATCCCCATTAGCAGTATATGAGGAATCCAAGTTCTCCACATCCTCACCAACATTTGTTATTGTCTATTTTGATTATGGCCATTCTAGTAGATATCTCATTGTGGTTTTGAATTGTATTTCCCTGATGGCTAAAGATACTGAGTTTCCCTCTAACATATTTTTATTACAAACTCAACTATCTTACAACATATTACTGTAAGTATTGTTAGAGACTTCACTTTTCAAGAGTATTCTGGGAGAAGCTACTGCTCCCCTTGCTCTCCAGTCCACCCTAACTATGCTATTGCCCTAAATCTTTTCAGGATTTAGGAGGTGGGGTGGGATTAGAAAGGCAAATACTCATGGTCCTTCCCAGATCCATAATAGCTTTCTTTCAACTGCCGCCTTCCATAACAAAGATTATTTCAGAATAAAGATGAATATGAGGTTGTATTTTGGGGTTTTCTGGAGGCCCAGGAGCCATGACTCAAAAGAAAATTCCTGGAGAAATATGGCCTCTTTCCCGTGAATTCTTCCTCTTTCAATCCCAAACTAAAATAACCTAAACAGATAAATCATCTTTGTGGTCATTCATTGGGCTAAGACTTTCATTCTGATACCACTCAGAGTTTCTCCATAACCAAGTTACTATCCTCTACCCTGATAAAAAAAAAGGAGAGAGGGAGAGAGAGAGAAAGAGACAGAGAATAAAACAAAATGAAAATCTAAATTGCAATTCCAGCTATGCCAGTCCGTGACAAGTTGTGTGACCGTGGGCAAGTCACTTGATCATTCTGGGCCTCAGTAACCTCATCTTTGTGATTGTTCAATTCTCATTAGGGAACCAGACAAAATGATAACTCCCCTCCTATTTGGATGTGCTCTGGAAGTAGGAAGATGTCTCAGTGGTCTGGGGAGAGGACTACTGGGGCAGAAGCCCAATCTGAGCCATTGCTAGAGGGCAGCATTGTATCAGCAATTATTCTAATGACGCTGGCTGAGGTGTGGTTGCCTCAGAATTCTTTAATCCAAAAATGTAGTCTTTTACTTTCCCAGAAGTGGCATTCTTACAAAAGGAAGCAAATTTCTGGAAATCTGCAGAGAGAGAAGAATATTAGAGAAGAAAGTCCTGCTTTCTGCAAGTTTTATTGTTAAAACAAAACAAAATAAGATTGAAAAGAAAGATTGTGCATTTTAACTTTAAATTAAACCTGTTTACTTTTGGTCTTATTTGAATACAGTTGCACAAATATCTTTTCCTCTTTGAAGACTCCACCAGTACTACAAGGAAAGTATTCAGATTTATTTGAAACTTCTTCCAGTGGTTTGATTCATGGATTCAGTGACAGAATTTCTTAGTAGGGCATCTCTTCATTCCTTGGCTGATATTTATGACAACCCCCAAATGGAATACTTAGAAAATGGATTTGTTACAAAGAATTATCCACAATTTCTCCACTAAATCTTTTGATTACTTGCTACATTTTACAATGGCTAAGTTTCTGAATGTCTAGCTGACATTCCCAAATCACCTGTCTGAGGCAAAAAGCTATATGGCTGCAATAACTGTTCAAACCATGTATTTCTAGCTGTGTATCTTTCAGTTAGTGTGGCTTCCTCAGTTTTCCTTTGAGTTATGAAGTGAAAGTCACTCAGTTGTGTCCGACTCTTTGTGACCCCGTGAACTATGGAGTCCATGGAATTCTGCAGGCCAGAATACTGGAGTGGGTAGCCTTTCCCTTCCCAGGGGATCTTCCCAACCCAGGGATCCCACACTGCAAGTGGATTCTTTACCAGCTCAGCCACAAGGGAAGCCCCTATGAGATCATGTTCCTCTTCTAACCTCAATATGCACACACATTTGTCTAGGAGCATCAGGGATTGTCTCATGTGTGACATGCCCATAAAGATAGCTCTCATCATTCATTAAGGGAAAGAAGAAATGGACACATTGCAACTCTATAGCAGTGGTGGTACATACATTTCCATTTACATGGTTACTCCAATTATTTGATAGTAACTGCTTAGAGCATTGTTGAGAAAGATTCTTTTTCTTTAGATACCACCTTTTTTATTGACATTCATAATGGTCAGAATCATTTGGCTTATACATCATTTTATCAGTTGGTTCTATTCTTGAGGTGCTGCATTAGTTCACTAGTTTCTTTTTTTAAGTTATTTATTTTTAATTGGAGCTTTACAATATTGTGTTGGTTTCTGCCATATATCAACATGAATCAGCCATAGGTATATGTATGTCCTCTTCCTCTTGACCATCCTTCCCGCCTACATTTAGAATCCATAAGAAAGAGGGAAAATGAGCAATTCATTAGTAATGTCTGCTAGGGGGTGAAGGCATATAAATCGAGAAAAATCACCATACTTAAGGTAATTCAAGCAAATGACTCCACTTTATTCTTAATAATGAGGAAAATAATATTTTTAATAGCAAAGTATTATATTATTGGACTTTTCTGGTGGCTCAGATGGTACAGAATCTGCCTGCAATGCAGGAGACCCAGGTTTGATCCCTGGGTCGTGAAGATACCCTGAAGAAGGGAATGGCTACTCACTGCAGTATTCTTGACTGGAAAATCCCATAGACAGAGCATATTATTGAAAGGTAACTGGGATATCTCAAAAACATCCAGGCTATGGCTTGTCCTGGTTGAGAGGGTATAATTGATCCTCAAGAACCCTTAAAATCAGGGACTTGAATGCCACTAGTATTCTTGGTTTTTCTCTTTGCTTTTTATGTCTGCATCTCTTGGCATATTGACTTACTTCTTTCTTCTCTATAGGCTATCTTTTTCCACATAGTGGGTGATCTAGGCCTCTAGAGTTATTCTGTCCAGTTTGTCAGCTATCAATTACGTGTGGCGATTGAGCACTCAAAGTATTCAGTTCAGCTCAGTTCAGTCACTCAGTCATGTCCGACTCCTTGCGACCCCTTGAACCGCAGCATGTCAGGCTTCCCTGTCCATCACCAACTGCTGGAATCTACCCAAACCCATGTCCATTGAGTCGGTGATGCCATCCAACCATCCCATCCTCTGTCATTCCCTTCTCCTGCCCTCAATCTTTCCCAGCATCAGGGTCCTTTCAAATGAGTCAGCTCTTCGCATCAGGTGGCCAAAGTATTGGAGTTTCAGAAACACTCAGGACTGATCTCCTCCAGGATGGACTGGATGGATCTCCTTGCAGTCCAAGGGACTCTCAAGAGTCTTCTCCAACACCACAGTTCAAAAACATCAATTCTTTGGCGCTCAGCTTTCTTTATAGTGTGGCTAGTCTAAATTGAGATGTGATGGTTTATAATTTTGAACACAGAGTACTAGGGGAAAAAAGAATGTAAAATATCCTATTAATTAAAATAACATAGATTTCATGTTTAAATGATAACATATTGGATTTATTGTGTTCAATAAAATATATTATTAAAATTAATTCCACCTGTTTCCTCTCTTAATGTGGCAATTAGAACATTGAAAATACATACTTGGCTCACACCATCTTTTTATTGGACACCTCTGTTTTACAGCATTACAACTTATATAGCTACTCGGGGAGTGATTGAATTCTTTGAACAAAGCACAAAAAATGATATAAAGGGTACTTACTGGTGTGGACCAGAGGTCCACCCCTAGAACATTTCTATGTGGACTGAGGGGGAGTCGCATGAGAACACAGCAGCTCCAGATGGGACGCAAATTTGGGGTATCTTGAGAGACAATTCTCAGAAGCACAGAGGGGGCTACTGGATTAAGGAAGGAGCAGATATCTTCCAATCTGGGATCATCTTAAATGCCTTTTTAATAAAAAACGTCTAGTTCTCACAGTCAATTGTGTAGCAAATTCCACTGCTTCTACCTCCATCCACTTTTCTCCCTCCTTAAGGTATCCTTCTCTTAGTTCAGTTCAGTTCAGTTGCTCAGTCGTGTCCGACTCTTTGCAACCCCATGAATCGCAGCACGCCAGGCCTCCCTGTCCATCACCATCTCCCGGAGTTCACTCAGACTCACGTCCACTGAGTCCGTGATGCCATCCAGCCATCTCATCCTCTGTCGTCCCCTTCTCCTCCTGCCCCCAATCCCTCCCAGCATCACAGTCTTTTCCAATGAGTCAACTCTTCGCATGAGGTGGCCAAAGTACTGGAGCTTCAGCTTTAGCATCATTCTTTCCAAAGAAATCCCAAAGCTGATCTCCTTCAGAATGGACTGGTTGGATCTCCTTGCAGTCCAAGGGACTCTCAAGAGTCTTCTCCAACACCACAGTTCAAAAGCATCAATTCTTCAGCGCTCAGCCTTCTTCACAGTCCAACTCTCACATCCATACATGACCCCTGGAAAAAACCATAGCCTTGACTAGACAGACCTTTATTGGCAAAGTAATGTCTGTTTTGAATATACTATCTAGGTTGGTCATAACTTTTCTTCCAAGGAGTAAGCGTCTTTTAATTTCATGGCTGCAGTCACCATCTACAGTGATTTTGGAGCCCCTAAAAAATAAAGTCTGACACTGTTTCTACTGTTTCCCCATCTATTTCCCATGAAGTGATGGGACCGGATGCCATGATCTTTGTTTTCTGAATGTTGAGCTTTAAGCCAACTTGTTCACTCTCCTCTTTCACTTTCATCAAGAGGCTTTTTAGCTCCTCTTCACTTTCTGCCATAAGGGTGGTGTCATCTGCATATCTGAGGTTATTGATATTTCTCCCGGCAATCTTGATTCCAGCTTGTGTTTCTTCCAGTCCAGCATTTCTCATGATGTACTCTGCATAGAANTTAAATAAGCAGGGTGACAATATACAGCCTTGATGTACTCCTTTTCCTATTTGGAACCAGTCTGTTGTTCCATGTCCAGTTCTAACTGTTGCTTCCTGACCTGCATACAGATTTCTCAAGAGGCAGGTTAGGTGGTCTGGTATTCCCATCTCTTTCAGAATTTTCCACAGTTTACTGTGATACACACAGTCAAATGCTTTGGCATAGTCAATAAAGCAGAAATAGATGTTTTTCTGGAACTCTCTTGCTTTTTCATGATCTCTTAGTTCAGTCACTGTCATTTCAGCTGGTGTAAGGCTGTCACTGGCAAATGACCTTTAAATAAGCATCATATACAACTAAAAGCATGTTTTTTCCCTCAAGTTAAGCATTTGGGAAGATACATATTTATTTCCAAGCAAAAAGGTTTAAATTACATCCAGCTTCTACTCATCATACATGTGACCAGGCTGAAGTCACTGAGCTTCTCTGGGATTCATTGTGAACATCACTGAATGTTGTTGTTCAGTCACTCAGTCGTGTCCAACTCTTTTTGCCCCCATGGACTGCAGCATGCCAGGCTTACCTGTCCTTCACCATCTCCTGGAGCTTGCTCAAACTCATGTTCATTGAGTTGGTGATGCCATCCAATCATCTTATCCTCTGTCACCTCTTCTTCTCCTGCCCTGAACCTTTCCCAGCATCAGGGTCTTTTCTAATGAGTTGGCTGTTTGCATCACGTGGCCAAAGTATTGGAGCTTCAGCTTCAGCATCAGTACTTCCAATGAATATTCAGGGTTGATTTCCTTTAGGATTGACAGGTTTGATCTCCTTGCTGTCCAAGGGAATGTGGACTGGTATGAACCCTACTTTCCATGATATGTGATATACTTTTGTATATGTGGTTCATATTCAGAAATTCTAAAATGATGGCTTTTGAACCATCCTCTCTTTCTGAATGATCCTTTCCCAATATTTCTATATTATAATTAACCACTTTGAATCCACTCTTTTTTCTTACTTTTTAGGAAAATGATTTATTCTTTGTTTTCACATGTGCTCCAATGTTTATGGGGGGAGGCACAAATGACAGTTTAGTTTATTCAATCAGACAGATATTTTAAAAGCAAGCAATTCAATGCTAACTGGCTAATTGCAATATAATTAACTGACTGTTTTAAACTCTAAAACCAATTATTTGATCTGTCACCAATTTCTTCTCTCCTCAGAAGTAGTGATATACTTTGGTGATACTCAGGAAAAAAACATTGTGAGACTCCTTTAATATGCAAAGTATGATTTTAGGGATTGGACTAAACTGCAAAAAACAGTGGAGCAGGACCTCCTTTAGAACTGCCTTTGTTGCAGGGACACATTCAACAAGAACTCTTCTTTCTTTGAAGGTAGATTTTATTTTGGAAATGGCCAGAAATCGCTGAAGGTCAAGTCTAGTGAGTAAGATGTATGTTTAAGCTGGGTAATACTGCTACTGCTGCTGCTAAGTCACTTCAGTCGTGTCTGACTCTGTGCGACCCCATTGATGGCAGCCCACCAGACTCCCCCGTCCCTGGGATTTTCCAGGCAAGAACACTGGAGGGGGTTGCCATTTCCTTCTCCAATGCATGAAAGTGAAAAGTGAAAGTGAAGTCGCTCAGTTGTGTCCGACTCTTAGCGACCCCATGGACTGCAGCCTTCCAGGCTCCTCTGCCCATGCAATTTTCCAGGCAAGAGTAAAGATGCATGGATGTAAAGCAATGATAGTAGTTTTATTATATCCCCAAGAGAGGATCCAGAAGTGTTTATTGCAGTAACATCCATTGTTAGGCTAAGTGGGTAGTCTCCAACACTGACTGATCCCATGTACCGTGTTCATTGGCATGTGGAGGCATTCAACTGTTGCTTTGGGATGTACATTAAAAAACAGTCTGACTACTGGGTGGTCCAAACTCTAAAATAACACTTTACATTTAAAAAAACCTTTTCTTATAAAAGTTGCTTCTCTTGAATGTAGCTGAAAACCTTATAGATGGGGTAGGTATTATTCCCAACTTAGAGGTGTGGAAACTGAGACCCAGAGATGCCAAACGACCTAGTTGTGATGACAGAACTGACCAGGGGCAGAGTCTGGCTGTGATTAGACCATTTGGCTCTTAGCCTCATCTTCTTTTCTGTCTTCTTGCCATCTCCATTTCTATACATGTACATTGTGATAATGGTAATAATTATAATGATCAAACTGAGGCACACAGAAGTGAAGCGATTTGTCCAAAGTCACAGGTGGTAGTGTTAAAGCTTAGATTTGCATGTAGTAAATTCTCTTGTGGCTCAGATGGTAAAGAATATGCCTGCAATGCAGGAGACCCAGGTTTGATCCCTGGATCGGGAAGATCCCCTGGAGAAGGGAATGGCAATCCACTCCAGTCTTCTTACCTGGAGAATTCCCATGGAGAGAGGAGACTGGCGAGCTACAGTCCATGGGGTTGCAAACTGTTGGACACAACTGAGAGACTTTTACTTTCACTTTGAACCACTATTTCAGTCTGCTTACTGATTTAGTCTTTTCCCTAAGCAGCTCTTCCCACTTCTTTCACAGTCAAGTCTTCCTAACCCCTGCCTGTCTACTAGCCCTTGCCAACATACCAAAATCCTCTATATACACCTCTTGTTCCCACCATTCTACTGACATCACTCCCTTGCATGACTTTAGGTAAGAAATCCAGTGGCATGCACATATACGTAGCGTCATTTTAGAGAAGGGGCATCAGACCCTGCATAGGGGAGCTAAAGCCACTGAAGCAAATGAACCTGAAAATTTCAGTAGCTTAACACAGTAGAATTTTATTTCTGACTCATGTGACAGTCCAGGGTGGGTATTCTTGGTTAGTCAGTAGCTTTCTTCCATGAGATGTTTCAGGAACCCTGGCTCCTTCCATATTGTGCCTTGGCTATGTCTAGAGTCTCAGATTCCATTACTTTGGTGAAAATTAGTAATGTGGCCTCATTTAGATGCAAGAGGGGCAGGAAAATATGGTTGCTTACTGGTGGTTCCCTGGAACCATTTTACTCTAAGGAAAGGCCCAAATTTTAGCGGGCCACTAGCCTTCCCTGGGCTTCCATTGTAGCTCATTTGGTAAAGGATCTGCCTACAGTACAGGAGACCCGGGTTTAATCCCTGTGTTGGGAAGTTCCCTTGGAGAAGGAAATGGCAGCCCACTCCAGTATCCTTGCCTGGAAAATCTCATGGATAGAGGAGCCTGGTGGGCTGCAAAGAATTGGTGGGTTGCAAAGAATTGGGCATGACTGAGCGACTAACACTTACTTACTTAGCCTTCCCTGCTTCCCTCATAGCTCAGTCAGTAAAGAATCTGCCTGCAGTGCAGGAGACCGGTGCTTGATTCCTGGGTTGGGAAGATCCCCTAGAGAAGGAAATAGTAACCCACTACATTATTCTCACCTGGAGAATCCCATGGACAGAGGAGCCTGGCGGGCTACAGTCCAAGAGCCAGACACGACTTTGTGACTAAACCACCACCGGCCTTCCATATAACATATGCCCAGAAATGTTGCAAAGTCAACATTGTAAATGGTGGAAAAGGGATTTGAAACCAGATCTATTTGAATCCAATTAGGCCTCTAAATTACTATACTTTCTGCCTTTTATTGAGAAGTCATTTTCTTCTATAAAAAATAAAAACTCAGCTCATCAATCTTATAAGGCATTCAATCAGGCACTGCAAAATAGAAGTACCAGGAAATCTGATGGTAATGCCATGCTTCGAACTTCACTTTTGTATATGAGGTTCATATTCACAAATTTTAAAATGATGGCTTTTGATCCCCATCCTCTCCTTCTGCATAATCCTTTCCCAATATTTTCATATTATAGTCAACTACTCTGAAAGAAAGTGAAATTGCTCAGTCGTGTCTGACTCTTTGCGACCCCCAGGACTGTAGCCCATCAGGCTCCTCTGTCCATGGGACTTTCCAGGCAAGAATACTGGAGTGGGTTGTCATTTCTTTCTCCAGGGGATCTTCCCAACCCAGGGATCGAACCCAGGTCTCCTTCATTGCAAACTGATTCTTTACTAGCTGAGCCACAAGGGAAGCCCAACTAGTCTGAATCCACTGTTTTTTCTTACTTTTTAGGAAAATGATTTACTCTTTGTTTTCACATGTATTCCAACAAGTTTGTGGGGGGAAGCACAAATGACAGTTTAATTTATTCAATCAGATAGATGTTTTAAAAGCAAGCAATTCAATGCTAACTGGCTAATTGCAAAATAATTAACTGACTGTTTTAAACTCTAAAACCAATTATTTGACCTGTCACCAACTTCTTCTTTCCTCAGTAGTACTTCGGGACTCTAGATCCAACTGTAGATGGAGCAAAAAGAAGTATTTGCATTTCTATGTATCCATGACCTTCCTCTACTTATTCAAGACTCCTTTCCCAGAATCTTGGACTTAAAAAAATCCCCTGGATACATTGAAATAATTGAGATATGTGATCTTTGCTAAGAACCCTTGAATCTACTAGTGACAGTTGAAGAAAATGTATAGGCTTTAACAAGGGATGGGGCCCAAGTGTGAGCAAAGTCAAGATCTCAATTCCCCTCATGGCTTTCATTTAGGTGTTTATCTTCCCTCTGGAGAGATTGTTCGCTGATGAGTGAATACTGGGAAGGGCCTAACGATCAACCTTGTATAGCAAAATGTCCCATTCTGAGTTTAAACTATGACCATGACTAGGATTCAGATATACCATTGTATGTAAGTCTACGTGTATGAGGGACTGGAAAATTTCTTGGGAAAGGATTCATCCCAACTGGAGAGGGTCCAGTTGTCTATCCTTAGTGTGTTACAGGAGAGCTGATATGACGAGCACTGTGATATCTGTCATTTGGCTGTGTCCCTAACTCAGCATCCATTTAACGGAGTGTAAATAAAATGAGAAAATCATTCCCTTCTCTTCACCACAGAATTTCATTCAGCTTTGATGATCTGAGGACTCAAGTGGCAATCCTGGTGCAAACAGAACAGTGCTTGGCAGAGTCAACAGTGGCAGCAGATGCAGCGGTACCCAGTAAAAGCCTGTTATGAAAGCAATGGAGTCAAATCTCAGACTGGCAAAGTGAGCTGTCAATGTCAAAAGGAATCCCCTATTTTGCTGACTGTGGTCCCTAGTCTCTGCAGAGGTTTTCCCTAAGAGCTCTGGAGGATAGCTCACAGGCACGCACAAAGTTACAGTCAGAAACCATTTGGTGTCTGCAATTTTTTTTCCCTTTAGCATTGCAGTAAGCTTTTGCAGACACTGCCCCAACCCCAAGTCTTGAAATGAGCACGCAATTAGCAACCCTGACAGAAGCAGAGGTCATTCACTGTCACTTGAATTATCATTAGGGTCTAACCCCATTAAAATGGCTATATTCTCATTATCGAAAGAGTGTGGCCATATGAATCATGTGGGAAAACCACATTCTTTAAGCTAGAAAGATAAATGTGAGATGAAAATTGACCCAGGTAGCAATGGCTTTGCAAGGACTTGGAACTGCAGTTCTCAAGTGGAGTCCAGTGGGGATGGCTTAATCCACAAAGAAACAAACAGAAACCAACAAAAAACTGCTTCATGTTATTATTTTTCAGGAATTTTGTGGTATAGCATTCAACTTCTTGATATATTAAACCTTAGGACACTATAGAACATCCAGTACTATCTTCACTTTGGACACCAGTAGAAGAAGGTGTCATGTGCGTCCCTGAATACAGTTCTTCTCTGATGAGGCCCAGTAGGCATGAGCCATTTTTTTTTTTTTTTTTTTGCTGCAGCTATTTCTCTCACTTGGCCTTAACTCTGAGGATTCTACTTCTATTTAACTCTGGATACCCAACTTCTAAACTTCTCTCTTTACTCAAACTGTGTCACAGCAAAAGTTTGAGCTTGATAGGAGAGTGATCTTTTTTTTTTTTTTTAAACTGGGGCACAGATAACTCAAGACAGAGGAGTATAGAAAACTTGAGACGATGCACGTTCAAAAACATCAGTTGCCCATTCATTCATTCATTCATTGAGCATTTACTGTGAGTGACCAGTATGTATGAGGCTCTGTCCAAAGTGCTCATTGACTACATATGTAGCCAAATGAGCACCTGAACATAAATGTGTGACAGTGTCTCTCTTCAGATACTCCAAAGACAGACGAAAAAGGATTTGGGTAATTTCCTTTTGGTATATATTTCTCTTCCTCCACCTAACCCCTCCACCTTCCATGCAGAATTATTATAGATGATCCAGGAGAGACTCAGTTCTGGTAGGCACACGAATGGCTCCTCAAAGCTGTCTGTATCCTACCCTCTGGAAACTGTGAATATGTTAGGTTACACGGCAAAGGAGTATTAAGATCACAAATGGAATTATTTGCTACTTAGTGGCCTTGAAATGAGGAAATTTATATGGATCATCTGGGTATGAAAATGTAACCACAAGGATATTTATATGAGAAGGAGGGAGTCAGAAGAGAGAGAACTAGAGTGATGTAGTGTGAGAAGGACTTGGTCCAATGCTGCTGGCCCTGAAGATGGAGAACAGGGGCCACAAGCCAGAGAATACAGGGAACCACAGAAACTGGATTGGCAAGGAAGCAGATGAGCCCTGGAGCCTCCAGAAGGAATGCAGTTCTGCCAATCCCTTGATTTTAGCCCAGTGAGACCCATGATAGGCTTTTGACCTCCAACACTGCAAGATAACTTTGTGTTATTTTAAATCACTAAGTTGGTGATAATTTCTTGCAGCAGCAATAGGAAAACTAATACACTCAGGAACTATCTAAATTAGTAGTTCTCAACCTTGATTACATAATACAATTACTTATGAAAGTGAAACGTGAAAGTGAAAAGTGAAAGTGAAGTCACTCAGTCGTGTCCAACTCTTTGTGACCCCGTGGACTGTAGCCCACCAATCTTCTCCGTCCATGAGATTCTCCAGGCAAGAATACTGGAGTGGGTTGCCATTTCCTTCTCCAGGGGAATCTTCCCGATCCAAGGATCGAACCCAGGTCTCCCACATTGCAGGCAGACGCTTTAACCTCTGAGCCACCAGGAAAGTCCTCTTTACAATCACTTATAGAGATTTAAAAATCCTAATACTCAGGTCATGTCCTAAACCAATCAGAAATCCTGGGGGTGAGGTTCAGGCATCGATATTTTTTAAAGCTCTGCAGCTGATTTCAACCTAGAGCAAGACTGAGAACCACTGATGTAGATAAATTTGTGTATCACTATTTTAACTCTGAAAATCTTACTTGACTGAGAACAATCTCTTTTTACCTAATTCTACCAGTTTGTTTCTCAGCAGGACAAGGAAGTCAAAAGAAATGAATCCCAAGGATCCCTGGGCCATGAGGCTAGATGAGAAGAGCATTAACACAATTTCCCAAGCAGCTGGAATAAAAGGTTAAACCATGGGTGCACCTTGCCTCTAGGTTCTGTTTTGGCAGATCCATTGTCCTCTGAATGGATGGATCAAACCAGTCAACCCTAAAGGAAATCAACCCTGGTTTGGAAGGACTGATGCTGAAGCTGAAGGTCCGATACTTTGGCTACTTGATGTGAAGAGTCCACTTATTGGAAAAGACCCTGGTGCTGGGAAAGACTGAGGGCAGGGGGGGAAGGTGATGACAGAGGATGAGATGGTTGGATGGCATCACCGACTCAATGGACATGAGAATATGGGCAAAATCTGGGAGATAGTGAATGACAGGGAAGCCTGGCATGCTGCAGTACATGGGGTCACAAAGAGTCAGACACGACTTAACGACTGAACAGCAACAGCAACAGTTCTCCTCTGAACACCTGGATGTGTATTTATTTATAAAATCCCATTTGTATTTTCAGTGGTGGTGGTGGCTTAGTCACTAAGTCGTGTCCAACTCTTGTGACTCCATAAACTGTAGGCCACCAGGCTTCTCTGTCTATGGGATTTCCCAGGTAAGACTACTACAGTGGGTTACCATTTCATTCTCCAAGGGATCTTCCCCACAGGGATCGAGCCCTGGTCTCCTGAACTGAAGTCTCCTGCATTGCAGGCGAATTCTTTACTGATTGAGCCACCTTTAGTAAGGCACCTCAAGTCACTGGAAGACAGAAACATGTTATTGTCTTAAAAGGTGATCTATCAAGACTTTCATGTAAGAGAGTAGAGTCAGTTGCATACCTGACCAAATAGAATTGTTACTTCCCAGACAGTAATGTGAGCCAGATTTGTGTTACTGGCACCAGAAAGCTGGAGTTTGGAGTTCTGAGCCTAGATGATGAAAAGCTTAGAGTTGCTTTCTGAAGAATGAGGACTAAAGAACAGGATGCATATGAAATTAACTATGTCTTTAGCAAAAACGAATTATATATACTTCACATCTACTTCCTCCTATAGACTCAGGCAAAATTTCTTGTGGCAGATTGTCCGTGACATATAGGTGATGTTAGTTCAGAGAGCCACATTAAATCTTTCTGATCACTAGAGAACACTACTTAATTGCCAATCTTCTGATGAAGACATTGTAACTTTCCAGCTGTTTTCTGATCTAGCAAGGGACTGAAGGATTTATACACATTTACAGAGAGGGAAAGATGGAGAATGCAGAAAGCCTACTTTTGTACAAGAAGGTGGGATATGTACATATGACCACCATGATACCATATTCCCTGATTCAGAGCTAACTCCAAGGGCCTCAGCAGGGAAGAAGGGGGCCAAGGCCAGTGGTGTGCTGGAGGTGACTTGCATCAGTTCACTAGCAGTGATTATGTATATCTCTGCCATCCAGTATCATCATGATGATAGGTCACGATGGGAATATTTTTTACCACAGAAATTGGTAAATGTACAAATCTGTCTCCCATGCCAAACTCCTTCCCCTAGAGAGCTGGTTAAACATCTACCAACACACTTGGACTTACAGTACAGTGAAACAGGCTGGGCTTGAGAGATATGGTTAAAGAATGTATTGTGTATATTACCATATGTGAAATAGATGACCAGTGCAAGTTTGATGCATGAAGCACGGCATTCAAAGCTGGTGCTCTAGGGCAACCCAGAGGGATGGAGTGAGGGGGAGGTGGCAGGGGGATTGAGGATGGGGAGACACATGTACACCCATTGCTGATTCATGTCCATGTAAGGCAAAACAACCACAATTTTGTAAAGTAATTATCCTCCAGTTAAAATTAATTAATATTTTTTAAAAATAGAATGAGTAATGTTTTGTTTGCAGAAGATAGGACTTTGGTGAATTATAACTATGGAAAGAGAGCTCAGATACCTTCTTTATTTCTCTAAAGAGTAAACTAGAATCACTGTGCACATCTGTATGTGTATGTGTGTAGGTTTCATGGAAACTGGATTCAACTCAATATAAAAAAGACGATTTATCAATGTTCAGTACCATTCAAAGAGAAAAATTTGTCTCAGGAGATAGTGAGCTTCCCCATCACTAGAAATGAGCAGAGATTTAAAAATCAGTAGGCAGACATAGAGGAATTTCAAGTATTGGGCAGTAAACTGGATAAGACTATATGATCACTAATGTTTCTTCCAATTCCAGGTACTTTTGATTTTTTGGAAAAGTAATTTATAAATTTTGAAGAACTTAAAGAGGTCTTGCATTGCTAGGAGTTCAAAACCATTATGAAGGCAAATCACTTGTGAGAGCTCAAAGAACACTTTTCATTTTGCTCATACTATTTCCCTCCTAATTGGATGAATTTATTCTTCCTCAAGGCAGTAGCTTATGGGAACAGAGCATGAGGGTCTTCAAGACCCCTTTTCTCTACTATAGATGGACATTGTTAAAGAGAGTCATTCCTCTGATCAGTTGCCTAATTGTATCTTAGAAGAAAGTCTGAAAGATATATAAATGTAGATACAGATATAGATTTTTTTTTTTGGTCAAGTTCCTCTGAAGGTTCAAATGCATTCCCCCAAAATGTGTCCCTAGAGTGAATTAAAAGGAACATTTTACTCAAGCCAGGAGAAAGCATTTTCACAGTAAATCAAGCAGGCATTGGAAACAACCCTACTACAGTGAGAAGAGTAGTTACATGTTTCCATTGTTTGAAACTATATTCTATAAAATCATGTTGAATCAAATTATGAAAAAATAAACATAAAAAATAGGAATTTTAGTATATAGAATGTCATTTTTTTAAAGCAGCTCCTCATGACTCTCTTTAGTTTGTAGTCTATTTTCATTAAGCCAATCATGACCTTTAAGCCCTGAGGCACGTGCGCCAGCACTGGTTTTCATGGTTTGGATAGTTATCAACCTGCATGGGATGTTCAAGATATTCCCAGGTAGGAAGTCAGCTAAATTTTCAAGTCCCTCTCTTTTTTACCCCAATCCACTCGACTATTGATAGAATGAAGTGAAAACTCTGTGTGTGTGTATAACTAATAATGTGATATACATGGTGGTGAGTGGTATATAAGTGTAATGGGTTTGGTGATACATGGTCCTTGTTTGGAATGACAAATAGTTTAGGATTAAAGCAACTATAAGAAAGCACTTTTGGATTGTTAGAGTAAGAATGTTCGCAAATCTAATCCCTAGTTCTTATTGTGACAAGAACACAAGAAAAATATTCAAAATCAACTTTTTCAGAACTCTGGAAATTAACCAAAGTCTTTCAACAATCCAAGAACTATTTATTCAAGAAAAATGGCTGAATCTCAGTAAGAACCATGAGCTTTATGGTATTTTAACTTGCTCTCTTCCCAGCTCAGTGGTAGCTTTAAAAACTAATAGCTTCACAATTACGGTAGTTGCAAAAACTGGCAATCTGGCAGCCCCTGGAGGAGGCAAAATAGGCTTAAAAGTTCCCCATAAAGCCCTATTTTTAGAGAATTGTAATTATTATTTGAGCTGCCTGGCAGCTTTCTGGACATTCCCACATGCAGAGCTTGACTTCATTTGACCTGACTCAAGGCTCACTCAATGTGAACAGTCTTTTCCCTCAGGCATTAAAAAAGAATCATTGGTGAAAGAGAGTTCTGGAGGCAGGACAAATGATATGTTTGGTGGGGTGTTTGTGTATGTCTTCATTTATTAGGTGATATTTGTACAGCCACCCAAGTGAAATAATGGTGGTGGTGGTTTAGTCGCTATGTTGTGTCCGACTCTTGAGACCCCATGGATTGTAGTCCACCAGGCTCCTCTGTCCATAAGATTTTCCGGCAAGAATATTGGAGTGAGTTGCCATTTTCTTCTTTAGGAGATCTTCACAACCCAGGGATTGAATCCAGGTCTATGCTGGGGTAATAGCAAGTACAAAGATCCTGAAGTAGGAGCATGCTCGGTTTCTTTCAGGAGTAGAAGATATCTTGATTACAATTTTTCTCTCCTCTGTCTTTACTTACTGGGGCTTCCCTGGTGGCATGGCAACCCACTCCAGTATTCTTGCCTGGAGAATCTCCATGGACAAAAAAGCCTGGCCGGCTACAGTCCATGGGGTCACAAAGAGACGGATGCCGCTGATTAAGCACAGCACAGCACTGGGGACTCAAATGGTAAAGAATCTGCCTGCATTGTGGGAGACCTGGCTTTGATCCCTGGGTTGGGAAGATTCCCTGGAGAAGGAAATGGCAACCCACTCCAATATTCTTGCTTGGAGAATCCCATGCACAGAGTCCATGGGGTTGCAGAGTCAGACACGACTGAATGTCTAACATTTTCACTTTCACTTACCTTCATGACTTCAACTGCCATCACTACAGCACCCCTTACCAGGCCCCTGCTATTGTACGGTATCTCCATGTTCCTAAAACACTGATTCCATCAGGTTATTCCTTTGCATAAAAACTTCTATTTGATTCCTATTTACCTGCAGTAAAAATCCAAATTCCCCACCTAGTGTCCAACTACCTCCACCAATCTGATTTTATCTCTTGTTCTATTTCATAAACTTTGATTCCTGTCACTCCTGTATTGATTGATTTCAGTTCAGTTTATCACTCTCTCTTGGATGTGATATTTTTGTCTCCCAATTTTTAAAAATTGTGGTAAAATATATATATATATATATATATATATATATATATATATACTTTTAACCATTCTAATCATTTAAAGTAGTTACTGATAGTAAGAACTTACTTATGCCTCTTTTTGGTCCTCATCTCTTTCCTTACTGCCTTCTTTCTTGCTTTGTTATTTCTTTGTAATGGCACATTTTGATTCTCTTTTCATTTTCTTTTGTTTATATTCAATAGATATACTCTTTGTGGTTACTGTAGGGATTACATATAATAAATAACCTAAAGTTAGAGATACCTATTTTAAATTGTTACCAACTTAACTTTAATCACATACAAAAACTACTCCATTACAGCTCTGCCCTTTTCCACTTTATATTATTGGGGTCAAAATTTTAATTAATATATGCCAATTAACATAGATTTATCACTTTTAATGCATTTAAATCTTTAAATCTTACAGAAAATAAGAGTGGAGTTACAAACCAAAATTACAAAAATACTGGTTTTTATATTTGTCCACATGCTTGCCTTTACCAAAGATGTTTATATTTTCATATTATTTCAAATTATTCTTAAGTATTCTTTCATTTCAATTTGAAGGATTTCCTTTAACATTTCTTTCAGGACAAATCTAGTGGTAATGAACTCACTCAGTTTTTTTTTTCTTTTTTTAATCTGGGAGTGTCTTAATTTCTCTGCCTTCTTTATTTTTTTCATCATCTGCATGGCGTGCAGTATCTTAGTTCCCCAACCAGGGATCAAACCCATAACCCCTGCAGTGGAAACCTGGAGTCTTAACCACTGGACTGCCAGGGAAATCCAATGCCTTCTTTTTAGAAGAAGAGTTTTGTTGGGTATGAATGCTCTGCCTGCCTTCCAAGTCTCTTCAGTCATGTCTGACTCTTTGCAATCCCATGGACTGTAGCCCGCCAGACTCCTCTGTCCATGGGATTCTCCAGGCACGAATACTCGAGTGGATAGCCAGGCCCTCCTCCAGCGGATCTTCCCTGCCCATGGATTGAACCTGTGTCTCTTATGTCTCCTGCACTGGCAGGCAGGTTCTTTACCAATGGCACCACCTGTGAAGCACTGAATAGAATGCTCAGCTGACTATTTTTTTCCTTTCAATATTTTAAATATGTCATGTTGCTACCTTCTGCCTCCATGGTTTCTGCTGGAAAATCTACCTATACTCTTATTGAGGATCTCTTGTACATAATAAGTCACTTTTTCTTTTGCTGCTTTTAAAATTCTCTCTTTGTCTTTTGACAATTGATTGTAAGTCATTTTGAGTCTCTTTGAGTTTAGTCTTCTTGAAGTTCATTGATCTTGTATTTGGATATCCATGTCTTTGCTCAAATTTAGGAAGTTCTCGGCCATTGTGAAAGTAAAAGTGAAAGTCACTCAAGTCGTGTCCAACTCTTTTGTGACCCCATGGACTGTATACTCCACGGAATTCTCCAGGTTAGAATACTGGAGTGGGCAGCTATTTCCTTCTCCAGGGGATCTTCCCAACCCAGGGATCGAACCCAGGTCTCCCACATGGGTCTCCCGTATTGCAGGCAGATTCATTACCAGCTGAGCCACCAGGGAAACACCCAGGAATACTGGAGAGGGTAACCTATCCATTCTCCAGGGGATTTTCCTGACCCAGGAATGAACTGGAGTCACCTGCATTGCAGGTGGATTCTTTACCAGCTGAGCTACCAGGGAAGCCCCTCTTTTTTGATTAAATTTTGTATAACACTAATGCCATCCAGCCATCTCATCCTCTGTCATCCCCTTCTCCTCCTGCCCCCAATCCCTCCCAGTATCAGGGTCTTTTCCAATGGGTCAACTCTTCGCATTAGGTGGTCAAAGTATTGGAGTTTCAGCTTCAACATCAGTCCTTCCAGTGAATACCCAGGACTTATCTCCTTTAGGATGGACTGGTTGGATCTCCTTGCAGTCCAAGGGACTCTCAAGAGTCTTCTACAACACCACAGTTCAAAAGCATCAATTCTTCGGCGCTCAGCCTTCTTCGCAGTCCAACTCTCACATCCATAAATGACCACTGGAAAAACCATAGCCTTGACTAGATGGGCCTTTGTTGGCAAAGTAATGTCTCTGCTTTTGAATATGCTATCTAGTTTGATCATAATTTTTCTTCCAAGGAGTAAGTGTCTTTTAATTTCATGGCTGAAATAACCATCTGCAGTGATTTTGGAGCCCCCCAAAATAGTCTGACGCTGTTTCCACTGTTTCCCCGTCTATTTCCCATGAAGTGATGGGACCAGATGCCATGATCTTTGTTTTGTGAATGTTGAGCTTTAAGCCAACTTTTTCACTCTCATCTTTCACTTTCATCAAGAGGCTTTTTAGTTCCTCTTTGCTTTCTGCCATCAGGGTGGTGTCATCTGCATATCTGAGGTTATTGATATTTCTCCTGGCAATCTTGATTCCAGCTTGTGCTTCCTCCAGCTCAGCGTTTCTCATGATGTACTCTGCATATAAGTTAAATAAGCAGGGTGACAATATACAGCCTTGACATACTCCTTTTCCTATTTGGAGCCAGTCTGTTGTTCCATGTCCAGTTCTCACTGTTGCTTCCTGACCTGCATACAGGTTTCTCAAGAGACAGGTCAGGTGGTCTGGGTGAAGCTAAATGAGATCATAGGGATAGATTCCTTAAAATGAGACATGGGGGAGGGGAGAAGGCAGTTCTTTTAAGCTAAATGATCAAACGTAGGCATTAAGATTAGAGGACTTGAAAACTGATTGATTATGGCACAAGAAGCTGAAGGTAAGTAAAAATCAACTTATTCCAAGATCAAGCTTGGACCACTGGGGAGACAGTAGAAAAAGGGCATAGATTAGAGGAAATGATAATAGAGAAGCTTGATTTTGAGATGACTGAGGACCACTGACATGGGTGATGTAGAGTTGGTGGTTGGAGAAAGACTTTTGACTTAGAAGACTGTTGTTGAGATTTTTGCTAAAGCCAGAGTTGAGAGTCATGTGCGTGGGTTATTATGGAGATAAGAAAAGCCTAGGGCTGAGGAGGACCATGATAAGGTGATAGAAAGTTGGAAGAAGAAGAGAAGAGCATGCAGATTCTAAGAGTAGGCAGAGAAGAGTATGTAGAGTCTAAGAGTAGGCAGATTGGGGAAAAGAATATGGGTAGAGAAGCACCTATAGTGATAGTGTAGATAAGAGCCTATCAAAGAAAGAAAACCACAAAACCACAAAGAGTATATTCTTTTCCTTCAAAGTATCAGTGCCCTCCAGCTATTCTTTTGTGGGCACCTAGGTCTGAAGCATGGCAAGAGAAATTGAGATTCTGCTGGAAATACAGTACCATAAGTATCTTAGAAGAAGAGAAGATCCAAATGGTATGAGGAAAAAAAATGAAATGATTAAGCCCCATGAAGGAAATTCTAAAGGACAAGTCATTTTACTGGCTTTTTTTTTCTACTTGTTTGCTAGTAGAATGCAGCAATTAGGATGTAATCTGGTGTATTTATATATACAGGTCTTTGGTGAAGACCAGCCAAGTTGGCTGGAACAGAGATCTAATTTCTAGATCTCTTTCTTTTTCTCTCTGAGTCACTTTATTTTTTAAATCCTCTTGAAAAACTTTTCAGTAGCTTTGAAAACATGTAAAAGATTTATGGAAACTCAGGACTCAAATAGCACTAATTTTGGATCATGTACTTACTCAATATGAAGTGAAGAGTATGTCAATGTATCTTTTCTGTACTTCTGTTTAATGGGCTTATTATTTGTCTAAAAAACTAGACTTGAGGCTGTAATATAGCATATTAGGTGTCAACTCCATAAAAAATTTGTTTTCACTGAGATTCAAAACAAGTTTGTTTAGATGTTCAAAAGTAAGGTTCATATTTTCCTAGATTGATGCATATTTTTGATGTATTTTTCCACCCACAAATAATTGTCATTAAAATAGAAAAATACCTACTCAAATTAAGCAAGAAATGCATCCTTATTAATTTAAATATTTCTGGCATTGAGTCACATACCAAAATAACTCACTTTCCAGCTTTGTTGAAGGCCTTCCTTCTAAAGAGAATTTCTGTCCACATCTCCAGATAGCCATTGAAGTAACCATTTTTCACTAGTGTTATTGTTTTCCCCTCAGCTCTTTGGTTGATTTGTTGCTCTACAATTGCTTTCCCCTCAGCTCCATTGGTAAAGAATCCACCTGCAATGCAGGAGACTCCGGTTCAATTCCTGGGTCGGGAAGATCCACTGGAGAAGAGATAGGCTACACACTCCAGTATTCTTGGGCTTCCCTGGTGGCTCAGCTGGTAACAAATCTGCCTGCAATGTGGGAGACCTGGATTTGATCCCTGGATTGGAAAGATCCCCTGGAGAAGGGAAAAGGCTACCCACTCCAGTATTCTGGCCTGGAGAATTCCACGGACTATATACTGCACAGAGTCACAAAGAGTCACACATGACTGAGTGACTTCCACTTTTCACTTTCGTATAAACAGTTGAACCTAATAACCATTATAAAATCTACTTTCAACATGGAACCATGACTGAGTTACTTTTCCTGGTGGAGGCTGAGAAACCAGGATCTAATGTCTGTTTTAGGGTTTTGTGGCCACCAGTACATTTATATATTGCTGACAGAGCCCAACAGTTTTCCCAGCCACCCAACTTCTGTGAACACCATGTTAAATATGTCACATGCCTTGCCTCATCCTCTTGAATCATGCCAACAATCCTCTGAGATGACTATTATATCCCCATTTTGCAGGATATGCTGATCTAAGTGATTTGTCTCAAAGTCACACAGCAAGTAAGAGACAGGAACACAAGTTGGTCTAACCAGAAGGCCCATGCTGCTGTATTACCTCTTCAAGTGAGGCTGTGGCTGTAGACAGTCCAAATAGTTTTGAAAAGGAGAAAATATGGTGGAGGCTGTGATGAAGACATATTAAATATTTTCTCTGTTTATGATTGAGATTAAAAGAGTCAAATTGGTTAGAAAGCTTTTATTTGATCCCCTTTGCTACTCAACTAGTGAGTATCTAGAGGTGAATGTCAGGTGAGTCAATTCAGGTCTTTATCAGAATTGCATCAAACGCTCTTCTCAGTGAAATCTCTCTTGCCCACTCTATTAATAACTGCAATGTTTTCTGACCTTGAATACTCCATATTCCTTTTCCTTGCTTTATTCTTCTCCTTAATACACACTGCCATCTAGCATACTATAACATCCACCTGTTTATTTTGTTCATTGTTCCCTCACCCATAATATTAGCTTGCCAGAAGCAAGAATTGCTCACTATGGTATTCTCAAAGTCTGAAATTGTGTCTCATACATAGTAGGCTCCTAATAAATATTTGTTGGGTGAAAAAAAAATTTTAAATGCTCCTTGGCTTCTAGAAGGACAGCTCTTTGAACAATATTGTACACTGGTTACTGATATTTTGATACTTCTGAGTTTCTTTATAGATTTTTCTGGGCTAAATAACGGAGCTGGAGTAGCTCAGGTAAGGTTTCCCAGAAAGGTGAATTTGGAAGTGTGTTTTTAAAAGAGTGAAGGACAATAGTGGAGAATAAAAGAAGGACCTCCCAAATTGAAGACATACTATTCTCCAGATGGGAATGATTAGATCGGTTAAAGGGAAAGGTTCTTGTCCAATAGTAATCAGAAATTAGAGTGAGAGGAAATGTAAGCCAAGAGCTCTGAAATCTAGCTAGATAAAGGCATTTGGAGTTAATACCTTAGGGGGTGATAACTGTAGGAACACAATCCACAGATGTCAGGTTTTCTGCTGTTTATTTGCTATGTGATTTTTTTCTCCCAGAATTATTGGGTTGGCCGAAATGTTTGTTTGGATTTTTCCATTATGTTAAATGGAAAAACCCGAATTAACTTATTGGCCAACCAAATACTATATTTCTATGTGCTTCAGTTTTCTCATCTGTAAAATGAGGACAAAAATAGTGCAGTTCCTGCCTTACAGTGTTGTTGTAAGAATTGAGATAACACAGAGAAAGTGCTTGACACAATTCCTGGCATGCAATAAACATTCAATGAATGTTACCTATCACGATCATCATCATCATTTAAGAGTCTTCTCACATGGCTTTTTATTATGAGTATTTTACAAGTCAAAACTGTTTTGGCTTTTAGGGATCCACCAAACCAAGAGCTATGGTTGAAAATATCTATCCACAGGGCAGCAAGCATGAATCACCATCTAAATGCTGACACCAGTAACTACAGGATGTGGTGGATTCTGGAGAACTTCCTAGATTCTGGACAGCCTGGGACAATGGCCAGATTTGGGAAGAGGAAGGTGAGCTCTCTGACGTTTTAAAGTTTTGGCACTGAGGGTCAGTTCTATACATACACTGCTTCTACTTTTTTATATAGACAAATGCCAAATGCCTGAGTATAATTCCCCATACCTAACTGTTTTAGCAATTGACCAATCAAACAAGACAGAGGCAAGGAAAGTGGGGGAGTTGGTACATGAAGCCAAGGCTATCATAGTCATTTTGAGTCTCAGATACAAGATATGAAGTTTGTTGGTGACCACATATGGCAGAGGAGGAGAGGGAGTAGGAACCCAGGACAAAGTCTGTTCACTAGGACAGTGCAGGGAACCAGGGCAAGTGGTGCTTGAAAGTCAGCTAGGTCACCATGGAGTGCTGCACATGCAGCAGGAGTGGAGGCCCCAGCCCCTGCTCTGAGATCTGATTCTGGAGGGAAAGCTGAGCAAAACCAAGAGTGGCTGGAGGAGAAGAGTATACAGGTTATCTGTGAGTATCCAAGTTAGTGCCAGTTAAACCTTGAAGGTATCATTTGGACATGTGGGATTGTTTGTGGGAAGAAAGGCATTCAAGTCAAAGGGACTAAGGCAGGCAAAGAAATGGAGTTAAGAAAGCAAAGAGTGGCTGAAATGTTAAGGTAGTAGAGGTGAGTGGTATGGGACAAGGCTAGAAAGGCAAACTGGGAACACGTTGTGAATGGTCTTAAACACTAAGCTGAAGAGTTGCAGAATCAATTCAAAATAGTGAGACACTATTGAAAGTTTTAGAGCAGAGAAAAACATGCTTAGAGATATGCCTTAGAAAGATTGATTTGTTTATAATAAGGAGGGTGAGTTTCAAGGATATTAACCTGGAGACAGGGAAACTAGTTAAAAGATAGTTGCTACTACCTCGACAGGTGGTTAGTATTTGGGACTAAACTAGGGCAGTGGAAGTAGACATGAAAGGACAAAGCAAAAGCAGTTAAATGATAAAATGTTATCTGATTGGCACTAGAATTCAAACTCCAAACGAGCAGGAGCTTTTTGTCTGTCTTGTTTATTGCTATATCCCAGGCACTTAGAATAGTCCTTGGCACATAGTAGGTGCTCAATAAACAGTTTGTGAATGATGTCTGAAATGCCTATGTCTGAATGCATGTGTGCCCTCAAAATTCATGTGTTGAAATCCTAAGGCCCAATGTGATATTATTAGGAAGTGGGATCTTTGGGAGGTTCTTAGGTCATGAGAGTGGAGCCCTTATGAATGAAATTAGAGCCCTTATAAAAATATCACACAAAGGCTCCATATCGCTCTTCACCATGTGAAGGTACACTGAAAAGTCTGTTACCTGGAAGAGGGTCCTCACTCAGTGATGTTGGCACCCTGGTCTTGAACACTAGAATTATGAGAAACAAATTTATGTTTTTTGTAAGCTACGCTGTCTCTGACACTTTGTTATAGACACTCAAAAAGACTAAGACAGATTCTATACACTGACCTGTGTGATATGTATTTGCACACCTGCCTCCTGACACCAGCTCATCTTTCACATTAGTTCCCAGTCCTGCTTCCCACCTCAGTGTTCCCAATTTCTGCTCCTCCAATCATACCCATGACCCACTATTATATATAATCTTAACATTGATAACATCTTGTGTTTAGCTTTTCTCCACTCTTCTCTTTCAAATGTTTTGGTTATATAGTCTAGATAACAAGAATGTCTATTTAGGACCCAGAAAAGACACTGAGACAGGACCACCAAAGAAAGATAATTATTGTGTCACCTTGATCAAGTTGGGGAGAGGACAGGAGCAGATTTGAAGGATCTATACAGTGGGAAGGAAATGAGCAAGATTGTCCTTATGTTGTAACTTGGGCAACAGCTTCAATTTAATATTAAACATTAATTTAGTAAAAATTTGAATAGGTGGAATCAATTTGAAAATGAAAATTAAAAAGGAAGCCTGCTTTTCTTCTTTGGATATGATTTAAAATAAGTTCAATTATTTGCATGACTTTTCAAAAATCCCACCATGTTCTGGCATTATGATAGTAGAATATAAAAACAATTTTAGACCTCAGTTTTGAAAAAGACCTGGTTTTCCAGGCAACCAAATGCAATCAAGGAGAGAGACCCGAGTAAGTTCAATTATGCTATGTTTTTGAGGCCACTGAAACTCAGAGAAATGAAAGTGAATTAGCTGAAACCCAGAGAGTCAAATAAAATACTTAGCAGTTGGGTATCAAGACAATTTTATGATCATGCTTGTAATTCAAGCTTTTAGTCAGGAGGAATGACAAGCAAAATTGCAAGCATCTTTGGGACTTTTCAAAAGCAGCTAGTGTTTAAGATCATACTCATACAGGGTCCTTATGTAAGACTTCTTAGCTTGAGAAGGCTCAGGAAATGTAGAGCTTTCATTTTCTTGAGTGCCTGTTTCATAGAAAGTTTGATACACCAGAAAATAAAAACATACAATCTGGCTACTGGGGACAATTTATTGCATGTTTTGAGAGTAATGCAGCTCATCTAATTTGCACTAGACCCCTTTCAAGTATATGCCTAGCCAATTCAGTTGAGTAGTTTTTGAACTATTCATGTGCCACTTTTGTCCTATTCCCCAAACTCAAATACTCTTTTTGGGGTTTTAGAAGCTGGGGGTCTGACAGAGTTATGAGAAAAGCCATTAGACTTGGGCCTACTTAACACTAGGGGATGATTTGCAATTAGTGTGCTGAGTTTGTTAGCATCTAATGTGAAGACAAGCAAAGCCAATAACTGGCCTCTTAAAATCTATTTGGATGCATCAGTCTATCTGGGGTGATTGCCTACACTGATCAAATAGACTAGAGGACTGCCAGTTCCTTTTTTATGATCTTTCAGTTGGAGGAGCCCTTTCACAAAGTGAAATCTAGTTCAGTTCAGTTCAGTTCAGTCACTCAGTCAGGTCCAACTCTTTGAGACCCCATGAATCGCAGCACTCCAAGCCTCCCTGTCCATCACCAACTCCCAAAGTTCACCCAAACTCATGTGCATCGAGTCAGTGATGCCATCCAGCCATCTCATCCTCTGTTGTCCCCTTCTCCTCCTGCCCCCAATCCCTCCCAGCATCAGGGTCTTTTCCAATGAGTCAACTCTTCACATGAGGTGGCCAAAGTATTGGAGTTTCAGCCTCAGCATCAGTCCTTCCAATGAACACCCAGGACTGGTCTCCTTTAGGATGGACTGATTGGATCTCCTTGCAGTCCAAGGGACTCTCAAGAGTCATCTCCAGCACCACAGTTCAAAAGCATCAATCAGCTTTCTTCACAGTTCAACTCTCACATCCATACATGACCACAGGAAAAACAGCCTTGACTAGACGGACCTTTGTTGGCAAAGTAATGTCTCTGCTTTGGAATATACTATCTAGGTTGATCATAACTTTTCTTCCAAGGAGTGTCTCTTAATTTCATGGCTACAATCACCATCTGCAGTGATTTTGGAGCCCCCCAAAATAGTCTGACACTGTTTCCACTGTTTCACCATCTATTTCCCATGAAGTGATGGGACGAGATGCCATGATCTTAATTTTCTGAATGTTGAGATTTAAGCCAACTTTTTCACTCTTCTCTTTCATTTTTATCAAGAGGCTGTTTAGTTCCTCTTCACTTTCTGCCATAAGGGTGGTGTCATCTGCATATCTGAGGTTATTGATATTTCTCCTGGAAATCTTGATTCCAGCTTGTGCTTCTTCCACCCCAGCCTTTCTCATGATGTATATAAGTGAAATAAGCAGGGTGACAATATACAGCCTTGATGTACTCCTTTTCCTATTTGGAACCAGTCTGTTGTTCCATGTCCAGTTCTAACTGTTGCTTCCTGACCTGCATATAGGTTTCTCAAGAGGCAGGTCAGGTGGTTTGGTATTCCCATCTCTTTGAGAATTTTCCACAGTTTATTGTGATCCACACAGTCAAAGGCTTTGGCATAGTTGATAAAGCAGAAGTAGATGTTTTTCTGGAACTCTTGCTTTTTCCATGATCCAGCGGATGTTGGCAATTTGATCTCTGATCCCTCTGCCTTTTCTAAAACCAGCCTGAACATCAGGAAGTTCACGGTTCACATATTGTTGAAGCCTGGCTTGGAGAATTTTGAGCATTACTCTACTAGCGTGTGAGACGAGTGCAATTGTGCAGTAGTTTGAGCATTCTTTGGCATTGCCTTTCTTTGGGATTGGAATGAAAACTGACTTTTCCAGTCCTGTGGCCACTGCTGAGTTTTCCAAATTTGCTGGCATAGTGAGTGCAACACTTTCACAGCATCATCTTTTAGGATTTGAAATAGCTCAGCTGGAATTCCATCGCCTCCACTAGCTTTGTTCATAGTGATGCTTCCTAAGGCCCACTTGACTTCACATTCCAGGATGTCTGGCTCTAGGTGATTGATCACACCATCGTGATTATCTGGGTTATGAAGATTTTTTTTTTGTACAGTTCTTCTGTGTATTTTTGCCACCTCTTCTTAATATCTTCTGCTTCTGTTACATCCATACCATTTCTGTCCTTTATTGAACCCATATTTGCATGAAATATTCCCTTGGTATGTCTAATTATTTTGAAGAGATCTCTAGTGTTTCTCATTCTATTATTTTCATCTATTTCTTTGCATTGATAACTAAGGAAGGCTTTCTTATCTTTCTTTGATATTCTTTGGAACTCTTCATTCAAATGGGTATATCTTTCCTTCTCTCTGTTGCTTTTCGCTTCTCTTCTTTTCACTTTTTAAAATAGTTTGGCAGTTTCCTTTGATGTTACACATATACTTAGTCAAGATTCAGCAATTCCATTTGGAGGTATTCACTCAATAGAAATGAAAACATATGTCCACACAAAGACTTGCATACAAATATTCATACTAGCTTTATTTGTAAGAGCTAAAGTGTGAAGCAATCTAAATGTTCATAAACTAGTTGACAGATAAACTGTGGCATAGCCATATATGGAATAATAATTGGCAGTAAAAGGGATAAATTTTTGATACTGTCAATAACGTGTGAATTTCAAAAGACAGTAAGCTGAACAAAAGAAATCAGACACAAAAGATTACATATTTATGCTTCCATATCCTTGTGTCAGGAAG
This sequence comes from Capra ibex, assembly GCA_006410555.1. Lineage (NCBI taxonomy): Eukaryota > Metazoa > Chordata > Mammalia > Artiodactyla > Bovidae > Capra > Capra ibex. The sequence goes on from SJYO01029184.1 coordinate 28,333,377, forward strand.
ATCCCCTGGAAAAGGAAATGGCAATCCACTCCAGTATTCTTTGCTGGGAAATCCCATGGACAAAGGAAGGAGCCTGGTGAGCTACAGTCCATGGGTTGCAAAAGATTCGGACACGACTGAGCATGCATACTCATCATATTCTAGATCAGCCAAAAGTAACCTATGATATATGGTTAATGTTAGTGGTTGCTTTAGACTTGAGAAAGGTGAACTGCAAAGGAGCATGAGGGAACTTCCTAGTGTGATGGAAATGTTCTATGTCTTGATTGGAGTGACTGTTACATGAATATATATATATTTGTCATCAAATCACACATTTAAATGGGTATATTTTATTGCATGTACTTTATACCTCAATAAAGTCAACTTATAAAATATGTTACTGAACACAAGACTTTAGTAGATCCATGTAGTAAGAGACTGGACATCTCTGAAGGGAGAATTACTGAATTGAATGAGGGATACATTCAATGAGATCTCTCAATGAGTAGCTGACTGAGAATGCACTACAGAGAGTTAAAGAGAGAGAAAATAGGAAAAAAATATGAAGGATAGAAAAAGAAGTTACAATATTTATTTAATAGGAGTTCCAGGAATAAAAAAATAGGGATAATGAGGAGGGCTGATTTTATTTTATTATTTTTAATTGAAATATAGTTGCTTTATAATGTGTTAGTTCCAGGTGTACAGCAAAGTGATCCACATATGTTCTTTTTCAGATTTTTTTCCATTATAGGTTATATTACAAGATGTTGAATATAGTTCCCTGAGCTGTACAGTAGGTCCTTGTTGTCTATTTTATATACTATACAGTAATGTGTATCTGTTAATCCTAAATGAAGAGGCCTGGTTTTAATGATTGAGAATTTTCCAGAATGGAACAGAGACACAAGTGAAAATGCCCACTGAAACTCAAGCAGGAAAAATATAAATGAATCCATTCTCAGCTATATAGGGAACTTGAAAACATCAGAGTTGGCTATAGCAACCCTTTAGGATTTTAAGTTCTTGCTGATTCTTGTCTTGGTTGCTTTCTGACTACCTGAATCTTCTTTTTCTCTTTCCTCCTAGACAAATTGATGAGCTTGCATGGGAAATCTGAAGAGTATGGTCTCTGAGCTTCCAGGTTTTCTTTTTCTCTTAATCTTGTCATTCAGATATCTGGTCCTGCTCTCTTATGGGGTTAGTATTCTCATTTTACTTCTATTTGTGAAAGGAAGATCTAGGCTTTGTTAAGAGAAATTTAGGCACAGAAATAGGGAAGATTAGTTAGTTTGGACAAAAGGACCTTGCTGGAACACTGAAAGAATATTCTATAAATGGCCACCTGTTCTACATCAGCACAAGATTGGCTGTTGGACTGGTGTGAATCCCTTCTTCCCTATCACATTGTAGTTTAAGGTTGAACTAGAGGAAGAGCCATGTCATGGAACCATGTCCAGTGAGTTCTGTAAGAAGTTTATTTTGATTCTATCTGATCAGCACTATACAGCTGTAACAATGGTAGTGTCTTCATAATCTAGGGCTTCTAGTCAGCTCCAAGCTCTCCTTTCTGTCATAAATCCATAGCCTGAAAGGCCAGGAAAAGGAGGTGCAATTTAAGGATTTGGTCTTGCTTCCGATGCGCAGCCCTTGGCTGAGGGAGGAGGTTGAAAAATTGGCAGGGTAATTTTTTAAGGTTTTAAAATAACTGTGAATTTCAATTATCCAGGCTCTTTATGTAGATTTCTCCATGTCTTCATTGGCAGGCCTTGCAGTAGCTGGTGCTTTATTTATTTTAAATCCTATTTCAGCTTTTTCTTGATTTAAAGGAGAAAGAAAAATTTCACATATTCACATCATTAGAAGTGTAACTTTTTTCCCCCAGCAAAACATGAGATTGGCATGTCAGGAATGCAACTGTTTGTCTGTATCTGTGGATTCCAGCCTTTCTCACAGTCCCCTTGCTAATTGTTCTGCCAGGCGGTTTTTGACTTTTACAAAACAAACCTGACCTGTGTGTCACTGCCCTTCTTGACAAAATTCAATCTCAAAGAATAACGTAAAGAAAGTACTCTGAAAGGCTGTATGGAAGAAAGGAAGAAAAAGGAAAAGCCTAAATCAATAGAAATTGAATAAGAGGTTGGAACCTTGGGGTAAAATTACATATAACTAATTGGAATTCTTTTCTTTTCATGAGATAATAAAATTAGGCACCTTAATAACTATTCCTTGGGATTAAATGAATGGCCTGAGGATACTGAGGGTGGGGGATGAGGGAGGCTAGTCCGTAGTGATTAGGGAACCCAAGGCTCTTGCTCCAGTTCCAGAAAAAAAAAATGTGACTGTATTTTCTGAATAACCAAATAGTTTACTTACTGGCAGTTTAACAAAACTGATGAGCCAATTTTAATCGGAGTAATAGAATTATTTGAGTCTGTGTGGAGAGACTGCAAATATCTAGATGAAAAATGGGAATAACTTCAATCAATCATTCATATGTTTAGGCTTCTACAGTACCAAGCACAAGAAATGGGAGAACAGTTGAATAATTATTGAATTTTAACTTTTCTAGTTAGATGCTTCTGCAAAATCTATAAGTTGTTTAAGGGTAGTTACCATTCCTGATACTTCCCTTTTCTCCCACATACTGGCTACCATAGAACAGCCAAAAATAACTGCTTGATTAAATGATTGATAGGGTATCTGTCAGTCTGTATGAAGAACTTAAGTTTATATCATTCTGCAGAGCTATCTGTGGCAAAGATGTCTAAATGATTCCCCAAACTTCCTGCTTCCATTCCATGCTGTAGGGGGTGCTATTGGGTAGTGGGCTATCCATCCAGGGACTGCATTTCCAGCCTCAATCATATCTAGATGGACTACATGACTGGGAACTGCACTTCCCAGCCCCATCTCACAGCTAGATGAGGACACCTCATGTTTAATTGAATTTTAGAGGAATTGCTTTGTGTCAGTTTTTAAGCCAAAGTAGTTAAGGAGCAGTGACTTTGGTCCATCTCCCTATCTACTTGCTGAATGGAGAGAGCTCCAGGGGCTCAGGGAAGGACAAAAAGATGAGATGGAAGGATCTGGATCTTTGTTGTCCATGTGAACCCTCCACAATTAGGAACACTCACATTGGACTGGGAACTGCTTTTACTGTGTTGTGTCACTGAGAATTTAAAGTTTATGTATTAGAGCAGCTAGCAATATCTTAATTCATATACTGTGAACTTTAGTATCTAAGTGTTAGAATGAGCTCTTGGAAGTCGCTACTATTGATACTGCCTGGTATCAGCAGAAAAGGGTAATAGGACATTCTTGTAGGTTGCCATTGCCACAGTGCTGTCACGAGGGAGCTGTGTGGGATGTCTTCTATTTGCTCTTTCCAAATCCCCTCTCCGCCCCTTTCTTCCCTGATCTCTGCCCTCTGTAATCTGAACTGTGTGGGATTGCATCAGCCAGCTCTCTTGCCCTCTGGCATCTGGCTGAGTTTGGCTAATAGGAAGCTCCCACAGGAGGTCAGAGGCAAGAAGGAGAGGGAGGTCAGAGTATTGATTCCCTTAGCTCTCTCACTGTGAGGTTGGGGTGGCTGTGTCTCTCAACCATAGGCCACTGCTCCTCTCAAGGCAGCCTTCTCTACGCCACTCTCCCCTCTGGCTTCCAGCAACCATCCTTCACTTTGAATCTTTGGGCTTAGGGCTGGTAGTAGCTTTGCTGCTACTAGCTCTGAGTGACTGTACTACCCATGACATGTCCTGTGTATCCCCTCCACTTTTATATAAATAGCCCCTTTTATGTGTCAGTTATGTGTCAGTTATGTCTTAATGAAGCTGGAGGAAAAAAATAGGCCCCTTTTCAGCATTTCTTGAATTCTCCTATTTTGAATGTGTCATCTGTTTCTTGTTGAGATCCTCCGCCCCCGCCCCCCCCCCCACCACAATGGTACAGGGAAGCAGAATTAGATGCTCACAAGACAATCTTCGTTAGTCAGTATGAATGGGGCCCATTGAATCCACCAGTTTTTTCCAATTCTGGGTATGTACACTTTTAGAAGGGCTTCTCATTTTCCCCTATAAAGGTAGCCATAGTGGCTATAGAAGTGAAGAAGTGAGCTCACTCAGTTGTGTCTGACTCTTTGTGACCCCATGGACTGTAGCCCACCAAGCTCCTCCATTCATGGGATTCTCCAGGCAAGAACACTGGAGTGGGTTGCCATTTCCCTCTAGTGGCTATAGATGGTGAAATTTTACCCTATCAGTGGGATCTGGGCTCATAGCCTGAAGTAGCTGGCTACAGGTTTGATGTTTCTTCAAAGTGTTATGCCTTGAATTTTACTTTCCACCAAATCCTTGTGTTTTAAAAAAAAGGAGCATAGTAGTTATGAGTACTTGGCATCGGTGAGGCTAGGCTTCAAGTTAGCCTTCAAGTTGTGTCCACTGATGATTAGCTATTACCTTGGACAAGTTACTCAGTCTCTATAAGTCTGTTTCCTCAAAACTAAAAGGAGAATAATAATATTATCCATCCACTTCATGTGGTTATTTTGAGGACTAAATCCCTGACTCATATTAAGTGTTCAGTAAATTTTAGCCCCATATAACCAGCTATGCTTGAATAAGATTGATGCTCCAAAAAGATGAACCTTGCTTATCCTCTAACTTCATATACCCTGTGTATATAATGACACATATTTCAACATGAGAAGCATTCATACAATTACATAAAGTCTAAAGGTATGTTTAGGAAAAATAAAGGGCTAATTCCCTGATATTTGACTTCTCAGAAGAAAGAAAAAAGAAGAAATGAAGGAGGGAGGAAGCAAGAGACAGAGAGAGAAGCATCATCTTGAAGAGGCTTTATAGTACAGTAATTAAGAACATAAATTGAAGTAAAAATCCTGACTCTGTTACTTATCAGCAGTATGACCTTGGGCAAGTTACTTAAACTCTGTGAGTCCCAGTTTTTGCATCTGTAAAATGGAAAAAAAATGATATCTGTCTCATAGGATTGTTATAATGATTAAATGCATTAACAAACGTAAAATATTTGCAAGAGTGCCTGGGACACACTAAGAACTATTGAAGTGTTTATTCTGTATTATTTCTTAGGCGATTTCAGAACTTAGTTATATTTCCTTATATATAATCTAGCTTTTGAATGACATATGGAAAGAGGCACTAATACCTTTCAAGTGCTTAGTGTTGTTAAAATTTTAATCTAGCCTTGTTTTTCTTTGAGTTGTTTCTTTTGTTTGGAATATACTCCCTAGGTAACTGCACTCCACTTCCTTCCTCTCTACCTGGCAAATTATATTCATCATGCATGAGTGCATGCTAAGTCACTTCAGTCGTGTCTGACTCTTTGCAATCCCAGGCTCCTCTGTCCATGGGATTCTCCAGGCAAGAATACTGGAGTGGGTTGCCATGCCCTCCTCCAGGGGATCTTCCTGACCCAGGGATTGAACCTGCATCTCTTATGTCTTCTGCATTGGCAGGCGGGGTTTTTTTTTTTTTTTTTTAACCACTGAACCACCTGGGAAGCCCTATGTTCATCGTGAAGTGAAGTCGCTCAGTCGTGTCGGCCTCTTTGTGACCCCATGGACTGTAGCCTACCAGGCTCCTCTGTCCATGGGATTTTCCAGGTAATAGTACTGGAGTGGATTGCTATTTCCTTCAGGGGATCTTCCCAACCCAGGGACTGAATCTGGGTCTCCCGCATTGTAAACAGACGCTTTACTGTCTGCCCACCTCAAACTTTCCCAGACAGTAGTCAGTTGTTCTTTCTCCTCTCGGCTCTAATAGCACTCTGTTAATCACATTGTATGTGTAGACACTTCACCCACTAACCCAAGAGCTCTTCTCTATATCTTTGTAACTCTCAGTGGCTGGCACATGGTAGGCTTTCAGTAAACATTGCTTCAACTGAAACATGTATTCAGCCTCAATCTATGCAATGACCTTGTTAATCCTCATCACAACCAAGCAAAATAGACATTACTATCCCTACTTTATAGGCGAGAACTACAGACTATAGCAGAAAGAATTTTTGTTGTCAAAATCAACTTGCTCTTGCCACAAATTATACTTGCTTTCTCTTCTAGAAAAACACTTTATACATTTTTTAGCAATTGAAAGCATTCTTTCTTTTGTGCTCAAGAAAACATGAAATTAACATATTGATCACATTTCTAGATAGAATCAAACGTTTTTCTCAGAAGATCAATCTTTTCCCCAAATGAAGGTATCAGGAACAAGACAGACATGTGTGAGTCAATTTCAGAACCTTAGTTTAAGGTTAGAAATTAGGACACTCAATGAGTTCCAGGAGGAATCAGTCCAGGGCCCCGCCCAGTCAGGAGTCAGAGTTATTAAGCCATGATCTAAAATTTAGGCTGAGACTCCAAAGTCAGTAAAAGGGACAAAGCCAATTGGTGACTGCCATAGATTCTGCCACCAGAATAGCCCTGAAGATGGTTATTGAATGGATAATGATGAGAAAATGGTTCCTGACCAGTCAATCTAAAAGATAGACATGGGTCACTAAAGGGTTGAATCTCCTTGGGGAAACCAGGACACTAGCTGTGATTTGAGGAGTATATCAAAACATATGATATACATAGGAGTATATAGAGACATATATCAACCAAGAGATAGACATTTGCCTGCTTTTTCTACCTATATGTTACAGGTCACACCCAATTCTGACGCTAAGCTAACCTGACAAAGTGAAATCACAACTCTTAACATAATTTCCACTAATGAACTAGACCACTCTTTGATAAAAACACAGTTTGGTAATTGGCATCAAAATTGTTAATTTATCAACATTAATGTTTAAAAAACTGCTTAGCCATTCAAGTCTGTTAGTTTTTTTTTTTTTTTGGCAGGGAGCAGAGGAAGAAGAAGAAGGAAAGGACGTGTGTTTTGGTTTAAGATGCAGACTCTATAGTAAATTGTTGCTATTATCATTGAATACATTTTCATTTAGGTCAATTAAATGTGGAAACAGTACTACTAGTTCAATCTCACCTAGCAGGTAGAATAGATTGAAATTGTTTCTGGTTAATTCAACCAAAATAGTTGACTATTTCTGTGGACATGGTCTTGGTATAAGGAGAGCCATATTTGAATGAAACCTGGTTCGTAACATATACAAGCATGACTCTAACTGTGCAAACAAGTTTACAATAGATGGAGTCTCTTTCAACTCAGGCCACATCTACAGACACATGATTGAGCTGAATGTGTTTGAAAGAGGCTCAGTGTTTCTAAGTTGTCTTAGCTTATTCTGATGGCCTATAAACCAAGAGAGTAGAATTTCTATTTCTCTGCCATTGAGAGGTCATGGTCCTGGGTTAATGAATTGGAGTCACTGATTTTCCATCATGTCTGATTCATGAGCTCTGTCTAGATTCTGTTTAAAGCATTTCTTATTCACCAGGGAGACTGTCTTCTGCTCACACAACAAAAGAGAGAAAACTTAATGAGAACTAAGTGGAAAATGAAGAGTTGTTTCTTCTTCAGATTCATTTTGGCTCCAGAGTGAACGCACATGCTTGAGGGTGTGTTTTTGTAAACCTTCCTTCCCCATCCTCCTAAGTTACTTAGTTGGCTTACCCCATAGTTGTGACTAAGTTGGAACAGTCCTCCTGGGTGTGCCTTTCTCATTCTGGAAAGAGTTCAGAAGAAGCAGGATCAGATCATTTTGACTTGGAGCAGACTAAAGTTGGGGTTGTTATTCCATTGTAACCCTCTGTCTTTGGGATAGCAAAACTTTTGTCTCTTAAGTGTCCTCACCTTTGAGTGTCTGTTGAAATGTCAGAAGACATAGTGTGAAACAGAAGTTTTTGTTCCCATGGGGGCTATTGTTGGATTCTACAAAATTTGGCTATGTGTCTAGGATCCAGTTGTTATTTGCAGGGCACGGTTGAGAAAAATGTCCCAATAGACTATCTTGAGGCATATGTACATGTTGCTTCACCCTAGTAAATCTATTTTGCATTTTAAGTGTAGTTTGGAGTTGGTTTGCACACTTGTTAGTTCTGGAGAGCCCTGGAAGACAAAGTGTAGCATTTGTACACTCAAGGCAATGAGTGTGCAAGAAACCTAACAGTCCAATTCAGACCTCAAGTAGATTGACTGCTAGTCCCTCCTTTACCTGCTATAGCTATGATCTGCGTTTTCAAATCTCCACACAGATCTCACAGCTCTATGCCAGGGTCCAAGACACTCTCAGACTTTTTCCTGCCCAAGTTGTTTCAATAAGAAGGAGTCAGGCTTCTTTTTTCCCAAGCTCCCTTGAGTTTATTTTCCTCTTTCACTTTTCTTTCACCTATATTTTGTCCGTTCCAGAATTGGCCACGTGGACAAACAGAAGAGGCAGTTGTGTACTGCCTTCAGAAACATCACCAGAGAGCACCACACAAGAACTTCCACTGCTTAAACTCAGTGTCTCTTTTAAGAGTCAGACCTGAAATCCTTTCTTTCCTTGTAGCAGCAGGACCTGAAGTCTCTGTTTATTTCCCTTTTTTCCATAGCTGCGCAACTTGTTTGCCCATAAACCTTGTTGCAGAGTTGATGTCAATCACCCTGGCCTCTCACCTCTGCTGATGCTCCTAATGATAAACTTACAGGCCATTTGAGGGTCTAGAGCTGTGGTTGGCAGGTATAGTCCTCTATCCAAATCTGAGCATTCTGTAGATAAAGTTTTATTGGAACATAACCATGCCCATTGGTTTCTGTATTGACTATGACTGCTTCTGCACTACAATGACCTCTGTGAAAAGTTTTGAGAAGAGAGTAACAAGAGACTACATGTGGACTACAAGGCCTGAGCTATTTACTATCTGATAATTTACAGAAAAAGTTTGCTGCTTGACAGGTTTGCAGGCTAATCACTACAGGAGAACAAGCACAAATAACAAACATGGAGCCAAGTTGTAAAATTTGCAAGTTCTTATGTAATAGTTTCCGGTCAACTGTTTCTGACTGCTAAAATGGAAAACCCAAGTCCAGATGGATGGCAGGTGGTTGCTTTCAGTTCTGTGGGTGGACCTTACCCTTGGCTCCATGCCTTCTTTTTCTCTTGGATGTAGGAATGGGCAAGTGGACTCAACTCTATAAAGGTCCATGTTCCTGGCGTACAGTCTCAAGATGCAATCAAGGCAAAAATTTCAGATGGCTCCTTATAGAAAATAGGCAATTTGTATTTCTGGGACACCTAGACCATGTGACATTTAGGTACACTAGGTTTCTTCCTGAACACTACACTCTCTACCACCAACTCCGTCCAGAACTATATTTATAAGGGCACTCTGAGTTATTTCTTATCTTGGATTAAAATATAAATGTGCTCTGGAAAAGGATGACACAGTTAGCCAATAAACCTTGGTTGGATTCTTTTTATTAGCTTCCTATCAGATGGCAGGACTTTGAGTATCAAAAGTTCCCTACTTTGGAGACTGTAGTCTCCTTTTCCCAGAGCTGGGGCTACTTGATTTCCTTTTGTAGACTTAGGCTCCATCTATGCTCAAGGACCAAGCCCACCCTTGGTCAGGAAAGATTAACAGCTTCCTACTCTGGTACTATGGGAGAGGGCATTAGATTAACCTTGTTTTAGGTGAGACCTGACTCCGTGTCCCAGCTCTAACTGCCCTGTAGCCTTATTTACTGATTACTCATTTTGTCTTGTTTAACTATCTAGTACTTCCAGTTCTACTCTGTCTATGTGCTCTTGGAACAGGAATCCTGTCATAAACCCCTAACCCAGTGGTTGGAGCCCAACATATTTCCTGGATATTGATTTTCAACCTGAATTTCCAAGTGCCCCTCACCTCTGGTGTGTGCATGCATGCTGAGTCACTTCAGTTTTGTCCGACTCTTTGCAACCCCATGGACCATAGCCCACTAGGCTCCTCCATCCATGGGATTCTCCAGGGAAGAATACTGGAGTGGGTTGCCATGCCCTCCTCCAGGGGATCTTCCCCATCCAGGGATCGAAGCCACATCTCTTATATCTCCTTCATTGGCAGGCAGGTTCTTTACCACTAGCGCCACCTTGGAAGCCCCACCTCTGGATAACCAGTTTTTAATATTCTTTCCAGCTGTGGGGTACCCATGATCTCATTTTAGATGCCCAAGTGCCTGTAACTGGGCCCTTAAACAAGTGATTACTTAGTCCCTGCAGAAGATTTTTTTCTCCTGTTTTTAGAGACTAACATTGATTCAATTTAGGGGTTTCCAGATCCCTAATGGTTACTTCTGGGCCTTCCCACAATGGATTAAAGCCTTAGCGGTCCAAGAACACCAGCCTTGGCTGAGGAAAGATGTATCATATAGTCTATGAAAGTTCATGGAAAATTTCACTCATCTGAGCATCTTAAAGCTGACTAATCTGATTTTCATGCTATTTTTTTGTTCCCCATTTACATTCCCAGTATCATTTTTGCTTGCTTTTCTTACTTTCTTTTTAATGTGTCTCATTTTCATATTTCTGCACCTTGCCTCTGATGGCTGAGAAAGCTGAGGAAGACTGCAGTGTGAATGTTTACCCTCTAGAATGGCTTACCCTCTAGGATGACTTATCCTAGTGTGAGATGCGGGGTTTTGACTTAGTGGTCCAAGGAAGTAAAACTACATCCCTAATCTCCCCAGCATGTTAACCATGACATCAAGAAGAGGCAGTCAGAATGAGAGACAGAATTCTGGATGGAGAAAGAGAACCCTACTTGGTCTTTTCCTGAAGCAGCACGTAGCACAATTCCTGACAGAATATTTACTCATGAAAATGTTTGTTAAATGAACAGCTGTGTGAATTTTTTAAAATGCTGCCTTAACCCACTTATTCTGTTAACATTATCTGTAAGTTGTTAGAAGCGTCTTTTTTTTTTTGGCCTCAATACTCTTGTCCAACCAAGTAATTGATCTTTATCCCTCTGTTCCTCCAATAAACAGTGATAAAGCACAGCCTACATAATTGAAGAGCGGTTGGACTTCTCCCTAAAAAAGAAGTGTTTTAAGCAACACCAAACCTGAGAACTTTGAGGTGGGGTGACACCTTATATTTATGACATTCAGTAAATTTTCTTGCTTGAAAAGAACATCCCCTTCCATGAGAGACTTGGATCACAGGCGGGTGAACTGAGATTGTGGTAAGCTCAGAACTGTCTTGGGTTTCAACACAGCCTGAGTTCATAAAGCAGAGTAAGCCTGGCCTTGTCTGATGGATGAACTATACAGCAGCAGACTGTTCCTCATGCCTATCAGCTACACCTAGTGGGCTGTAGCTGTGGTGCAGCCCAGAAATGGTAAAGAAAGTATCTTATTGTCTGTCCCAGATCTTGTTTCAGCCAGTTTTAAGATGCGGTAACTCTTTTATCTTCTAACTGTCCTTTGGAGCTGTCATTTTTTTATAGATGAGGAAACTTGAAGAGGTAAAAGACCAATCCATAAAGCACCCAGCTAAATGTGGAACTAAACTTTAACTTGGCTTTTCTGATTCCCTGGTTCAGGTTTCTTTTGATGTTCCAATGCTGCCATCCTGGTGGTGGTGACATTGCTCATTTTCACTGGGCTAGATGGGCTCTATGACTGTCTCACCATTGAGATTATATCTATCTGGCATTTTAGCTATTCACTGAAAAGTAGAAAATAATAGTTCATGAACCCCAGTCACTTAACTCATTATTCAACCAAAATGACTACATGTACATGTAGAAAGACAAGTTGTCACTCTTCCTCCAAGTAGCCATTGCTCCATAAATTCTCCATGTAGGGCAAATCAACTTAGCTAATTGTGTTGGAATATGATATATAAGCCAGGGAAACAATCTGGTATGTTTTGTTTCTTTAAGTTTGCTTCAGAACAATTCTGAGGAACTTTGCTTTCACTAAAAGACTTATCCAAGACTCTTTATTGACCTCCCACTGACACACAGATAATTAACAAATATTTATTGTTTGTTTCATCCAAGATGCTCTTATAGACACTGTGCATATGTAGAAAGATAGCATTTAGTGAGCAACATAGCATATAAAGTTCCTGCTTTTAGGATCTTAGACTCCATTTAGGGAGGAAGGGCTAATACTTATGAAACAGGTACATAATACAATACAAGAGGTACACAGTCAAGTGCTAGCGTAGGTGTTACTGATTATGAAAAGGGAGAGAGGTCCTTAGTCTGGGAACATTCAAGGAAGACTTTTCAGAAGATATGGGATTTGATCTAGGCTTCAAAAACCTACTAAGGTTTTAATAGGCAAAGGAATCAGAGAAAAGTATTTCCAGGTAGAGAAACAGCATAAGAAATATAGGAGCAAGAAACATAGAAGTTAGGATGACAATGAGATAATCAGTATAAATGGAATAGAGAGCACTCTGGGAGGGATAAAGTTAAAGTCGCTCAGTCGTGTCTGACTCTTTGCAACCCTGTGGACTATACAGTCCATGGAATTCTCCAGGCCAGAATACTGGAGTGGGCAGCCTTTCCCTTCTCCAGGAGATCTTCCCAACCCAGGGATCAAACCCAGGTCTCCCACATTGCAGGCAGATTTTTTACCAGCTGAGCCACAAGGGAAGCCCATGGGAAAGCTCAACCCAAACTCCCCTGCTTAGTATTCAAACCCAACATTATCTGTCCTTGTGTAATCAAGTTACAATCCAATGACTTTTCTTCTTTCCAAAGGACAGGCTAGAGGATCATTATCCCGATAAAATCTAATGTCTTGGTGGTGTCACCTTCCTCCACACCCAGCTGGGACCAAAACCAATTGCATTTCAAAAATTAAGAGGTAACTCCACCAAAGCCTATTAAATCAGTGTGAGTATCCAAAAAGCAAATGTAGAACACTGCTCCTTAAATGAATGTTTTGTCCTAAAATGAGCACTGTTGTTAGGGATCATAGGGAAGGTCATGGAAACAGTTTTGGAAATGTTGGATGTTGGAATTAATTGCCTTCAGTTTCAAAAGAGCCTATTTATCCTTCTCATTTACAGTTAAGATTTGGTGAAAGAGAAAAGTTCCTCCTAAATAACGGCAGGAAAAGACCTAATTTTTAGAGAATTGAGCTGGCTCTTGATGGAATTGATCTACATCTTGGGCAAGCTGTGTGCAGTGTGAGGTCTGAGACATTCTTTCCCCTGGTGCTCCCCTTACTGCTTCAGATTCCTGGTTAAGCCAACCGTTTGGGAGTTTTCTTCAAACAATGTATTCACAAAGCAGCCCCAACTCAGTTGCCTGGCCTTTCATCTGAAGAAGACCCATCTCACGTGTATTTAAGTACATTTCCCATAATTACCCCAACAGCTGCATTTTGAGGATCTGCCTGGGGAATAACTGTAAATGGATAAAATACAGTCAGCTCATCTCATCAGTGAATAATGTGCTCTCTGGTTCCACCAAATGAAAATGAACCTTTCAGATCCTTTTTGTCTGGAATGATTTCCAGGGAAGCATGAGTGATTGAGACTGCTGACACTTTGCAGAACAAGCCTTGGTATCTTTGACAGTTGCTCCAAAAAGCTTGTTTTAGGACAGGCTTATATACCATCTAAAGTGCTTCCTTCCACAGTCATCCAACCATTGTTCCCTCATCCTCCTGATTACACACATCAGTGTTGTTGGTGTTTGGAAATTCCTAGCAGGCAAGGAGCTTGCTCTTCAGACTTCTTCTCTTCAAGAGTTCCCAAGACAAGAATAAAGAATCTTTTCTCACTGTCAACATGGCCACAGAGTTGGTACAAGACAGATTTGGGGCAATGTGGTTGGTTCTGTCAAGCTCCCAATTCCAGATACAACAGCAGTGGGTTAGCTAAATAAGAGATGAGGTTAAAAAGAATAGTAAATGTCCAGATATTTTATTGGCTTATTTGCAAAATTCTATCCACTACCAATGAGGAAAATGGCAACATTTCTTTTGTTATGTTAATAGAGGCAGATTTGGAGAGTAGTTGAGTTTTAAACAGAAGTAGCGCTTACATCCAATGGCAAAATGGTGTTCATGTATTTAGGGATAGAAATTAAGGTTACTTTTCTTCTGAAATAAGGATTCTCCACCTCTCCCAGAGGAGGAATTGTCATGGCTAGAATCCCTAATTTCTTTCTTGGTGTGTGTCCTGTGGGAGTATTGGAGATGTCCTGGTCAGGGTTCTCACCAAGTAGAGATTTAGGGAACAAGTCACACATGGGACAGGTCCTTGGAGAGCCCATGTCTGAAACTCTGAGGAAGTTCCTTTCTGACTGGTTGACAAAATCTGGAGGGAATCCTTCTTTGGTTACGTAATCCTCATTATGAACTGTTTATCTATTCAGCTGATGCGTTCACCACAGCCATTCTCTTCTGAAAAAGTAATAAACGAAACACTAAGACTTTCGTCGAGTTCAAGTCAAAAAACCTTTATGTCCCGGGACCGTTTGATTGACATCCACAACGATTTATTGGGGGTCATAAAAACAAAGTATAATACCTCGCCTTTTCGTACACCCTAGAATCAAGGGACTAGTCCCTACCTTGGGTATGGTGGTGGGGTGGGACGTTACCTGGTGGTCTTTCAGGACTTAAGGAAAGATGTAAAAGGACCTTAGAACAAACCTTTTGGCTCCGTCCTCTGAGGTCCCTTGACGTGTTTGTCTCCTGATCGTGACCCGTTAGACCCTGACGATAGTATATATTCTCTCTCTTCTCGGAAACACGGAAGTGACAACGGTACCTTTGTAATCTTCACACCCACACTCAAACCCGTACACTGAGACTGGGATTACATACACTAACGATACAGTTCGTAAAGTGGTAATCGGAGGTCTTCAACCCAGATTGTCTAGACACACTAACGACTTCGTCACACACACACACACACACACACACAAACACACACACACACACACACACACACACACACACACACACACACACTCGCGTGTACGAGTCAGCGAAGTCAGAATTGTCTGAGAAACGCTGGGTCCCCTGACATCGGACGGTCTGGCGAGACAGGTGCCCTAAAGGGTCCGTTCTTAGGACCTCAATCATCGGTAAAGGATGAGGTCTCCTAAAAGGACTGGATTCCTACCTTGGATACAGAGAACACTGGGGACGTGACGGTCCGTCTAAGAAATGGTGACGAGGTGGACCCTTCGGGGCTTCGTCATATATCGAGGATATAAGAGTCCCTAGGGGACTTCGTGACAGAAGATCAAGGAGTAGTACTCACGAGGACTCAGGATTTTTTTTTTGAGTACCCTCGAAACTAGAAGTTCCTGTTATAGGAAATTGTCGAGACCACACTCCTCCTCACTGAACCTGTTTTTCGTCGGGATTAAATTCTTTGTCTACAGTTTATGACAGATTCCAAAGACTTCCCTCAATTTCCCCTCTCTGGCTAGTTAATGTTTAGTCTTTACCGATCGGTTTTCCATCAGAGACAGTGACGTTCGACCACCATCCGGTTTTACACTTCAACTTGTTATCGCAGTGGTTATCGACTGAGAAATCTCAAACGGAACACTCCTTTCAGACGAAGACCCCTAAGTCAGTCCGTCGACCGTCCAACCTTTTCGGTAAACAGTGAACTGGGTCCCTTCAGACATTAGATTATCGTAGTCAAGACGACCTTTGTTCTCGTATCCCCGTTCCGACGAAACCTCTTCCGTTGGACTCGTCACGGTCCAGTGAACCGCCTCAGGGTCTCCGTCCAGTATCCATGACCGAGGAGTCTACCAAAATGGGTCTCTCGTCTTCGGATTCCGTCGGGACTCAAGAAGAGTAGTGAAACGATGAACAATGTAGGACAGTTCGTAAAACTGAGAGATCCAGGGTTATAAAAACAAACAGTGAACCCTAATTCCCATCGTTGAGTCCAAAACTTAGGTTCTTCCGGTCCCAAGTTTAGGGGTGAGATTGTAAAGGAGAAACTAGAACTCGTTAATTAATTGGAGAGACTTGAAAACCAAGGAGTAGGTATTTCACACCCTTTACTACGAATGTCACACCCCGAATCCTTTCTTTTATATATACATTTATATCATCACTTTCACTTTCAGTGAGTCAGCACAGACTGAGAAGCGCTGCGGTACCTGATATCTCAGGTACCTTAAGAGGTCCGGTCTTATGACCTCACCCATTGGAAAGGGAAGACGTCCCCTAGAAGAGTTCGGTCCCTAGCTTGGGTCCAGAGGTCGTAATTTCCACCTAAGAAGTGGTAGACTCGGTCATTCGTGAGTTATTTATAAACAACTGAGTTATTTACTTACCACCACGGACCGTGTATTATCTACAAAAAATCTACATCAAAGGAGAAGAAAGAAAGGGTCGGTATATACTATACCTTGGTATATCACTCTAAGAGTGTCTCAGTGTCCTAGGTCCATAGTCGGATTATGAGATCTTTAACAAACCAGATGTAGAAGACACAAAAAGGGGGGTACCCATGATGAGACAGGTCTTTACATATAGAAAAAAGAAAGTCAAAATAAGCCTATATTAACTGTATCTGGCGACATATTCAAATTCGTATTACTTATCCGAATGTATTAGTACTTTAATGATGGTGTTATTCAAAGTTACTTGTAGCTGACAGAGTGTATCGGTGTTGTAATTTCTTTATC
Source organism: Capra ibex (assembly GCA_006410555.1). NCBI lineage: Eukaryota > Metazoa > Chordata > Mammalia > Artiodactyla > Bovidae > Capra > Capra ibex. The sequence goes on from SJYO01029184.1 coordinate 28,349,959, forward strand.
TTTTTGTACAAAAGGAACACTACTCTTGAGTCCTAAACGAGAGTTGTGAAAAGTATATATTGTAAGTCGTCACAAGTAACATAAATAGTACAAAATGTAGAGCTCATGAATAAATAGAATATTGACCTTCAAAAATGGAAAACTGACGGAAACAGATTAAGGGCGAGGAGGTGGGGTGGAGTCCATTGGTATTTATAGAAGAGAAAGATATTCTAAAACCCAAACAAAAACTTCATATTAACTGGATGTTGTGACATATTACCAAACTATAAAGATATGTAAAGTTTTACTATATGTGTAGAAAAAATAGGTAAGTAGACAACTACCTGTAAATCGGACGAAGGTATCGAACTGATAATATTTGTCACGACGATACTTGTGACCCCATGTACATAGAAAAGTTTAATCACAAAAACAAAAGAATCCTATTTATGAGTCTTCACCTAATCTACCTAACATGCCTAACGACCTAACATACCATCAAGATAAAAATTACAAAACTCCTTAGTGGTCTGACGAAAGGTGTCATCGACGTGGTTAAAGATAAAGACGCGTGTCATGTATTCCCAAGGGAAAGCGATGTAGGAGTGGTCGTGAACACTAAATAACAGAAAAAGTATTCTCTACACTCCACTATAGAGTCTCACCAAAACTAACCGTAAAGGGTCAACTAATCACTACAATCCGTGGTAGAACACAAATACAGAGAAGTCCAGGAGACGAGTGAAACGATAACTCAATAAACATAAAGAGTACAACTCAACATGCTCAAGAAACATAAAAACCTTATAATTAGGGAACAGTCTATACAGTAAACGTTTATGGAAGAGGGTACTTCAATCTTTACATACAGAACTAATATGATTACAATTTATAGTTGATTACAGTTGTAACGGGTCGGTTATAATTTTTTTTCCCCCTTTAGGGAGAAATCCCTTTTTATACGTGTGTAGAAATTTACATGTGTATTTACGTGACTCAAGACGTATATTAGAGTACCCAAAGTGTCCGAGAGCTTTGGGGTCCAATGGAGACCGTGTGTTCTGAACTTTCCAACCCGTTGAGAAGTCTATCAATTATTTGGACATTTTAAGAAACGTCTTTTAAAATCCACTTACCTCTAAAAAAAATTCAATAATAGAAAATAAGTTTCGAAGTAAAACTTTCTTGGACCGAAGTGTCAGAGTCAAAGGTGGAAAAACAGAATAAAGGAAAAGAAGAAAAATTTCTACTTGTCTTCAGAAAGAACGACCAAACATTGTAAAGGCAGACAATAAAAGGAGACAAGGAGAGGTGAAGGGAGACAACCCTTCCAGATATCGACCACCAGTCATTCGTAAAATTAGATTCATTAAATTAACATAATGAGGTATACAATTGGTAATTACGAGAAATTTCATTAGTGACAATCCAGAATGTTGAGATGGGGACATGTCAATATGTAAGTCTAGATATCGGTACTGTTAATCATAGTAGGTGTAAGGTATATGAGGTATACATTTACAACAGCAAACCTGATATCAAAGTCGGACTTCGAGAAACAGGGGACCAGAAGCGTTACGGGAAGGAATCTTTCTCGTCGTCGAGAGCAGACTGAGCACCGTATGGATATAAGGTGGACAACATCACAAGGGGTCAGTGACGTCAGACACAAAATTTCAGTACTGAACCATGTAGAAATCTGGTGTAAAGACAGATGGGACGAACACCGATAGGATGAAGTTAGATAGTAGAACGTCGACCCACGTATACCCTGTCGGTAGGTAAAAGGTAGGACCTCTTCGAGACAAGTTACTAATAACAAAGAATTGTTCATCTGACCGACATAAGGTCCTGGACTGGAAGTAACTTATAAATTGGGTCGAGGACCTAAAATGACCATTTCGTTTCCAGGAAGTAATGTCGAATTTGGATGTTACACTAAGACCCGTGTATGGTGACGTTAAAACAGATTCTCAGTTTGGGTCTTTCAAAGACTACCACTTGAGAGACAGTCACCCTTCGTACTATCAATGGGGTCCGTCGAAAGTAAAAACTTCTACCCTTACTATGTGATCAAAGAACAAGATAGTCACCAGCTACGTAGTCTGTCTCACAAGACTGGTCGACCTTTTAAAGTCAACACTCAGTGAAGGAGAAAGAGAGAATGGTTTTTCGGAGGGAGGATTTCGAGTTTTACACATACGACAGAAGACTCTCACGCTCACCGGGGTATTTTGGGATAATATACTCTCCTCCCCGAAGGGTCCACCTCGATCACCATTTCTTGAACGGACGGTTGCGTCTTCTGTATTCTCTGTGTCCAAGCTAGGGACCCAGTCCTTCTAGGCGACCTCTTCCTTTACGATTGGGTGAGGTCATAAGAACGGACCTCTTAGGGTACCTGTCTCCTCGGATCTTCCGATATCAGGTACGCCAGCCTTTCTCAGTCTGTACTGACTTCACTGAATCGTACGTATACTCTCCTTTACCACCCACCGTTCCTCGTTGTTTAGGTACTATGTCCGTGTTCCTTTGTGTTCGTCACACTTCCAAAGCGAGTTTCTGAAAACCACCCGATCTGAGACGGTTAGGGTAGGTTTCGATTCGTGCACGGAGCCATACTTCTGTCCCCCGCTCCCCGTTCACCGTCACGTCTTGTAGAGTATAAGATGAAGGAAGAGGGGGAGGGAAAGAGAGGGGTTTCGATATACAGTCTTACAGATGGGACCTTCCTTTCCCAACTAGTATCCTGAAAAGTCTAGATCCCAGTTTTATCAGTGAATATAAATTCGTGATACCGAAACTCGTCGCTAGATCACCAATTTCCGTACCTGAGGTCACGGTCCTGGGATCCGAGTTTAAGACCGAGTCACAAAATCATCGGATCTCTGTTACCCCAACTAACGGAATAAACTCTCGGGAATAAAAGAGTGACCCTATACCGTAATTAATGTCATAATATGGAGTAAAACAACACAATAATTTGTGTAATATATGTATATACACACATACACACATATACTCACACTGAATTTTGTCACAAAATTATTATTGAATAATTATGATAATAATGGTCCCAATTCTTGAGAAAGTCAGAGGGGACAGGATGATACCAGTGCTCAAGAGATACGACGGGAACCTAAAGTCATGGTACAAATCATAAAGTTGTCATGGAAATTGAAACATCCTAATCTGAGAGGGATGAGTCCAGGCACTTAACACTTGAAGGTTTACTAGTTCGACCAAAATCCTTTCCGTCTCCTTGGTCTCTAGTTTAAGGGTTGTAGACAACCTAGTACTTTTTTCGTTCTCTCAAGGTCTTTCTGTAGGTAAAAACGAAATAACTGATACAGTTTCGGAAACTGACGCACCTAGTGTTATTTGACACCTTTTAAGACTTTCTCTACCCTTATGGCCTGGTGGACTGGACGGAGAACTCTTTGGACATACGTCCAGTCCTTCATTGTCAATCTTGACCTGTACCTTGTTGTCTGACCAAGGTTTAACCTTTTCCTCATGCAGTTCCGACATATAACAGTGGGACGAATAAATTGAATATACGCCTCATGCAGTACTCTTTACGATCCGACCTCCTTCGTGTCGACCTTCGTTCTAACGGTCCTCTTTATAGTTATTGGAGTCTATACGTCTACTGTGGTGGGAATACCGTCTTTCACTTCTCCTTGATTTTTCGGAGAACTACTTTCACGTTCTCCTCTCACTTTTTCAACCGAATTTCGAGTTGTAAGTCTTTTGTTTCTAGTACCGTAGACCTCTTTGTCACCTTTGTCACAGTCTGAAATAAAAGACCCGAGGTCTTAGTGACGTCTTCCACTGACGTCGGTACTTTAATTTTCTGCGAATGAGGAATCTTCCTTTCAATACTGGTTGGATCTCTCGTATAACTTTTCGTCTCTGTAATGAAACGGTTGTTTCCAGGTAGATCAATTCCGATACCAAAAAGGTCACCAGTACATGCCTACACTCTCAACCTGACACTTCTTTCGACTTGTGACTTCTTAATACGAAAACTTGACACCACAACCTCTTCTGAGAACTCTCAGGGAACCTGACGTTCCTCTAGGTTGGTCAGGTAGGATTTCCTCTAGTCAGGACCCTCAAGTAACCTTCCTGACTATAACTTCGACTTTGAGGTCATGAAACCGGTGGACTACGCTTCTCGACTGAGTAACCTTTTCTGGGACTATGACCCTTTCTATCTCCCGTCCTTCTCTTCCCCTGTTGTCTCCTACTCTACCAACCTACCGTAGTAGTTAAGTAACCTATACCCAAACCCATCTGAGGCCCTCAACCACTACCAGTCCCTCCGGACCGCACGACACCAAATACCCCAGCGTTTCTCAGCCTGTACTGACTCGCTGACTTGACTCGACTTGACTGAATCCAGGCACTCTTACAAGTATGTCCGGAGAAAAACCTTTAGGGGTACCGCTACCAGGACCCCCGGGGGGAACCCGGGATTGTGACATCGTTTCTTATTTAAGGAATAGGATCTTCCCTTATTTGTCTTGTTTTCTCGTTCCCTTCACTTTGGTTCATCGTTCCCCTTCTGACGGATTGTGTAGTTTCCCGGACGGTACGGTTATCCTTCAGCTCCTGTTCTTATGGGGAAGTCAAACACCAGACGAGCGGAACAAGGTAAGGGGTGAAGACGGGAGAGAGAAAGGGAGGGAGGACACAGGGGTGGGAGACACTTTTTTGTCGTACAACCCCCGGGACTGGGACACCATCGAGAACGACACACCACTGAGTCCGACTCGTCGTCCTTATTAAACGGACCATCTCCTCCCTCTCCCTCAACCCGGTCACACACTCGTACTTCCCGTCAACGGACCCGCCATCGTATGAGTCGATTTGGTCATCTATTCACTTGAAAGGACTCTTTTGGGGAACTCCGGGTCCCCGTACTGTAGGAAAACTACATTCTTTCTTCGACCTCTCCCATCTTTTGGGGACGGGATTAGGGTTGACAGTACAAAACTCAAACCCCCTTTCTCCAGTGTCTTCTGAAGTGTCACTACTCCAAAGAATCTAGGATCACTAGACTTCCCACACATACTTCCTCTCGTTTCTCATTTTGTCACTTACTTCACGACGACTGAAAGTCAGGATAGGGAAGGGACTCGGACGACCCTGAGGTCCGAAAGGACAACGAGACACGAGGAACTTCATTGAACCGGGTAAAGAAAGGGGGTCTGACTACCACGAGATCGGGTACACAAGTAGTGTCACCTTTGACACTATATTTAAAGGTGACTCACCTTTCGGACTGGATGAGGTACCGTCCAAGAATCGAAGACGACCCAATGGAAGAGACATCGAGGATACATGAAAGTCACAGTTTGTTTCTCCTCCTCTACACCCGTTCTTCTATGAGAAAACGGAGAGAGGGTGACAGGTTCCAGTCTGTAGTGCGGGGGGGGGGTGTTACAGGTAAGTTGTCCGAGTAGGTTTCCATGGTGACAGGGGAAAAGGACCAGGGGTGAGTCCTGAAGTTTGACGCCTTGTTGAATTTACACCGAGAGCAGGGGTTTCTTCCAGTCCCTATGCACGAAACCTGGACAGAATGAGAGAAGGGGTTGTTTTGAAGAGGACTAAACATTGGGTAAAAGGAACCGGGGAAGACTCACTGACTTTCTCTAGTCTATCTGTTTATGTTCAAACTCACAACTACCGTCTAGTTATTACCGAGTGAGTCGATGAAAAGAGTCCGTTGTATAAAATTATCCTTGAAAGTTATCTAATCGGGTTCCTAACCGTATGAAAGAGACCCTACCTTGTTTATGATTTATAAAATCCGAAACTCCCGGCATACATCAGAAACGACGGTGATAAGTTGAGACGATAATATCCTACTGTAATCGCTATGTATGCCTCTTCCGTTACCGTAGGGTGAGGTCATGAGAACGGACCTTTTAGGGTACCTACCTCCTCGGACCACCCGACGGCAGATACCCCAGTGTGTCTCAACCTGTGCTGACTTCGCTGAATCGTCGTCGTCGTCGTCGTCGTCGTCGTCGTCGTCGTAGTCGTCGTCGTCGTCGTCGCTATGTATTAAGTATTTGTTTAACCTTAAAGTACATTAAAAGTACAGTAATTTATCAAAAGAAGAAAACTTAAAAAATTTAGTACATTTTTATATTTTTGTTAAGAACCTACCGTCCTGTCTAAACCGGTCACCCGATATCAAACAGTTGATCACGGAACAGATCCGTTAGTTAAGTTTACCCCTAATATGTACAATAATATTAACTTACTCTACCTTCTCTCTCTTTCAAATAAAAAACCGTACACCGTATACCCTAGAATAAAGGGGTTGGTCCCTACCTTGGGTACGTGAGACGTACCTTCGCCTCAGGATTGGTGACTTGGTGGTCCTATAGTCTGGGGGGGGTGGATCCAGGCACTCTTACAAATATATCCCGAAAGGGGGATTTAATGGAACTGTTACCGAGACCCCCAGGGGATCCCGGGATTCTGACATCGTCTTTTATTTGAGGAATTACCTCTTCCCTTATTTACCTTGTTTTCTCGTCGCTTAAGAACTCTCTCTGATAAGATCCTACTCTAACCTCTGGTGGAGTGGTAGGAGAAGTTTAGGGTGTACGATCCACCTTTACGAACGATAAAGTAAGTTATGTGTAATAAGTCATTGATGATACACGGTTCGTGACACGATCCACGATACATTATGTGACTATTTATTTCGGTTACGACAGATACGGGAATATTTCAATTTCGTGTCACTCCCCTTTATCTGTTAATGGTTCATTTATTCGTTATTTATCCATTAGAGTTTAACACTATCCACTCACTTCTTTTGTCTTCTCGTCAACATTTCTTACTCCTCCCTCGTATAAATCTTTAACACCAGTCCCTTCCTTCTAAAACATATACCTCTATAAAAATAATTTCTCAATCGGACTACTTCTTGTTGGTCCTCATCTCCTTTCTTTCACAAAAGGTCCGTCTTCCGGATCGTACAAAATCCCAGGACTCTGTCCTTTCTCGAACGTAATAATTATTTGGACTTTCCTTTGTCACTACCGAGTCTACCATTTCTTAAACGGACTTCACGTCCTCTGGATCCAAGTTAGGGATCCGGTCCTTCTAAGGGACCTCTTCCTTTACCGTTGGGTGAGGAACAGACCTCTTAGGGTACCTGTCTCCTCGGACCGTCCGGTATCAGGACCTCAGTATTTCTCAGTCTGTACTGACTCGATTGATTGTGATCTGATCTGATCATCGTGACCTGTCGTCTACCCTCAGCCGTTTCCGGTCTAATGTATCTCTGAACCTCAGGTAACTTTCTTACACCTGAAGTTCACGTTCTCGAGGGGTTGGGAAAAAAAAGAAAAACGACACGGGACACCGTACATACTAATATCAAGGGACTGGTCCGTAGTATTTACATGGGGGTACAGGGGACGTAACCGTAGTACCTCAGAATTAGTGACCTGTCGGTCCTTTCAGGGTCCTTTTGGGAAAATATTCTAATAAGACTGAGTATACACCTCTGATCTGATCTTCCTTCCTCCCACATTCAACCTATTGGTCACTTCTCGTATATTGTCATCATGCCCGTTCTTCACTATCACCAAATCTGATTTTTCAACTGGCACCTTTATTTCCTGTTACCATGTACCACAAAAAACCTCGATCTTTGATATCTTGAACGACTAATCTACAACCTTCACTCCTTCTGTCGTCTTAGTTCTTACTGAATGTCCAAAGACCGAAGTTATTGTACCATCTGACACTAAGTAAAACTACTCTACCTTTTCTGTCTTTCCTTGTCAATATGACTTCCCCATCCCTTCTCCCGTGATTATCTCGAAAAAAAAACCTGTCGACTTCAAATTTGACGGAGACTCTTGAGGTTCATCTAGAGATCTGTTACCCACTACACTCAGATCGTAAATCTCCTCTCGAACCCAACCCCTATACTTATATATTCTTTAGTTGGATGTTTACTATAAATTACGGCACCCTTATCTCCAGTGAATCCCGAAGTGACCACCGAGTCTACCATTTCTTAGACGGACGTTACGTCCTCTGGGCCCGAACTAAGGGTCCAGTCCTTCTAGGGGACCTCTTCCGTTACCGATGGGTGAGGTCATAGAAACGGACATCCTTAGGTACCTGTCTCTTAGGACCGTCCGATGTTAGGTACCACAGTGTTTCTCGACCTATGTTGACTCACTGATTATCAAAGTGAAAGTCCCTCTCTCACGTCGATCTCTGTTCCTTGGCCACGACCCCGTGAGGTTTAACGACTGTGACCGATCCCCTCCTCTGAAGTTTTGTCTCACTTTTTTGTCAGTCTCTATGTCCTCTTAAAAACAAAATTAAATATCACAATGTCACCGAATCTCTCCTCTGACAACCTCCTCTCATCATTTGACATAACTTGTGACAACTTTCTAGTTTAATCTACTCTTGTTTTTCCTGGGATAATCTAAACCATTGTACCTTCAGAAGTCAGTGGAACTGTTTTACAAAACCCTACCCCCACCACCCCCCACCATCCCAATCTGACCGTTACCGACTGTAATTGTCTTTATATTCTCTACTACCCTAATAGGGGTATTCCAACCAAGATCTCGACACTAGATCTTACAGTAGTTAACCAGTTCCGGTTAAGGGAGTCCTTCGTAACTAATACTACCGGAACTACCGTACCATACCGAGGAAGATGAGAAAGTTACACCCTAAATTTTCTTTATTCTACGAGTAAGTAAAAAATAAGTTGTTTATGAATAGCTCATTACTTATTCACGGTCCGTGGGATCCACGATTTCTTTATCATCTCTTGCTTTGTCTGTCTTGAAGACGTCGAATGTAAAATTACTGATCATTTCTACTCGTTTAACCGTCAGTGATAGTCCCAACATCCAGGAAGAAAGCACGGATTCCATCATTTCTTAGACAGGTGTTACACCCTCTGGACCTCAGTTAGGGACCCAACCTTTGTAGGGAACCTCTTCCGTTACCGTTAGGTGAGGTCATAAGAACGGACCTCTTAGGGTCCCTGTCTCCTCGGACCGTCCAATATCAGGTCCCCTAACGTTTCTCAGTCTGTGTTGACTCGCTTATTATGAAATCCAGGATACTGTATTCCTTCTATATAATTAGTTCCATTAATAAAGGTCGACGACATTCTTTGTTAGGAGTGTAGAGTCACCAAGTTGTGTTATTTTCAAACAGTAAGTACAGTGTCCGTCTAGAACAAGTTTGTCGAGAGGACCCGTCGACAAACCAAAACAAAGTAAAAAAAGTACGAATTGGAAATAAGAAACCTTCTTTGAAAATTTTCAAACGTTAAATTTTGTTATCTTTTTATAATGTTAGTTCTAAAACTATAGTTTATATCGTTAGATACATGAGTGATAAACAAATCAACGAGCCAGTACAGACTGAGAAAGGTTGAGTTTCTGGAAGTTCCCGATTCGTCTCTATAACTCTCAAATTTTGTCATCTCTCGTCATCACGGGTATCACTCCACCTAACGTGTGCAACATGGAATTATATAATTTCAGTTTCTGTTTTCGTTTGTCGTTTTATGACACGTCCTTTTTACTTGGTGTAGAAGAAACCTGGGGACAATCTTCCGAAGGACTCTCAAGAATATCAGTGTATCCACGCACGAGTGTCCCACATACGAGTCGGCACAGACTGAGATACGCTGGGAAACCTGACATCGGAGGGTCCCAGGAGACAAATGTCCTAAAAAGTCCGTTCTTATGACCTCACCCAACGGTAAAGGAGGAAGTCCCCTAGAAGGGTTGAGTCCCTAACTTGGGTCCAGAGGACGTCAAGGACGTAACCGACCGCCTAAGAAAATGGTGACACGGTTGACCCTTCGGGTCAGTGGGTTCTCAAGTTCGGTTTTTGTCCTCTGTCCTTCAAAAGTCTTTGTCCTAAAACGACGGTTCAGAAAGCAACAGTAGTACGAACAAACGTTTCCCAAAGTGTGAATGAAAGACGATATAAAACAATGGACCGTCTACTCCGATATCCAAGGAACTTCTATCCTTACCTCAACAGAAAAAGAGGAAAGTTATTATAATTATTATTTACGATCCAACGATCTATGGTGACACGAAATAATTGTGTAAGTTAGGAGTGTTGTTGGACACAGTCTCCACGACAATGATATAGGTAAAAATCTACTCCTTTGACTCGCATTGGGGTGTCACTGAACAGATTACAGTGAGTCAATCTTTTACTGTTTCGGTCCTAAACTTTGTTTCATTTAACGGCGATCTCAGATACGAGACCGATTTTAGGTGGAGAGTTGTTTGCAATAAGATCTAACGGAGAGTCGATTGACACCCGTGACCCACTTTAAGACTTTTCTCGTTACACATTGTGGTTGGAGATAGGAGTTCCTAAATGGCAGACAATGACCCCGGGTAACCACGTTAAGTCGGACGACGGACGAAGAAATACCGGACTCTCGTTTCTTACCAAAATTTACCAACTTTTCTGTTAATTTTCTCCTTATATATATATAGAAAACTGTGTACTTTTAATATACTTTAAGTTTAAAGTCGTACGTACCTCTACATAACCTTGGGTCTGTCTGATTAAACAAATATATAACAGATATCAACGAAAGGACTATGTTGGTCTTCCGAACTTATCAACACTTTCTCTGACATACCGAGCACTTCGGATTTTATAAATGATGGACTCGAAAATAGATTGTTCACACGACTAAGGACCAAATAACCCCGTACGTCTATGTATTTGTATTAAAGTTATTTTTTTACTTCCTTCCATTGTAAAACCCATCCTTCTTATACCCAAAACTGAGTTACCTCCGGTCGTCTGAACCTAAACCTAAGGTCTAGGTAAAGACGTTCGACACACTAGAACCCGTTCAATGAATTGAAAAGACTTGGACAAAAGGTCTATTATTCAACTTATTACGAAAAGTGGGGGGTATGGTAACACTCCAGATCTCTATTGCACACATATTGTAAACGTACTTTGTAAGTTTTCTAATTTTATGATCATAATTATCAGTGACACACTATCTTCTTCGTTCTACGTCACACTTGTACCATATGTCTGTGGATTTTGTAAAATCTCCCAAATGTCTTTAGAAGGACCTCCAGTACGGGAAACTCAACAGAAGACCTCAATGTACCTCGATAAAATGTAGTATTAAGGAAGTGAGTAGTCGACACACTTAGACCCGTCTAATTGTAAAACTCGGAGTAAAGGAAGTGTACGTTTTATCCCCCGTCAAGTCAAGTCAAGTCACCGAGTCAACACAGACTGAGAAACGTTGGGGTACCTGACGTCGTGTAGTCCGAAGGGACAGGTAATGGTTGAGGACCTCGAACGAGTTTGAGTACAGGTATCTCAGCCACTATAGTAGGTTGGTAGAGTAGGAGACAGTGGAGGAAGAGAAGGACGGAAGTTAGAACAGGTCCTAGTCCCAGAAAATGTTACTCAGTCAAGAAACGTAGTGCACCGGTTTCATAACCTCATAGTCGAAGTCATAGTCAGGATGGTTACTTATAAACCCTGACTAGAGGAAATCCTACCTGACCAACCTAGAGGAACGTCAGGTTCCCTGAGAGTTCTCAGAAGAGGTTGTGGTGTCAAGTTTTCGTAGTTAAGAAACCACGAGTCGAAAGAAATATCAGGTTGAGAGTGTAGGTATGTACTGATGACCTTTTTGGTATCGAAACTGATCTGTCTTGGAACAACCGTTTCATTGCAGAGACGAACCGTTTTATGTGAGAGATCCAACCAGTATCGAAAAGAAGGTTCCTCATTCACAAAAAAATTAAAGTACTGACGTCAGTGGTAGACGTCACTAAAACCTCGGGGGGTTTTATTTCAGACAGTAACAAAGGTAACAAAGGGGTAGATAAACGACACTGCACTACCCTGGCCTACGGTACTAGAATCAAAAGACTTACAACTCGAAATTTAGTTGAAAAAGTGAGAGGAGAACGTGAAAGTAGTTCTCCGAGAAATCAAGAAGAAGTGAAAGACGGTATTCCCACCATAGTAGACGTATAGACTCCAATAACTATAAAGAGGACCGTTAGAACTAAGGTCGAACACGAAGGAGGTCGGGTCGTAAAGAGTACTACATGAGACGTATTTTTAATTTATTCGTCCCACTGTTATATGTCGAAACTACATGAGGAAAAGGTTAAACCTTGGACAGACAACAAGGTACAGGTCAAGATTGACAACGAAGGACTGGACGTATGTCTAAAGAGTTCTCCGGACAGTCCACCAGACCATAAGGGTAGAGAAAGTCTTAAAAGGTGTCAAATAACACTAGGTGTGTCAGTTTCAGAAACCGTATCAGTTATTTCGTCTTCATCTACAAAAGGACCTTGAGAGAACGAACAAGGTACTAGGTTGCCTATAACCATTAAACTAGAGACCAAGGAGACAGAAAAGATTTAGGTCGAACTTGTAGACCTTAAAGTGTCAAGTGCATGACAACTTCGGACCGAACCTCTTAAAACTCGTAATAAAACGATCATACACTCTACTCACGTTGAGACGCCATCAAACTCGTAAGAAACCGTAACAGAAAGAAACCCTAACCTTAATTCTTGTCACGATTGGTATTATCACGACTCGTGTGTCAGTAAGACTCTTAATTTACTCTACCGCGTATACATTGTGAATCACGATACAAACCTTACATTTCATAAGTTATTTTTAGTTAGTAACAGTAACTGCTACATCACCAACAATAACATCAAATCCTCTAAAATTGTCTAAAACTTCCGTCTCTCTGGATCCGAACATAAGAATAGGACCCGTTCAATGAAGTTGAGGAGATCCAGAGTCAAAGAAGTAAACATGTTACCTCCATCGTTATGAATGACTCCTCCAACCAATAATGTCAATTTACTCTATTAGTTGAATCGGTTTACAAACCGTTTATCGTCCACGAGTTATTCACTATCGAAAACAATGGTCCGGGTTACTACCATCGTCTCTTACGGGTTCTCTACGATAACTTACTGGTTGATTGTTCACCTAGGTTTCATTAGTATAAATCATCGACTCTCTCCTTTCGGGTGTTGAAGTCGAAACTGTAGTATTTCACTTGTACTTTGACACATCAGTTTTTTAAAACTATAGAAGATATATGGTTTTGGAAAATCCTTAAAGGACAATAAATCATTAATGATCGTCGTCCGTCGTCACGATTCGGTTATATATTTATACTGAATACTCACACACATTTTCAATGATTCGTCATACCCCTTTACCGGAACGACCGATGAAAAGAGGTAGTTATTTATTGGGTAGTAAACTACTTCGTTGTTAGAGTAAAGGGATTCTTTTATGGTCCTTCCTGTAGTGGGCCTTGAAATTTTTTTTTGGGACAAACCATTCAGAAACCATTTATATATAAATCTATTACTATTTGGTACTGGAATCCGGTTTAAGTGTTAGGGAGGGGGCGAAGACACCGACATCAAGACACTCCTTTACCTTTTTTACAAGTTTCTCTGGTCCCCGGGATCAGGTTGTAAACCTGACTAACTTAAAGGATTGGAGTAAAGGAAGACGTCAAAAAAGGGTCGGTCCAATTCCCGGAGGTCAGTTCCGACCGGGAACCTTTTCAGTACATCGTCCGATTGAAAGAGAAACGGAGGAAGATCGAAAGGAAAGGTGATGAGAGACGAGATCCAATGGTCATAGAAGTACAAGACGAGGTCGGGGAGTTTAACGGTGGGGGTGAGCCGTTACAGGACATACTCCATCGAAAGGTTCCGTATCACTCGAGTAAGAGAGAGAGGGTAGTGTCGACTACACAGGACATCCAGTGAGGGAGTCACAAGACGATGAACGATGACCAAAGATTCTATTGTCCTCTATTCTGATCTTATTACGTCGATGAAGGGTGGCAGATTTAAGACCGTATGAGTCAAGTGCCGGGGTCGGTTGTCCAAGTCCTCAAGGAGACACTACAGATCGGTCCTCAGGATTCAAAGAATCCCATTCCACCACAACGACGTATATATAGGGACCATGGATGGTTGACCCGTAAGACGGGTATCGTCACGTAACGCAACATCCGATGAAACAGGTCTGTCCCGTTTCGAGGACCAGGCACTTCAGTTGACCCCGTTCGGACCCCACGTCCACTTTACTTCATTTTACCCGAATTATTACTCTAACTGGAGGGTCCCTATAACACGTCTAACTTAATTCGGTATGTTCATTTTGAAAGTTTTGTTACGGACCGTGTCAAATTCACAGGTTGTTACAATCAACAATAAGAATGGGTGACATCCAACCCATCGATCGACCGTCACGAGTGGGGGTAAGTTCCTGGTATGAGTCTCGAGGACAAGAGAAGAACGAGATGGATGGGTCGGAGAGAACGAACGGACGACGATTGGAGTAAACGGTAGGTATGATTTTCGGGATCACAGAAAAGAGAGCATTACTGACCCTTCAGTATACGACCGTCGTTCATACACGACACTTATATAAACAAACCGCCTGTACTATAAAAAATTTTTCTAAAGTTACCCAACTGTTATAAATTTTTAGTTCTCTAAAGTCTTAAAGGGGACACCAGTCCCAAATTACGGACCAGTTCCTTCATTCTAGGGTGTTCACCGTGTCGTCTTTTTTGTGTTTTCCTTTAAAAGAAATTTTCGACCTAAACCCCGAAAAAAAAAAAAGAACAAGGAAAAAATTCAGAATTCTATGTCGTTGTGTCCGAGTTTAAGATTAACCGTTTATAGACAGAGGAGACTGACACGGACGGGAGAATTTTAGACGGTAAGTGAGAATCCGACCGACAATAGGGGTCGTCTAGGTGAAGAGAAAGTACCTGAGGTTGTTTTCGGGAAGTCCCCGGTGGTCCTTCTCGGAGTCACCCAGAAAATTTTGAACTCAGGGTTAGTAACCGTTGTCTTTTGTCCGAATAGAAGGGACCCCCAGTTCCTTCCCAAAGTTCACAAGTGTTTTGAGTTAACGGATGAAAGACTGTCCCCTCTTCTCTCTACACAGGGAAGAGGACCCCTTCCTGTGAAAACGACCTGTTACCCGGTTTACTGGGGAGAATTGTCTCTTGTCCCCGAAGGGACCCCCGAGCTACCATTTCTTAGACGGACGGTCACGTCCTCTGTACCCTCTACACCCAAGTTTTGGGCCCAGCTCTTCTAGGGGACCTCCTCCTTTACCGTTGGGTGAGATCATAAGAACGGACCTTTCAGAGTACCTGTCTCCTCGGACCACGTGATGTCAGGTACCCCGATGTTTTCGTAACCTGTGTGAATCGTTGATTTGTTGTTGTTGTTTTGTGTCTTCCCTTTTTATGTATATAGATGTACATATATCTGTGACTTATAAACGTAGGACGATACTTGAGTAGGGAGGAATTTGTTCCATCAGACGCACATAGATAAAGTTGATTCGCCAGAACGAAGGAGTTGTTGATTCTGAAACAGATGCCTCAAATATCCCGGTACTCAATCAGTTTATGAAATCCGACGAAACACCTATGTGACCACCTGTAAGAGGACCTTTGTAAGACCTTCGAGAGATCTTTGGACGTCCCACCCTAGCTCTCTTATAGTTTACGATCGAGTCGGTTTGAAAAGGTCTTCCCGTAAATTGTAGACCCTCTTAGTCCCGTCAACGTTTAGGATGGGTCCCCGACCCGTACCGTCCTTACGAACATCCTCACGTTTCACGAACGTCGAACGAAGTTCAGATTTCTTCTTTTTATCGTCTAGTCAAGAATACTCGAACTCCCGTTACTATTATGTGTGTATGTATCGAGTGATATCGGATCATGACGAAGTAATGGAGTTTATTAGGTTACTTTCTCCAGAACAATAATGAAGGTAAAAATGGTTACTCCTTTGACTCCGTGTTCCGTAATCCATTGATCGATTCTAACACTTTGACTAATCATAATTTCATTTCTAAGTTTGAGTACGTCAACCAGGTGTCTCTAACACG
The DNA here is from genome assembly GCA_006410555.1 of Capra ibex. NCBI lineage: Eukaryota > Metazoa > Chordata > Mammalia > Artiodactyla > Bovidae > Capra > Capra ibex. The sequence continues at coordinate 28,365,940 of SJYO01029184.1, forward strand.
ATTAATTATATGACACCAAGAGTCATTCTAGTGCCGAAGGGACTACCGAGTCTCCAATTTCGTAGACTGAGGTTACGTCCTCTGGGCCCAAACTAGGGACCCAGTCCTTCTAGGGGACCTCTTCCTTTACCGTTGGGTGAGGTCATAAGAACGGACCTCTTAGAGTACCTGTCTCCTCGGACCATCCGATGTCAGGTGCCCCAGCGTTTCTCAGCCTGTGCTGACTCACTGAAACGAGTGATGCTATCATTCTAGTGTCCTGGTAGTCGTAGTCGTAATGGACTGTTGAAAGTCTTTCCGTTTAAGAACCGAGGTGGGGTTTGGTGGACTTAGCCTTTAATACCCTTACTCTGGGTCTTTAGATACAAAATTCGTTCGGGAGACCCACTGAGACTAAATTCGAGTTCAGACTTTTGGTACAGGATACCCTATTCCTGAGTGTTGTTAACGTTATATCGTGACGTCGAACGGACGACCTTCCTTGACCGTCTCATACGTCAGTGGACTTACTCTTGACTTTCCGTACGCTTTCTTCCTTTCAGAGATAGTGTGGTTGAAGAGGATCATTGACACTAAGTTGATAATTTGTAAGTAAAGAAACCTAACAAGTAAGTGCTAAATCTTTTAAAGAAATAATTTTTCGTTTATGAGGATCATTTTCCTCACGGTAGTCGGTTAAGGAATACCTTAGAACATCTCTTGCTGGTTTATATATACAAATGGACCCTCACTTCACAAAGACCCTTACATCCTGAAGAGTCACAATTTTATGTCAGAGACACGACAAGTCTAGACAGGTCCTACCCTAAAAACTACAACTTTGGTCTTTCAGGATCAGTTTGGATCTACTTAACCCGTAGTATAATATATCCTTTGTCTCGACGTACAATCTTCGTACCTTACCTGTTGTAATCCGTAACGGTGTATTCTTGCACCTTCGGTGTGTCGATTTCTACGAAGTTGAAATTTGTACTCCAACTGTCGTTTTTAAAAGTCCTAGTCCAAAAGAGTCGAAGTCGTTTACCCAACTCCATTTAGAACCGTAAGTCGTTTCTGGGGTCCCTAATAATCCTATGTATTATGGTGTCGTGGTCTGAAAAGATACTTTAAATCACGACTTTCTGTTTCCCAATTCTTAATGAGAGGGGTTTCAATATGTTTACCGTCACGTATACATTTTGTCTTCTACTACGGAGGTAAATTTTAACACCATTGTTAAGGATTTCAGTAATTCCCCCTTTGTCCGTTATTGTTCCATCACTATTCAAACTTCATAGTCCTAAAGTTGGTATAGTTCTTTTATACATCGTTATCTCCAATCCTCTATTTATACGATGACACAATTATGACCAATAACGACCTACCACCCTAGTACGTACCCCTACAAAAAGACAAATAATTAAGAGAAGATACTGAGGATTTAAAGATGTGACGGTGTATTAGTCTACTATTAATTTTATTTAATTCCCTCCTTTCTTTCTCCTCCTTCTCCTCTTCCTCTTTCTTTCACACAATCACCGAGTCAGCACAGACTGAGACACGTTTCGGTACCTGACATCGGACGTTCCGAGGAGACAGGTACCCTAAACGGTCCGTTCTTATGACCTCATCTAGTGGTAAGGGAAGAGGTCCCCTAGTAGGGTTGGGTCCCTAGTTTGGACCCAGAGGTCGTAACGTCCGTCTAAGAAATGGTAGACCCGTCGGACCCCTCGGAACCTGAACAACTTCCTGTCAGTGGGTTGTACCCTCTCCCCACGAATGAGAAGACGATATTGGTTAGTAACGGAGTAGAACTTCCTTGGTACGACGAGACCGATATAATAACGACGATGTAAACAACTTCCTAATAGCCTTCGAACTGACATGGTACTGACTTGGTATGTCATATATCCAGTACCCATAGTCAAGTCAAGTCAGCGAGTCAACACAGACTGAGAAACGCTGGGGTACTTGGTGTCGTGCGGTCCTGAGGGACAGGTAGTGGTTGAGGCCCTCAGATGGACTTGGGTATAGGTTACTTAGCCACTACTGTAGGTTGGTAGAGTAGGAGACAGTAGGGGAAGAGGACGGGAGTCAGAAAGGGTCGTGGTCCCAGAAAAGTTTACTCAGTCGAGAAGTGTAGTCCACCGGTTTCATAATCTCAAAGTCGAAGTTGTAGTTAGGAAGGTTAATTGAGGGTCCTTTCAAAAGGAAATCCTACCTGACTGACCTAGAGGAACATCAGGTTCCCTGAGAGTCCTCAGAAGAGGTTGTGGTGTCAAGTTTTCATAGTTAAGAAGACGTGAGTCGAAAGAAATATGAGGTTGAGAGTGTAGGTATGTACTGATGACCTTTTTGGTATCGGAACTGATCTACCTGGAAACAACTGTTTCATTACAGAAACGAAAACTTATACGACACATCAAACCAGTATTGAAAGGAAGGTTCCTCATTCACAGAAAATTAAAGTACCGACGTCAGTGGAAGACGTCACTAAAACCTCGGGTCTTTTTATTTCAGTCAGTGACAAAGGAGTAGATAAACGTTACTTCACTACCCTGACCTACGATACTAGAAGCAAAAGACTTACAACTCGAAATTCGGTTGGAAAAGTGAGAGAAGAAAGTAGAAGTAGTTCTCCGAGAAATCAAGAAGAAGTGAAAGACGGTATTCCCACCACAGTACCCATATCCAACTCTAATTTTTCCTTCAAAAACTAAACTGGAAAACATATCGGACTGAAACGTAACTAGCGACTCCTTCCGAAAGAATAAAGAGGAACTATAAGAAACCTTGAGACGTAAGTCTACGAATATAGAAAGGAAAAGAGGAAACAAAAAGTGAAGACAAGAAGAGTGTCTATAAACATTCCGGAGGAGTCTGTCAGTAAAACGAAAAAACGTAAAGAAAAGGTACCCCTACCAGAACTAGGGACAGAAGACATGTTACAGTGCTTGGAGTAAGGTATCAAGTAGTCTGTGAGACAGATAGTCTAGATCAGGAAGGTGAAGGTGACATATTAGTATTTCCTAAACTAAATCCAGTATGGACTTACCAGATCACCAAAAGGGATGAAAGAAGTTAAATTCAGACTTAAACCGTTATTCCTCAAGTACTATTCTTTCTGAAGGAGTCGCTAGTTACGTTTCTTTATCTCCTTTTGTTGTCTTACCCTTTCTGATCTCTAGAGAAGTTCTTTTAAGCTCTATGGTTCCCTTGTAAAGTACGTTTCTACCCGAGTTATTTCCTGTCTTTACCATACCTGGATTGTCTTCGTCTTCTATAATTCTTCTCCACCGTTCTTATGTGTCTTCTTTACATGTTTTTCTAGAAGTACTAGGTCTATTAGTGCTACCACACTAGTAAGTGGATGTCGGTCTATAGGACCTTACACTTCAGTTCACCCCGAATCTTTCGTCGTGATACTTGTTTCGATCACCTCCACTACCTTAAGGTCAACTCGACAAAGTTTAGGACTTTCTACTACGACACTGTCACGACGTGAGTTATACGGTCGTTTAAACCTTGTGAGTCGTCACCGGTGTCCTGACCGTTTCCAGTCAAAAGTAAGGTAAGGGTTTCTTTCCGTTACGGTTTCTTACGAGTTTGATGGTGTGTTAACGTGAGTAGAGTGTACGATCATTTCATTACGAGTTTTAAGAGGTTCGGTCCGAAGTCCTTATGTACTTGACACTTGAGGAACTACAAATTCGACCAAAATCTTTACCGTCTCCTTGGTCTCTAGTTTAACGGTTGTAGGCGACCTAGTACCTTTTTCGTTCTCTCAAGGTCTTTTTGTACATACAGACGAAATAACTGATACGGTTTCGGAAACTGACACACCTAGTGTTATTTGACACCTTTTAAGACTTTCTCTACCCTTATGGTCTGGTGGACTGTCCGGAGAACTCTTTGGATATACGTCCAGTCCTTCGTTGTCAATCTTGACCTTACCTTGTTGTCTGACCAAGGTTTATCCTTTTCCTCATGCAGTTCCGACATATAACAGTGGGACGAATAAATTGAAGATACGTCTCATGTAGTACTTTTTACGACCCGACCTTCTTTGCGTTCGACCTTAGTTCTAACGGTCCTCTTTATAGTTATTGGAGTCTATACGTCTACTGTGGTGGGAATACCGTCTCTCACTTCTCCTTGAGTTTTCGGAGAACTATTTTCACTTTCTCCTCCCACTTTTTCAACCGGATTTCGAGTTGTAAGTCTCTTGATTCTAGTACCGTGGACCAATGTAGTGAAGTACCCTTTATCTACCCCTTCGTACCTTTGTCACAGTCTGAAATAAAAAAAACCGAGGTTTTAGTGACGTCTACCACTAACGTCGGTACTTAATTTTCTGCGAATGAGGAATCTTCCTTTCAATACTGGTTGGATCTATCGTATAAGTTTTCGTCTCTGTAATGAAACGGTTGTTTCCAGGTAGATCAGTTCCGATACCAAAAAGGTCACCATTACATACCTACACTCTCAACCTGACACTTCTTTCGACTCGTGACTCCTTAACTACGAAAACCTTGACACCACAACCTCTTCTGAGAACTCTCAGGGAACCTGACATTCCTCTAGGTTGGTCAGGTAGGATTTCCTCTTGAAAGGATCCTCAAGTAACCTTCCTGACTACAACTTGGACTTTGAGCATATGAAACCGGTGGAGTACGCTTCTCAACTGAGCAACCTTTTCTGGGACTACGACCCTCCCTAACTCCCGTCCTCCTCTTCCCCTGCTGTCTCCTACTCTACCGACCTACCTTAGTGGCTGAGTTACCTGTACTTAAACCCATTTGAGGCCCTCAACCACTACCTGTCCCTCCGGACCGCACGACACTAAGTACCCCAACGTTTCTCAGTCTGTGCTGACTCGTTGACTTGACTGACTATATTGAAAGACCAGTTAAATCAATTTATTACAGGATGGATTACGTCAGAGGCTGTTGCACCTTCCACACTTATAAGTACCTTCTGAGCTCTACCCCCAGTTCACGAGGAAAACACACAGGGTCTACCGGATCTTCCTAAACCCTTGAAAATCTCTTCGTGGAGCCTCTTCCGTTACCGTGGGGTGAGGTCATGAGAACGGACCGTTTAGGGTACCTCCCTCCTCGGACCACCCGACGTCAGGTACTCCAGAGATTCTCAACCTGTACTGACTCGCTGAAGTGAAAGTGAAAAGTGAAACGACGTAACCTCTTCCTTTACCGTTGTGGGAGGTCACAAGAAAGGACCTCTAAGGGTCCCTGCCCCCTCGGACCACCCGACGACAGACACCCCAGCGTGTCTCAGCCTGTGTTGACTCTACTGAATCGTCGTCGTCGTCTCCACGTGGAAGTACTTCACAGTCTACCTTAAAAAGACTACGAGTGAGTACAGGAAGGTTCACCCGACGTATCGGGAGGACCAAGTGGTATCCATAAACGTCTTCTTTCTTGTGTCCGACTGTCGTCGCGTTTAGTGTACCATTTACCGATCCGGTACGAGGTCCTTAAGGGTATGAAAGTATCGGGAAGAAAGAGTGGGAGTCGGTGTCACGTGGTAAACTTTCAGTTTTCACTGTGACAACCGGACCACGTATAGGGAACCTCATTTGTAAGACAAAATTTTCTCGTGACTGTATACAGGTCCAGTTCCTAGGAATAGGTCGATTTACCCTTGTTTCAAGCCCTACACTACTCCCTTCCGTAATTTCAAAACTCAGGGGACTGGACAGGGATCCCGGTGTGTCCTCGTCTCCCTTTGTGACCTTAGTTCGAGGGGTGGGTCCACTTACGTTTATGGACGGGTCCTTTAGTACGTTTACGGAAATCTTGTGTGGAATATCCTCTGATCAGACTTCTCTATACGTTTTTGGTTTTCAGGTGTCGAACGACAGTCTTCAGGACCAGAGACGAACGGGAGGTCGGACGGTACGGGAAATGGAGTGGGGTTTGTCACGAAGGCTGGGGGTTCCGGTTTTTCCCTTTTGTTCGGGAGGAAAGTGTCTGTCCTCGGAATTTCCTAAATTGTCCTTCGGTTACCGGTAGAGGAACAATGTACAAGACGTTCTAATTGTTAGTGAACTGACAAAGAGATGAAAAGGAATTACTGGATTCGTCAAATCAATAATTCACTATTTAGGAGACCCATAAGTACTCGTCGGCCAAATTAAGTCCTCGGGTTTGACTTTGTTAGTCCTATTAACTCCATGGAGTCTTTGTACTTCCTTCAGTCGGTGACACGTCTCGTCTTTTGTTTGAGTTGGTCATCGTCCTCGGAACAGGGGGTCTTTCTTTACGACTTCGTGCTTCGACTTACCCTACCTTCCCACGTTTGAAATCCTTCCCTTTCACCTTCTGTTTTTGTTCCTTCTCTTTAAGGTCAAGGAGGAGTAGTGGGAGGGTGTGGTGAAAACCGCACATAGGTCCGTTGGTCGACTTTGGTCGACCGGCCTATATGAGCATCTCGGAGTAGACTCCAGGGTTAGTCGACGTCCTCCCCCCGTCTCCCTCCTACACACTGTTAAACCTTCTAATGGGAGGTTGAGAACAGGGAAGTGAGTGACAGGTGGGGTTTACTGTAGACAAAAGACTTTTCTTTATGTCCTACCTTTCTTCCTCTTTTAAACGCACAACCGTAAGTCGAAAAAGAAAACATCTGAGACCTACGACTCACCCGACCTAACCTGTTCGTCTACCACAAACCTACTACCTGAAGACTCAGAGGTAGTGAACTACCCGGATAACATGTTGGTCTACGGGTGAGTGAACGATGTCTTCTAACATGGTTCAAGTTGCGGAAGCAACATCCGATGTCTGGACATTTTCACAAAAGTAATAAAAAGATCTCTTAAACAACAACAACAAGTCAAAGAGTCAGTACAGACTGAGAAACACTGCGCGGTGGGGGGGGGGGTGGGGCCTGACGTCGTCCGGTCCGAAGGGAAAGGAAGTCATAGAGGACCTGAAACGAGTTCGAGTACAAGGGAACCCAACCAGTACGATAGGTTGGTAGAGTAGGAGACAGTGGGAGAAGAGGACGGGAGTCAGAAAGTATCGTAGTCCCAGAAAAAGTCACTCAGCCGAGAAGCGTAGTCCACCGGTTTCATAACCTCGAAGTCGTAGTTTCATGACCACGAAATTGAAGTTATAGTCAGGAAGGTTACTTATAAGTCCGAACTAAAGGAAATTCTAACTAATAAGAATCTCTTATTCGAGATCGAAAGACCAAGTTGTAGACTCGTCTACTTAATATTTAACATAAATGTCAAAGAAATATTCGTCTAAAGACAAACGGGACAGTGTCGGATTGAGTGAAGGTCTACCGACTGATCTTTCAAAGTTGAGGTTTAAGGGTTCTGCTTTGGAGGAGTAAGTCATCGTGTAAACCGAGTAATTAGGTTATTAGATTTTTTTTTAAAAGAAGAACTGACTTGTTGGGTTTCCTTGTAAGACAAATGGGTCCCGGTTGGTGAAAAGACTCACTTGGTACAAATTCACTCCTTTATGGACGAACCTTATTGAAAAAAAGAAGGACACAGGTAAAATGGAGGAAGGTTCAGTTACACGTGTGTCTATTCAACTAAAAAGTTTGTAAGTAAAAGATTGAAATATTTTAAAACGTTGAAAATTGTAAAAATAAAACTACATTAATATCTGAATATTCTTCAACACTTTTATCTTGTCTCCCCAAGTTATATGGAAAGTGAGTTAGAAGGGAATCCATTGATATCATTTCTTAGTTTTGGTCTTTTAACTGTAACCATGTTACAAACACATAAAATCAAGATACGGAAAAATCGTGTACTCATGTGTCTAATTACGTTGATGGTGTCTTTGGTTCTATGTCTTGGTAAGGTACTGGTAATTTCCGAGAGAGCACACTGTGAAAATATCAGTATAGATAGGGGAGGAGGGCTAAAAGATTGAAAATTAAAACTTTATTACTGTCTGAGTATTCTTCAACGTTTTTCTCACGGTTCTCCAGAGATTATGGGCAGTGGGACTAAGGGCGGTGGGGGTACCACTGTAGAATATATTAATGTTGTATAATACTTTTAGTCTGAGTAATATTAATTAATCTGACATCTACAGTGAGTCTAAAGTCATCATTTTTCAATTTAATATATTGTAATGTTACTTACAGAGTATGGGCTCCGGAGGTTAAGTTCACAGACGGACGTCAAGTTCAGCGAGACACCAGTCCGAGGTAGGGTGAGTTCACCGGTGTCGAGGGTAACGAACAATTTGTTGTGTAGAAAAAGACACTCGACTGACACGGGGGAACCCCCCCATATAAGTAGTGATAGAAACCCGGAGACGACGTCGTTAAAAGGAGAGTGAGAGGGGAAAGGTCTAACGGGGGGAAGTAGATTTGGATCGAGTATAGAACGGAAAAGATCTTTTGAAAGGACTCGATGAGGTCAGGAGAACCTCAGAAGGAATAAGACTCGAGTCATACTGGTCTTTAATGAAAGTCGTATCAGTCGTATTAAATCGTACACTCAAAAAAAAAAAATGGTAGAACGTAATAAAAATTTGTTAAACAATTTTCCGTGTACGGTATTTTAGATGTTATAATCGTTAAAATCCACGTGTCGAGACATAAGAATTCGCGTAAGGACAACAAGGCGTTGGTAGTGGCGACAGATCAAAGTCTTGAAAATGTAGTAGAGTCTGACTTCGAGACATGGGGGCAAGGTGTGGGGATCGGGGACCATCGGTAATAAAACGAGAAACAGAGCTACTTAAATCGATCAGATCCATCGAGTTTATTCACCTTAGTATGTAAACAGAAAAACAACGTAATAAACTTTGTAATAAAGTTCTAAAAACGATCTAACCTTTGAGAAGTTCCTAGGTCGTGGGACGAATTTATTCTTTGTCCATCCATCTATCCAGCTATTATCTATCTATCTATCTATAAGGGTGTGAGGCGTCGTATTAACACCTACTAATTGTCTACATCTAAAAAGAGTGGAACAGTCCTTTGGTTTGGAGAGTAAAACAAAAAAAGGGGGGGTTTTGTCCTTACAGAATATTCTGTAGAGGGTCTGGAAAATGACACCGAAAGGGGTGAAACCCAATTTTTGAACAAGACCCCGACCGGGACTTACACGGATTTGGGTTACCCAAACCCGACACGGGTGACACTATCCCACGCATACGACGTTTTCAGTGAAAGGAAAACCGGGTAGAAGTCTCCATTTACAACTCGAGTAACTTCCGTCTTTGTTGTAAACTTCAAAGAAACTATGTGGGTACCGTCACAGTTTTTTCGTCAATTTATTACAACAGTCCTACCCGTCGTCCACTCCCAACACCCTTCCACATTGCACCAACGGTTCCTTAGATCAAACTATTGGTTTACTTCTACTTCTCGAACCGTGGTCGAACATCCCTTTTGGTTTCGGGTGTCCCGTTTTATGAAATCGAGAACCAAAGAAGTAACCCCTTCTTACTTATTATAATCATCGGTTGTACTTAACTCATGAATTTATGTACGGTCCGTAATGAGATCCATGAACTGTGCATATTTGTGAGAGGTAGGAGGGTTGGTAGATTTCTCCATCCATGATAATAATAATCAAAGTAAAAGTCAACTTCTTTAACTCCGTATCTTCCCAAATCGTTAAATGGGTGCAATCATTCTTCTCAGTCCCAAACTTAAGTCTACTAGTCTGAGGTCTCGAGTGTGACGACCTCAGTACACTCCTTAGCTTCTTATGGTCCCAGAATTCCCTGTCTTCGCGAAGACCGACCACTCGACTCCACCAATCTCGAGGTCCAGTCCCCTCCCCGGAAACACCGAGTTAATCGAAATGAGGGAAGGGTCCGGGTAGGGACCGATCTTTCACCGACGGAAACCAGGGTTCCTCATTCTCTGATTTTCTGCTCACGTAGGAGTGGGGATGACTATTTTGTTGAGGTTCAGGTCACAGGGTGTAGAGGATCTGACTGTCCACTTAAAAAATGGTGACTCGGTGGTCCCTTCGAGGATATTCGCGTACAGGTGGTGTTTACCCAGTGACTACACAAGAACATGATACCTATCATATAAAACTATAATCCTGGTGACACTCGGAGAACCTTCGATTCCGGATATGTTTGAGACCCATGACATCCTAACAATAAATTCCATCCCGTGTCCTTTCTCGATAACACAAAGAGTCCCTAGGAGGTGGGGGTGGGGTCCCTCGGGCAAATAAAATGATCATCCTTTACTTATTACAAGTCGTTAAAGAAATGGATCAACACCTTAATTTCATATCAGGGAACACGTAGACTGGGTGAACTACATATGTTCTTTACTAGGGGGGCGGGGGGGTTTTCACCACTGACTTAAAATCTTGTGATATATAGGACGTCCTTATGAAGAATAATGTTTTGAAGTGACTCGGGAACTTCGTTGTCTCATTCGTCGAAACCGAGTCCCTAAGTGCAACTACATGCCGTTTGGGCTGTGTTATAACGTTTCATTAATTGGAGGTTAATTTTATTTATTTAAATATATTTTTCATTTTATTTTACTAGTGACCGTAATTTTTTTTTTTTCTTTTCTTTCGGAGTTTACTTTGTTACTTTTACGTAGTAACTCGACTCCCCTTCCGGATCACCTCGGGACACAAGACTTTACTCTCGTCCCTTACACAAGGTCCCCTCTTTCCGGTCCGTATCCACTCTTAAACGTTTTTCGGACGTCCACTTCTATAAATACCGTATAAACTCCCTGTCAGTACACTGGTCGTACCAACTTCATCTACCACGGATACCCCTAGTCGTCATCTGTCCCGATCTTTACAATTCATGAGAATCCCTTCTGTCCGTCCGTCTTCCTAAATCTAAACTTTATCTTTATTACACAACCTCCATCCTCCCTCCAAGTTCTCCTTCCCCTGCATACATATAGATCCCGATTAAGTACAACTACATACCGTCTTTGGTTGTGTGACAACATTTCGTTAAGAGGAAGTTAATTTTTTTAATTTTTCTTTATTACACAACCCTGATCTTTCAAGTCCCAGTTTCTGTAGGATACTACTCACTAAGGTAGTACAACGGAAACAGTTTCCCCTTGTCAGGAGGACCGAGGGTGGAGAAAATTCATGTTCTCCACCGTTGTCATCTTATTTCGTTCCTGTTGGTGTTCCGATTAACACAAAGAGTCTACAAACCTAAGGGAGGTGGTGTGACATGGTCTGAGAACAGTCAACGGACGAGAACATGAACTTCAAAGGGTTCTAATTACACTGGGTCATTTATGTAATCCGTTTGAGTCAGAAATAAGTGTCAATATCCGAAAACGGAGTTTAAGTAAAACTAAGAGAATGGGTCCACTCGACTCGACCTGTTGTTTCTTTGGAGTCTCGGGAGAATGGGAGAAAATATCAAAGTTTGAACTCGGTCTGGTTCTTGACCCGTTGGTCAGAGAGTCAAGGAAAAGGAACGAGGAGGGGAACGAGACGAATCGAAAGGACGTGACTCAAAAGATGATTACACCCTCTAACACCCGCCCTTATGAATGGACCCTCTTTCGTACCTCGGGAAACCAGAACGGGAAGGTTTCGGGACGAGGTGACCGTCAGAAAGCAAGGGATATAAGACTAGAACTACATATAGTCTGTCGGGTGGGGACTCTAATGTCACTCTCCATTATTCTGATACACCGGTGAACAGGTTGTGGGTATGTAGACCAGGGAGAAGACCAATTCCGGTATCCAAAATGTCGTTCCATGTACTGGTCGACTCCCATGATGACAGAAGAAGTTCCCCCTAGTCTCACATCGACCTGGAGTTCTGTCCATCTACGTACCCGTAGTCTTTCGAAGGTTTGGGGACGATTCTTATAACCCCTGTGTATTTTCCCCGTGAACTAGGGTGGAGGACTCAAAAGGAACTTATGGATGGGGAAGTCACAACAGTCCCCTTACTAGTCCTATAGTAAAATTGATTTAACTAGGGGTTTCGGTCCGATATGTCTTCCGATTTTGTTCAAATGACAAATTAGAGTGGGATATGGTTCGATGTAACAAGTCGATTCGAAGGCCTATTCAAGAGTTGTTTGCACTGTCTACCGTCGTTATTATATCGGTCTCGTCGTGTCGCGGACGGTTAAATCCGTCACCGACTAATGTCGCCTTCTCATTCGTGGGGAGGGAACAAGGGTGTCCAACAAGCTCTTTATATCTTCAGGGGGGGTGGTGGCGGAGGGTGTCACATCGACAGAGACGAGATAAGTTGGGGTCAGGTTCCGTGGACTTAGAGAAAAGGTCTCGACGTCCGACCCCTCACAAGTGACCCCTTCCAGACCAGGGGAGTACAGCCCACTGAGGGGAGATTGTTCAAGTGACACCCCTTCAGAAGAAGAAGGGGAGTAATTAAAAAAAAAACTAGTAAACGACTTCTGTACCATTACATCTTTGAACCCTCAATACCTTTTCTTACTTCTTTGTCTTTTTGTAGGAGTGTGTACTAGGGGGAGTAGGTCTTTATTGGTCATAATTGTATCATAACATAAAGAAAGGGTCTCAAATAACGTCGTTAAAAAGAACTGTACCAACTTCAGGATAGTGAAGTTTTAGTATCGATGATAAAATAGTGAACAAAGGAGGAATTTGTCGTACAGGTACCGAAATTCTTAACAACAATGGCACTAAAAAATTCACGTCCTTAGTAGAAGACAGAATGCAGATGTAACGACAAACATATTGAACATTCTGTGTATTGCAATTTCCGGACGATTACGCTCCGGGAAGGTACTTTAAATTACGACGTTCTATTTCATTACTATCGACTACAGTAAACCGCCGAATAATAAACGTTTCATGAGAAAATTTCCGAAGTGTACATAATTGAGTAAATTAGGAGTATGTTAAGATGTTCCGTCCCCAATAATAATAGCGGTCCACTATCTTCGTCTTGAACCCTCGGTCTTCTGTCCTCACTCGACGAGTCTCCTTGTGTCTCCCACTCACAGTTTCGACCCCAAACTTGGGTCCGTAACACTGAGATCTCAGACACGAGAGTCGCGAACATTTGACCGGTCAGGTCCTCGAGGGACGTTGGTACTTCCGTCAAATGTTAGATTATACGTTGTACGTCATTGTAAAAGGTCAGTTCTCATCACAAGAATCCTATGTTATGTGTAAGACAGGAACCAAATGTGAGATCTGAGTATTGTGGTAAAGAGTCGGTATTCATTGTCTGGAGAGGGTTCCTACACTTTTTAGAATATCCTTTTCCTATCTGTCGTATTCCTGAAAACGAAAAGATTTTGTAATCGGACATACACGGTTGGTATATCGTAGATGGTGGACATTTGAATTTTGAATAAATCCGCTCGTCAGAGGGTAGTTCTCTACCTAACGCTACTATGTCATATTGTCCTATTCTATCTGGTAAACACATCGCTCGGAGAGAAAGAAGTCTCATCGTAAAATTTGGGTAGAAAGAGGACTCGTCTCTGTCTACCAGTGTGAAGGTTCCGGATCTCAGAAGAATCAAAGGAAAGAAAAGAGAGGACGTAGAATTTTAAGAAGGGTAAAGGGGTAGGTCCCATAGACTATAAGTCGGGAGAGGGAGGCAACAGGGACGGAGGGGTAATGACTTCTTGAGGACACCCACACCCAAAACCAGTCCCAGTTTCAAAGACAGGAGAAAACTCTCGTCTCGAAGGGTGTAATTGTCAGCTGAACGGATCGTTTTAAGTAGTGGTACGTGAGGACGTTTAGGAATAGGGGACCCGTAGAGAGACATAAAGAGGTCAGGACCCTTCCAAGGTCTCTTCAGAGACGTGACGGGACGTGAACCGAGAGGAGAGGGGCGACCCTGGGTGAGGACGGAACTGAGTCGAACCTTTTATCCAGAAGGTCTCGTCTTCAGGGGAGTTTACTTAGGACGGGGTCTCGAAACCGACGCTTCCTCCGTAGACGGACCAGGGAGTGTCCCGTTCCTTCTTACCCGAAACGAAGAAGGAATGGTAAGAGGTGGACTCCGGTCAAAAAGACCAGGAATAAATAGGAATGTGAACGGTACCTTCTGAGTGGGACGTTCTCTCAGACTTGACGTAGAAACCGAGACTTACTCCAGGTTCGAACCTGACAGTCTCCGGTTCTTCCTCTGTTCTGTGAAACCAGAAAAGATAGGGAGGAGCATGTGGGTGAAAAGAGGGGATGTAAGTTGGGTAGAAATCGTTTTCTTTGGAGGAGGTCACTCGGTACCGGGCTACGGTGTAGACTCGTGCCCGACGGTCGGACTCGTGAGACTATTCTTCATTGGTCACTGTAAAATAGAAAGAGGAGGAAAGCTAGGGACGAAGCTTCGAGGCGCAATTGAGGTAGTAACCGTTGACGACTTCGGGGTCGTCCTCGACACCCATTACCTGGACCCTAGCACATTCTACGGGTTCGGACATGGCAGTCTCCGGTCCCCGATGCGTCCTAGAACAAGAAAAATAAAGAGGGAAATACCGACAAAAGGACGAGATCAAAATAAAGGACCAACAGGTGGTCTCTCAGGGTGAGTCGTCTCCTGACTCAACCTGAAGGACGCCCGTTGTCCCGTGGTCGGCCACGGTAGGTTCTGACTGACTCTCACCTACGGAAAAATGGGAGTGGTGAGACGGAAACGAGGGTCCGAAGTAGGAGGTGTGACTGAAGATATAGTAGGAGATTGTCTCCGCGATCCTGTCCTCGCACTGGGTCTTGACCCCGACGGCTTCTACGAGCTCAGGCGTCGCAGTCTCCTGTTCCTTCTATGTGGTAGAAGGAAAGGAAGGATAAGGAGGAAAATGCCGACAAAAAGAAGGGATACACAAGGGACTACAATCGGGAGACGGTATATCGCACTAACCCTCGACGGACACCAGCACCCCGGAGTCGAAGGTATAGGTCTGTGTCTGACTCCAACCTGTAAAAAAGGTGGAGTAGTGGGAGAGAACCTGGGTACGAAAGGACGGGGTGTAAAGGGGGTGATGAACGTAGTTCTAATCATAGAAGGTCATGTCAAACTTACCATCCGCCCCGAGGGTACATACGTCGTCGACTTAGACGCAGCAAACGGACCCAGCAGTCTCGGAGGTACACTCGATTTTACAGAAAGAGGTACAAAGAAAGGGGGAAGTTGAGACGGAACGAAAGCAAAGACCTAGTTACTTACACAACTAGACCTTGTCTCCTTTTTCTTCAGTAGGTTCTCCCTTTACTCTAATTGTTAGTTCCGATCGTTTTACCGGGAAGACCTTCCTCTCATAGTTCGTAGTCCAGACCCCCTGAGTTTGGTTCCTATGGACTTTGATAAATCTTCGTCTCGACCAATGCCTCCACCACTTGTTTCATTCCGACAGTCTACGGAGTAACCGTCGATAAGGTGATGTTGGAGGGTGTTTACCGAGTGAGGACGATAAATAGCCGCTGGGACCTGTGGGAGTTTTAGGACTACCGACCATAAAAGTTGGAAGCAGTCAGTAGTGACAGAGGAAACTTTCATCTCCTTTTGTGACCTTTCTGTATTTGTTGTTGTATTTTTATAAAGGTAAACGTAGATTCCCCTTATCTCTGTAACCAATTACCAGTCCATATCTAGAATCGTAAGAATGGAAAACTACGAAGTCTATCGGAATCCTCTGGTTTAGCATCGTCTCTTTCGACTTCAACTCGGATAATTCAGTCTCTTTCTTTCGTAGTAGTTTTACTCGGACTGATCCACGGGGACCCATGCTGAAACTCGTCTGAGAATGGACCGACAGGGTCTTTACTAGACAACGTCAAAGGGTGTGTCTTCTTAACCACATGTGTGGTTCCTGGGTCCCCCAGATGTATTAGGTCACTACGAGTAAACTATTTCTTCTCTAAGACCAAACTATCTTTTGTCGTTTTAAGACATTTCTTTAATAGGAATTTAAATTTTTATTTATTTAAAAAAAAAATTTTTTTCTTCTCTAAGACAAGTCAAGTCATACTATGATCGGAAATCAAGAAGGAGTGACCAAAGATTAAGAAGCGGTTCAACTTTTAGGTCCAGACCCAGAACGTGACCGGGTATATTAGGTAAGTAGTGCATAATATCCACTCGTATTGACATCTCGGTCAACGATCAAGAGTTTCTTCAGGACGACGTTTAAGGTCAGGGAAGAGTTAGGAAGATGACATGGTATATATACATGTTTAATTGGAACCTTACCCGAGTGATCAATGTTTTATAGGAAAGATAGACTCGTTTATACAAATCAACTTGAAGACTAGTTTTTCCTTTTTTCCTTCTTATTTAGTTCATCCTGAGTTTGAGGGAAAGAGATCAATACTGACTGCGCCTCTTGAGTTACTCCGGGGAAACAAAATGAAACTATTCTTTCACAATGGTGTGTTGCTTCCTTTCATTCCGGACCGGAACTGGATGACCCGAATCGTTACCTTTTGAACAAACTCAAAAAAATAGAACTTACACAAAGATAGATCTTGCTCTCAAGACCGTCATAGACACGCGGACACTATAGGGACTACCTCGACCCCTTCCCGAATGACTTGGAAGAGAGCCCACGGCGGTTCCCGGATCCGGAGGAGAACACGTTATAAGAGTCGGTCGGGAGTGACTTCACGAGGGTTGCATTCTGACACCTTTCTCCTTAGTGTTCTTTTTGATGTATGTGGCTAATAGATCGTACCAAAGGTGAAAAATTTGTAGAAAGGACTACGTTACCAACGCATAAAACGACCAGCCATATATCCCATTTCATCAGTGACACGATTCCGATCGGATCGAGTACTGTTTCCGTCTCCAATAGAGATCTATTTTCGGTCGACCGACCGACGGTTCTCCGGTGTTATCCACTTTAAATGGAACAGGTTGTGTCATCTCAGGTTCCAACCCAGGGGGGTGACTCTCTCCCAGATATCAGGTCCCCGTCTACAGACAATTGGTTCGTGTGTCTCGGTCCAGACAAAAGAGATAGGCGTCGACGTAGGTACAAGGACTGGTATACACATAGATGTACTTTATGAGACAGGGGACCTGTGGTGAACCTCCTACCGACGGACGAAGTCCGTGTCATCTAAAGGGAGGTCAGACGACTGGGAAAACGAGTATGTCTAAATAAGTAAGTAAGTTGTTTATAAATGACTTTGACGGTACACGGGTCGTACTCCGACCCACGTCCCCGTATATGTGAACTCAAAGTCCAATGAATAAATGTCAGTAAAAGGTAAAACCAGAGAACCTCCACTGACGGAACTAACCTCAAGACGTACAAAAGGTCGGAGTTCAGTGTGTGTGTGTCTGTGAAATAACCAACTGAGAGTCTCTATCTATTACCGTAAGGAACGTACTGTTAAGATGATCGAATTAATAGTCTCCGGGTGGATAAATAAATGAGAAAGAGGTCCAATAACCCCGTAGGGACTATCGAGTCAACCATTTCTTAGGTGGACGTTACGTCCTCTGGGGCCAAACTAAGGACCGAACCCTTCCAGACAACCTCTTCCCTATCCGATGGGTGAGGTTATATGAACCTGAAAGGAACACCGAGTTGACCATTTCTTAGACGGACGTTACACCCTCTGGGTCTAAGTTAGGGACCCAAGTCTTCTAGGGGACCTCTTCCCTTTCTAATGGGTGAGGTCATAAGACCGGACCTCTTAAGGTACCTGATATATCAGGTACTCCAACGTTTCTCAACCTGTACTGACTCGTTGAAAGTGAAAGGTTCAATAACTCAAGAGGTGTGAGAATCGAGCGGGAGGGGAGTCACCGTATTGGAGAGACCTAAAACCTATCCTTCGTTCATTGAGGACTAAGGTCATAGTAGGAAGACGAAATATACTTATGGCCAAGGAAAGGTTGAAAAGTAAATACCCCATTGGTGACAAACTACGGACAAATAAACGTACGATACACTTTTAGGTTAAATGTACACAACACAATGTCCTCGACAGACCACAGGGAGGAAACCATCCGTCCTTGGATAGTAAAATCCGGATTGTCCGTCTCAGGATACTCTGCACTACTAAACTTTAGTACAGGATTCCCCTAACCGGGGGTCCTTTTTGTCGGATATAGTAAGCCCTAAGAGAGTGACGTTCACTGTGTGTGTGTTTTCTGGGTTTGAACGAATTCGGTTTGCCCACTAAATATCGAATGGTATTCGAATTATTCAAGTCCACATCTCGGTCGAAGTATGTACCGAATCAAGTGTCCGTCTAATGAAGTGGTTCTGGGAGTCTCTATGAAAGAGACCCAACCAAAGATAAAAATCCGAGAAGAATCTCTTCTTCCATGGGGACCATGGAAGTCAGAGTGTTACGGATTAGGTCGTCACCTCAAGGGAAAGGAGCATCTCGTTGCCTTCAGGGATTCAACTCAAAATGATTAACCGGACTGTACCCAGCACACAGGTAACGACTTGGTTAGTACCCACCTTACAAGGTTATGACCCGGAGAAGTCTAAGCTCTCCTTCAACCTTTCATTCTTACTTTCATGTATTAGTCTGTATTAACTCTTTTGTCCCTTTCACTCCTTACCCGTTACCCCTTCACTTTTTTCGGGTTTAGAATCTGTAACGGAAAAAAAAATTATTCATCGAAATAACTCTAAGTGGGAAATAACTCCCATTTTTTAAGGGACATTTTAAGTGGGAAAATTTTAAAACATAACCCCATATCAACTAAATGTTACAACACAATCAAAGGTCACATGTCGTTTCACTTAGTCAATATGTATATGTATATAGGTGAGAAACAATCTAAGAAAGGGGTATATCCCCGAAGGGAACACCGAGTCGACCATTTCTTAAGAGGGTGTCACGCCCTCTGGACCCAAGTTAGGGACCCAACCCTTCTAGGGGACCTCTTCCTTTTCCGATGGGTGAGGTCGTAAGACGGGACCTCTTAAGATACCTGACATATCAGGTACCCCAGTGTTTCTTAGCCTGTGTTGACTCTCTGAACGTGTGAAGGGAAAGGGAATATCCGGTAATATCTCATAACTTATCTCAGGGAACAGGATATGTCATCCAAGAACAGTCAACAGATAAAACATATATCATCATACATATACAGTTAGAGAATTAAATAGGGAGGGGGTGGGGACACGAGGGGTGTCCATTAGTATTCAAACAAAAGATGTAGACACTGAGATAAAGACGAAACGTCTATTCAAGTAAACATGTGAAAAATTTTCAATTTTAATTGGAAAATTTCACCCAAAATCATATAAGTGTCTCAACACGTAACGAGTGGAGGTGGATTATGGTCTGTACAAGTAATTAGGGGGGTGTTTTGAGATACAGGTAATCGTTAGTAAGGGGAACAGAGGTGAAGGGAGTCGGAAACCGTTGGTAGTTATATAAAAGACAAAGATGTCTTTGGATAAACGGATAAGACCTGTGAAGTATATTTGTTTTAGTATATTGGTGTATATTAGTATCTTTTGCACTGTAACATATAGACCGAAGAAAGTGTATCGTGGAATAAATTCTACGTAGGTACAACGTCGTACATAGTCATGAAGTAAGGAGAAATACCGGTCAATTATAAGGTAATATACCTATGTTGTGTAAACAAATAGATGAGTGGTCTACCACCCGTAAACCCAGTAAAATGGAAAACCAATAATATTTATTACGATGATCTTTATAAATACATGTCGAAACCCCATTCGAATACAAAAGTTTAAAGAACTCATATATGAAGTCTCATCTTAACAACCAAAAATACCATCGAAATGTAAATTGGTCAACTAATTGACGGTCTGACACAAGGTGTCCCCGTCATAGTAAAACGTAAAGATGGTCGTTACGTATTCCCGAAGTCAAAGAGGTATAGAAACGGTTGTAAATAATGACAGAAAAACTAATTACGGTGAAGTACTCACCTTTCACCGTACAGTAACACCAAAACTAAAAGTAAATAATAAAAAATTATATTAAAATAAATAAAATTAACCTCCGATTAATGAAATGTTATAACATAACCAAAACGGTATATAACTGTACTTAGGTGGTACTCACATGTACACAAGGGGTAGGACTTGGGAGGAGGATGGAGGGAGGGGTAGGGTAGGGAGACCCAGTAGGTAAAGAAATTACCGATTACTACAATACGTAGAAAAGGACAAACACCAAACAAAAAAAAAAAAACCAGTAAAGGTACAAAATAATCCTCTTTACAGATCAGTTCAGAAAACGGTTAAAAATCTAATCAAATAAATAGAAAAACAATAACTTAACATCTTTAAGTAACATATAAAACTTAGATTCAGTAAATACTCCATACGTTGAACGTTTATAAAAGAGGGTTAGACACCCGATAGAAAAGTGAATTGTCATAGAAAACTTCGTATAAAATTTAAAATTAGTTTAGGGTAAAACAGGAAAATAAAAAACCAAACCCGAAATCAACGGTATAGATTCCTTACTAACGAATTAAGTTCCAGTTTTTCTGGGGATACAAAAGAAGATTCAGGGATATCGGAAACCAGAATATAAATCCATAAAGGTAAAACTCAACTACTAACATATATCACACTCCAGTCGTCCCCAACCCCCCCCGGGTGGAAGTAAGAAAACCTATACCTATAACGTGACAGGGTCGTGGTAAGAAACTTTTCTGGTAAGAGAGTCGTAGCTTAACAGAACAGTGGGGTGCAACCGAAAAATTTCGTTAATAGCAAAACTAGATTTCCCGACTTTTTATAGATATTTCGGTACACTGTTGAAAATTTTGTCTGTATTACACGAAGTGTATAAGGGAAGTTTTAACAGTAAACCCTCATCGTGACTCTATACCTTTTACATCCACTTTTTAGTCACTGATCGTTTGACTGGAATTTACTATAAAGGTTTTTGTCCTGACATCCGTCGTTCTCGAAGTTATCCTACTCGTATATTAGGAGGTTCTACTGACGAAATTTCTTTCGTGACTGAATCTTCGTCAAGAGTTTTCGTTTCAACGATTAAACTCTGTTATACGGGATTGTAGATTCTCATACCGGAAATCTAAGTCTGTTGGAACACAAACTTAGGTCTAAAATGGAGAATGAATTTGACACCTTTAATGAATCGAAAGACTAAAAGTGAGCGGAGTAGACGTCGAAACCTATCATTGTCATGGATACAGTAAAAACCATTTATAACAAAACCACATTAAAGTTTGAATGTTAACAAATATAGAATGGGTTAGATGAAGTAAATAAAATAATAAGACACACACAATAACTTTAGTTCTTTAAATTTTAACTATGTAATAACAATAGGTATCATGTAAAATTTTAAACAGTGAAAATACTTATAACAGGAAAGATCGATGAAAAGGGTTAAGTCCCAGGTTTCGTCCTAGTGTGTGATTTAAGTCAACAGTACAAAACGATTAGAGGAAATTAGACATTATCGAGGAGTCAAAAATAAACACAAAGTACTGGAACTGTGTAAACTTTTCATATCCGACCAATAAAACACCTTACAGAGAGTTAAACAAGACAGTAAAATAGTACTAATTCTAATACACAAAACCTGTTTTTATGGTGACTGAACATGGTGACCTCACTACAGTACAGGAGGCACGTAGTATAATCGTCCGTACACTACAGTCTAACAGAGGTATGACACCACAATTAAAACTAGTGAACTACTTCCAGTACAGGTAGTCCAAAGAGGTGACATTGTAATTATAACAGGGAAACATTGATTGTTCAGTAAATATCCCTCGATAGTTAACCAAAAGGGTCCTAGTTTACTCTATTATGTATAGTTTATAACCCGTGTTACAGACCGTATAACATTTACCTGTTTTGTACAATTCGTAGTAACAATAATAAGTATGACAATGGTATCAATAACACTTAATTTTTATGAAATTGTGGACCTGGATCATAAGATGTAGAGTACACTGTGTTTTCCTCTTCAACCCTTACATCTTGTTATTTTCAATTCTTTGAATATCTCAAGTGTATGAACCACCATACCATCTGACCTATTGGAGACACTGGTAAGTCGGAACCCTAGGATCCGAAAAATACAAAAACATGATGACCAACTAATATTCTGGGGTCTCTTCCGACGACAACGTTAAAGTAATTTAAATGTGGGAGTGAAGTCCAGTAGAAATGAAGAGTGATACGACATAAGGATCTTTAGTGTAGTAACTTCCTAGTAATTCTCGTTGTAGTATCAATCTACTATCTAAGGACTAATTCGAACTCGATTTAGTATCGAATTCCATCCGTTTCGTCTATACCTTGTTAGTATTTAAATCAGTATTGACAAAATACATTTTTGTCAAAATTTTTTAACTTCGATACGGGTACATCCTTGTCTGCTTTGTCATATCTTCTAGAATACGACTCTTCGTCGTCAGAGACCGAGGAACAGAGGGGTAAGGTCGAGGTATATGGTTTCTGTCGGAGAATTGACGGAATTGAGAGTTGGAGAATTGAGATAGTCAATGGTAAAAATCTACTCTCTAACGTGTGACTTCCGGTCGTTCAGTCTGGACGGGTTTCTACGTAAAACAAATGAAGGGTATCACAAAAGACAAGAGGAGATTTACCAACAATTGTAAAATTTTAACCTTCTAAAGTAGATTTTGGTTAAAGGGTCGGAGAGTTCTTTAACCCTAGAGACTTGAACGTAACACGTTGGATTCGACTTATCGTCAACGGGGGAGAGAAGTCCCATATGTGAGCGATCAAGTAACGTTAGAAACAGATTAGTCGAAGTGTGGAAACGATGGGTAGACCGGAACCATCAGTAGACTCAAACGTTGAATGTGAAATAGAGAAACAATGAGGTTTATTTCAAAAGGATAGTCGTCGGACCCGTGATGGAACCTCGAAAAATCTTTACATCTTAGAACCTCGAGTAGAGTCTGGACGACTCAGTCTTGAACGTAAAATTTCTCTTAGTATTCATTAAACATATGTGTACTTTCAAACTCTTCAGGACCCTACATCTGATAAGAATATAAATTAAGTTAGAGAAAAAAGAAAAATTTTTAATTAAGCAAGTAAATAAACTGACCTAACCCAGAATCAACGGCGTAAGTCCTAGAAAGTAACGTGGCACACCCGAAAAGACCAACACCACATACCCAAATCAACGGGACACCGTACACCCTAGAATGATTATGAAGGGGCTGGGCCCCTAGTTTGGGTACAGGGGACGTAACCTTCCGCCTAAGAACGTGACCTGGTGGTCCCTTCAGGGCATTGAGTTAAAGAACTATACAGTTAAAAACTACTAGAGATTAATGTATCTCTACTCCTTCACCTTAATGTTCGAGAATCAACTACATGTAGAAATCGAAATGACGACGACGACGACGACGACGATTCAGCGAAGTCAGCACAGGTTGAGACACGCTGGGGTGTCTGCCGTCGGGTGGTCCAAGGGGGCAGGGACCCTAAGAGGTCCGTTCTTGTGACCTCACCCAACGGTAAAGGAAGAGGTTACGTACTTTCACTTTTCACTTTCACTTCAGCATCTATAGTGGTTTAGTCCGAGGTTTCTTTAAAATGTCTAAAAGTGACAACCCATACTTCAAGGTAAAGGGTTATAGGGGGGACTGTGAACCACGACTCAAGAATTAAAAATCAGTTAGACTACCTAAAATTTACTATAGATCAACGAAATAAAACGTAAAGAGACCACTGATCACTCCTACTCGTAAAAAGTACACAACAGAAAGATCCAAAGGTCAAGACACTTAGTGAACAAATACACAGACAGAAGGGGACGGGGAAAACCCAACAAAAGAAAAAATAAATAACTACGTATAAAACCTAAACTTAGGAAAATCGATATATGTAACGTTAATAAAAGAAGTCAGACACGTAACAGAAAAATATAAAACTACATAAAACGACAGATATCAAAATGGTATATTAAGTAATTTTATAATTCTTAAAGGAAAACCAAACCAGAAGGACACAAGTCAAATCCTTTAGGAAAAGATAGAACTCTAGATTTCTTATAGGAGGACATGTAAGACGATTTTCAAAATTTTCAAACAAAAAGTCTACGTCAAGAAGTTAGGTAGACTTTAAACAAAACATGTACCATACTCAATCCCAATAAGAACCGAGAAGACAGTAGGATACAACCCTAATAATAACATTGACGTGACGTAAATAACTAAGTAAACCCCCTCTTAACTGTAGAAATATTATTCTGAAGGGTAAGTATTTGTACTATATAAAAAGGTAAATAAGTTCAGAAGGAAATACATGAAACGATTACAAAATATTAAAAGAGGTATTTTCCAGAATGTGTAGAAAAGAAGAAAATTAAAAATTATATAATAACAAAATAAAGGTTGAAACCATACAACTGGAGTATAGGTCGTAGACAGTTTGAGAGAAATATTAAGACAAACAGATATCTATAGAACCTAAAAGATACATCGGTTATTATAATAGACGTTTGTTGTCAAAATATAGTGGGAAAGATTTAGAACTAAAGAATTTTTAAGAAATAAAAAAGGAATAAAATAACATTAGTGGACTTGGAGGTGATGGTACACCTAATCTTCGTTAGGATCGTCTATAGGAACAGAAAAAAAAATAAAATTACACTTCAGGAGATTTCAAAGTCGTAATTCATATTATAATAGAAATCCAAAACCTAACTATAGGACGTAGTCCAATCGAATTCCAAGTGAAGGTACGAATCACATGGTTTTCAAAATAAGACTTTAATACTTATCTATAACTTAAAATAGTTTATAAAAAAAGATGTACATAACTTTACCAATATATAGAGAGGAAACAGGTAATTACATCACTAATTCAACGAACTAAAAATACAATTTTATAATAATGTAAGAAAAAAATTTTATATTTAAATAAATAAAGTTAACCTCCAATTAATGAAATGTTATAACACAACCAAAACGGTATGTAGTTGTACTTAGACGGTGTCCATATGTGCACAAGGGGTAGGACTTGGGGGGAGGGAGGAGGGTTACTTAGGATGAACGAGTACTAAAAAAAGTTATGACACGACTTTATTTGAACGCTTTTAAAACAAAATGTGAAAATGTAAATATAAACTACAAACAAAATATTAAAAAGAACATCATAAGATGAACCAAAACCACAGTTCCGATTAACTAAGTATCTAGTCAAAACGTTCGAAAGGTAGTATTTGCTGATACCATTTTAGATCCCTCAAAAAATCGACGATTCAACAACGTTGAAGTTTAATAAATCAACAATAACCAAATAAATTTACAGTGATAAACAAGAATCCCGAAGAACCCACCGAGTCATCATTCCTTAGACGGACGGTTACGTCCTCTACGTCCAAGTTAGGGACCCTACCCTTCTAGGGGATCTCCTCCTTTGACATTGAGTGAGGTCATCAGAACGGAGTCTTTAGTGTACCTGTCTCCTCGGACCACCCGATGTCAGGTACCCCAGTGATTCTTAAGCTGTAATGACTTCGTTGAATCATGTGTGTATGTATAAATAAAGAAGTACGAAAATTTTAACGACGTCAAATACGTATCTATGGATAAAGTGAGAAAAAGTGTGTTTCTCGTTTCGTCGTGACTTGTCGTAACTTGAAACGTCGTAATTATAAATTTCGGACCTATGTTACGTCGTTATGGAAGTTTAGAGACTCTCTTATAATAAAAGTAGGATATTAAGATATAGGTCACTCCAATTTCAGTGAAAGTCGGTATGTTCCTATATTTTCCTGAACAATCAGACTGAAAGTAAGTGAGAACCTAGAGGTCGTTTTACTCCATTGTTTTGTTTTTTTCTGTAC
This sequence comes from Capra ibex, assembly GCA_006410555.1. Classification (NCBI taxonomy): domain Eukaryota; kingdom Metazoa; phylum Chordata; class Mammalia; order Artiodactyla; family Bovidae; genus Capra; species Capra ibex. Next base: position 28,391,663 of record SJYO01029184.1, read on the forward strand.
CCCAGGTCATTTGTTACTGTCGTTGTTCCATTCCATGACTCTCTTCAGTGTCCTACTGTTACACGGGGTCTCCGGTTCCCTTGTCAGACAAGGCAAATCTCATCCGTTTACTCCTTTCTCGGTTGAGACTCTTCCTTCAACAGTTTCTTACTTTACCTTAACAATTTAATAGACTATATGAATACTCTGGTCTTTTTTTCAAAGCATCTGTAGACTGACTAGATTACTTCGTAAAATTATCCATTTATCTCGGTTTCCTTTACCCTTTTTTGTGAGAGGTCCTTGAGATCCTTTTTGACTTCCCATATGTTCTCTCCCTTTGTGTTAGTATCCTAGTTGAACGAAGTTGTTACGTTCTATAAAAGTAGTAGTAGTATTATATTTATGACTGGTGACTAAATTGTTTTTACTTAACCCTCTTACCCTCGATGTGAGTACATTGTTTTATCTTTAAGTTATCTATTACGTTTTTTCACTATTCCTTTATTGTTATATTCGAATGTCTAATGTATATCTTTATACGTCCATTTATATTCGTCTTGGGTCAATTATCACAACACTCACTAATAGGAACTCTTCACACTGATCTCCTACTCCTCCTTTTCTCTAGTGGTGAAAAGTAAAATTCGGAAAGTCATGATAAAAGAAAAATTCTAAACAAACAAATATATTAAGTCATGTCTGAGTCCCTAAGAACAAAATGGATGACAAGATTAGAGATAATACATAAATATAAATTTATCTTGAAAATCACAACTTTATTAAAATCTAAGTGTACTTGAAGGTTCTTTATTATGTCTCTCTAGAGAACATGAGATGGGTTCAAAGGATTTACCATTGTAAAATGTTTTGGCATCGTGACAGTGTTCGTCCTATAGCTGTGCCTATATCAGTTCTATACTTTGTCAAGGTAATGGGACTGCAACGGAAAATATCGATGTGAGTGAAGGAAGGACGGAGGGTGGGTGAGGAATTAGAGACCGTTGGTGATTTGATAAGAGGTAAAGATCTCAAAAACAGTAAAGATCTTACAATATATTTATTTTAGTATGGAAATGTATGGGTTTCCATACATTGGAAACCCTAATCGAAAAAAAGTAAGTCTTAGAGACCTCTAAGTAAGTTCAACACACATCACCATCAAAGAAAAATAAGACAGGTACCTGAAGAGGTCCGTTCTTGTGACCTCACCCAACGGCAAGGGAAGAGGTCCCCTAGAAGGGTTGGGTCCCTAGTTTGGACACCGAGGACGTAGAGGACGTAACGTCCACGCAAGAAATGGTTGACTCGGTGCTCCCTTCGGGTAAGGACTCATCATAAGGTGTTATACTTGCACGATGGTTAACAAATTGATAAGTTGACAAACTTTCCGTAAACATAAAAAAGGTCAAAACTGAGTGATGTTTATTTCGAAGATATTGGTAAGTAGATGTACAAAAACACACTTGTATTCAGAAGTAAATAGACTTTATTTACGGTTCTCATTCCGGAGGGACAGGTAGTGGTTGAGGACCTCGTACGAGTTCGAGTACAGGTAGTTCAGTCACTACAGTAGGTTGGTAGAGTAGGAGACAACACGGGAAGAGGACGGAAGTCAGAAAGGGTCGTAGTACCAGAAAAGGTTACTCAGACAAGAAACGTAGTCTACGTGACAAAAGAGGATAAGATCCTGGTAAGAAAGTAGGAGAGTTGTCCCAGAAGACGTCTCGTTTTCAAAAATCAAAACTACTCCCAGTTGAATTAAAACAGAAAATACTTAATACGAAAACCACAGTACAGATTCTTGAAAAACCGAACAGAATCCAGGGCTTCTAAAAGAGGACACAAAAAGGAAGATCTTTTTATGAAATTTAAATTCAGACACCAGGTAAAAGTCAATTGAAAACACATTCCATACTTTGAATCCAACTCCAAGTAAGGAAAAACCTACAAGTCAAAGAGGTCATGGTTAATAACTTTTCCGATAGAAAAGAGGTAACTTAACGAAAACGTGGAAACAGTTTTTAGTCAACCCGTATATAACCCCAAGGGATAAAACAAGATAACTAGATACACAGATGGGGAGTGGTATGTCAGAAAAAATTATAAACAAATAAAAATTAACTACCTACTGACGAAATTTTATAAACAAACTAAAGACAGTACGTAGTTGTACTTAATTGGTGTGCATATGTATACAGGGGAGGGAGATGGTTTGTCACAACTAGTGACGTCAGACTATCTGACTTATTACGGGACAACGTCTACAGGTTCAGAGTTGGGTACTGACAATGGAGTGTACTATTTTCCCTGAAACGTCTATTCTAATTTAATACCCAGAACTCTACCCCTCTAATAAGACCTATTGAGTACACCCACGTCACATTAAAGTTTCCTCCTTCCTTCTAGTCTCAGTTTCTCTAAACTACTACCTTCCTCTTTACTCTCATTCACGAAAACACTCCTACCCCAGTGGTCGGTTCCTTACATCCGTTCCTTTTCCGTTCCTTAGTCTGAGAGGGGACCTCCGAGGTTTTTCTTATATCGGAACAACTGTGAAACTGAAATCGGGTTTGAAGTAAATCATAAAGATAGAATTCTTGACATTTTATCATTTTACAACACTGAAGTCAGTGAATTCAGTACATCTCAGAAAATTCTATGGTACCTGATATCTGTCGGTCCAAGGAGACAGGTACCCTAAAGGGTCCGTTCTTATGACCTCACTCAACGGTAAGGAAAGAGGTCCCCTAGAAGGGTTGGGTCCCGAATTTGGATACAGAGAACACAGAGGACATAAGAGTCCGTTTAAGAAATGGTGACTCGGTGGTCCTTTCAGGAGAGAAATTAGTATCGCCGGAATTTGAGAAACAGTCTATTAAGATTGTAAGAAAAATAGAGTAACAACTGTAGATAACTAACAAATAAGGATAAGTCAAACTCTAGTAGTACCAAAAACTATAATACTTATCAAAATCTTGTTTTGGACTTGTATGAGTATCATATAATACTCTGTGATGTGGAGGAAATTTGAAAGACAAAAACGACTGAAAGAGATTTTTACAAGATTATCCCGTTCCTCATCCCGAGGAATAATTAAAGTCCATCTTCATCTACAGATCTAACGGGTAGACCGGAGACAACTGTGGACTTGACCTCCGAACAACATTAACGGTGAGCTCCCACCTATAAGGGGGGTGTTATCAAAGGTGATAACCTCCACCTCCTCCCTAATAATGACCGGTCGGTTCTACTTTCAGACCTAAGGGATGAACCGAAAGAGACTGTGGTGAATCCAACCCTACAACTCTATGGAGTAACGTAGGACCACTCCTCCATTTAGATCCGAATGACCAACCGTAAACGACCGTACTCACCCTTACTCCCAGTGTCACAAAAGACACAACAAACTCATCTCACCATAACGAACTTTTAAAAGACGGAACGATCTAACGGGGACCGGGTCAAGAAACCGATTGATCTCGTCTGAATTGACCAATCTGAAAAAAAAAGGACGTGGACAACCATTAAGACCCAACGGTCGAAGAAGTTGAGGTTCAGATCTGACAGACTTCGTTTGCCTTTTCACTTTCACATTCACTTCAGCGAGTCAACACAGGCTGAGAAACGCTGGGGTATCTGACATCGGATGGTCCGAGGCGACAGATACCCTAAAAGGTCCGTTCTCACGACCTCACCTAACGGTAAAGGAAGAGGTCCCCTAGAAGGACTGGGTCCTTAACTTGGGCCCAGAGTGTGTAACGTCCGTCTACGAAATGACAGATTCAGTCATCCCTTCGTTTACCTCTTAGGTCGATTTAATCGTGACACATTAAGGAACCCGAGAATTCAAGTATCGACTAAACAAAAGAAGAGGTCTGGAAAGTCTCAGAAGAATGTAAACAAAATATATCTTATAAGTCCTAAAAGTCAACATGAATCACCCTCTTTATCCCTTTTCATAATAGATGTAAAAGACTCTCCTCCGGGAATAAAATGAAGACATTGGTACTAGTTCGAATAGAACTACATAGAAACACATATATATATATATATATATATACATATATACATACATACATACATATATAGAGATTTCTTTCGGTAGATTACTTCAACGTCGATTTCAGAAGAGAAGAGGAAAATCCTTCATCTCTATAGTCATTAGTGACGTAAATGAAATTTCGACTCGAGTTTAGTGATTTCGTGCATGAGTCATATAAAAACAACTACAATTACCGTAAGGATAGTAATATGAAGAAAAGATTTTATGTTAGGTTGATTATAAAGAAGAGATGTAAAAGAGAATGACGTTTTAAATCAATGACCTTGTTATTGGATCTATCCCAACGATTCACCATAGACGTTTTGATGACCTGTGTTACCTATTCTTAGACTTTTGGATTAAAACTTTTCTGTATCTTGTAGGCGACTATTGTTAAAGATCGAAAATAATCTAAAATAACGGACACACATATGTCCAAAACACTATTGTATTACTATACTTAATAAATTAACCTTTTTCTCTATCAGGATACGGACCGTAAAAATTGGGTCTGTTGTTTGAGTTTACGACTTTACAAAAACAGTTTTGGTCTACGGACCGTTGGGAACTTGGAGTGGGATGACCTCGTCCCGTCCGTTAGACCCTTCAAAGGTCCTTCAATTTAAGTTATTTGTAAATAACGTGTTGTTCTCCTGTAGACCTGTTCACATGTCGTGTGACTATTTCAGATTGTGATCCATTTGTCTAGCGACCGTAGTCTCCCGAGAGGTATCCCTGATATACACACAAGGGGTCATCGGACCTTCTCGAGTAACTCTCTTCGTAAACCGATATTGTTTTCGTGACCCTTCCTATACTCATAGTCCTTTGTTCATCAGGTTCGATTCTGTTGTCTCTATCCTTACTGTCCCGGGGTCCAGATCTTAATCTCTAGACTCTACTGGTTTAATCCATACGGGTCTATTTCCTCGTTCTACTTCTGGTTCACTTTTCTTTATTCCGTCTTCAGATTAGTAGTTTTAGACTGTTAAGTAAATTCGGACACGACACTATTGTACTTTTCTTCACCCTCCGAAGACATGAGTAAAACAGAGATCATAAAGAAATACAAAGTAAAATAAGTGAGTTTAGAGAAAATCAAGAATAAACAAACACAAATAAAACAAAACAAAAAGGGAATCAGACTAAGATCGAGAAATTTTCGAGAACAAGAAATAACTCGACTAACCTTACGACGGGGACGTTAATATGTTTAACGGAACAGAACCCAAGTACCGTGGGAGGTCCTGAGGACCTTTCGGACGGACACTAGAGTCCGAAAAGTGTTACAGTCAAGTCAAGTCAAGTCAAGTCAGTGAGTCAGCACAGGCTGAAAAACGCTGGGGTACCTGATGTCGTGCAGTCCGGAAGGACAGGTAGTGGTTGAGGGCCTCAAATGAATTTGAGTACAGGCAACTCAGCCACTACGGTAAGTCGTTAGAGTAGGAGACAGCAGGTGGAGAGGAGGGCGTAAGTTAGAAAGGGTCGGAGTACCTGAAAATGTTACTCAGTCAAAAAGTGTAGTCCACCGGTTTCACAACCTCAAAGTCGGAGTCGTAGTCAGGAAGGTTATTTATAAGTCCTGACTAGAGGAAATCCTATCTGACCAACCTAGAGGAACGTCAGGTTCCCTGAGAGTTCTCAGAAGAGGTTGTGGTATCAAGTTTTCGTAGTTAAGAAACCATGAGTCGACAGAAATATCAGGTTCAGAGTGTAGGTATGCACTGATGACCTTTTTGGTATCGGAACTGATCTGTCTACCTGGAAACAACCGTTTCATTACAGAGACGAAACCTTATACGACAGATCCAACCTGTATTGAAAAGAAGGTTTCTCGTTCGTAGAAATTAAAGTACCGACGTCAGTGGTAGACGTTACTAAGACCGCGGGGGTTTTTATTTCAGACAGTGACAAAGGGATAGATAAACGGTACGTCACTACCCTGGTCTGACCAAGGTTTATCCTTTTCCTCATGTAGTTCCGACATATAACAGTGGGACGAATAAATTGAATATACGTCTCATGTAGTACTCTTTGCGACCCGACCTCCTTCGTGTTCGACCTTTATTCTAACGGTCCTCTTTATAGTTATTGGAGTCTATACGTCTACTGTGGTGGGAATACCGTCTTTCACTTCTCCTTGATTTTTCGGAGAACTTTTTAACTTTTTCTCACTTTTTCAACCTAATTTTGAGTTGTAAGTCTTTTGATTCTAATACCATAAATCAGGGTAGTAAAGTACCCTTTATCTACCCCTTTGACACCTTTGTCACAGTCTGAAATAAAACCTCCTGAGGTTTTAGTGACGTCTACCACTGACGTCGGTACTTTAATTTTCTGTGAATGAGGAATCTTCCTTTCGATACTGGTTGGATCTATCGTATAAGTTTTCGTCTCTGTAATGAAACGGTTGTTTCCAGGTAGATCAGTTTCGATACCAAAAAGGACACCAGTACATACTTAAACTCTCAACCTGACACTCCTTTCGACTCACGGCTTCTTAACTACGAAAACTTGACACCACAACCTCTTCTGAGAACTCTCAGGGAACCTGACGTTCCTCTAGGTTGGTCAGGTAGGATTTCCTCTAGTCAGGGCCCATAAGTAACCTTCCTGACTACGATTTCGACTTTGAGGTTATGAGACCGGTGGAGTACGCTTCTCAACTGAGTAACCTTTTCTGGGACTAAGACCCTCCCTAACCCCCGTCCTCCTCTTCCCCCACTGTCTCCTACTCTACCGACCTACCGTAGACACTGAGTTACCTGTACTCAAACCCATTTGAGGCCCTCAACCACTACCTGTCCCTCCGGACCGCACGACACTAAGTAGCCCAACGTTTCTCAGCCTGTGCTGACGAACTGACTCGACTTGACTTAACTACCCTGGTCTACGGTACTAGAATCAAAAGACCTACAACTCGAAATTCGGTTGAAAAAGAGAAAGGAGAAAGTGAAAGTATTTCTCCGAGGAATCAAGAAGAAGTGAAAGACGGTATTCCCACCACAGTAGACGTATAGACTCCAGTAACTATAAAGAGGGTCGTTGGAACTAAGGTCGAACACGAAGAAGGTCGGGACGCAAAGAATACTACATGAGACGTATATTCAATTTATTCGTCCCACTGTTATCGGAACTGTATGAGGAAAAGGATAAACCTTGGTCAGACAACAAGGTACAAGTCAAGACAACGAAGGACTGGACGTTTGTCCAAAGAATTCTCCGTCCAGTCCACCAGACCATAAAGGTAGAGAAAGTCTTAAAAGGTGTTAAACAACACTAGGTGTGTCAGTTTCCGAAAGTGTATCAGTTACCTCGTCTTTATCTACAAAAAGACCTTGAGAGAGCGAAAAAGGTACTAGGTCGTCTACAACTGTTAAACTAAAGACCAAGGAGACGGAAAAGATTTTGTTCGGACTTGTAGACCTTCAAGTATCAAGTACATGACAACTTCGGACCGAACCTCTTAAAACTCGTAATGAAACGATCGTACACTCTACTCGTGTTAACACGCCATCAAACTCGTAAGAAACCGTAACGGAAAGAAACCCAAACCTTACTTTTGACTGGAAAAGGTCAGGACACCGGTGACGACTCAAAAGGTTTAAACGACCGTATAACTCACGTTGTGAAATTGTCGTAATAGAAAGTCCTAAACTTTATCAAGATGACCTTAAGGTAGTGGAGGTGATCGAAACAAGTATCACTACAAAGAATTCCGGATGAACTGAAGTGTAAGGTCCTACAGACCGAGATCCACTCACTAGTGTGGTAGCACTAATAGACTCAGTACTTCTAGAAAAAACATATCAGGAAGACACATAAGAACGGTAGAGAAGAATTATAGAAGACGAAGAAAATTCAGGTATAGTAAAGACAGGAAATAACTCGGGTAGAAACGTTCTTTACAAGGGAATCATAGAGATGAAAAGAACTTCTCTAGAGATCAGAAAGGATAAGATAACCAAAGGAGATAAAGAAACGTAACTAGCGACTCCTTCCAAAAGAATAGAAAGGAACGATAAGAAACCTTGAGACGTAAGTTTACCCATATAGAAAGGAAAAGAGGAAACGAAAAACGAAGATAAGAAAAGTGTCGATAAACATTCTGAAGGAGTCTGTCGGTAAAACGAAAAAAAGTAAAGAAAAAGAACCCCTACCAGAACTAGGGAACTAGGATATGTTACAGTGCTTGGAGACACCTATTAAGTAGTCCATGAGATAGTCTAGATTAGGGAACTTAGATAAAGAGTGAAGGTGGTATATTAGTAATCCCTAAAATAAATCTAGTATGGACTTACCAGATCACCAAAAGGGATGAAAGAAGTTAAAGTCAAACTTAAACCGTTATTCGTAAAGTACTAGACTCGGTGTCAGTCGAGGGACAGAACAAAAACGACTGACACATCTCGAAGAGGTAGAAACCAACGTTTCTTATATTAGTTAGATATCAAAAGTGTGATATCGAAGTCCCTTTGACACAAGACAGGACTAAGGTAATTTCAGTGGGTCAACCAGGATGTCAAAAACAGGTCGGAGGTGGACCGACCCCTCCCCTTCGGTTATATCTGAATATGTCATTCGGCGTCAACCGAATGACGAGTCCAAGGTCTGGATGAACGGATCCCGAGAAATTTAGAGAAACTGGTGGTAGGAACCAGGGACTCCGGTTCCACCCTGACTTGGAAATCAAGTCATCGAGTCAACACAGACTGAGAAACGTTGGAGTACTTAGTGTCGTGCAGTCCGGAGGGACAGGTAGTGGTTGAGGGTCTCAAGTGAATCCACCACAGATTTATTGGGCTTTTCTGTCTAGTAAAACGACTTGGAAGATAATATAAAATTTGAGTTATATTTTAAATTTATTGTGGTGAACCTTCATTACTTACAACAATTGAGTGAGTAAGAACATATAAAACTGTCATAAGATTCGAATTATTCCCGAAGGGACCACAAAGTCTACCATTTCTTAGACGGACGTTACGTCCTCTGAGTCCAAGTTAGGGACCCAACCCTTCTCTGGTACTTCTTCCCTTACCGTTGGGTGAGGTCAGAAGAACGGACCTCTTAAGGTAGCTATCTCCTCGGACCGACCCGATGTCAAGGACTCCAGTGTTTCTCAACCTGTGTTGACTCACTGATTGGATTGTTTGTATTGACTTACTGATTGGATTCGAATTATCTTTTTACTATATACTGTTAATAGTCGAATAATTCCGTCTCAATGTCTCAGTAAAGAGTATCTTACAGGTACTGTCTTTAGTCTGTCTTACCCAAGAACAGAACCATATGGGTTCTGTGACCACACTTTACGACGTACTTACTTCCTTCCGGTTGTTTTGCCTCCCCAAAGATCCCAAATGATCCTCGTGGTTCACTCTCTGTAGTTCCAGATTCTTAGTCACTTTCCATTTATTGTTCTCGGATACGAAAACCTTAGTGGAAGGAAAGGTACCAAGAAGTCGTGGCTTCACGGACTTATGAGGACGGTTTTTGATACGAAACAGAACAGGTATGTAAGTGAAGAGTCGGTCCCTCAAAGTTTGTCGTTGAGAGTGATGTACCGAGCTACTTTAAAAGGTCCTAACCTAGGATGGACTTATCCTTACTACAATTCAATGTTTAAAGGCTTTTTGACCTGTCACTGTTCACGAACAAGTAGGGACACCGGTCCTGAAGAACGGAGAAGATTAGAAACTGTGCTTTTGAAGATTACACTAAAGATTGGGAACATTAGAGACGACTCAAAGTTCAGGTAAGAAAGGTGACACAGGGTGTAGGTGAGATGAGATTAAAGTATCAAAGGATTTGGAAGTGAGAACAGACTCGTAGAGTAAGACAGGTGGCAGACCGAGACGACTGGAAAGAACAGACCAAAGTCTGAAGTTCGAAACGGTAATGGTACAAAAACCCTAGAAGTGGACTGTACCGGACAAACCTATATATTGGAATCTAAGACGAAAAGTCCGGATCCGAAAATAGGGCCAGGAAATATAACAGTCGTAGGGTACAAGAATCAAAACTGGGTCCTAGTTGGACTGAATCCAACAAGTCGATCCATTTAACGTACCATCCGTACGAGTACCCAGGAAAACCGTAAGTATGACTACTCAAATGAAGGATAAGGATCCTGGGGGTGGAGGGGGTAGGAAGGACACTGACATGAGATACAAAGGTTGAAAGGATCCAAGGTGGGGAGGTTGTTTATGGTAGATCGAAATACAGGATCAAAGAATACATATGTAAAATTTATTTGATCAAATTGTCAATATATTAGTAAGGAAACCCAAAGGAACTACCGAGTTACCATTTCTTACGTGGACGGTTACGTCCTCTGTGTCCAAGTTAGGGACCAAACCCTACTAGGGGACCTCTTCCTTTACCGTTGGGTGAGATCATAAAAACAGACCCTTTAGGGTACCTGTCTCCTCAGACCGCCCGTTGTCAGGTACCCTAGTATTCTCAACCTGTACTGAATACCTGATTTGTTGTTGTTTGGTAAGGAAGGGGAAAAACGTTTAGAGACACGTCAAATTTACCCTTAAAATAGATCCTTTTAAAAATGAACTTTCTCCTTGAGATTGACTCCTATCCATCTCACAATTGATGAATTCATCCGTCAAGCCCTCTCCAAAAACACATCGCCTCCGAAAGTCCGAGGATAAGTTAGGGTCAACAACAAGTCAACGATTCAGCATGGACTGAGAAACGCTGGGATACCCGACGTCGTGAGGCCCGAAGGGACAGGAAGTGGTATAAGGTCTCAAACAAGTTTGAGTACAGGTAACTCAGCCATTACTGTAGGTTGGTAGAGTAGAGGACAGTGGGGGAAAAGGAGGACGGAAGTTAGAAAGGACGTAGTCCCAGAAACGGTTACTCAGACGAGAAGCGTAGTCCACCGGTTTCCTAACCTCGAAGTCGAAGTCGTAATCAGGAAGGTCACTTATAAGTCCTAACTAAAGGAAATCCGGACTGACCAAGATAGACGAACGACAGGTTCCCTGACAGTTCTCAGAAGACGTCGTGGTGTCAAGTTTTCATAGTTAGTGTCATCGAGTAGATAAAAATTAATTAATGAAAATGAAAATTAATACCATTTTCTTGTGTATTGTTTTAAATGGTAGAATTGGTAATTTTCTTATAAATAAATAAACCGGCACAACCCAGAATCAACATCGTACATCCTAGAAGTAACCTAGTACGTCCTAGAAAATAACTCTGTGTACCTGAGACCTCCTACGTCCAAGTCATCACTACCACGTGTCGGAATCAACGAGAAGTTGTACACCCTAGAATCAAGGGACCCGTCCCTAGTTTGCGTACAGGGGACGTAAAGTCCCACCTAAGGATTGGTGACCTGGTGGTCCATTCAGGGGATGGAATTGGTAAAAATTCACATGTCAAGTCATCGTAATTCATCCAAGTGTAACAATATGTTCTCTAGAGGTCTCGAAAAAGTAGAACGTTTTCACTTTGAAGAATTTTCAATAGAGGGCCAAAAGTTTTTAAACGAAATGTGGTGAAGCAAAAATACTTTCCGGATGTAATCATGTACAAAAACGATTGGTTTTCTTTAGGTTTGTCCCAAATCTCAAAATGTTTTTTTGTTTTTATCGTAAGTTTCAAACAAAACGTCGGTTGACAATCTCTCCGTTACGTAGACTTGTCCGATTCCCCAAGGTGGTTCGAGGAAGGGGACCTTATTCTTGAGTCTTAGAAATCGTAGTTCGACGGTATCGAAACTTGACACAGATATCCGTAGGCACGAAATAGAACCTAATAAGACACTCAGGTAGTTATTCTACGTAGAATCCATTAACGAAGAAGCGACATACGGTAAAATCGAATGTTTTCTAAAGTAGCCTTACGAGATGAAAACGTACCACCCCCTTTGGGGATGAGTAATTTGTTGAGGGGGTAGGGAAGGGGATCAAAGACCGTTAGTAATCAGTACATAGACAAAAACTTACCCCATCCGAAGACGGTCACCCCGAAGGGTCCACCGTAATCACTAATTCTTGTGATTACCAATTATTGGAGGACGGTTACGTCCTCTCCATTCTCTGTGACCAAACTAGGGACCCAACCCTTCTAGAGGACCTTCTCCCGTACCGTTGGGTCGGGTCATAAGAACGGACCTCTTAGGGTACCTGTCCCCTCGGACCACCCAACGTCAGACACCTCAGTGTTTCTCAGCATGTACTGACTTCGTTGAATCGCACGTATGTACCGAAGACGATTATCCTCCGAATTATACCTATCACTTCCTTCCGGTGTGAGACAAAAAGAAAAATTGGGTTTTAATACTTACCGTCTATACCATGTCAACCACCTGGTTAAGATAAGGTTGTTCGTCCTCACTGGATTCATTAGGACAACGACGACGATTCAGCGAAATCAGCACAGGTTGAGACACGCTGGGGTATCTGCCGTCGGGTGGTCCGAGGAGGTAGGGATCAACGGGAATTAAAACTTTACACTATTAAGATCTCCATTTTTTACGTACGTACGAGTCAACACAGACTGAAAAAGGTTGGGGTACCTGATATCGGACGGTCCGAGGAGACAGGCACCCCAAGAGGTCCGTTCTTATGACCTCACCCAACGGTAAAGGAGGAGGTTCCCTAAAAGGACTGGGTCCATTTCTTGGACGCAGAAGACGCCGAGGACGAAACGGTCCGTCTAAGAAATGGTGACTCGGTGGACTCCTCGAGTCTCCGTTTTTACTCACGACACCTTTACGTAAAAAAAAACAAACAAACAAACAAAAATAAATTTTTAAGGGAACCTAGAACTTACACGATACTAGAAAGAGATTTGACCTTCTGAAGTCGATTAATAGTTGGGATCCAGAAAGAAGGGGAGAAACACGTCAACTGTAAAAGTCTTAGATTTACGTCGTTCTCTCCAAAATTCCATGACTTGTACAAAGTCACAGTATTTTGTTATGGTACTTCACGTAAGTCACTATCCATACTTGAACCATATTAGAAATCTGTCCATAAAAAGTCAATTCTACTTTTCTATTTGTAGAGGATTAATCAAGTATTCTATTTATGGAAGCCGTACTTCATTTTCTTTTTTTTTTTAGGGGTCCTTTTGACTCCCTTTCAAACGTGTGGATCTCCCAAACCGAAAACTTAGTAATTAGGCCACTTTCTTCGAGACTTAGTGGACACGTAAAATGTCAGGGTCTCCTTGTACTCGTTTAGAGATCTCGGTCCTTCTCCGAAATTCTACTCTTTACCAGGTTTCTAAATTGAACGAGTATGAACGGGACACTATCAGACCTTTTTTTTTCCGGAAAAAGTCTTCACAATCAAAACAAAACATAGTAAAGTTTAAAATGTCCATGCAGAACGGAAGGTAAAGTTCTCCTGAAAGTTATCATTTAAGAGGGTACACACTCATGAAAGATATAATTAAAAGATGACCGGGTGTACAAGAGGTTCTTCGAGTAAAAAAACTGAGTCACAAAGACTTCGTTTCAGTATTTACCAGAGGTTTCGGCTAACAGAGAAGTGGGACCTTTTAAGTCTTTGTACCTTTGACGGAGGGTACCGGATGTACAACCCCGTACCTACTGTAGTCCCGTTCCCAGTAAGTTGTCTTACACTGAGTCGTTTCCCTTCTTAGTCTATAAGTTTCGGTCGTTTTTCTTGTTGAGGTCCCTCAATCCGTTCCACACTTCCGAGAGTGTCAAGAATTCCGTCTTCTACCCCTTCCCAGGGTTTAGGTCTTTCTGAACCTTAAACTTCCCGTCACTGGTACCCATGGAATATTGGAAGAACCGAAGTAAAAATAATAGACATTTAGCTTCGTTAATCTAATCAACTACAATACTCAACTTAACAAACGGAGTTTTTCTATACAACTTTAGGATGGAGGGTCATAGAGTCTACACCAGAATATACCTATTTTCTCAGTATCGTTTACATTAATCAATTATACTCCAGTATGACCTCATCTCATATGGGAATTAAGTTGTACTGACCATAGAAATATTCTCCTCTTATCTCTGTGTGTCCCTCTTACGGTACACTTCTACCTCCGCTTCTAAACTCAATGTTTCGATGTTCGGTTCCTTACGCACCCCGATGGTCTTGGACCTTCTCTGTTCCTTAGTAGAAAGAATCCCCGACTCTCTCTTACTCAAAGACAACAAAGATCCATAAGATCAAACAATGAAAAAAAATGTCGTAGGGATTCTTTGATTATACTGGTTGTAAATTCAAGATAAAAGGGTGATTGTGAAAAACTAACACTAAATCTTTTCGTAAAGATTAGATATAACATCACACTATCACGATTCGTGTAAATGATCGGTCACTTTACGTTTACCAATAAACTCCGTCGGGTCACTTTAAATGCCTCTTCCACTACCGTGGGGTGAGCTCATAAAACGGACCTTTCAGGGTACCTACCTCCTCGGACCATCCGACGTCAGGTACCCCAACACTTCTCAGTCTGTACTGACTAGTTGAAGTGAAAGTGAAAAGTGAAAGTACGTAACCTCTTCCTTTACCGTTGGGTGAGGTCACAAGAACGGATCTCTTAGGGTCCCTACCCCCTAGGGCCACCCGACGACAGATACCCCAGTGTGTCTCAGCCTGTGCTGACTACGCTGAATCGTCGTCGTCGTTACTTTAAATACGACTAGTCAAGTCAAGTCAGTGAGTCAGTACAGGCTTAGAAACGCTAGGGTACTCGGCGTCGACCGGTCCGGAGGGACAGGAAGTGGTTGAGGGTCTCAGGTGGGTTTGGGTACAGATAACTCAACCACTACAGTAGGTTGGTAGAGTAGGAGACAGTAGGTTGGTAGAGTAGGAGACAGTAGGGGAAGAAGAGGACGGGGGTTAGGGAAGATCGTAGTCTCAGAAAAGGTTATTCAGTTGAGAAGCGTACTCCACTGGTTTCATAACCTCAAAGTCGAAGTTGTAGTCAGGAAGGTTACTTGAGGGTCCTGACTAGAGGAAATCCTACCTGACCAACCTAGAGGAACGTCAGGTTCCCTGAGAGTTCTCAGAAGAGGTTGTGGTGTCAAGTTTTCGTAGGTAAGAAACCACGAGTCGAACGAAGTGTCAGATTGAGAGTATCGGTACGTACTGGTGACCTTTTTGGTATCGGAACTGGTCTGCCTGGAAACAACCGTTTCAGTACAGAGACGAAAACTTATACGATAGATCCAACCAGTATCGAAAGGAAGGTTCCTCATTCTCAGAAAATTAAAGTACCACCGTCAGTGGTAGACGTCACTAAAACCTCGGGTTTTTTTATTTCAGACTGTGACAAAGGTGACAAAGGGGTAGATAAAGGGTACTTCACTACCCTGGCCCACGGTACTAGAAGCAAAAGACTTACAACTCGAAATTCGGTTGAAAAAGAGAGAGGAGAAAGTGAAAGGAGTCCTCCGAAAAATCGAGAAGAAGTGAAAGACGGTATTCCCACCACAGTAGACGTAAAGACTCCAATAACTACAAAGAGGGCCGTTAGAACTAAGGTCGAACACAAAGAAGGTCAGGTCGCAAAGAGTACTACATGAGACGTATATTCAATTTATTCATCCCACTGTCATATGTCGGAACTGCATGAGGAAAAGGATAAACCTTGTTCAGACAACAAGGTACAGGTAAAGATTGACAACGAAGGACTGGACGTATGTCCAAAGAGTTCTACGTCCAGTCCACCAGACCATAAGGGTAGAGAAAGTCTTAAAAGATGTCTAATAACACTACGTGTGTCAGTTTTCGACACCGTATCAGTTATTTCGTCTTTATCTACAAAAAGACCTTGAGAGAACGACAAAACTACTAGGTTGTCTACAACCGGTAAACTAGAGACCAAGGAGACGGAAAAGATTTTGGTCGAACTTGTAGACCTTCAAGTGTCAAGTGTATAACGACTTCGGACCGAACCTCTTAAAGTTCGTAATGAAATGATCACACACTCTACTCACTTTAACACACCGTCAAACTCGTAAGAAACCGTAACGGAAAGAAACCCTAACCTTACTTTTGACTGGAAAAGGTCAGGACACTGGTGACGACTGAAAAGGTATAAACGATCGTATAACTCACGTCGTGAAAGTATCGTAGTAGAAAGTCTTAAACTTTATCGAGTCGACCCTAAGATAGTGGAGGTGGTCGAAACAAGTTTCACTACGAAGGATTCCGGGTGAACTGAAGTGTAAGGTCCTACAGACCGAGATCCACTCACTAGTGTGGTAACACTAATAGACTAATATTGCAAAGTTTCGAGTAAAACCTCTTTGGGTGTAGAACAAACTTTACCTTGTGAAATATGTACAGGTACGACTCTTTCATTATAAAGGTCGTACTCGATAGTAAGATCTTCTCTGGTCCGGACAAGACCTCGGTGTTTTAATTACAGGAAAGTTTTACAGAATTACGTCTCGTCCTTTGCTTTCATTTTTAGACATACAGAGTCCAACTTCCTAATTATTTTATCCTTCGTTCTCAGTCTCCTCGGATTCAGATGTCAGTACTGTTACTTTAACCTTTCCAATTCTCCTGTCTGCTGAGGAAAAATGAACTCAATAAAGTAATGTACTAGGGGGGGTTTTGGTTTAAGTCCCGCGTTTCATTCTTCCATATCATTCTTTTCACACGTCTATATTTACCCTTTTTTCTATTCTCCAGTAAAAGGAAAGGGGACTAAGTATTATCATTGACTACTACTACTACTACTACTACTACTACTGACATTCTTTGTTAGACGGTATTGAGGACTCACAAGGAAGTACGAGAACGACCCATTCGGTTAGTGTGTTTCGGGACTGACGAGAAATGAACCGGGTAAAGAGTCTTAACACGAAAACGTGTGTTGGAACGTTCTACTCCGTTAAAGAGAAGGACCTGTTTCTCGTCCGAACGAATGGCGAATGATAGGTTCGATATTAAAGGGGTTCGAGTCTCAAGGAGTTGTTACCAAGTGTAGGTAACACACGAGTTATAGACGGACACAAGAGTGTACAGTTGGGACACCCTTGACTCCTGTTTCCCTTGAGTACGTTTATGTGTCTACGAGTACAACGAACCACATTCATTTTATGAAATAGTAGCTTGGTGATCAGAGAGGACAGAAGACGCTCGTAGATCCTTGGACGTCGTTCAATTAAACAATCGGATGTTCATCGCGCTCCAAGGTCTAAACTGTTATTATTCCATTCGACAAAAGTAGATGACACCAATTATTATCGTTATCTATTACTATGAAAATTTTCTATTATTGTCACTGTAAATGACTCACGAATGATTCACGGTCCGTGACGAAATACGTGAAACTTATTTCATAGCGTACAGTATGGGTGTTTTTAGATTCTTCAGTTTGCTGAGTGGGTTCCAGTATATAAGAGTTCCACTGGACTGGTAATAGTAATGACAACAAAGAATGAACGATTGTAGAAAGAAAGAAGGAGTAAAGACGGAAGAATAACATTAATGAAAAAGAGTGTTAGTTTTCTGACAGTATATATAGTATATTTTTATTATTTGACTATTTTGAGTGTCTGGGGGGGTTTGAGAAAAATAGAGTAGAAAGAAGAAGAATAGTATCATCAATTATCAGGGCTGAGGCCTCGGTCAGAAGTGAGTGATCGACCCACTGGAACCCAGTTCAACAAATTAAAGGAATACACAGTCAAAGGAGTAAACATTTTACCCCTTACTCACATGGATGGAGTATCACAACAACACTCAGAGTTCACCCAATTATATACATTTCACAAATGTTATCACGGTTTGTAAATTATTATGAAGATAAGTTTAATCGAGAAAATAGTAGAAGGAAGAAAAGACTTCCGTCTTATAAGGACTTAGTAGAAAAGATGACATATTTAAAGATTAACTGTCACTAACCATATTAACATAAGTTGCAGTAGTAGTAGAAGTTAACTCACGTATGACAGAGGTTCCGTTCATGATACAAATGTAGTCTTATTATAAAGTAAAGTCAGTTCTTTAGATAGTATAGTCTTTAGATAGTCACGATCTACGTCGACCCTTACGTTTCGATCAAATCCCGTAACAGGATCGTGATTTGTTAGAATTTAGATGGACTACTCTACTTTAATTGGGTGTACTCGAGTAATCTCCCCTTATTTATTACTAACCATACGATAACGAGTATATTTGAGTACATTTATGTTATACTTCCCGAAGGGACCACCAGGTAACGAATTCTTAGACGGAACGTTACCTTTCCTGTATCCATTTAGGGACAAGGTCCTTCTAGGGTGTACGACGTCTCGTTGATTCGGTACCCGGTGTTGATGACTCGGGCGTGAGATCTCGGACTCTCGGTGTTGATGACTCGGGTGTAAGACGTTAATGACTTCGAATACACGGATCTCGGACACGAGAAGTCGTTGTCTCTTCGGTGTCCTTACTCTTCGGGTACGTGGTGTCGATTCTCATCGGGGACGAGTGTCGTTGATCTCTTTCGGGCTCACGTTGTTGTTTCTGGGTCGTGTCGGTTTTTATTTTATTTACTTATTTATCTAGAAATTTTTTATGTTATACTTACCTCTCTTTTCACTGATTTCGTTCGTTCTTAATACGACTCAGAATTTCACACTCGTTGTAAATGAGACCCTGTACTCCCCTTTCTACTTCTCAGATCTGCCTTGTGAAAGATCTAAATGTTAAGAAAAGATAGATATCTGAGTAAAACAAAAACGCCGTTCGGGAAGCCTATCTGTCTCTTCCGTAAGAATAAGATCAGGTACACACACGCACTTTCGGTCAGGCAGCACAGGTTGAGAAACCCTGGGGTCCTGACATCGGGTGGTCCAAAGAGACAGGTACCCTAAGAGGTCCGTTCTTGTGACCTCACCTATCAGTAAGGGAAGAGGTCCCCTAGAAGGGTTGGGTTCTTAACTTGGACCCGTTTAAGACAAACCCCTTCCAAGTTAACTGAAGTTAGAGAACGTAACGTCCGTCTAAGAAATGGAAAACTCAGTGGTACCTTTGGATAAGACAGGGCATCCACCCAGAACTACGTGTTACCATTCATTAAACAGGACCCAGATCTCGGTCCCTTACCTGGTGAGGTCCAGGTCTTCTCGGAGACGGGTATTCTTCGAATGTGCAATTAGTACTGAGAGGATGTCCATATCTTACTTACACAATTAAAATAAATAGAACAATAATCACTCTCTCGACCATTCTACACTGTTGGTCAAGTTTCCTCATCAGTTTCTACGTGTGGAAATATACCTCATTTAACTACTATAACTTTACTTAAATATTTCTCTACCCTTTGACCAAAAAAGGTACCTCCCACCCCTCCTCCTCCTTACAGGTGGTTTACAAGGGTTCTGTCTTAAATGAAGATACAGACACCTGTTTCTAATAATAAGTAACGATGGTCAATAGAGGTTGAATGTCTCCAAATTTTTATCGAGGTTCTTTTACTTTCTGACCTAGTCTATTGAGTCTTCTTAGACGAGATTTGTTACGTATCAAAGGTAACCTCTGTCGGTCATTAGAAAAAAAAAAAAAACGGATAATATTTAAAGGGATAAGTAGACTCAATATCTGTATTTGTTTTGTGTTTACTTTATCATCGTTTACCATAGTCCGGTGTCCCAACCTTCAAGTCAAGTCAAGTCAGTGAGTCAACACAGAGTGAGAAACACTGGGGTACCTGTCGGTCCGAAGGGATAGGTAGTGGTTGAGGGTCTCGAACAAGTTTGAATACAGGTAGGTACCTGTACTACCGTAGTCACTACGGTAGGTTAGTAGAGTAGGAAACAGAAGGGGAAGAGGAGAACGGAAGTAACTGGGTCGTAGTCCTAAAAAAGGTTACTCAGTCAAGGAACGTAGTCCACCGGTTTCATGACCTCAAAGTCGAAGTCGTAGTCAGGTCGGTTACTTATAAATCCTGACTAAAGGAAAGTCTACCTGACCAACATAGAGGAACGTCAGGTTCTCTGAGAGTTCTCAGAAGTTGTGGTGTCAAGTTTTCGTAGTTAAGAAACCACGAGTCGAACGAAATACCAGAATACCAGGTTTAGAGTTAGGTGTGTGTTGATGACCTTTTTGGTAACTAAACTGATATACGTGGAAACATCCGTTTCAACACAGATGAATTACGTACATGTGGGCACCACTTAAGTACAGTTACATACCGTTTTGGTTATGTCATAACATTTCAGTTTATTTTATTTTAATTTTTAATTTTTTTTTACGACGGATCAAACCAGTATCGAAAAGAAGATCCCTCGTTCGCAGAAAATTAAAGTATCGACGTCAGTGGTAGACGTCACTAAAACCTCAGGAGGTTTTATTTCAAATACAAAGGTAACAAAGGGGTAGATAAACGGTACTTCACTACCCTGGTCTACGGTATTACAATCGAAGAAAATAAAATAAAAAAAACAATCAAAGAACTTACAACTCAAAATTCGGTTGAAAAAGTGAGAGAAGAAAGTGAAAGTAGTTCTCAAGTAGAAGAAGTGGTAAACGGTATTCCTACTACAGTAGACACATAGACTCCAATAACTATAAAGAGGGCCGTTAGAACTAAGGTCGAACACGAAGAAGGTCGGGTCGTAAAACGTACTACATGAGACGTATATTAAATTTATTTGTCCCACCGTTATATGTCGGAACTACATGAGGAAAGGGTTCCACCTTGGTCAGACAACAAGATACAGGCTAAGATTGACAACGAAGAACTGGACGTATGTCTAAAGAGTCCTTCGTCCATTCCACCAGACCATATGGTAGAGAAAGTCTTAAAGGGTGTCAAAGAACACTAGGAGTGTCAGTTTCCGAGACCGCATCAGTCATTTCGTCTTTATCTATAAAAGGACCTTGAGAGAACGAAAAAGTTATTATTTTACCTACAACCGTTAAACTAGAGAACAAGGAGACGGAAAAGATTTAGGTCGAACTTGTAGACCTTCAAGAGTCAAGTACATGACAACTTGGACCCAACCTCTTACAACTCGTAATGAAACCATTGCACACTCAACTCACGTTAACACACCACCAAACTTGTAAGAAACCGTAATGGAAAGAAACTCTGATCTTACTTTTGACTGGAAAAGGTCAGGACACCGGTTACGACTCAAAAGTTTTAAACAACAGTATAATACTGGTTGGATCTATCGTATAAGTTTTCGTCTCTGTAATGAAACGACTGATTCCAGGTAGATCAGTTCCGATACCAAAAAGGTCACCAGTACATACCTACACTCTCAACCTGACACTTCTTCCGACTTGCGACTTCTTAACTACGAAAACTTGACACCACAACCTCTTCTGAGAACTCTCAGGGAACCTGACGTTCCTCTAGGTTCGTCAGGTAAGACTTCCTCTAGTTGGGACCCTAAAGAAACCTTCCTTACTACGATTTCGACTTCGAGGTCAGGAAACCGATGGAGTACGCTTCTCAACTGAGTAACCTTTTCTAAAACTACGACCCTCCCTAACCCCCGTCCTCCTCTTCCCCTGCTGGTTCCTACTCTACCGACCTACCGTAGTGAGCTACCTGCACTCAGACTCACTTGAGGTCCTCTACCACTACTTGTCCCTCCGGACCGTACGACGTTAAGTACCCCAGTGTTTCTCAACCTGTGCTGACTCGCTGACTTGCCTTGACTTGACTTGACTCACGTTGTGAAATTGTCGTAGAAAATCCTGAAGTGTATTGAGTTGACCTTAAGGTAGTGGAGGTGATCGAAACAAAGGTCACTACGAAAGATTCTGGGTGAACTGAAGTGTAAAGTCCTACAGATCGAGATCCTCTGACTATTGTAGTAGTACTAATAGACCCAGTACTTCAAGAAAAAACATATCAAGAAGACACATAAGAACGGTGGAGAAGAATTATAGAAGAGGAAGACAATCCAGGTATGGTAAAGACAGGAAATAACTCGGGCAGAAACGTACTTTACAAGGGAACCATAGAGCTTAAAAGAACTTCTCTAGAGATCAGAAAGGTCAAGACAACAAAAGGAGATAAAGAAACGTAACTAGCGACTCCTTCCGAAAGAATAGAGAGGAACGATAAGAAACCTTGAGACGTAAGTTTACCCATATAGAAAGGAAAAGAGGAAACGAAAAGTGAAGAGAAGAAAAGTATCGATAAACATTCCGGAGGAGTCTGTCGGTAAAACGGAAAAACGTAAAGAAAAAGAATCCCTACCAGAACTAGGAACGGAAGACATGTTACAGCGCTTGGAGACAGGTAAAGAAGTCCGTGAGTCACATAGTCTAGATTAGGGAACTTAGTAAATAGTGAAGGTAACATATTAGCATTCCCTAAACTAAATCCAGTATGGACTTACTAAATCACCAAAAGGGATGAAAGAAGTTAAAGTCAGACTTAAACCATTATTCCTCAAGTACTAGACTCGGTGTCAGTCGAGGGTCAGAACAAAAACAACTGACATATCTCGAAAAGGTAGAAACCGACGTTCCTTATATTAGTTAGACTAAAACCATAACTGGTAGACCACTACAGGTACACATCTCAGAAGAGAACATAACAACCTTCTCCCACAAACGATACTGGTCACACAAGAGAACCGTTTTGAGACAATCGGAAACAGGACGAAGTAAAACATGAGATTCCGGTTTGAACGGACAATGAGGTCCACAAAGAACTGAAGGATGAAAACGTAAGGTTAGAGGATTCTACTTTTCCTGTAGAAAAAAACCACAATCAAGATCTTTCAGAACATCCAGTAGTATCTTGACAAATTGAAGTCGAAGAAGTCGTAATCACTAACCCCTTACACGAACCTAATGACACTATAATTTAACAAACGGAACCTTTGCTTGTCTCTAGTAAGACAACAGAAACTCTAACGTGGGTTCATGACATAAGACGTGAGAAAACAACTGATATCCCGATGAGGTAAAGAAGATTCCCTAAGAACGGTTGTCATCTATATTACCAGTAGACTTAATTTAAGTGGGAAAGGTCAGGTAAAATCAAGTGACTAAGGATTTTACAACTATATGTGAGAACGGTAGAGGACAAAGTGATGAAGGTTAAACGGAACTAAGTACCTGGATTGTAAAGTCCAAGGATACGTTATAACAAGAAATATCGTAAGCCGAAATGAAGGTAGTGGTCAGTGTAGATGTTGACCCACAACAAAAATGAAACCGAGGTAGAGAAGGAAGAAAGACCTCAATAAAGAGGTGAGAAAAGGTCATCGTATAACCTGTGGATGACTGGACCCCTCAAGTAGAAAGTGACAGTTGATACTCGGTACGACACATCCCGGTGGGTTCTACCTACCCAGTACCACCTCTCAAGACTGTTTTGCACCAGGTGACCCCTTCCCATACCGTTTGGTGAAGTCATAAGAACGGAACTCTTGGAGTACTTGTCATACTTTTCCCAACCTTCACCCCCAATCCTTGTGGATGGTGTTATGAAACCATCGATAATGGTGAGTGTGTGTGACTCTGTCTCTGTGTGTGTGTGTGTGACTCTCTCTCTGAAGGTGCGACTCTCTGTCTTTGTGTGTGACTCTCTTTTTGTGTGTGACTCTTTGTATGTGTGACTCTGTGTTTGGGACTCTTTGTTTGTGTCACTGTGTATTTATGTGTGTGTGACTTTCTGTGTGTGTGTGTGTGTGACTCTCTGTATGTGTATGTCTCTCTCTCTGCGTATGTGTGAATCTCTTTGTGTGTGTGTGTCTTTCTGTATGTGTGACACTCTCACTGTGTTTGTGACTCTCTGTGTGTCCTGTGTGTGTGACTCTGTGTGTGTGTGTGTGTGTGTGTGTGACTCTCTGTATGTGTATGTCTCTCTCTGTGTGTGTGTGACTCTTGGACCTTACAATTCAGGTACTTAGTTCCGTTTAACCTTCATCACTTTGTCCTCTACCGTTCTCACATATAGTTGTAAAATCCTTAGTCACTTGATTTTACCTGACCTTCCCCACTTAAATTAAGTTTACTGGTAATATAGATGACAACCGTTCTTAGGGAATCTTCTTTACCTCATCGGGATATCAGTTGTTTTCTCAGGTCTTACGTCATGAACCCACGTTAGAGTTTTGTTGTCTTACTAGAGATAATCAAAGGAACCCGAGGGTTCGACCAGACCTCGAAGGATTCTGGTACTTATATTAGTTCCCACTCCCTTCGACAAAACATACTTCTCCGTAAGTCTCCTAGGCGCAATTCGGTTCGGTCAAAACTCAAGTTTCCTTCGAACTTCTACTCCAAAGGTTCAAAGAATCATCATCTACCACCACCCACGTAGGGTCTGACCGGTTAAAAAATCATGGTTCTAAGTCACTAAGTCTATTGATAAATTAAATTCAAATATATATCGTCTCAAAAAAAAAAAATTCTTCCATCATTAAAATACTAGAGTTGTACCTACACGAAAGGAAGGACGGTCTTTGATCCCCATGGTCCGCTCGTTCCTTCTTCAAAAATAACTACAGGATTACTCCCCCAACGTGTCTGTAGGTGAATACTTTCAATGTAAGTATAGGTATATACATTTATATATCGAGTAGGTAATTTCACATTAATACATGAATATGTTTCACTATGTCTATAATTAAGTATCTGAACCAGAATGTACATCCATTGGTGGATGTACAACACGAGATTTCCCACTAATTTTCAGAGGGACGAGGGACTACAGGGGAATCGTTAGACGTAATTAAATACTGTAAGGGTGACGATTACAATGAAGAAACTTCCTTCTCAATCGACGTCTTCCGGGTACAATTTTGCGTTGTCCTAGAAAATTTCTCCTGACTGTCTTCTCACCCTACGTTTCCAGATATTACGTCCGTCTCTCCCGTTTGGACTCTTCTTTCGGTACTCTCGTCGGAACCTCTCACGGTGTACTCCACGGTACTCTTGAGGTCTGTGGTTCCTCCTAGTCACTGTTTCTCACGTCCCTCCCTCTCTTCTCACCTTCGTAATCTTCTACTTTAACTGGTATGGTGTCTCAACACTACCAAGACATTTTCATGGTTTTGTTTATGACATGTAATTTCTAATGAGATAGTCTTCTAAATTAAATTTTCTTTAATTCAGGGTATAAAATACTTTCCGTAGATTAAAGGGATCGTAATCATACAACAACTTTTTACTAAGCCGACTCTGTTTCCAACGTTTAGTCCATAATGGTCTTTTGTTCTTATCTTCACCCTTTTGACCAAATAGTGGGTTCCAAGTCCTGAGGTCACGTTTGATTCTCTCTGTAGAAATGGTAGTAGACGTAGGAGTAGTTTGGTCAATAATTTATGGAGAACCATGTGCTCACCATCGTTTATTCGTATCAGTCCTAGGAGACGGGAATACGTTAAAGATTACCACGTCTTTATGTCATTTGCTTAAGTCTTGAACTTTGTGACTATGGACTGTAATTATATTCCTCAATGTATAAAAGTGACTCACATTTATTCTTCCATTCACGCAAACGGTCTCTCAACTCGTTTCCTCGAAATTATCCTTCAATAACTGTGAAAAGGTTCCGAAGAGACCATCTCTATCTGAAAGTTTTCGACAAATTTATTACCCTTTTTACTTTTAGTATCTTTCCCTAAGTCATATAAAATCATCTTTAAGTCTCTACCCGTCATTTACTTATTCATTTACTGTAGAAAATCCTAAACTTTATCGAGTTGACCTTAAGGTAGTGGAGGTGATCGAAACAAGTATCACTATGAAAGATTCTGGGTGGACTGGAGTGTAAGGTCCTACAGACCGAGATCTACTCACTAGTGTGGTAACACTAATAGAGCCAGTACTTTAAGAAAAAACATGTCAAGAAGACACATAAGAACGGTGGAGAAGAATTATAGAAGACGAAGACAATCCAGGTATGGTAAAGACAGGAAATAACACGGGTTAAAACGTACTTTACAAGGGAACTACAGATTAAAAGAACTTCTCTAGAGATCAGAAAGGGTAAGATAACAAAAGGAGATAAAGAAATGTGACTAGTGACCCTTTCCGAAAGAATGGAGAGGAACGATAAGAAACCTTTAGGTGTAAGTTTACCCATATAGAAAGGAAAAGAGGAAACGGAAAACGAAGAGAAGAAAAGTGTCGAGAAACATTCCGGAGGAGTCTGTTGGTAAAACGGAAAGACGAAAAGAAAAGGAACCCCTACTAGAACTAGTGACGGAGGACATGTTACAGTACTTAGAGACAGGTAAAGAAGACCATGAGACACGTAGTCTAGATTAGGAAACTTAGTAAACAGTGGAGGTGACATATTAGCATTTCCTAAACTAAATCTAGTATGGACTTACCAGATCACCAAAAGGGATGAAAGAAGTTAAAGTCAGACTTAAACCGTTATTCCTCAAGTACTAGACTCGGTGTCAGTCGAGGACCAGAACAAAAACGACTGACATATCTCGAAAAGGTAGAAACCGACGTTTCTTATGTTAGTTAGACTAAAACCATAACTGGTAGACAACTATAGGTACACATCTCAGAACACAACAACCTTCTCCTACAAACGATTTTGACCTTTTCCAGTCAAAAATAAGGTCAGGGTTTCTTTCCGTTACGGTTTCTTAAGAGTTTGACGTGAGTTAATGTGAATAGACCGTGTCATCGTTTTATTACGAGTTTTAAGAGGTTCGGTCCGAAGTTGTCATGCACTTGGTACTTTAAGGTCTACAAGTTCAACCTAAATCTTTTCCGTCTCCTTGGTCTCTAGTTTAACGGTTGTAGACGACCTAGTAGCTTTTTCGTTCTCTCAAGGTCTTTTTGTAGATGAAGACGAAATAACTGATACGGTTTCTGAAACTGACACATCTAGTGTTGTTTGACACCTTTTAAGAATTTTTCTACCCTCGTGGTCTGGTGGACTGGACGGAGGACTCTTTAGACATACGTCCAGTTCTTCGTTGTCAATCTTGACCTGTACCTCGTTGTCTGTCGAAGGTTTAACCCTTTCCTCATGTAGTTCCGACATATAACAGTACGACGAATAAATTGAATATACGTCTCATGTAGTACTCTTCACGACCTGACCTACTTCGTGTTCGACCTTAGTTCCAACGGTCCTCTTTATAGTCATTGGAGTCTATACGTCTACTATGGTGGGAATACCGTCTTTCGTTTCTTGATTTCTCGGAGAACTACTTTCACTTTCTCCTCTCATTTTTTCAACCGAATCTTGAGTTGTAAGACTTTTGATTCTAGTACCGTAGACCAGAGTAGTAGAGTACCGTTTATCTACCCCTTTGTTACCTTTGTCACTGTCTGAAATAAAAAGACCCGAGGTTTTAGTGACGTCTACCACTGACATCGGTACTTTAATTTTCTGTGAGGAACCTTCCTTTCAATACTGGTTGGATCTGTCGTATAATTTTTTGTCTCTGTAATGAAACGGTTGTTTCCAGACAGATCAGTTTCGATACCAAAAGGGTAATCAGTACATACCTACACTGCCAATCTGACATTTCTTTCGACTCGTGGTCCCTTGACTACGAAAACTTGACACCACAACCTTTTCTGAGAACTCTCAGAGAACCTGACGTTCCTCTAGGTTGGTCAGGTAGGATTTCCTTTAGTCAGAACTTATAGGTAACTTTCCTGACTACCACTTCGACTTTGAGGTTATGAAACCGGTGCAATACACTTCTTGACTGAGTAACTTTTTCTGGGACGACGACCCTTTCTAACTTACCCCCTCCTCTCCACCTGCTGTCTCTTACTCTACCAACCTACTGTAGTGACTGAGTTACCTGTACTTAAACTCATTAGAGGTCCTCAACAACTACCTGTCCCTTCGGACCACACGACGTCAGGTACCCCTGTGTTTCTCAGTCTGTCATGACTCGTTGACTTGACTTGTCTTTACTGTAGACAATTCCTTGAGACAAGGGAATTGGAGTGTTAAAAAACTCCGTTGTAACTGATCTCCCTACGGGTACCAGAAGGAGGAACTGGGAGGGAATACGGGATGGTTCACATCTTTCAAAATAGACGGTACTTTCAAAAAAAAGACGGTACTCGGCATACTCTAGTGGCACCTTGGTGTGTCGTCCCGAGGAGTGAACGAAGTACGTCCCGTACAGTAAGTAAGTGTGTTCGTATGGTATCTCAATCATTTCGTGTCGTCTTTTGTACAAGCGATTCTCTTGTTTCTTGATCTCGAGGTTCGTAGGAATGGAACAGGACTTCCTAGGGCCTACTCGGGGTTCTACTTTCTAACAACTTAGTGCTGCGGCCCTAAGAACCGGGGGCCTCCTCTTCTTAAGTTAGGCCCCGGTCTCTGCTCCGAACTAGTGAGTCTCGAAAACACATTATTTCAAAATAATTTCATATTTCCTCTATCTCATTACTCAAAAACTCTTCTCTGACTCTCACGAGACGACACGGTAAAGATGCAGAAGACAAATTCCTAAAATAACACTAGAAGAGAATCGAATACCCTCTTCCGGACTCGAATAGAGGGACTTGGTCACTGATCTACTTAGTTCTAGGGATTAAGTGTCGACCTTCCTCCATAATCTTTTTGTCAACTCCAGGGTGTAGAGTCGATACAGAAGGTTGGGTCAAAACATTGACTATGAAAGTAGAGGGTAGACTGAGACCACAAACAGAGTCAACGATCTTTCTCCCTTTCTCGACAATAACTAACAAGAGGAATTTGGGTCGTCTTGTTACTAATTTAAACAGTCCCTCTTCATCTCTCCCTACCACTCTTGTCTTTATTTTGAGAGTCTTTGAAGTACTTCTTCGAGTCCGAAGTGATGGAAGGTAAAAAGAATGTTATCAGTAGTACTTCTATACGAAGAGTTTGACAGATACCACTTTCTGGTCACAAAAAGAGAAAAAAGTTTTTAAGGTTAGGTAGTACCTTGCTACGAAAATTTTTTCTTTTAATCAGATAGTTGTTTGTCCACTTGATTATTTTTTCTACACTATAATGAGTCGGTATTCTTTCTTACTTTCTAAAGGTAAACATTGTTGTGTCTACCTGTACCTCCCGTAATCCGATTCACTTTATTTAGTCTCTCTCTGTTTATGACATACTATAGTGAATATACACCTTGGATTTTTTATGTTGTTTGATCACTTGTATTGTTTTGTCTTCGTCTGAGTGTCTAAAACTCTTGTTTAATCACCAATGGTCACCCCCACCCCCTCCCCGTCATATCCCCGTCTCCTCCATGTTTGATGATACGTATTTCATTTATTCGATGTTTCTATATAATAAGTCGTATTCTTTATATCGGTTATAACACATGATTGGTATTTACCTTATATTGGAATTTTTGTACACTTAGTGATATAACATATGTACTTTGTATATTGTGTAGTTGATCTAGAGTTAGTTTTATGTTATTCTTACTTAATGATATTTTACTATAATCTATTTTTGGTTTCTGTGTCTTTTACGTTCGGGAGTTAAAAATTATTAATCCAGGTTGTTTGTATTTTTAATGACAGTGTAACGAGATTAACAAATATTTTCGATCCAGAATTAAAGACTGAATAACGTCTACTCATCGTTCGTCAGGTACTTGGTGGTGATCGGACGTCGGGTACGAAAAAATCATTACAACTAGACCAGGTGACTCATATCACCAATTCTCGTGTTCAAGACGGTTGTGTGAAACTTTAAGGTTACTTACTGACCACCTCAATTATAATTACGGAGGGGGTTTCTCAAGCATGCTCCTAATTTACCCTTAAACACATTTCATGAACTGACACAGTTCGGAGAATATTGTCAAGTTATTTAGAATAAAAATAAGACCTGGTTATAAGTGCAACTCACCATCCAAAGACGAATTACAAAGTCTTCTCCGGATTTACCCACATTTATAGGGATTCTACACAGGAAACCCACTCAGTCTAACGTAATAGTTAACACGACACATCCCTATAAATGTGGGTAAATCCGGAGAAGACTTTGTAATTTGTCTTTGGATCAGTTTTAGCATCAGTATTCATCGGTATTTATCAGTATCGGTTTCCACATGCGATCGGAGTCGTATAGTAACACAGACAAAGGTCATTATAAACGTTACAAACGATCACGACGGATTATGAGAGAGGATTTTATAACCAAGATAAAAGGTACTCTTTTCATCAGAACCTCCCGTACGTACTTTGATCTTGTTGAGTCCAAAACCCCATCCCCACTCAACCCCCACGGGACCTCGGATGTTACATAGACTGACTCAACCCAGTCCTTCGTCTCACACGGTTTACCGGAACATTGTCCCAGAACATTGTATCTCTAAACAAAAACAGTCTCTTCGTCGATTGACAAGGTTGACGGGGGGGGTAGGGGGAAAGAACCATAAAGGCTAAGACGTCAGAAAACCACGGTCGATTTAGGTGGAGTAATATTTTCTTTCATTATTTCATATTTTTTCATTATTTCGATGTGGGTTCACCGTATCTTGTAATTGATCAACAAAGGGGTATAGTTTGTTTGTTTGTACGAAAAGTCTTTCCGTCTCGATTACTTTCCGACTAAACGAAAGTGACAAGGCCAGACAAGTGAGACATCCCGGTTTCGACTCCACCAAACCCAGTACCCCCGACAAATCTTGCACCGAGACCGGAATGGACCGGTGGCTCAAAGGACGAGATACCTCTTGACTTGACTAAAAAAAAAAGGTCAAACTAGACCATTTTGGTGTTCAAAGTACAAGGTTTAAATGAAGTTCCGTGACATCTCAACTAAGGACTCACCAATATTTCCCTTACGATAGATGACTCTGTCCACTTGGTTTTAAGAGTCTTTAATTCAAAAAAATTCTAAATAAAACTACACCTGGTAAAAATTTCAGAAATAACTTAAACAATGTCATAACAAAGACATAATAATAATAATAATAAAAAAACCGGTACTCCGTACACCCTAGAATCGAGGTACTACTCCCTGATTTGGGTGTGCGGGACGTAACCTTCCGTTTCAGAATTGGTGACCTAGTGGTCCCTTCAGGGATTTAAACAAAAACTTGTCTCCCTTATTTGGGTTACTGTAAACTCCCGGTCACACACACACACGACCACGACGACGATTCAGAGAAGTGACCACAGACTGAGACAACCTGGGGTATCTGTCGTCGGGTGGTCCGAGGGGGAAGGGATCCTAAGAGGTCCGTTCTTGTGATCTCACCCAACGGTAAAGAAAGAGGTTACGTACTTTCACTTTTCACTTTCACTTCAACGAGTCAGTACAGTTGAGCAGCGTTGGGGTACCTGACGTCGGATGGTCCGAAGGGGCAGGTACCCTAAAAGGTCCGTTCTCATGACCTCACCCAACGGTAACGGAAGAGGTTACACACACATATCATCTCACTATAAAATTTCAGTCCGGAAGTTGTCCATAAAATACAAGGAGAGACTTGAATTACGAACACTTCGGGGTACTTAAGAGTGGTTACCGTCTCTTCTCCTGGATTCTGATGGCCTCCCTTCCTCTAAACAGTGTAACGATATGATTTTCCTTTGGACTCACTACTCATTCTGTAAAGGGGGATCTCCGTTCTGGTAGACCGTCCAGGAACTGTCTTGACTTATGTTTCTTACAATTACTAGTTTAAAAGGAAGTTTTAATTTTCGGTAAGAACAAAGAGTCGATTACTCGTTTTTTCGTGTATAAATGGACTTTTACGGACAGAATGACAAGAACTTAAAAAACTCTACTTACCCCTTCTGACGATAAAATTGTAAACTTATTTAATGAAAGAGCAACTTTACTAGGTGAAGGACCACCCTTCGGAGTGGACCCTTTGACTTCGAAACATCAGTCTATAAGTCTAAGTTAATTTCTCTGTTACTCTTTATTACCTTTACAGTAAATTCTCCTTCAGTGAGAAAGCTATTTCGTCTTGGTTTCTGACAGGGGGTCTTCCGGAGAGTAAAGGAATATAGTACAAGACTTTTCCGTATCACATGTCATCAGTGATCACCGAAGGAAACACCGAGTCTTCCATTTTTTAGACGGACGTTACGTCCTCTGGATCCAAACTAGGGACCCAACCCTTCTAGGGGACTTCCCTTACCGATGGATGAAGACATAAGAACGGACCTCTTAGGGTACCTGTCTCGTCGGACCACCTGGTGTCAGGTGCCTCAACGTTTCTCAGTCTGTACTGACTCGATGATTGTGAATTGAATGAGTCACTTACCTTTGTGGAACCAAGACTAGGTTACCTTAGGAACCTATCGGTCCCGGTCTCACTCTTTTGTGACCCGATTGTATTAGGACCATTGGATCTCGACCGTTCGTGTGACATCTTCGGTGACTACAAGGTACCGTAAATCGGGGG
This sequence comes from Capra ibex, assembly GCA_006410555.1. NCBI lineage: Eukaryota > Metazoa > Chordata > Mammalia > Artiodactyla > Bovidae > Capra > Capra ibex. Next base: position 28,423,960 of record SJYO01029184.1, read on the forward strand.
TGGATGTGGGGGTTTAAGGTAGACAGTATCTACTAAGTGGACACAAGGAGGGTGGTAATCTCAAAATAAATAAAAAACCAAGTAAGTAAATACAATGTCTAATTCACCGTAAATCAACACACTCTCAAGAGAAACCAATGGTACACTGTTAGAAGATTTCTGAAAGACAACAACGATTCAGTGAAGTCAACACAAGCTGAGACACACTGGGGTATCTACCGTCGGGGAGTCCGAGGGGATAGGGACCCTAAGAGGTCCGTTCTTGTGACCTCACCCAACGGTAAAGGAAGAGGTTACGTACTTTCACTTTTCACTTTCACTTCAACGAGTCAGCACAGGCTGAGGGTCGCTGGGGCACCTGACGTCGGATGGTCCGAGGAGCCAGGTACCCTAAAAAGTCCGTTCTCACGACCTCACCCCACGGTAGCGGAAGAGGTGATTTCTGAAAGATCGGACATAAATAAACTCCGACCGTCGGATGAGTCCTTCTCAGTTACCAAAAACAAAACCTGAAAGACTTCAGGAGACTCTAGATTAGGTCTGGAGGTTATTCTAAGGAATTGACAGTCAAAGGACCATAGGAGTTCTAAGAACTTGACCGGATTCACGTCCTACTGTGAAGATGTATATTAATGACACAATATTTCCTAAGATTTGGAATGAACCGAAGGTCTCCTTTAAATTCTTACAGAATTCGGTAGGAATCTGAGTTCCTAAACCCTACTCAAATAAGTCATCAGATTTTAGTCAAAACCTCGTCGTTCCGATCGGTGACACGATGATCCCATCTCTCTCTTTCCTACGGATAATATGAATTGTGAACTAATTATGAAGTGTCAAAAGTTACACAAAATTATGACAGAGTAATTAAGGAGGGTTCGACACTCCACTCCCACACCCATAAGGGTATTCCTTTGACTTCAGTCTTCTAATTCATTGAAGGAGTTTACATGATAGGGTTTGGGAAAGTTGACCTTTCCATTGAACTTGTGTTTTCACCTAAATGAACAAGTGTATTGAGACACCATGGACCGTCTTGACTTCCCCTTTTTCAACGGTCCTTGGTCCGAAGTCTGCAACTTTATTTTCGAGTTGTAACGGTCTTTAAAGAGAGATTAGTGGCAATAAAGAAGAACAGAACCAAACCTAAGGAAGATATATGTCCGATAGAAATATACAACCCTTTCCAACACCCATTATCGGGATTAGTATACGGAAATTGTCGAGTAATAGTTTCACTGTTCATGGACATGAAGTCTATTAAATCCCATTCCTAAGGTCAAACGAATCGGAACCAGTAAGCGGGATAGGGAACCTGGTTAATGGTAACTACGTCACGATACCAACCCGGTCCGGATCTAGTGTACGGGTAAGACTATCACACCCCAACTCTCACCTCGTGAACTAATTGGCGAAGTGGTCCTTCCGTTCCTTACCCCTCTCCCAAGAGATTTCCCTTCCCCTACTACAATAAACCATTTCTTGTTACCCCTTCATACACCCCATCTGTTTTTGGTGTTGATGGTGACGACTGATGTGGTTATAAGACCTTTTACGTCCAGTGAGAAAGGTTTTATGGTATGATCCTCTCTCATTCCTCTTTGTTTAACCCACTTGTGTGTCCTCTTACAAAGTCCTTAAAACCTTCCGATAGAATCTCGGGAATCAGTAATAAAAACTCTTCAGTATTTCTTCTCTATCCGGACCTCTATGCTTTTCAAACACATGTTACGTATTAACTTTTCTCCTTTGAACAGAACTATTCTCAGTACGAACAGTTCAATTCTCTCGTTGTCAAAAGTTTATAAAACCACACTTCTCGGAGAGTGTAAGAATCTTTAATAACTCCTGGGGTTTCCATAACAAACACACTCAATATCGATAGGTACAACTAGTTTAATCTTTCATTTTGATTTTGTAAATTTTCAATTTTATCATTACTTAGTGTACAATTTTTATTGTAAAATTACTTTTCATTAATATTAAAGACGACGAAGTAGTTTATATAAGGATTCGTTTGACCGTAAAGAAAAAGACTTTCACCTACCACCATTTCTTATGTTACTGATCATTATATCAAAACATGGAGACGGAACTAAGTGTGATTGTGTGGTCTACAAAATGAGTGGTGACGAAAAGTGGTAGTCATGTTTACGGTTGTGAGGTCCTTTTCGTTTGGTATGAAATCATAATAATACTTTCATTAAAACTGGAGAGATTACGGGGGTTTCCAAGTACCTTTGGGGGTTCGTAGACACTTGATATGAAACTCTTAGTCTTAACGATGTCCTCTCCTCTAACAGGTTATTAGGTAAATGAGGAATCTAATCGTTGTTCATGACTTATCGTTAGTCGGGTCGAAATATATTTCATTCAGTAAAGTACTGTAAAATTAAAGGAAGAAAGTATCTTTTTATCCGGTTCCTCAATTCTCACTTTGTCATAGTAACATTATTACAGTGAAACTTTATCAAATTTTCGGAACAATCTAAAAGTGTCAGTAGTTGTAGTTTTTTATAAACAGTTCGAACGTGAAGGGATCTTATTTCGGGACAAAGAGAATTTCTAAATTTTTACATTCGATCTTACATGACTGTCTCAAAGGGTGTCCTTATTTACACATCCTCTTCGTCCATTGTTTGGTTTTTCTTCCCGAGTATAAATTTGTCAACTTAAATATATAGTTTATGAGTCTAGATTAGATATCAGTGTCAGAACGGGTACTATCGTGGTAGCTACCGATCAGTACATCTGAACGGTTATACTTGTCGTGTTTCCCTGATGTAGATAGACCTCCGAGTGTAGGGGTTTTTTCTCTGAGAGGCACGAAGGAATAATTTTGGACCTTCACTACACTTTGTATCACAAAGTGTCCGTCTCGGGACCCTTACTATATAGTTTAGGTAAGTATTAAGGTTTTTACTTATCTCACTCATTATGTAGACGTATTTCGAGATTAGTGTCGTGAACCAATTTAACCTTGACGTTGAACCCTTGTCTGGTCCTTTAAATTTTTATATATATAATAGTCCGGTAACCTGTCTCAGAACCTCGTAACTTGAAGACCTCTTCCTTGAATCAATAATATCTAAATAAACACACAAACAAATTACAGACGGAAAGAATAAGTGGTGTCATAGGTCTCAGATTGTATCACAAGTCATTTATAAACGACTTATTTATTTATTTACTAACGAAGATGGACCAGGACGTACTAGACTGGAGACGGAGGGAAGGGTCGAGGTAGAGGTGGTGCAAGGTGGACCGAGAGACCTGAGTTCAGTGTCAATGAAATAAAAGTAAGGAACTGATGTGAGATGTAAGGTGATAGTTTTTCTGGTAAGATAAGGGAAATGAACCTCACTAGAAGGTGAGATAAGGGATTAATTTTGAGTAAACAGTTTATAGTCGAAGTCAAAATCCAAATATAAGGAATCCTTTCGGGTGGAACTCCGAGTAAAGATCTCGTCTGGGGGAGAATCCTCGAACCCGTCCTGGATCGTGTCCACGTCCCAAGGTAAACAAACACACCAATAAACTGACTACAACCAGGGATAAGGATGGACTACTCTAACATTCACAGCGCTTTCATCCCTGATCCAACCAAAAGTGAATCGGAATCTCCAGTCTCGTATCACCGACCCGTACCATTCGCGAAGGGGTAATGAACACTTTACTTCCTTTCTTACTTACCTCGTACGACAAGGGAACAGTACCTTCCTTAGATTATGGTAAATCCTTTCCCCTCCCAGTAACCTCCTCTGTGACGAACAAAAGGCTAAAGAAGATAAGAAGAGTGAGGGAAATAAGGGGAGACGTTAAATAAACGGAAGACACTAACGAGTCGACTTCACCAGTAATCGTAGGAGTAACAACAACAACAACAACGAGTCAGCGATTCAGTACAAGTTGAGAAACTCTGGGGTAACTAGGTACCCAAAAGAGTCCGTTCTTATAACCTCACCCAACAGTAAAGGAAGTGGTCCCCTAGAAGGGTTGGGTCTCTGACTTGGGAACAGAGGCCGAACCGTCCGTCTAAGAAATAACGACTCGGTGGTCCCTTCGAGTCTTAGGACAATCGGATCCTATTAATGAACCTTGTCCCTATCCGGTTGATATTGGGCACCCGGTTTAGACTAGGTGTCGAAAAACTTTATTTCAAAATAACCTTGTGTCGATACGGGTAAGTAAATGTATCACATATACTGACCAAGAAGGAGTGTCGTCGTCTCCACTCATGAACGTTGTCTTCGGTAGTCAGGACACTTCGGATTTTATCGAGGGTAGACCGGAAAGTGTCTCTTTCAAACGATTGAGGAAAAATGTCTTTACACCACAAAACTTTTGGGTCACAGACTTAAGTTGAAGGGTACATAACGACCTGAAGGATCAATATGTGAATTTTACTACTGACACACACTCCCGAATTGTGTTTTTTCTATAATGCGTTGATTATCAGAAAGGTACGCTAGAAGTGTTTTTTTATACAAACTAAACATCGGTTTTAACGGGGATTCATCGGACGTTTAAAACTCAAGGAACGTATTACTATCGATTATAAATAATTCGTGAAAATTACTTGACCCGAGTCAAGTATTGTGGAATACACTTTAATAGAGTAAATAAGGAGTGTTGTTAAGAAACCACGTATCTAATATTAATAAGGACGAGACGACTACTTCTTTCATTCCGTGTCTCTACAATATGACGTACGGTTATAGTGTGTCGAACACCTTCATGAACTCGTTCTTAAACTAAACCTTCTAAGACTGAGGTCTGTCCTGTCCTGGACACGAAAATTAGTAAGATGGTAGGACGGTAAACCAAGGAAGTGAGGTTTTTTTTTTTTTTTCGGTGGAACAAAGACTAAAGATTTATACTTCTGTCACTACACGATAACAAAGGTTCACCCTGGTGAAACTCAAAACTCGAAAACTCCATTCTACACCTTTTCAAAATTTTTAGGGTCCCGAACCGTCTCACGGTCTGTGTGTTTTCAGTTAGTTATTTACAGAAATAACACCAACCTTCACTCTACCGTAACTTCTCCTTTTCCTACTTCTGTTTCTTATTGAAAGTGGAGTAGCATCCAGTAACGGTCACCTACTCTTCCATCAAGGTCCATGACCTAAGTGACGAATCCCTAGACCGATGGAGACTCGTACACTCGTTCTTATCGACTGAAAAGTCATCTTTGAGTAGTCCGGTCTTCCCTTACCGTCCTGTATGAATTTCACTACTTTCTAATTTTTTGGATGTTGGGTTTAATGATATGGGTCCTTCTTAGAGTAAGTTTATACTTTCTCCTTAGTTCAAAATGTCTGTTCGTTTTCGACTCTCTTAAGTCGTGGTGGTTTGGTCGAAAATTTGTTTATGATTTCCTAGAAGAGATCTGTCCTTTGTGACTTTTCCAAATATTTGAGTTTGGGTTTTGTTACTTCATTTACCGTTACCCTAATATTAATGGAATTTACATTTACCCAACTTACGGGGTTGGTTTTCTGTTTCTTCCTGTGGTGTATTACTAGTTTCCTAGTTAGGTTCTTCTTCTATATTGTTAATATTCATATATACGTGGGTTATATACTGGTGGTGTTGAACATTCCGTTTACGATTGTTCATACTTTCCCCTATAATTGTCATTGTGTTATTATCACCCACTGAAACTATGGGGTGAGTGTGCATACCTATCTAGTTGGTTTGTCTTTTAATCGTTCCTTCGTATTTGAAATTTACTATGTTACCTGGTCAATGTGGATTAACTATAGATATCCTGTACAGTGGTGTTTTGTTACTTAAAGTGGAAAAAGAGTTCACGTGTGCCTTGTCAGAGGTCCAATCTAGTGTAGGACCCGGTATTTAGATCGGAACTATTTAAGTTTTTTTAACTTTATTAAGGTTCGTAGAAAAGACTGGTGTTACACCATTCTAATCTACAGTTGGTGTCTTTTTTTTTGATAATTTTTTATGTTTGTATACCTCCGATTTACTGTACGAAGACTTATTGGTTGTTTAGTGTCTTCTTTAAAAAATTTTTTAGTTTTATACGTATCTTTGTTTACTTTTACTTTTGTACTGTTGGGGTTTGGATACCCTAAGTCATTTTCGTCAGGATTCCCCTTCCAAGTATCGTTATGTTCGAATGGAGTTCTTTGTTCTCTTTTTAGTTTATTTATTGGATTGAAATGTGGATTTCGTTGATTTTTTTCTTCTTTACTTCTTGGGGTCCCAATCATCTTCCTTTCTTTAGTATTTTTAATTCCGTCTTTATGTACTTTTTCTTTGTTTCCTCTGACATCGTTTTTAGTTGTTTTGATTTTCGACCAAGAAACTCTTCTATTTATTTTATCTGTTTGGTAATCGGTCTGATTAGTTCTTTTTTTCCCTCTTCTTGGTTTATTTGTTTTAATCTTTACTTTACCTCTTTAGTGTTGTCTGTTGTGTTTTTACGTTTCCTCGTATACTCTGACGATAGTCGTTGATATACGGTTATTCTACCTTTTGAACCTTTTTTACCTGTTTAAGAATCTTTTCATATTGGAAGGTTTTGACTTCTTTATCTTCTTTCTTTATCTGATAGAATTGTCTGGGTAGTGTTCGTGTCTTTAGCTTCTTTCTTTATCTTTTAGAATTGTCTGGGTTGTGTTCGTGTCTTTAGCTTCGACATTAGTTTTTAGAAGGTTGCTTGTTTTCGGGTCCTGGTCTACCGAAGTATCGACTTAATATGGTTTTTAAACCTCTTCTCGATTGTGGATAAGATAAGTTTGAGAAGGTCTTTTAACGTTTCCTTCCATTTGACGGTTTGTGTAAGATACTCCGGTGGTAGTGGGATTATGGTTTTGGTCTGTTTCTACGGTGTGTTTTTCTTTTGATTTCCGGTTATAGTGACTACTTGTATCCACGTTTTTTAGGAGTTGTTTTAAGATCGTTTGTCTTAGTTTGTTGTATAATTTTTCTAGTATGTAGTACTGGTTCACCCGAAATAGGGTCCCTACGTTCCTAAGAAGTTATAAGTGTTTAGTTAGTTACACTATGTGGTGTAATTGCTTAACTTTCTATTTTTGGTAGACTAATAGAGTTACTTACGTCTCTTTCGGAAACTGTTTAAGTTGTAGGTAAATACTAAAAATTTTTCGGGAGGTCTTTCGTCCGTATCTTCCTTATATGGAGATGTATTATTTTCGGTATATACTATTTGGGTGTCGTTTATAATAGGAGTTACCACTCTTTAACTTTCGTAAAAGGGATTTCAGTCCTTGTTCTGTTCCCACGGGTGAGAGTGGTGGTTTGATAAGTTGTATCAAAACCTTCAAAATCGGTGTCTTTAGTCTCTACTTTTTCTTTATTTTCTTTAGGTCTAACCTTTTTGTTTTCATTTTGAGAGTGACAAACGTCTATTGTACCAGGAGATGTATCTTTTGGGATTTTTATGACGGTCTTTTAATGATCTCGATTAGTAACTTATATCATTTCAACGTCCTATATTTTAATTGTGTGTCTTTAGGGAACGTAAGGATATGTGATTGTTACTCTTTTGTCTTTCTCTTTAATTCCTTTGTTAAGGTAAGTGGTAACGTTGCTTTTCTTGTTTTATGAATCCTTATTGAGATGGATTTCTTTGTTTTCTGGATATATATCTTTTGATATTTTGTGACTACTTTCTTTAGTTTCTACTGTGTTTATCTACCTCTTTATATAGTACAAGTACCTAGCCTTCTTAGTTATATCACTTTTACTCATATGATGGTTTCGTTAGATATCTAAGTTACATTAGTGATAGTACGATGGTTGCCATAAAAAATGTCTTGATCTTGTTTATTAAAGTGTTAAACATACCTTTATGTTTTTCGGAGCTTATCGGTTTCGTTAGAACTTTTTCTTCTTACCTTGACCTCCTTAGTTGGACGGACTGAAGTACGAGATGATGTTTCGGTGTCAGTAGTTCTGTCATACCATGACCGTGTTTCTGTCTTTATATCTAGTCACCTTGTTTTATCTTTCGGATCTCTATTTAGGCGTGTGTATACCTGTGGAATAGAAACTGTTTCCCCCGTTCTTATTTGTTACCTCTTTTCTGTTAGAGAAATTGTTCACCACGACCCCTTTGACCAGTTGGTGGACATTTTCTTACTTTGATCTTGTGAAAGATTGTGGTATGTGTTTTTATTTGAGTTTTACCTAATTTCTAGATTTACATTCTGGTCTTTGATATGTTGAGGATCTCCTCTTGTATCCGTTTTGTGAGAGACTGTATTTAGTGTCGTCCTAAGAGATACTGGGTGAAGGGTCTCATTACCTTTATTTTCGTTTTTATTTGTTTACCCTAGATTGATTTGAATTTTTGAAAACGTATTGCTTCCCTTACTTTTCGTTCCACTTTTCTGACGGACGTCTTACCCTCTTTTATTATCGTTTGTTTCGTTGACTGTTTCTTAATTAGAGTTTTTATATGTTTGTCGAGGACGTCGAGTTAAGGTCTTTTTATTTGCTGGGTTAGTTTTTTGCCCGGTTTCTTGATTTGTCTGTAAAGAGGTTTCTTCTGTATGTCTACCGATTGTTTGTGTACTTTTTTACGAGTTGTAGTGAGTAATAGTCTCTTTACGTTTAGTTTTGGTGTTACTCCATGGTAGAGTACGGTCAGTCTTACCGACGATAGTTCTTCAGATGTTTGTTATTTATGGCCTCTCCCACATCTCCTTTTCCTTGGGAGAATGTGACAACCACCCTTATGTTTGATCATGTCAGTAATACCTCTTGTCACACCTCTGAGGAATTCTTTGATCTTTATGTTGACGGTATGCTGGGTCGTCAGGGTAACGACCCGTGTGTGTGGTTCCTTTGGTCCTGACTCTCTCTGTGTACATGGGGTTACAAGTGACGTCGTGACAAATGTTATTGATCCTATACCTTCGTTGGATCTACAGGTAACCGTCTAATCATCTATTCTTTCGACACCATGTATATGTGTTACCTTATAATGAGTTGATAATTTTTCTTACGTAAACTTAGTCAAAATTACTCCACCTACTTTGACCTCGTATAATATACGTCACTTCATTCAGTCTTTCTTTTTGTCGTTATGTCATATAATTGTGTATATATACCTTAAATCTTTCCACCATTGCTACTGGGATATACGTTCTGTCGTTTTCTCTGTGTGGATATTTCTTGTTTGAAAACCTGAGACACCCTCTTCCACTCCTATCCTACTAAACTCTCTTATCGTAACTTTGTACATATAATGGTATACACTTTATCTAGCGGTCAGGTTCAAGTTACGTACTTTGTCCCGTGAGTTTCGACCACGTGGCCCTGTTGGGACTCCCTACCCTACCGCTCTCTCCACCCTCACCCCAAGTCCTACCCCTTGTGTCGATGTGGATACCGACTAAGTACAGTTACATACCGTTTTTGGTGGTGTTATAACATTTCATTAATCGGAGGTTAATTTTATTTGCTTAATTAAAAATTTTTTAGAGTTATGAAACTAATCAAGAAGGAATATTTGTTTTACCTTCTACCTTCGTTTGTCATTAATTAATATCATGTCTTAGTTATTCGGTATGGGATATTTATAATTTTTTATTACTCTAGTGTAAAGTGCTTTACTTTATATTGATGTTAAAGTAGGGTCAAAAGACTATACTAACTTGTCTGAAGTAGTTTTGTCAAAAGAGAGGTGTTAGTTACGAATCGAGAAAAAAAGGATACAGAACAATAAACAAGAATACCCCAGACCAATCAAGTCACTATATGGGACTGATAGGGAAGGAGAGTATTTCACCAGTATACTAAAATCTGTGTTCTCGTCTACGGTTTTAACGTTGTTTTAACTCTAAAAAGTGGGGGTGGTTGTCTATCCTGTATAAACACGAAGTCAAACCTGTGTTTCGAAACAAAGACGGAAGACACAACTATTGACGTGGTAAACCCCAGTCGTGACCGTAGTCATTTAACGTACAGGAGATAGGACTACACACAACGGGACTTAAACTTAACAAAGTTACAGACATCAGATCAACATGAGGTCCTGAACCAATAACCCCTTAGCTTGGACTGTTACGATTAATATCGAATATCGACTGCGGTTGTGTGAATTAAACAATTCTATTGTTCAAATTCCCTGTGGATCTACTCTACAGGTTAAGGGTGATTGTCCGGGTATGACAAAATCACTCTCCCTTGAACATTCGGACGATCTGAAGAGTTCTGTCGGTCTAAATAAGCTTTCAAAGGTATCGGGTAAAGACATTTACCGTAATTCCCGAAGTCAATCCAGTTATATAATACACAGTAGAACTACGAGAAAGGGTGTAAAAACGATTTGGTCGGTATCCTAGTACAGGTAGTCTTCGTAGGATTATGAAACGTAGAGCAAGACTAAAGGATTCAAGAACCAAAGTTCCATGACACAATCTTTCCTAAAATGGTCGACCTCCTCACCATACTAATACAAGGAGGTGAGAACATAAGTTGTCGATAAATAACACACGGATATACGAGATTCATGATTCCTACGTTGTCACCTTGTTTGATCTGTTCTTCGGGGACGAGAGTACCTTGAATGTAAAAACAACCCTCTTTTTATCTTTTTGTTTATGTCCTACAGTCCACTAATATTCAGGATACTTCTTATTATTTCGTTAAATTCTCCTTCCGCACTCTCTCTGTACCTACTGGTCACGTTCCCTATACATGATGAAATCCCTCCCATCAACTCTTCCGTTACCGCGGAGTGAGGTTATGAGAACGGACCTTTTAGGGTACCTGCCTCCTCGGACCATCCGACGTCAGACACCCCAGCGATTCCCAGTCTGTGTTGACTCGCTGAAGCGAAAGTGAAAAGTGAAAGTACGTAACCTCTTCCTTTACGGTTGGGTGAGGTCACAAAAACGGACCTCTTAGGGTCCCTGCCCCCTCGGACCACCCGACGGTAGATACCCCAGCGTGTCTCAGTCTGTGCTGACTTCACTGAATCGTCGTCGTCGTCGTCACCCCGAAAGGACCACCGAGTCTACTATTTCTTAAACGGAGGTTAAACTCTCTGGGTTCAAGTTGGGCTAACCCTTCTAGGGGACCTTTTTCCTTATCGTTGGTTGAGGTCATAAGAACGGACCCCTTAAGGTACCAGTATCCTCGGATTACCCGATGTCAGGTACCCGAACGTTTCTCAACCTGTGCTGATTCGTTGACTGGTGGGTGTGTGTCCCTCCCAACAATCCCTAGGTGACTCTGGACTTTCTTTACTCCCTACAGTCTCCCTTTACGTACTCATCGTCGTTTCACTTCAGACACCCCGTTCTGTCACGAATCCAACAAGTCCCGTGTCACTCCTCCGGAAACGATTTCCGGTTTTCGTTCCTCATCACCTTTCCTTACTCCTTTCTTCCCTCATCACGTATCCCTCCAGTTACTCTATCAATCCTTGTCCTGTCATATTTCAGGTCACTCGAGTCCGGTACATACTATTTTTGATTAGAACGAAAATGTAAAAAATAAAATCTCAAAGTAAACATTTGACCCAGTACCTAATTATATTGTTACAAAATAAATGTATAAAACTATAAATCAACGTCACTATTTTCATCGATCGAATATATAGTTATCGATCCTTTGGAAATAAAAGTTTCCTTTGCACCAAACCTTTATTCTGTTAATCTTGTCCTTGACTATGTACACACCACATTGTTTCGACACGAAATAAGTTTTGTCTAGTCAAGGGGTCACCTACCGAATGGACACCCGACTATTACAGACTGTAAAAGTTTTACGAAAATCTAAACACTAGAGTAGTCTGAGAGTATTGTTGGGTTTCTCTAACCCCCTGTCCACCATAATGTCTATACCTTTATCTCCCTCAACTATACCAAATGGGGTTCTATTGGGTCTCATACTCAGTCATAGTCTTGTCCTCTTAGGACTGAGACTTATAGGTGGAGGAGTGACGGACGATTTTGCTAATAACTCATTGAAAAACTGAGTCCCCAGTCTTACAACTTAGTTGGTTTGACAATCGAACAAAGAGGGAAAATGGAGGGTTCCCGTATTTTTATACGTGATATCTCAACTCTTTCTTCCGTTCCCTAGAGAGAGGGAGAGAGAGAGAAAACAAGGGGTTCGTTTCAGTAACTGGTGAAACTTTTGTATCGAGATGTGAGTGTCTTTCTAACCCATACACCCTGTGTTGGTAGAAGGTCTAGTGGTATCATGTCCCTGATAGGTAAAGGGTGGGAGAGTCTTAGTTGGGACCTTCTCATGTCATCGAGAGACACACAGGGTACACAGATACTTATTCCGAGTTATGAAGTTGTTCAATTTGAAGACGATGGTATAAGAGTTGAATTGTCATATATTTAAAAAAGATCAAAAAACTCTTCATAATTGTCACATAAATGATTGTAGGAGGATGACTATAGACCATTTTTCGTTTTCATGAGGGAGTGTATTTTATGTTAGAGGAAGTTCTTTCCCTTACAACTAAATTTCTCCCCTTCTCAATAAAAAAAAACTACATCAGTCCCACTAACTCACCGTTTCACTTTCTTTCTTAAGTCCTAAAAACTAAAGGTCTTCACTTCCTCGTAGGTGTACAACAGTATCGATGAAAAAGGAAAACCTCATGTTTTACTTTGTCCCGTTTCCGATTGTCTCAAAACGGTTCTCTTGTGTACGTAGTATCGTTTGTGGGAGAAGGTTGTTGTGTTCTCTACTAAGATGTGTACTTGTAGTGGTCTACCAGTTATGTCTTTAGTCTAACTAATATAAGAAACGTCGGTTTCTACCTTTCGACATATGTCAGTCGTTTTTGTTCTGTCCCTCGACTGACACCGAGTCTAATACTTGAGGAATATCGGTTTATGTCTGAATTTAACTTCTTTTATCTCTTTTGGTGATCTGGTAAGTCCATACTGGATTTAGTTTAGGGAATACTAATACGTCACCTTCACTGTTGATCTAAGTTCCATAATATAGACTATCTGTCTCACGGACTTCTTGATACCTACCTCCGAGTACTGTAACATGTACTCCGTAACTAGTTCTAGTAGGGATTCCTTTTCTTTACGTTTTTCCGTTTTACCAATAGACTCCTCCGGAATGTTTATCGACACTTTTCTTCTCTTCGGTTTCCGTTTCCTCTTTTCCTTTCTATATGGGTAAACTTAAGTCTCAAGGTTTCTTATCGTTCTTCTCTATTCTTTCGGAAGGAGTCGCTAGTTACGTTTCTTTATCTTCTTTTATTATCTTACTCTTTCTGATCTCTAGAGAAGTTCTTTTAATCTCTATCGTTTCCTTGTAAAGTACGTTTCTACCCGTGTTATTTCCTGTCTTTGTCATATCTGGATTGTCTTCGTCTTCTATAATTCTTCTCCACCGTTCTTATGTGTCTTCTTGATATGTTTTTTTTAGAAGTGCTGAGTCTATTGGTACTTTGGTACTACCATACTAGTGAGTAGATCTCGGTCTGTAGGACCTTACACTTCATCCAGAATCCTTAGTAGTGATGTTTGTTTCGATCACCTTCACTACCTTAAGATCAACTCGATAAAGTATAGGATTTTCTACTACGACAATTTCACGACGTGAGTTATACTGTCGTTTAAACCTTTTAAGTAGTAACCGGCGTCCTGACCTTTTCCAGTCAAAAATAAGGTTAGGGTTTCTTTCCGTAAAGGTTTCTTACAAGTTTCATAGTATGTTAACGTGAGTAGAGTGTGTGATCGTTTCATCACAAGTTTTAAGAGGTTCGGTCCGAAGTTGTCATGTACTTGGCTCTTGAAGGTCTACAAGTCGATCTAAATCTTTTCCGTCTCCTTGGTCTCTAGTTTAATGGTTGTAGGTGACCTAGTAACTTTTTCGTTTTCTCAAGGTCTTTTTGTGGATGAAGACGAAATAACTGATGTGGTTTCGGAAACTGACACGCCTAGTGTTGTTTGAAACCTTTCATAAATTTCTCTACCCTTATAGTCTGGTAGAATGGACGGAGGACTCTTTGGACATACGTCCAGTTCTTCGTTGTCAATCTTGACTTGTACCTTGTTGTCTGACCTAGGTGTAGTCCTTTCCGCATACAGTTCCGACATATAACAGTGAGACGAATAAATTGAATATACGTCTCATGCAGTACACTTTACGACCCGACCTACTTCGTGTTCGACCTTACTTCTAACGGTCCTCTTTATAGTTACTGGAGTCTATACGTCTGTTGTGGTGGAAATACCGTCTTTCACTTCTTCTTGATTTCTCGGAGAACTACTTTCACTTTCTCCTCTCACTTTTTCAACCTAATTTTGAGTTGTAAGTCTTTTGATTCTAGTACCGTAGACCAGGGTAGCGAAGTGTCGTTTATCTACCCCTTTGTTACCTTTGTCACCGACTGAAATTAAACCCCCGAGGTTTTAGTAATGTCTACCACTGACGTCGGTACTTTAATTTTCTGCGAACGAGGAACCTTCTTTTCGATACTGGTTGGATCTGTCGTAAAATTTTTCGTCTCTGTAACGGCTGTTTCCAGACAGATCGGTTTCGATACCAAAAAGGTCATCAGTACATACCTACATTCTCATCCTGATATTTCTTTCGACTCACGGTTTCTTAACTACGAAAACTTGACACCACAACCTCTTCTGAGAACTCTCAGGGAACCTGACGTTCCTCTAGGTTGATAGGTGGGATTTCCTTTAGTCAGGACTTAAAAGTAACCGTCCTGACTACGACTTCGACTTTGAGGTAATGAAACCGGTGGACTACCCTTCTTGACTGAGTAATATTTTCTGGTACTACGACCCTTTGTAACTTCCGTCCTCCTCTTCCCCTTCTGTCTACTACTCTATAAAGTCACCGTAGTGACTTCGATACCTGTACTCGAACTCGTTCGAGGTCCTCAACCACTACCTGTCCCTCTGGACCACACGACGTCAGGTACCCCAACGTTTCTCAACCTGTACTGACTCACTGACTTGACTTGACTTGACTTGACAAAACAATGTGTACAACTGAAAAGGACTCCGGACCAGGAGTCAACAGAGGGTAGAGATACGAGAAAGAGGACCGTTTGAGTGGGTGTAGGTGTCGAATTCATGGTGCACGTGTGTGTACTTTAGGGGTTAAATATAAAGGTCGAGTCAGGAGAACACACTGGAAGTCTGACCATATAGGTTTACGGATGACCTGACCAGGACATCCTACAGACTTTCGAATGAGTCTGAGTTGAACGAGGGGTTTGGACCAGGAGAACGTCAGAAGGGATAGAGTTAACTAACCAGATGGTAAGTAAGATAGGTCACCATGAATCCCTAGAAAACTATGGTGAACCAAGGAGGGAGTGAAACTTTGGAGGAAAACCCTCCCCTCAGTTTAAAACGAATAAAAAAACAAATAACGAATGAAGGATTTGAGAACCCTTAGGTAAGTGAAGAAAGGTAGAAGTAAGAGTGGTACGATGGTAGTTGGAGAAAGGATCTGATGACGCCATAGAGGAGTAGATGTTTGTAAGTGAGACTAGACAAGACAATTAACGATGGTCTTACCAGAATCGTATTCCTTACGGTACAGTAAGAGTACGAATTTTCGGAATACCGAAGGGTAGTGAAAATGAAAAAGACAACAAAATAAATAAATAAATAAGTCTAAAATAAAATAAAATAAATAAATAAATGAAGTGTTATAACATAAACAAAACGGTATGGTAGTTGTACTTAGGTGGTGCCCACATGTCTACAAGGTTTAGGACTTGGGGGGGAGAGTGGAGGCAGAGGTATGGTAGGGAGACCCAATAGGGTCACGTGGTCGGGGTTCGTAGGACATAGGACGTAGTTTGGAGGGTAGTGAAAATTTTGTTTGTGTTTGTTCTGAGGAATTGCATCGGATGTTCCGGGACGTACTGGACCGTACACAAGAATAAAGAGGTCGGAGTAGTATCTGGGGAAGCGAGAGGAGTGAATGATAGTGTAAACAGAATTCAAGAAGTTCAGTGGCTCAAGGGAGGACGATACCCCGGAAACGTATAAGTCTAAACAAACAAAAGAAACAACGGGGAAGGAAAGAGTAGAGAATAAGTAGGAAATCTACAGTAAAACTCACTGAGGGAATCACAATAGTAGAAACTGGTGGGGGGGGGTGGGGCCGGTGGGAGGAGGGACATCCAGTTAATCACAGAACCATGACACATGATCGTAAACATCGTGAATGATATCAAGGAAAAACTGTAAACAATCATACTAATGAACTAGTAATAGACAGAGGGGTCATCTAACAATCGAGGACCTCTCGTTCTTGAATTGTGTCATAAGGATCCCGGATCATCATCATCAGGATCCCGGATCGTGTGTGATATACGGACCGTGTATCGTCATCATCATCACAGTCAACGAGTCTGTACAAACTGAGAAACACTGGGGTGCCTGACACCGGGTGGTCCGAGGAGACAGGTACCCTAAGAGGTCCGTTTTTATGACCTCATCTAACGATAAGGGAAGAGGTCTCCTAGAAGGACTAGGTCCCTAGCTTGTACCCAGAGGACGTAACGTCCGTCTAAGAAATATCAGACTCGATGTCCCTTCTAAAACCGTGAATCATCTGTGGATTATCTATGAACACCTTACTTATTCATACAGATTCATGTAATCCAGTCATGAAAAGGGGACCTCTTGTTTGTGACCCGGAAAAATTAAAAATGTAAGGATTCTCGATGACTGACCTAAGGTATCGGTACGGGTTACCAATGGATACAAAAATTGTCATCTAAGTTCCTACTCTTTTTTATCTGGATCAATCCCGAGGGTGTTTAAATTTATGGTCCCTTTATTTTCTCAAAACGTTGACCTTAAAGACTACATTTGGTAATTTTTTTATGGTGGAATAATTACGACAATCTTATTAAATTAAAAATTATAAAACAGGTAACACCAAAAGGGGGGAAATTCATCTGAAATAAAAAGTCTCGTGTAAGAAAATCCAAGTATCGTGTTAACTCGACTTTCATGTCTCTCAAGGGTATATGAGAGACGGAAGTCTGTGTATGACGGAGGAGATGGTAGTTGTAAGACTTGGTCTGACCATGTATACAATGTCAGTTACTTGGATGTCACTGTGCAATATTAGTAGGTTTCACGTCTCAATAGAATCCCAAGTGAGTACCACAATATACAAGATACCCAAACCAAATCAGAGAGTCAACACAGACTTAGAAACACTGGGGTACCTGACATCAGACGGTCCAAGGAGACAGGTACCCTAAGAAGTCGGTTCTTATGACCTCACTCAACGGTAAAAGAAGAGGTCCCCTTGAAGGGTTGGGCCCCTAACTTGGGACCAGAGGACGTATCTCCCGTCTAAGAAAGGACTGACTCGGTGGTCCCTACGGATTAAAAAAGTTTTCCCGACTCTCCGACATTTACTAAGGAAGGGAAGTTCATCACAGGTACCCTTTTAGTAACTTTTTCTTAAGTTTCGTACCAGGTTCAGGTTTTCGTGAACCTTTGTATGAGGTGTAACATTCCGCTCACGTCTCCTTTTCTCTCGTTCGACCCGTCAGTCCGTTCTTTTCCCTTTAAATAATCTCCCCTTTCTCTCCCACTGACCGGGAATTTCTCTTGGTCGTAGGAGAGAAAGACTACCTAAGGAAGAATATGGGGTAGTTACTTTTTAAGAGACCCAAACCTGTTCACATATTACTATAACATCATAGTGTGTCTTATAAAAGTGACAGAACTTTTAGGACACAAGACGAATAAGTAGGGAGAGAAAGGACGAATAAAAGACCATTGGTAACTGGAAAATTTTTTAAAAAAATTAATTAATTAATTAATTAAAAATAAAAACGGACACAACACAGAAACAACAACGTACCCGGAAAAGAGATCAAAGTCACTCACCCATGATGAGAACCAACGTCACACACCCGAAGAGTAACGTTACCGAAGAGAACAACGACTCATGTCCGTGATCTCACGAGTGCGAAGTCAGCGACGGCGTACATGCGAGTCATTTACGTTCACGACACGAGATCTCTTGTCCGAGGTATCAACACCGTGTACCCGAATCAACGAGACGTCGTACACCCTAGAAGGACTTAGTTTCTAACTTGGACATAGAGGACATAACCGTCCGTCTAAGAAATGGTGACTCGTTGGTCTCTTTGAGTGGTGACTGTAAAAATATCACTGATATCAAAACACAAAAGATCTTACAGTATATCAATCTTAGTTTATCATATATCGGAAATGTCTAATTGAAGAAAGTATAGAAAAGTACTGAACTGAAGAAAAATCGAAACCCATTATAAACTGACAGACCTACATAATGACGACGACGACGACGACGATTCAGTGAAGTCAGCACAGGCTGAGACACATTGGGGTATCTACCGTCGGGTGGTCCGAGGGGACAGGGACCCTGAGAGGTCCGTTCTTGTGACCTCACCCAACGGTAAAGGAAGAGGTTACGTACTTTGACTTTTCACTTTCACTTCAGGGAGTCAGTACAGACTGAGAATCGCTGGGGTACCTGACGTCGGATGGTTCGAGGAGGTAGGTACCCTAAAAGGTCCGTTCTCATGACCTCACCCCACGGTAACGGAAGACATAATGTCAAATAAATAGGTAAGACGATAACTTGCTGTAGAACCAACGTAGGTCCAAACCCCTTAATATCTTATTTCGAAGATATTTGTAAGTACACGTCCAAAAAAGCATCTACATTCAAAAGTCGAGTAAACCTATTTATGGTTTGTCACACTTAGGAGTTAGTATATAATTCTCGTATAAAGTAAAACACTCTTTGACGGTTTGATCGAAGGTTTTACTGACATAGTAAAACGTAAGGGTGGTCGTTATTTACTTTCAAGGATAACGAGACTTAGGAGTGGTCGTAAACAACAACAGTCGTAAGACTAAAAACCGGTAAGATTATCTACCCATGACCATAGAATAACAACAAAATTGAATGTCAGTGGATCCGTTACCGTAAGATAAGGTCATGAGAACGGACCTTTTAGGGTACCCGTCTCCTTGGACCGTCCGATGTCAGGTACCCCAACGATTTAAGCGAAAGTGTAAAGTGAAAGTACATAACCTCTTCCTTTACCGTTGGGTGAGGTCACAAGAACGGACCTCTTAGGGTCCCTACCTCCTCGGACCATCCGACGGTAGATTCCCTAGTGTGTCTCAGTCTGTGATGACTTCGCTGAATCTTCGTCGTTATTATGTACTATCCCCGAAGACGTCACCGAGTCACCATTCCTTAGGTGGACGTTCCGTTCTCTACACCCAAGCTAGGGACCGAGCCCTTCTAGGGGACCTCCTCCTTTACCTTTGGGTGAAGTTATAAGAACGGACCCTTTAGGGTATCTGTTTCCTCGGATCACCCGGTGTCATGTACCACAGTGTTTCTCAGCCTGTGCTGACTTACTGATTTATTGTTGTTTATTATATGTTAAACCTATTAAAAAAAGTATACGAATAAACTGTAGACATATAGAAAAAAAAAAAAAAAAAACCACTCCACATACAAGTCCAGCCCACAATCTTTTCCGTCTCCTCGGTCTCTAGTCTATCGGTTGTAGACGACCTAGTAACTTTCTCTTTCTCTCAAGGTTTTTTTGTAGATAAAGACGAAATAACTGATACGGTTTCGGAAACTGACACACCTAGTGTTATTTGACACCTTTCAAGACTTTCTCTACCCTTATGGTCTGGTGGACTGGACGAAGAACTCTTTGGACATACGTCCAGTCCTTCGTTGACAATCTGTACTGTACCTTGTTGTCTGACTAAGGTTTATCCTTTTCCTCATGTAGTTCCGACATATAACAGTGGGACGAATAAATTGAATATACGTCTCATGTAGTACTCTTTGCGACCTGACCTTCTTTGTGTTCGACCTTAGTTCTAACGGTCCTCTTTATAGTTATTGGAGTCTATACGTCTACTGTGGTGGGAATAACCGTCTCACACTTCTCCTTGATTTCTCGGAGAACTACTTTCACTTTCTCCTCTCACTTTTTCAACCGGATTTCGAGTTGTAAGTTTTTTGATTCTAGTACCGTAGACCAGGATAGTGAAGTACCCTTTATCTACCCTTTTGTCACCTTTGTCACCGACTGAAATAAAACCCCCCAAGGTTTTAGTGACGTCTACCACTGACGTCGGTACTTTAATTTTCTGTGAATGAGGAACCTTTCAATACTGGTTGGATTAATCGTATGAGTTTTCGTCTCTGTAATGAAACGGTTGTTTCCAGGTAGATCAGTTCCGATACCAAAAAGGTCATTAGTACATACCTACACTCTCAATCTGATATTCCTTTCGACTCACGGCTTCTCAACTACGAAACTTGACACCACAACCTCTTCTGAGAACTCTCAGGGAACCTGACGTTCCTCTAGGTAGGTCAGGTAGGATTTCCTCTAGTCAGGACCCTCAAGTAACCTTCCTGACTACGACTTCGACTTTGAGGTCATGAAACCGGTGGAGTACTCTTCTCAACTGAGTAACTTTTTGTGAGACTACGACCCTCCCTAACCCCCGTCCTCCTCTTCCCCTGGTGTCTCCTACTCTACCAACCTACTGTAGTGGTTGAATGACCTGTACTCAAACCCACCTGAGGTCTTTAACCACTACTTGTCCCTCCGGACCGTACGACGTCAAGTACCCCAGTGTTTCTCAGTCTGTACTAACTCGGTGACATGACTTGACTTGACTACAAGTACAGAAAACAGGTAAAATTTTTAATTTAACAAGTAAAAGTATAACAATTTAAAATCTGAAACATGTAAAACTTACTATCAGGAAATAACCTATACAAAAAAAGTTTATAAAAAAGGGTTAGACACCGAACACAAATGTAATAGAATTACAACCCTCAACACCACAAGAGGTTGTGGTGTCAAGTTTTCGTAGTTAAGAAGTCACGAGTCGAAAGGAATATCAGATTGAGAGTTGAGAGTTATTACGAAGTCTTTACTTCGTATATAAAAATTACTTCAGATCGAATAGTTAATAAAGAAAGGACTAAAAA
This sequence comes from Capra ibex, assembly GCA_006410555.1. Taxonomy (NCBI): domain Eukaryota; kingdom Metazoa; phylum Chordata; class Mammalia; order Artiodactyla; family Bovidae; genus Capra; species Capra ibex. The sequence goes on from SJYO01029184.1 coordinate 28,444,975, forward strand.
CGAAACCACAACATAGATTCCCCGAAGGGTCAACCGTGATCACCATTTCTTGGGTGAACGGTTACGTCCTCTGTATTCTCTGTGTCCAAGTTAGGAACCCAACCCTTCTATATGACCTCATCCTTTACCGTTGGGTGAGGACATAAGAACGGACTTCTTAGGGTACTTGTCTCTTCGGACTACCCGACATGAGGTATCCCAGTGTGTCTCAACCTGTGTTGACTTCTGTGAATCGTACGTGTGTGTGACATTGACTTTTTAAGTAACGGTATGAGTTCCGTTACTATAAGAGTACACAATAAAACATCCTCCAAATATCAAAACGTAAAATATAAATCCAGACACTAGGTAAAAGTCAATTAAAAACACCTCTCATATGGATCTAAAAAAAAGAAAAAAATGTATATCTACAGGTCAACAAGCTCTTGGTAAACAATTGTCCTAATAGAAACGAGGCAACATAACGGAAACGAGGAAACAGTTTCTTGTCAACTGATATAAAAACACCCAGATTAAGCTCCGAGAGATAAGACAAGGAAACTGGACAGGTAAGAAAGTGATTAGGGTAAACCAATACCATATCTTAAGAAAAATATGTAACGACCTAAACTAAACGATTATAAAACAACTACTTAAAACGAATTTACAAAGATTCTCTATAAGCCAGACGTCAAAGGAAAAGAACAGTACAGAAACAGGTCAAAACCATAATTCCATTACGACCGGAGTATCTTACTCAATCTTTTGTAAGGGAGAGAAAGATAAAAGACTTTCTGTAACGTCTCTGAACTGTATTAAAGAAAGTGTTTACAAACTAACTTGGGTGGTCACTTAGATAGACCGTGATCACGAAAGAGGAAATCTTCTCTGAGTTAGTAACTGAGTTAAAGAAATTATCTATAACCGTATAAGTCTAACGGATAAAGGAAAACTCAAAACCGTCTCACACAAAAACTCCTTGAGGTAAAGTAAGTCCTCCTGGTAAAGTAAGTCCAATTCTTTGTACACCCACACCGTTATAAGTATCATAAAGAAATAATAGGAAAATTACAGATGTCCCAGAAGTCACTACAATGGATAAAGCAAAGATTATAATTGTTAGACACAGTAGAGAGAAAAAAGGATTAACGGGATCGTTCTCCAAATGACTAAAATAAGTAGAAAAATCTTTTGTTTAAGAACCAAAGTAACTAAAAGACGTAACTAAAGGACAAAAGTTAAAATACCTTAAGGAGAGTTTAAAAATAACAAAAGAAAGGACACTATCGAAACCCAAATAAAGCGAAAAATTAAAATCTCCAAAGATGACTGTACAGGAGTTCGAGTCTCCAAGAAGATAGGAGTCAACACAGGATCCTACCTGGCGTATCTTCGCACCTACTCTCCTCGATGGGGCGTAGGCGTCAGTCGCCGCCGCCGGTCCTCCTCGATGGGGGACGGGCTCCGGTCCCCGCAACCGGCCCTCCTCAATGAGGTGTAAGTTCCAGTCCTCCCCACCGGGACTCCTCTATGGGGAGCAGGTTCCATTCCTCGTCACCGACGCGAAACGACCTCGTCGGTACTTCTCTATGGGGTGCAGGTTCCATTGTCTCTGGGTTCATTCTACCATCCACGTCACTCTCCCGTAGTCTCCCGTCTGTGTGACTTTGATGTTAGTGTCTTTTGATCGGTTAGACTAGTGTACCTGATGTCGAAACAGATTGAGTTACTTTGATTCGGTACGGGACACCCCGGTGAGTTCTGTTCGTCCAGTACCACCTCTCCAGACTGTCTTACACCAGGTGACCTCTTCCCCTTTCCGTTCGGTGAAGTCATAAGAACGGAACTCTTGGGGTATTTGTCATACTTTTCCGTTTTACTATCCTATGACTTTTTCCATAAGGGGTTCAGCCATCCACGGGTTATACGATGACCTCTGGTCACCCTTTTATTGAGGTCTTTCTTACTTCCCTACCTCAGTTTCGTTTTTGTTATGGGTCAACACCTAACCTGACCACTATCTTCGTTCCAGGCTACGACATTTCTCGTTATAACGTATTCTTGGACCTTACAATGCAGGTACTGAGTTCCGTTTAACCTTCACCAGTTTGTTCTCTACCGTTTTCACTTGTAGCTGTAAGATCCTTAGTCGATTGATTTTACCTGACCTTACCTACTTAAATTGAGTCTACTGGTAATATAGACGAGGACGCCCGTCCTTAGGGAATCTTCTTTACCTCATCGGTAGTACCAGTTATTTTCTCAGACTTTACGTCATGAACCTACGTTAGAGTTTTTGCTGTCTTACTAGAGACAAGCAAAGATTCCGTTTGGTAAGTTATAGTGTCATTAGGTTCGGATACGGGGTTGGTCATTGTGACTTCTTCGACTTCAACTTGTCAACATACTTCTGGATGTTCTAAAATCTTGATAGTGGGTTTTATCTACAGGAAAAGTAATATCCCCTGACCTTACGTTTTCATCCTACAGTTCTTTGTGGACCTCATTGTCCGTTTAAACCGGAACCTTACACCTTACTTCGTCCCGTTTCTGGTTATCTCAAAACGTTTCTCTTACGTGACCAGTGTCGTTTGTGGGAAAAGGTTGTTGTGTTCTCTTCTGAGATGTGTACCTGTAGTGGTCTACCAGTTATGGTTTTAGTCTGACTAATATAAGAAACGTTGATTTCTACCTCTTTGAGATATGTCAGTTGTTTTTGTTCTGGTCCTCGACTGACACCGAGTCTAGTACTTGAGGAATAACGGTTTAAGTCTGAATTTAACTTCTTTCATCCCTTTTGGCGATCTGGTAAGTCCATACTGGATTTAGTTTAGGGAATGCTAATATGTCACCTTCACTCTTTATCTAAATTCCCGGATCCAGACTATCTATCTCACGGACTACTTGATACCTTACTCCAAGCACTGTAACATGTCCTCTGTCCCTAGTTCTGGTAGGGGTACCTTTTCTTTACGTTCTTTCGTTTTACCGACAGACCCCTCCGGAATGTTTATCGACACTTTTTTTCTCTTCGTTTTTCGTTTCCTCTTTTCCTTTTTATATTTATAGACTTACGTCTCAAGGTTTCTTATCGTTATTCTCTATTCTTTCGGAAGAAGTCGCTAGTTACGTTTCTTTATCTCCTTTTCTTGTCTTACCCTTTCTCCTCTAGAGAAGTTCTTTTAATCTCTATGGTTCCCTTGTAAAGTACGTTTGTACCCGAGTTATTTCCTGTCTTTACCATACCTGGATTGTCTTCGTCTTCTATAATTCTTCTCCACCGTTCTTATGTACCTTCTTGACATGTTTTTTCTAGAAGTACTGGACCTATTAGTGCTATCACACTAGTGAGTAGATCTCGGTCTATAGGACCTTACACTTCAGTTCACCCGGAATCTTTCGTAGTGATGTTTGTTTCGATCACCTCCACTACCTTAAGGTCAACTCGATAAAGTTTAGGACTTTCTACTACGACACTTTCACGACGTGAGTTATACAATCGTGTAAACCTTTTGAGCCGTAACCGGTGTCCCGACCTTTTCCAGTCAAAAGTAAGGTTAGGCTTTCTTTCTGTTACGGTTTCTTACGAGTTTGATAGTGTGTTAATGTGAGTAGAGTGTATGATCATTTCATTACGAGTTTTAAGAGGTTCGGTCCGAAGTCGTTATGCACTTGGCACTTGAAGGACTACAAGTTCGACCAAAATCTTTTCCGTCTCCTTGGTCTCGAGTTTAACGGTTGTAGACGACCTAGTACCTTTTTCGTTCTCTCAAGGTCTTTTTGTAGATAAAGACGAAATAACTGATACGGTTTCTGAAACTGACCCACCTAGTGTTATTTGACACCTTTTAAGACTCTCTCTACCCTTATAGTCTGGTGGACTGGACGGAGAACTCTTTGGATATACGTCCAGTCCTTCGTTGTCAATTTTGAACTACTTTCAAGACTTTCTCTACCAAGTCTGAAATAAAACCCCCCCAAGGTTTTAGTGACGTCTACCACTGACGTCGGTACTTTAATTTTCTACGAACGAGGAACCTTCTTTTCAATACTGGTTGGATCTATCGTATAAGTTTTCGTCTCTGTAATGAAACGGTTGATTCCAGACAGATCAGTTCCGATACCAAAAAGGATACCAGTACATACCTACACTCTCAACCTGATATTTCTTTCGACTCGTGGTTTCTTGACTACGAAAACTTGACACCACAACCTCTTCTGAGAACTCTCAGGGAACCTGACGTTCCTCTAGGTTGGTCAGGTAAGATTCCCTGTAGTCAGGACCCACAAGTAACCTTCCTGACTACGACTTTGACTTTGAGGTCATGAAACCGGTGGAGTACACTTCTCAACTGAGTAACCTTTTCTGACTACGACCCTCCCTAACCCCCGTCCTCCTCTTCGCCTACTGTCTCCTACTCTACCGATGTACCGTAGTGGGCGAGCTAACAGTACTCAAACTCATTTGAGGTCCTCAACCACTATATGTCCCTCTGGACCGCACGACGTTAAGTACCCCAGTGTTTCTCAACCTGAGCTGACTCACTGACTTGACTTGACTCGACTTACTCGGATGGTTTCCTGAAGTAAATCATACTTACTACAATCATACAAACTAAAGATCACAACGACAACATTAGAAAAGATCTTAAAGAGAGACGAATATAATACGTAAACAAGAACGTATAACGAACGAAAAAGAAATCTTAGGAATCGTATAGTCACTGTCAACAAAACTTAAGTACCAGTCTTAAGGTATACGGACTGTATGGCTCAGACCAAGAAAGAGAGAAGTTTAACATAATAAAAATGATAAATCATATTAAAAAAAAAAAAATGACTTTCTTCTGTACTACATGCCTTACTTTTCTAGCAGTTATCTATCCGTAAATCACTATACGACCATTACACATCCTTATTCCCTTTCAAAAGACATCAGGATACTAATCCAGAGTCAGAAGATACTTTGACATGAAAACCCTATATTTTAAGTGGTCATAAAGAGTCAGGAGGGAGGAGTGGAATTCAGTCTGTCCTACCGGTCTCCCTGAACCTCAACCGATAAAGGGAAGAAGGTTTTAGCCCATAAAGAAAAAGTAGTCCACCTTCCCATCTTATATTCGACTTTGACTCATAAAGTAAAGGAGGTTCAGTCCGAGGTTATATTTGGGTTTTCAAATCCGAGATCATTTTATCTAAGGGAACTCCCATTCAGCACAATTCTTCTTGTCGTACGAGACCAGATGAACTTTCACCAGTGAAAAGGGAAGAAGGACGGTTTTCGGACTCCCCTAAAAGAAAAAGAGGAGGGACATTCTTGGACCATCCTTAACTCGACGTACTCAACGAACATATAAAAACTCTAATGAACAAACAGTCAACGAAGAAAACGATAATAAAAGAGGATAAGACTTCCGACGGAAAAATGGAAGAATATCAAAGGAAACAACACGTCTTCGAAAATTAAAATTAATCTAGGGTAAACAAAGAAAAACGAAAATAAAGGTCATAAGACCCTCCACCAGTATCTTCTAGGACGACGCTAAACACAGCCTCTCACAAAACGGATACAAGAGGAGATCCTCAAAATATCAAAGACCAGAATGTAAATCTAGCAATTAGGTAAAACTCAAATAAAAACACATACCACAATCTTTCACAAGATCAAAGTAAGAAAATGTCCACCAACTGGTCAAAAGGGTCGTAGTAAACAATTTCTCTAACAGAAAAGAGGTAACATATAAGAACGGAGGAAACAGCTTCTATTCTACAGGTATCCACACACCTAAATAGAGACCCGAAAGATAAAACAAGGTAACTAGATATAAAGACAGAAACACGGTCATGGTATGACAGAACTACTGACGCCGAAACATCATCTCGGACTTTAGTCCGTCCAACTAAGGAGGTCAAGGTAAGAAGAAAGAGTTCTAACGAAACCGATAAGCTCCAAAAAACATAAAGGTATATGTTCGTTGAGTACGTCGAGTTAAGGTCTTTTTATTTACTGGGTTAGTTTTTTACCCGGTTTCTTGATTTGTCTGTAAAGAGGTTTCTTCTGTATGTCTACCGATTGTTTGTGTTCTTTTCTACGAGTTGTAGTGAGTAATACTCTCTTTACGTTTAGTTTTGGTGTTACTCCATGGTAAAGTGTGGTCAGTCTTACCGACGTTAGGTTTGTTGATGTTCGTTATTTACGACCTCTCCCACACCTCTTTTCCCTTTGGAGAATGTGACCACCACCCTTACGTTTGATCATGTCGGTGATACCTCTTGTCACACCTCTCAGGAAGTTTTTGACCTTTATCTTGACGGAATACTGGGTCGTTAGGGTGACGACCCGTATGTGTGGCTCCTTTGGTCTTAACTTTCTCTGTGCACCTGGGGTTACAAGTAACGTCGTGACAAATATTATCGGTCCTGTACCTTAGTTGGATCTACAGGTAGTCGTCTGCTTACCTATTCTTTCGTCACCATGTATATGTGTTACCTCATAATGAGTCGGTAATTTTTCTTATGTAAACTTAATCAAGATTACTCCACCTACTTTGACCTCGGATAATATGTCTCACTTCATTCGGTCTTTCTTTTTGTGGTTATGTCATATGATTGATATATGCCTTAAATCTTTCTATCATTAGTACTGGGACACACACTCTGTCGTTTTCTCTGTGTCTACACATTTCGATTGAAAACCTGAGACTCCCTCTCCCGCTCCCACCCTACTAAACCCTCTTACCGTAACTTTGTACATATTATAGCATATTCTTTACTTAGTGACCAGATCCAAGTTACGTCCTATGTACTACGAACCCCGACCACGTGACCCTACTGGGTCTCTCTACCATACCCCTCCCTCCACCCTCCCCCCAAGTCCTAACCCTTGAGTACACATGGACATCACCTAAGTACACTTACATACCGTTTTGGTTATGTCGTAATATTTAATTTTATTTCATTTTATTTTTTTATTATTTTATTTATTTATTTTGTATATTTCGTCAAACTTTTTTTTTTTTTTTTTCTTGGACCATCCCGAGGTCCTCTATTTTGAGTGTTTTCACAACCCAGACGGGACCTCAAAAATTGAGTGCCTTAAAAGGTGTGATTCGGAGGTCGTCAAGTAGTAAATGTAGAGTCTAAAAGGGTGGGGTCATGGGTCATGTCCAAGGTGACCTCCAAAGACGAAACTATTTGACACTAAGAGATGTAGACGGACAGACAAAGACGTTAAAAGTCTCGTTGTAAAATGGGACACTGGAGTGAAGAAAACACCTAGATTCTTTTTGACAACTAAAAAGTCAAACAAGTCGAAAAATGAAAAACAGTCCTACCTTACGGCTGAGGGTTCGAGAAATGTACAATCTGTCCTTTGGTCTTCAAGGACAATACAAAAATTACGGTGGATAATCACATCTACAATAGAGACGTTAGGAATTATTTTTGAAATTTTTGTTTTTTCATTAAACTAGACACAATTTCTCACTTAATGAATAACTTTAGAACCATCCGATCTTATTATACGTGAAACAACATGTAATTGACATGTTGACTAGTTTGTCGATAGTAACGGGGGTCCGTTCTCAATTCAAAAAACATTCTTTTCCTGAAGTTGATATCGGGATACTAATCCAGAGTAAGAAAATACTTGGACATGGTGACCCTATATATTTTAAGTGACTACCAATTGAGAGTCTACTGTCCCTGATGTGGGATTCGGTGAGAATGGATACTAATGAACTGAGGTAGAGACGTAGTAGTAATGGAAGAGAACATAATAAATTTCTACGGTGACAACCGTCTCAGGGGGTACATGCCTTTTCATTAACTTCTCCGAGTTTTCACTCCGTCAAAAGAGATGTGAACACACACATTCCTCTACCTGACGTTTACTCTTATCTGGAAATCTCGACAGTTTCCGGTGTCTTTATTGATAAAAATCAACAGATAAAGGTACTATTAGAGTCCTACAATACATTACAAAGGTAACTATATAGATTATATACTGGAGTCATCATAAAGATAAATAAAGGAACTAGTAACCGTATAGTAGAACACTTATAAAAGTACCGTGTGTAAGCCTGATGTCCTCGTGAACCTAGAACATACTTAATATACGAATAACTCTTCTTCTCACTTTCAAATGGGGTTTCTGTTCAAAGATTTGGGCAACGACCCAATACAGAACCGAATCGAAGGGACCACCGAGTCTATCATTTCTTAGAGGGACGTTACGTCCTCTGGGTCCAGGTTAGGGACCCAGTCCTTGTAGAGAACCTCTTCCCTTACCGATGGGTGAGGTCTTAAGAACGGACCTCTTAGGGTGTCAGTCTCCTCGGATCGTCCGATGTCAGGTACCCCAACGTTTCACAACCTGTACTAACTCGTTCATTATGAAAGTGAAACTTTCTATTTTTACCTAAATACTGTGTTAGAAAAAAAATATCGGAATCACTGACTCCCCTTACAAGTCCTAACAACAAGTAACGAGTCAGTGGATGAACACAGACTGAGAAGTGGGGTACCTGACGTCGTACGGTCTGGAAGGACAGGGAGTCGTAGAGGGCCTCAAACGGGTTCAAGTACAAGTAACGTAGTCACTACGATAGATCGGTAGAGTAGGAGACTGTGAGAGAAGAGGAAGACGGGAGTTATAAAGGGTCGTAGTCCCTAAAAAGGTTACTCAACAGACAAGCGTAATCTACTGGTTTTATGACCGCGAAGTCGAAGTCGAAGTCAGGAAGGTCAATTATGAGTCCCAACTAGAGGGAATTCTAATTGACTAAACTAGAGGAACGACAGGTTCCCTGAAAGTCCTCAGAAGAGGTCGTGGTGTCAAACTTCAGTAGTTAAGAAACCGTAAGACGGAAGAAATACCAGGTCGAGAGTGTTAACATACACTGGTGACCCTTATGGTATCGGAACTGATATGTCTGGAAACAGCCGTCTCATTACAGAGACGAAAAATTGTGTGACAGATCCAAACAGTGACGAAAGGACGGTTCTTCGTTAGTAGAAGACTAAAGTACCGACGTCAGTGACAGGTGTCACTAAAAACCTCGGGTCCTTCTCTTTTAGATAGTGATGAAGGTGTAAAAGGGGAAGATAAACGGTACTTCATTACCCCGACCTACGCTACTAGAATCAAAAAATTATAAATCAGAATTCGGCCGAGAAAGTGAGAGGAGGAAGTGGGAGTAGTTCTCCGAGAAATCAAGGAGAGACGAAAGACACTAATGTCACCATAGTAGAGTATAGACTCCAACAACTACGAAGAGGGAGGATAGAATTAAGACCGAATATTGAGTAGGGGAAGTACCTAGTGACGGAACGGTACCGTTTCCTCGGACGGATTGAGTTACTTCGATACTCGATACGGTACGTCCCGGCGGGTTCTACCTGTCCAGTGTCGTCTCTCAAGACTGTTTTACACTAGGTGACCTTCTCCCTTACCGTTTGATAGAGTCATATGAACGGTACTCTTGGAGTACTTGGCACTAGTACCACCAAATCAACGATTCAGCACAGACTGAGAGACACTGGGGTACTGACATCGGACGGTCCGAGGAGACGGGTTCCCTAAAAGGTCCATTCTTATGACCTCACCCAACCCATCGGTAAAGGAAAAGGTCCCATAGAAGGGGTGTGTCCCTAGTTTGGACCCAGAGGACGTAACGACCACTTAAGAAATGGTTGACTCGATGGTCCTTTCGATTTTTTCTGTACAAGTCCTATGGTTATAGATATTATATTAACTGGTATAATAATACCCTATAATTTACCTATATTAGACTTAGAATCGACATTCTGTTCCCTAATCCGAAGTTCTTTAAACACGATTTAGAAAGCAGTCACTTATTATACCAGATCTTTAGAATCACAAGTAACTTCAAAAAAAGACATAGACAGCGTTACGTTTCTTTCACTTACGAACAATAAGGTGTCATTCATTTGTCCAGTTTCTTTTACTCCTTTCCTTGTTTTATTACAATATAAATAGGTTCTCAACGTTTTCAGACCCAAAAGTCGTTTCATTACCAAACTTCTACAGACGAAAACACTTTTCTTTATGACCAGTAACTCTCTTCGTTCACCGAGGGACACACTTCACAAATATTTTCCTATACAAATCTCGAATGGTGTCCTCTATTTTTCTTAGGAACAACTGAATTCTCTGATAGACTCCTTCTCATTGAGAACCCTTAAATGTCTCCTATTCTTGATATCGGGTAATTATACTGTAATCTATTCTATCGAGTTTCCTGAGAGTTACTTTTGACATCACCTTAAGGAAATTGACACCCTACCCTTACTACCGAATCCGGACCTCTTCATCGTCAGAACATGCTACCTCTATTCGAATTCTTCGCGCTCAAAAATAATCTTCACTCCCGATCTATCGTTTTTAATACATTGTGTTTATACGGTCTAAAAAGGTAAACCACTTTACTCTAGTGTACTTACGATGATAGGTTTAAAGTAGTCGACGTTTCGGGGTGGACGAGAGTCTCCTTAAATTAGAGGAAGGTTTCTGAGAGGTCAATAAAGATCGGTAGGAGACGTCTTTCGAAATGGTGTACACGAACATTGTTATAGTAAGTATAAGAATATCAGGTCGGATGGTCTGTTCCGTGGAGTAGTGATAGAGACAACGACTATGGGAAACCCATTTATTGTAACTCGAAAGTCAGGAACTCCATAACTCTAACCCTGGGAGTGGATTGAAATATAATATAGTTAAACCGGGATTTGTCGTTGTAAACTCGAGTCTTAGTGTCTTCCAGGAAGTACTTTTACCAAACAAACAAACAAACAAACAAAAGTCAAAAACCGAGGTAGAAGGTATAACTCGGAACTTAGGTTTCCCGATAGTCCTCGTGGTTGTGAGGTGGAAAGGGAGACAAGTAACTTTGAAAGAGAGGAGAAGACACACGGGGTCGTTTTTGGGTTGTTTGTTTTTGGGTTGAATAGTGAGGAAACCCGTTTTGGTCTTTCGGAGTTACACGTGTCTTAATACGATAATCTATTTCCTTCATTATCCCCATCCACGGTAGACTAAACAAAGTCTTTTTCAAGATAGTGATCGTGGTCGGATCAGTTCTATTATACATTGTGTATACTATTTTTGTGTCCGATACAAAGACAATGTAGGACTCACCCTTATCCTTCTCGTATAGTTCCTTTTGTCACCATATTTCCTTGGTGGTGAAGTCTTTCTCTTAATTTGGAAATTTCTCACTAACAGAAACAGTAAGAAAGAATGACGAGAGAAAGTAAAAGAGTCGAAATTAAAGTTATAACTCAGTTTGAGAAAACAAGGAAACAGAGGAAGTAGAAATCTATGTCCTCTCCTGTCTCTAATTAATCATAAATATTGACTTGTTGGTCCTCAATTCTACTTAAAAGTAATACTTTCGATACCTTTTACTAACTACTGTAATTCAAACTATCTGGAGAAACGACATTCAATTAAGATGAAATATCGGTTTCGTCTTCCGAAGACAAGGTATTAAGTCACCTTATAGAAAAATCTGTTTCGTCGGAATATTACTCCTGTTCTAGTGTGAACTTGATACTAATAACTTTGTTATTCCTGTACGTTCATGAGGGGGTAGGACAAAAAACCTCGTCTCCTTCCTAATAACGTACCGGTAAGTTCCTCTTGGTTACCGAGTATAAGTTTGCTGGGTTTGAGGTTGTCATCGGGACAATTTAATCAGTATAGTGACTTCTAAAAGTATGGTATTTTTTCTTGTTTATCAACTTATTAATAGAGTACAGAACTTTACCTTCTTAAATATCTGAACTAAACACTCTATAATAATGGATACTCCCTCTACTGCTACTTGGAGTGAAGTTGTCAATACAACACCTAACGGTCTGTTTTCACCTCTCCTTCTTTCAAGACCTTCGACATCCACTTCTGAGTCTTCTAAAATTTCAAAATTCTTTTTAAGAACTTGTAGTTCTCAACGACTGTTGTATCTCTTCTTAGAGCTTGAACCATTTTATGATATTCTACGACAACACGACAAATCTGTAATTCAACACAGACTGAGAAAACGCTAGGGTACCCGACATCGGGCGGTCCGAGGAGACAGGAACCCTAAAGGGTCCGTTCTTATGACCTCACTCAACGGTAAAGGAAGAGGTCCCCTAGAAGGGATGGGTCCCTAGCTTGGGTGAAGAGGACGTAACCGTCCGTCTACGAAATGACGACTCGGTGGTCCCTTCGGGTCATGTCTCCCACCTTCACGATATTACTTTTTCGTTTACTAATCTAACTCAATCTCGACACCAAGAGTTGACCCCTTCCAAAACGGGCGATCCCCTGTAAACCGGTACAGGCATCTGTATATTTTTTATTGGAAAGTTTATAATCATATAGAAATCTCAATGTTTTTTCAATGTCTCCTGTCTCTGAAGGACTTATGGAGATCAAAGAGGATAATTGGTGGACCACCGAACCTACCATTTCTTAAGTGGACGTTACGTCCTCTGGACCCAAGGTAGGGACCCAACCCTTCTAGGGGACCTCTTCCCTTACCGATCGGTTCAGATTATAAGAACGGACCTTTTAAGGTACCCGTCTCCTCCGGTCGTCCGATGTCAGATACTCCGTCGTCTCAGTCTGTGTTGATTCCCTGACAGTGCATGATCATACTATATAACCACGATCTATCGTATAACTTTTCGTCTCTGTAATGAAACGGTTGTTTCCAGGCAGATCAGTTCCGATACCAAGAAGGTCACCAGTGCATACCTACACTCTCAACCAGATATTTCTTTCGACTCGTAACTTCTTAACTACGAAAACTTGACACCACAACCTCTTCTGAGTCCCTGACTTGACTTGACTACTATATAATAATGTTGGTTTCTTTGTTATAACAGTAATTGATTTCACCTAAGAAATAAGTCTTCAGGAATCAACAATAGATTGTGAAGGAAAGACAAAGTTCTTCGATGTAACATAACTAACAGTACAGAGGAATCGAAAGAGATTCACTTCCAAAGAGTCTAAAAGGAGGGAAAACTACTAGAACTGTCAAAACTCCCCATGTCCAGTCCATAAAATATCTTACAAGGAATTGACACTAAACAGACTTTAATAAGAGTTCTAATCTGACCCCAACACCGAAAGATTCCCCTTCTTGTTATCTCCACTTCACGGTAAGAATAGTGTAGTATAGATTCCAATAGTTGTACTGAATGGTCTTTACCATATCTGGATTGTCTTCGTCTTCTATAATTCTCCTCCACCGTTTTTATGTGTCTTCTTGATATGTTTTTTCTAGAAGTACTGGGTCTATTGGTACTACCACACTAGTGAGTGGATCTCGGTCTGTAGGACCTTACACTTTAGTTCTCCTGGAATCCCATAGTGGTCCTTGTTTCGATCACCTCCACTACCTTAAAGTCAACTCGATAAAGTTTAGGATTTTCTACTACGACACTTTCACGACTTGAGTTATGCAATCGTTTAAACCTTTTGAGTCGTCACCGGTGTCCTGACCTTTTTCAGTCAAAAGTAAGGTAAGGGTTTCTTTCCGTTACGGTTTCTTACGAGTTTGATGGTGTGTCAACGTAAGTAGAGTGTGTGATCATTTCATTACGAGTTTTAAGAGGTTCGGTCCGAAGTCGTTATGCACTTGGCACTTGAAGGACTACAAGTTCGACCTAAATCTTTTCCGTCTCCTTAGTCTCTAGTTTAACGGTTGTAGACGACCTAATAGCTTTTTCGTTCTCTCAAGGTCTTTTTGTAGATGAAGACGAAATAACTGATACGGTTTCGGAAACTGACACACCTAGTATTGTTTGACACCTTTTAAGACTTTCTCTACCCTTGTGGTCTGGTGGACTGGACGAACGACTCTTTGGACATACGTCCAGTTCTTCGTTGTCAATCTTCACCTGTACCTTGTTGTCCGACCAAGGTTTATACCTTTCCTCATTACAGTTCCGAGACATGACAGTGGGACGAATAAATTGAATTTATACGTCTCATGTAGTACTCTTTACGACCTGACCTACTTCGTGTTCGACTTTAGTTCTAACGAACCTCTTTATAGTTACTGGAGTCTATACGTCAACTGTAGTGGGAATACCGTCTTTCACTTCTTCTTGAACACTCGGAGAACTACTTTCACTTTCTCCTCTCAAATTTTCAACCGAATTTAGAGTTGAAAGTCTTTTGAACCTAGTACCGTAGACCAGGGTAGTGAAGTACAGTTTATCTACCCCTTTGTCACCTTTGCACTGTCTGAATTAAAACCCCCGAGACTTTAGAGACGTCTACCACTGACGTCGGTACTTTAATTTTCTGTGAATGAGGAACCTTCCTTTGAATACTGGTTGGATCTGTCGTATAATTTTTCGTCTCTGTAATGAAACGGTTGTTTCCAGGCAGATCAGTTCCGATACCAAAAGGGTAATCAGTACATACCTACACTCTCAACCTGATATTTCTTTCGACTCGTGGTTTCTTGACTACTAAAAGTTGATACCATAACCTCTTCTGAGAACCCTCAGGGAACCTGACGTTCCTCTAGGTTGGTCAGGTAGGATTTCCTTTAGTCAGGACTTATAAGTAACCGTCCTGACTACGACTTCGACTTTGAGGTTATGAAACCGGTGCACTACACTTCTTGACTGAGTAACATTTTCTGAGACTACGACCCTTTCTAACTTCCACCCTCCTCTTCCCCTACTGTCTCCTACTCTACCAACCTACCATAGTGACTGACATACCTGTACTCAAACTCGTTCGAGACCCTCAACCACTACCTGTCCCTCTGGACCACACGACGTCAGGTACCCCAGCGTTTCTCAGTCTGTACTGACTCGCTGACTTGACTTGACTTGACTAGTTGTACTGAATAGCGATCACCACAATTAGAACTGGTGGACAAGTTCTGTCATAAACACTCCAAAGAGGTGACATTGTAATAGGGGGGAGTAGGGTGGGTAGAGTATGAGATAGGACACCTTCGTTCAGTGAGGGAAAAACATCGGGAGTGAACGTTCCACTCATCAATGTGACGTAACTTAGTTTCCCCTTCATAGATACATTTACTCAATCTTAAAACGTGTCCTCTAAACAGAGAAGAGAGTATAACTAAATAAGTAACAAGTCAATGTAGTCATACCTGAGGATATATAAATAATGTTTGTGAATCTAAAAATATTATTAGACCCATCTCACGAATACCGTAGATCACCCGTCTCTGGTCCCTACGACCAGGACATAATGTGTTCTGTCTGGAGGTGTTGTTTCTCAACAGACTAGGGTTTATAGATATCGTGGTACCAATTCTTTGGGGTGAAAGCTCAGGACCTACAAGATAGGACGATCTCTAACGTATACCTTTATGTCCAAATTTTAGTATTAACTTCAGTTACTTATTTTCAACATAAAAGTCTCTTGAAGTAACCTTATGTATTTTACTTACTAAGAAAACCACAATATTTCTGCATTTATTTTCCGAATCAGAGAGATCCAACACGAGTTTTACTCGACCTTTGAATTTCGTCGATGGGTCTGATAAATTTAGGTCTCCATATCACTGAGTTATCAGGTGTATCTATCACACGTAACTTACTTAAATGGCTTATAAATGAATCGTGACTACATACTCAAGACCCTTAGTTCTCTACGAAACCTTACTCGGACCTCTACCCTTCCAATTTGTACCATATTACGTGTCCTGTTCGAGGAGACAGGTACCTTAAAAGATCTGGTCTTATGACCTCACCCATCGGAAAGGGAAGAGGCCCCGAGAAGGGTTGGGTTCCTAGTTTGGGTCCAGAGAGTGTAACGTCCACCTAAGAAGTGGTAGACTCGGTGGTCTCTTCGGGTTTATTTCTTAATAGGTCGAAGTTTACGGTTATCACGGTTCCAACTCTTTGAGACCTGATCTTCCCTTTTGTTGTTAGAAAGTTGAACTAGTTTAACTAAAGAGTGTCTCCCACCACATTAATAGAACCTATAGAGAAAATATTAACACACACATACAAAGTGGTCGGAGAAACAGGTCTACTGACGACCACGACTTTCGGTAAAGTCTCGTATCCACGCAGACTTATTTTAGTTTGAAGAATACGACCGGATATTTTGACTTTTTTAGTCCGGGAGGGGTGGAAAGACAGAAGAAAGGTACGAGAATACGGGAACCAAGAGAACTAGGTAGGTTGACATCTTCCACGTTCGGGGTAGACTGAAATTTTGGAAACATGAAGTATTACGAAGACGGACCTGGTGATGACAGACTCTGAATTCGTACCGAACGAAAGAAGTAGTAAGGGTAGAGTTGAGTTTGTAGTGGAAGAGTCATTTCAAAAGAAAAAGAAAGAAGGAAAAAAAAATTATACCTGGTAAAAATTTCAAACATAACTTAAACAATGTTATAACGAAGACATAATATAAAACCATAAAACCGGTACTCCGTACATCCTAGAATCAATCGAGGGACTGGTATCTAACTTGGGTGTGGGAGACGTAACCTTCCGTTTCAGAATTTGGTCGCCTGGTGGTCCCTTCAGGAATCCTGAGTTATGAAGGTGACGGTACCCGGTCCTAAACTAACGTCCAGTCCCTTGATTCTAGGGTGTTGGGCTTGTTACACCGACTTTTTTTTACTTTAATATGTAATACACTGGAAAACACAGACCGGAGAAAGTGAACCGTACGATAAAAATTCCAAGTAGGTAATACATAGTGTACAGTCACAAAGTGAGTAAAAATACTGGTTTATTATAAGGTAACATACCAATATGGTATAAACAAATAGGTAAGTATTCTACTACCTAGAGACCCCACAAAGGTGAAAAACCTGATATTACTTATCACAATGAACTTGCATTCAACAAGGATATAACAAACTAATGGACAAAGGTTAATAAACCCCATTTACGGATCACCACCCTAACGACCTAATGTACCATTAAGATATGAATAGAAAAACTCCTTGACGACTTAACAAAAGATGTCGATATGGTAAAACGTAAGGGTGATTGTCATACTCTCCCAAAGTTAAAGAGGAAAAAACAAAAGGAAAAAATTTTTATCGGAGGAATCACTTACACTTCACCATGGAGTCACATCAAAGTTAAATGTAAGGGATTACTGATTACACCGACTCGTAGAACAGGACACAAATAACATGCAAAAGGTACGTCTAATAAAGACTGACACCTCATAAAGACTTGAAAATGTCAAAGAAAATATATCACACTGCCTGAAGGGACCACCGAGTCTGTCATTTCGCAGACAGATGTTACGCCCTCTGGGCCCAAGCTAGAGACCCAACCCTTCTAGGGGACCTCTTCCTTTACAGTTAGGTGAGGTCCTGATAACGGGCCTTTTAGGGTACCTGTCTCCTCGGACCATCAGATGTCAGGTACCGTAACGTTTCTCAGCCTGTACTGACTCCCTGAAGTGAATATATCACATCTTCTGTCTTTCTAGTCTTCGTTTGTCCTTGTTCTCTTGATCACAATATTTTAATATAAACCGTTTATGGGGTTTACAGAAAGAACGTAGTTGAGGGCTCTTAAAGTGTAAAAGGTATTGTGACCTTTCAAGGGAAGACTATAGTCCATAATGGTCGGAACTTATAAACGACTATGTCAATTTACTGTAACGTCCTTACAGTATTTTTACTGTCTGTCCTTTATACCTTCCGTAGATATCTACCCCGTTCGGTAGTTGAGGTACGGAGGTAACCCATTCCTTCTCCAACGTTAGACTTCACCTGGAAACATTTCATATAACTGGTGTAAGTCTATTCGTCCTCTTCCGTTACCGTGGGGTGAGGTCATGAGAACGGACCTTTTAGGGTACCTGCCTCCTCGGACCACCCGTCGTCAGGTACCCCAGCGATTCTCAGCCTGTACTGACTCGCTGAAGTGAAAGTCAAAAGTGAAAGTACGTAACCTCTTCCTTTATCGTTCGGTGAGGTCACAAGAACGGACCTCTTAGGGTCCCTACCCCCTCGGACCACCCGACGGCAGATACCCCAGCGTGTCTCAGTCTGTGCTGACTTCGCTGAATTGTCGTCGTCGTCTATTAGTTGTTTGTGTAACCTTCTCAAACAAAGAAAGGGAATTGCTTAATCTAATCCCTCGTCTTTACTAGAAAAGGGAGTTTTAAAGGTGAACGAAAGAGTCTGTGCAAGGTGTATTTAACTTATCTGGTGTAAAAGAACGATAAATTTTTTTTTACATAAGGACTAAATTTTTTTCTTTTGACTCGTTTAGTCCCGTGAAATTATTTACACCAATACCTTTGTATTGGAAAGGTTAAACGAAGTTTATAGTTTACTGGTGTCTTACCAGTTTATATGTATATATATATATATATATATATATATATATATCTCTCTCTCTCTCTCTCTCTCTCTCTCTCTCTCTCTCTTACTCTCTCGTTCGCTCACTCGAATAACAATCTAGTAGTTTGGAGACCGTTTAACTATACTCCATCCGTTACATCGTTTTGTCCTTCCCGAAACTCGGGTCAGTCCTCTAGGTACAAGACCAGAGATCAAGACTTTGTTGATCAAAATATTGGAACCTATTCAATTTGAGCACTTCGGGGTCGAAGGAGTAAACATTTCTTTGTTCACTAACATGAGATCTAATCGGAAGTTCAGGTAATCTCGAGATTTTAGGACGAACTTTTCAAGTACACCATACGATTTAAAGTCTTCGTTATGTATGAGAAAAATACAAACGTACACATTTTTAATTTTGACAACGGAGTCAAGTTTGGACATAGTTGTCTTTTTCAATTTTTCCTTTTATTTATTCCGGATCCCTGTGTCCGAAACTCCAAGGTCTCGGTGTCAGAAGAAACCGATGAAAGATGCACACTACTAGACAGGAGATGGGACTCCAAAGAATTAGACGCAAAACGTTACACACAGTATCTACAAACAAATAGTTTGTATTGACTGAGTGTGTCCTGTATCATGAGAAAGGATTAGTCACCGAGTTTATAAAGAGTAGAGGACTTGAAAAGGTCAGAATTTAAGACCAGACTTTACTCCTATGATACTGAAAGTGAATTAGACTACTACGTAAAATAACAACGTCCTTCTATGACCCAAAGTTTTACAAAAGGGGGTGGGGGAAGTAAACATCCTTTTGTAATGTACTTTACCATTCCACTAAGACAAGACAGTGGGTATCTCAGAGAAAGGTCCGTGTTTTGGACCCCTCGAGACCCGGTAAAGTAACGGTAACGGTCCTCTCATGTTGATCGTTGAAATCAGGGACTACTTCTTAGGTCTCGAATACTAGAGAGACCCTTCCCAACACAATGTAAATCCATGTCATATCATACTTCAACAAACATTAGAACCCTAATTGTATTTCGGTCACCTTCCCTTTCCCACTTCGATCAGTAGAGTCTACTCTCTTCGACTGCACCAGAAACGTAATCGTAAATAAAGGTTAAGCCTTCTACAAGAGTGTACTTTTTGACAGGATCTATTCTATTTCCGAGATAGTTTTAAATACTAGTCTCTTGAGATAGTCTTTTGACTAGACAAGACGTGATAGAATTCTGAGTAAAAAGTATATAAATAATGGAGAACCGATAAAGAAAATACAAGTAAATGTCCACATGTAACGTAGTCACGAAAAGAACCAAAAGACATAAACCAGAAAATCGGGATCTAGTCGAACACATAAAGGGTTTTTCGTCGTCGAAGACGTTTTACGACCGTTTGTCCCACCTCATACCCCACACTTCCTCCCTTTACACTAACTTCGACTTTCCTTGAAAATGTCAATCACACAAGACAAGTTGATTCGATAGAGAGGGAGCTGGAAAAAAGAGGTCATCTTACAATTTTATAACATGAGGACGGTTTTTTAAAGGATTTGAGTTAAGGATGTGTTTTCTTTGCTAGAGAGATAGGACTTGATTCGACATAAATAAAACAAACACAGAATAAAGTTCTTAGTAATATAAAATAAATTAAATTTTAATGGAAACGCTAAAATGTCGTCTTTTCATGTATATAAACAAAAGGATAACCCCAGATAACTATTTACCCTGATAGTAATGTTTAGTAACAAAAGTTAAAGAAAAATTTTAGTCTCCTCTTAACAATACCACTACACTCAGTTAATGGAACTTTACGTAGTAAACTAAGTTATTCAGATATAGATCCTCAATAAGATTGTTTTATTAATCCTTCTGTTTACATACAGGTTCTTACAAGTGTTGTTGTAGTAAATATCATGACCCTTTTAAATTTTTGGTTGTATTTACAGACCGTTTCTTATCCAATAATCAATTTATTTAATACTGAGAGTATACGATCTTGTCATACGTTAGGATTTATAATAAAAATTTATTAAAATCGTTTACCCCCTCTCGAGCACAGTATACAGTTCACTTTTTTCGTGTGTCATAGGTTAAAACCTTCTTTGTACGTATTCTGTTTTGACTATTTATATATAGTTTTATAATTGTCACCAAGAGGGTCCCGTCATCTTAACACCTTAATTTGTCGTAAGAAGTATGTAAAAACCACAAAAGGATATAAAAGATACTACTTATCAGTAATGTAAGTATCTTTTTATGTTTATCAATGGTTTGTAAAATTACTTTCGGTTAATTTGTTGTTACTCTACCGTAATGGATAGTCTAACCGTTCTAAAAATTTCTAACTATGATAAGTTACAAAAGTTCTTATATTCTTTTTACAATGAGAATATGTGAGATTTATCCTCATAATTAAGTAGACCGGGAAAACTTTCTGTTAAACTGTCATAGAAAATTTTAAATCTTACGTGTATGAGAAACTGGGTCTTAGTAAAGGTGAATATCCCTAGATGACATCTCTATGAATCTGTTTATGTGTGTCGATATACGTAACCCTATAATTAACCGTATAACACTTTTAATCTCTTTTTAGGACTGACATGTAGTCATCGGGAAACCGATTGGGTAATACCATATAGGTATGATACCTTATGACACATTGTCACTTTTTTCCTACTCCACATTAAGAAATCTATAGATAGATGTGTGTTTATATTTCTGTACCCTATTACAAATACTACATACTAATTTACGTATTTCCGTTAGACATCTCGTTATACGTATTAGAGTAAAACTTTTTTATTCATATACTTACATGGACACGGGTTGTTTGTAAGCCTTACTATATATGGTCTAATAAGTATCAATAGAGTCTCTAAGACAATGAAGTATGTGAACTTGGTTTCTTCACTTGTTAGTGAAGCAAACATTTTTATTATTATTATTATTATTTCTCTGTTAGTCACCTTTTACTCCGAACGACACACTTTTAGACTAAATAATTATCGGAAAGTCCTTACATAATGTCACCATATGTCGATGATTCTCAAACCGGTGGAATTAGATCCCGGATTAGACATGGTACCGAGTTATTTCTCTGTCTTATCAGAATCCCTTTCTTAACTAAGTATTTGACTAGATCTGAAGGTATGGACTTTAAAAGGGTCACCGATGTTTCAGTCTAAACAACTTAAGAAAGTATTTATGGTAACTTCACTCGAACGTCTCTCAACTCCAATCGGTCACTACAACTTTAAACGGAAGTATCCACCTAATCTATGTATAGTATCGATTTTTACTGAGAAGATTGGATACTCAATTTATAAATTTTTTTTTAAGATACACAAGTGGAAGTTCCATAAACGAAATTTAAAGGAAAGTATTCTCCCTAAAAGGGACCCAGACTATATCTTCATCCTACAAGGGTTTACTCTGAAACAAAGAGAAGATCTATCCAAATACACTATTACTCTACCTGTAACCTTCAAAATGAATAAGCTAGTATACATATAAAGGAGACCTTATTTTTATCATAGGTGGAGTATCCGAGTAACCCTTCCATTTTACTTTATTGTGTACGTCACAAACACCGTCGTGGACCATGTATGATCCATGTATGATCCATGAGTTATCGACCACCGGTAGTAATAGGTTGGTGAAAAGATAAACTTATTATTATTGAACCGGACTTGGTCCACGATATATATCAGGCTCACTTCCTCTGTCAAAAGAATATCATAAAATCAAACTTCTTCTTAACGAAACTTACCTTCAAACGGTCAAATTCGTCTCACTTATAGGTCCATATTTCTACCCCGAACAGGTAAAGTGTCTTTCGTAATCGTTTCCGTGTAAATCTCCTGACTTTTCTTACCTTCGACCGAAATCCAGTCTCTCACTAAATCACTTACTTTCACTTCTACCACCAACATCTAGTGGAGTTTTCCCTAAATCGGGAACCGAAATTTCTTTCAGTGAGTTATTCATCCTATTAGACCTCTTTCTGACCACCTCATATTACCTTCCTATACTCAAAACCATGATCGAAAAAAAGGTTTAGACATTTTACTCCAGATTCAACCATTACTTATCGGGGTAAAAGATATACGAACAGTAGTCAAGTCAAGTCATCGAGTCAGGACAGGTTGAGACGTTGGGGTACCTGACGTCGTGTGGTCCAGAGGGACAGGTAGTGGTTGAGGGCCTCAAATGAGTTTGAGGAGAGGTAACTCAACCACTACGGTAGGTTGGTAGAGTAGGAGACAGTAGGGGAAGAGGAGGATGGAAGTTAGAAAAGGTCGTAGTCCCAGAAAATGTTACTCAGTCAAGAAGTGTAGTGCACCGGTTTCATGACCTCAAAGTCGAAGTCGTAGTCAGGACGGTCACTTATAAGTCCTGACTAAAGGAAGTCCTACCTGACCAACCTAGAGGAACGTCAGGTTTCCTGAGAGTTCTCAGAAGAGGTTGTGGTGTCAACTTTTCGTAGTCAAAAAACCATGAGTCGAAAGAAATATCAGGTTGAGAGTGTAGGTATGTACTGATTACCCTTTTGGTATCGAAACTGATCTGCCTGGAAACAACCGTTTCATTACAGAGACGAAAAATTTGACGACAGATCCAACCAGTATCGAAAAGAAGGTTCCTCGTTCGTAGAAAATTAAAGTACCGACGTCAGTGGTAGACGTCACTAAAACCTTGCGGGGTTTTATTTCAGACAGTGACAAAGGTAACAAAGGGGTAGATAAACTGTACTTCACTACCCTGGTCTACGGTACTAGGTTCAAAAGACTTTCAACTCAAAATTTGGTTCAAAAAGTGAGAGGAGAAAGTGAAAGTAGTTCTCCGAGAAATCAAGAAGAAGTGAAAGACGGTATTTCCACCACAGTAGACGTATAGACTTCGATAACTATAAAGAGGACCGTTAGAACTAAGGGCAAACACGAAGTAGGTCAGGTCGTAAAGAGTACTACATGAGACGTATATTTAATTTATTCGTCCCACTGTCACATGTCGGAACTGTATGAGGAAAGGGCTGAACCTTAGTCAGACAACAAGGTACAGGTCAAAATTGACAACGAAGAACTGGACGTATGTCTAAAGAGTCCTCCGTCCAGTCCACTGGACCATAAGGGTAGAGAGAGTCTTAAAAAGTCAAACAACACTAAGTGTGACAGTTTCCGAAACCGTATCAGTTATTTCGTCTTTATCTACAAAAAGACCTTGAGAGAACGAAAAAGTTACTAGGTCGTCTACAACCGTTAAACTAGAGACCAAGGAGACGGAAAAGATTTCGGTCGAATTTGTAGATCTTCAAGTACCAAGTGTATGACAACTTCGGACCGAACCTCTTAAAACTCGTAACGAAATGATCACACACTCTACTCATGTCAACACGTCATCAAACTTATAAGAAATCGTAACGGAAAGAAACCCTTACCTTACTTTTGACTGGAAAAGGTCAAGACACCGGTGACGACTCAAAAGGTTTACACGACCGTATAACTCACGTCGTGAAAGTGTCGTAGTAGAAAATCCTAAACTTTATCGAGTTGACCTTAAGGTAGTGGAGGTGATCGAAACAAACATCACTACGAAGGATTCCAGGTGAACTGAAGCGTAAGGTCCTATAGACCGAGATCCACTCACTAGTGTGGTAGTACTAATAGATCCACTACTTCTAGAAAAAAACATATCAAGAAGACACATAAGAACAGTGGAGAAGAATTATAGAAGACGAAGACAATCCAGGTATGGTAAAGACAGGAAATAGCTCGGGTAGAAACGTACTTTAAAAGGGAACCATAGAGATTAAAAGAACGAACGGCACCAAAGAACGAAGAACCAAATACGAACAGTATTTGGTCTGTAAAATACTAGTAGGAAAGTAAATCGGGAGGGAGTCTTTTCGGACACCATGGTATTACTTACACCATAGTAATAATAGGAACTGAATGTCTACTCGTCCGACAACGAGTCTTCTCCAATACGTTGAACAGATCCCCCCAGATTCAGGTTTCGGGTATCAAAGAGAGGACGAGGAGATACACTGGAGGACTGAGGTCATCAGTTACTAAGGGTCATTTCCTGTAATTTCTTTTTTGTAAACAAATCAATACAAACGGGCACGACCGGAAGTAACGACATACCCAAAAAGAGATCAACGTCGCTCAACCCTGCCCCCCCACCGATAAGAAGAAACACCACGTGTCCGAAGAGTAACGTCACCGAAGAGAACAACGTCTCGTACCCGAGATCCCGAAGTCATCAACACCGAGGACCCGAGATCTCGTGTCTGATATCAACACCACGTACCCCAAATCGACGACACACCGTACACTCTAGGACGTCCTGGTCTCTAGTTTTGACACGGAGGACGTAACCGTCCGTCTAATAAATGGTGACTCGGTGGTCCCTTTGGGGTTCATTTCCTTTTGGACCTGAGCACAAAATTCTTACCCATTTCTTTAGTTTAGAAGAACGTACACGTTTCCTTTCCTTTTATTTCTAAATTTCGCTCAATTCTATAACTACTGGAAAACATGTGTGACGATATAAGTTTTACCTATTGGTTGTTCCTGGATGACATATCGTGTCTTGAGATGAGGTACAATACACCGTTGGGTCGACCCTCCTCCCGAATCCCCTCTTACCTATATACATATACATATATATACCGACTCAGGGATGTGACAAATGGACTTTACTGGTGTTATAAGAATTAACCGATATGGGGTTATGTTTTACTTTTCAAATTTGAAACTTCTTCATTTATTTTATTTTTCCTTTTAAGATTTTTTTCTTTTTTCTATAACTGCTGGAAAGGGAGATTGTAATGATCCGATCTTAGTGATGTCTTTTACCCGTTTGATATTTTTTCCATGGAAAAACGTCTAAACTCCTGATGGTGACGTGTAAGTTAAACGGAGACCTGAATACCTATTTGTATTTATAAAACAAGGAAAAAAGAAAGAAAAACCCTTCCAACGTTTTCGTTAAACGATCCTATGACGTCTCCTAAAATAGATCTCCCCTATCTTAAGTAAAAATTCTTCTGTCTCAATTACTCTCTGTATCTTCAGTTTAAAGTAATTTTGGAACGACCCTAAACCAAACCTGACCTGCTAGATATGTCTACTTAAACCCTTCTTAACCCAGAAATGACTCAAAAGGGTAGGTCTACTCAAGTTATAGAAAGGTAAACAAAACAGAAAAGTTAATCAAATTTTCGGTCACCTTACATGATTTCATTGTTCTTTAACACCAGACTATCTATTTTCTCAACAAAGAGTTTTTTACTATAATTTAGATCGATGCTACCGTTACCAGTAAAAACTTTCCTAATCGAATCCAATAATAAATACAAGTGTCAATCTAGTCGAAGACAGATCCAAAGACTAAAGTGGTCAACAAAGTCTGTGCGGTGACTTCTGTTATAAACCGAACCAATAACCCAGATTTTTTATATTCCAGAGTACTTACTGTTTCGTATTGTAGTGAACCGATACGTTTATAATAATATTTCAGGACGACGAACATCACTCTGGTTTTTCCTTTAATAATAAAATGTTTGTACACTTCATACAAATTGTACGTTTCCGAACAATGTGTCAGTTGCTTCTTGTCAACAAAAGACGGGAAGGTATTTATTGATTACGGTTCTCGTCGGACCGATAGACAAAGTCGAAGAACAATGTCCTCTCATTTTACCCGTTCCAGATTTATAGTCATGGACGATTGTCTCGATAGGACATTCGACAAACGGAAGTCAAATTAAAGGTACGAAAGTCACGAAAAAATACAACATACAACTTAGACAGTTAACGTGACATGTAAAAGGATTGAAAAGAGGTACAAGAATACAAAGAGAGAAGACAAAGATTAACCTAACCAACAGGACCCATTTTGAATAATGGATCCTTCGGACTACATCACGTTCGTGGGACCAGATCCTTAACATTAACACTACCCTTTAGGTCCGAGACGATGACCAATCAACATACAGATCTGTTCAGCAAATTGGACGTAGACAAAGAGACAGACATTTTATCCCTATTATTAGGGTACAGAAGGTTTGATCATTTGTCACTACGTTTACAAGAAAGATTTTACAGTCTGTCCACCGAACCCCCTACAAAACGAAGACCCATCATGTGAAGATCTCCCAAAGACTACTGTTCTTTAATTCGTTTCAAATAAAACTGGAACTTTTTCACTTTTTTCTCGTCGATCTTTGACACACCTATATGAACCAAAGGAAAAACCTCTAGAAGATAGGAGAAGCAGGACTCACACCAATTGATCTTTCCTTTTCCACTCTTTTCCGTCTACTATTTCCATCGGTCTTGACAATCGTACCTACTGATCGTACACTATTTCTAGAACTTTTGTGTCGATCAAAGAACCAGACTATTTATAGAGATATAGACATAAATGTCTGTACGAATATGTATCCATACATGTACGTGTCTAAGTATGTATGTTTGTTTTTAACTATCGAAGTCCGAGAAAGGAAATGTGGAAGATTTCGACCTCCTTGTAATCGTTGGACACGACTGAGTCACAAGTCTTTTTTAATGGGTTAACTTTTTAAGACCCGATTTACGGACGATCTTAGGGTACTTGCCTCCTCGGACCATCCGACGTCAGGTACCCCAGCCCTTCTCAGCCTGTGCTGACTGGCTGAAGTGAAAGTGAAAAGTGAAAGTACGTAACCTCTTCCTTTACCGTTGGGTGAGACCACAAGAACGGACCTCTTAGGGTCCCTGTCCCTTCGGACCACCCGACGGTAGAGACCCTAGTGTGTCTCAACCTGTCCTGACTTCGCTGAATCGTCGTCATCGTCGTTTCCTTTGACTGTTTTCATATATGAAAGTAATGCTCAAAACAAACAAACAAACAAACAAAGTAAAACCAGACTAAATACACCAGATGACCCAGACAAGAGACACAAAAGTAAGGTAGTGATCTGGGATTCACACAACTTCCGTCCCTACTAGTAAACAAACTAAAGCAAACACAAATGATATGAACTGTCAGGAGACATGCGACAACCACGGGTCACTTAAAATATCTACTGTTTACTAATGAATAAAGACCATAATGTTGTTCTAGAGTATTTATTTGTACTGTTAATTTGAACAACAAACTTCAGGACTTGAAAGATCCAGTCAGAACTTTTTTCAATCTACTGACGGTATCGTTATAAGTATCCGTATAATATATATTCACCCACCCGGACAACTTTTAACCTACTCATTAAGGTGAAGTTTCTTCATTGTATATGTCCGACGTCGAGAGTCGAGAGGTTAACGCCCGAAGGTTGGTGGATCTCACAGTGGTAGACGAATAATTTCTAAGTCTAAAGAGTCAGGGTGAGTCTAGGTCCATAGGTATGAAATTGTTCGTGGGGCCTACTAAGTCTACGTGTGATTTCAGATTCCTGTTGAGATCGGACATTAGACTCAACCGGTGTGTGTGTGTGTGTGTGTGTGTGTGCGTTTGTGTGTACGCAACAATGGAAGGTATTAATATACCCTTTTACTTTTTGTCACTTTACTGTACAGATACGGATCGTTCTTTTCCTTCGATCAAGAGGTAATTTTTAGTCCCTTGACCTTCTTATGACCGTAAAAGAAAGAAACCCACTATTTAAGAACCGTCAAACAACACCGAATAAATGTTAATGCCAGAGAAAACTTCGGGGCTCTGTCAAGCGGTCGTAAAATAAAAATTGTCGTTAAAGAACTTAGAGAACCCTTCTAATAAACATCCTGACCGAGTCTTCGTTGCTAATCCCGGTCATTCTACAGTGTCACGACGCCACTGTAAAGGAATAGCCAACACTCGAGAAAAACGGTACTGTGGTAGCATCTTTGTGTTCCGTATTTCACTTTTGGGACATAAGAACACTATAAAGTATTCACCCCTACCGACCGACATACCCCAGAATTACGCCTCTCCGCGCTATCTCCGCAATCCACCCCGAACCTCCCCGTCCTACAGAATCCGTTTCTTGCAATTCTAAGGAGAGATTTCTCATGTCTTCAGGCTTCTACTCATAGAACTTTCCCGTCGACCTTATACTGGGCTCCCGTTGAAAGTAAGAACCCACCTCAGGACCCTTTCGCTCGGCGTCCATGCCCGCACCCGGGTACCCCATCGAGCGCCTTTAGTCTATTCGAGGCCTTGGAGAGGGTTTGTTCGAGGTAGTGGTCCGCCGCCCACGCCCTCGACCTGGAATTCCGTTCGGGCGCTCCTCGGCAATCGGTTGAGCCAAGGGGGCGTGGAGGGGGGCGGGGGGCGCAAGATTGCCGGGAGCGGCGGGGAGGAAAGCCGACTGCAGCCCCACTCGCCTCCGCCCTCGCACCCACCCGACTCGCCCGGCAGCGGGCGCTAAGCCGGCCGACACGGTGTGGTGGCGCGCGGGGGCGAGGCGGGCGGGGAGGCCCGCGCAGAAAAGGCCCGGGCGCGCCGCGACGCGGAGCGGGGCGGAGGCAACCGGGAGGCCCACGCGCGCGCGACGACGCCGAAAAAGAGGCCGCAGGCGCCGCGCGGGGAGGAGCAGGGTCGCGATCGCCCGTGCGCCGAGGAAAGGCGGCCGAAGACCTCACGGCTCGGGGGCGGCCGACGCTCGTGCGGTGTCCGTCGCGGAGCCCATTCATCGGCATTGGCCTCTCCGAGGCCGGGGCCGTGGGCATGGGGCAACGACACAGGGCCCGGGGGGCGAGACCGGCGCGGTGGTAGGGTGTGGACTCGGGCCTCCTGCACCCGCCCCCACCCCCCCGCAAGGACAAGGGCTTTAGGCAAGCGAAAGAAGGTCTCGGACCCGCTAAATGGGCGGGCGGAGGAGGGCCCGACCGTTCTAAAGGGCTCTACGGCCGTAGTAGAGGAAACGACTCCACACCCCAGAAGCTCTGGGACCAGACGGAGAAGTACGGTGATCGGCGGAGGAGCTCCCGGTCTTCGAGAAGGACTAGCCCCACGATCCGAAACGGTACTGGAAAGGGGTCACTCGTGTGGTCCCTGAGAGGTCTGGAGGTTTGCTGGAAATCCTGCGGGGGCCTGGAGTTGAGGTAAAACAGGCAAAGCTCAGCGAGACACAGACCCTCGAACCCTGAGAAAGACCGAGATCTTCGTAGGCGGGAAGCTTAAACTTCCTACGGGATCCAAGGCTATAGGAGAATCAAAGGATAGAAATCCACCCAATCTTTTGCTGACCAAAGATCGTCTTCGCACGAGAATAAAAAAGGACAGGATGGATAGATGTAGGGACGGGAGGCACCCACGACATATAAATCGTAGTCGAAATAAGTGAAGGAGAAGGAGAGTAAGCTCACGGGATGTCTTTCTTGACACCAGCTACAGATATCGTGTCTCTTTTTAGCTCCTCTTGTACTAAGTGACGGATTGGGGGTAATTCCCCAATGTATAAAATTTATTCTGCAGTAAAGAGGAGAAGTGAGGTCGTAGAGGAGAAAGTTTCCGTAAAAAAAAGGTGAGAGAACTTTACTGAAACGAGATTAGCGAGAAAAGTGCAATCTTCTTAGTTAGTAGCGGGATTCTTTGTTGCCGCTTTACCGTAAATTTACTCAGGGAGACTTTTTCATTCGTCAGACGAGATAACCAATTACCAGATTAGTTGCGGAGTCAATCGAATAAATGTTTTAACTCCCACAACTTGCTTCCAAGGAAGATCATAAAACTAAAATTCTGGACACTTAAGTACGAATCATAACATTGCACAACGTCGCATTCCCTCTAAATTGGACTACTTTAGGTACAAAGGGTCATCAACGAACAGTGTAATCCAAAAGAAAATATAATGAATATTGTTTAGGAAAATTAACGAGAACTACGTATGCAAACATCCGTCTATAGGTTTCTGACATGACAGTTACTCGGATAGTCAATTCTAAACGTATCACACTCCGGAGAAGGAACTTAAGATTTTATCGAGTAGAAAATCTAACTTTTCTTCACACTTTGTGGATTTTGAGGACATTCTTAATTATGGGAGAGACGGTAAAACCGTCTCCTACTTTGTGACTTGACATTGAGAAGAGGGTTGCATCTTATTTTATGGAATAAGACTATCTTCATTAAACTGTGGATTTTTAGGTGTCTTCCACATTACGTTGTTATTTGTAGAACTTATTTAAGTTAAAAAAGGGAATTCGTGGCTAAAATTTTTATTCACTAAGTCTTCTTGTAAAAACTCACAAAACCCATCCCCGTCCTACCCACCTCTTTCCTCTCCGAACGGGTCAAGGCACCCTTCTCTTTACTTAACCCTGAGACCTCTCCGACTACACGTCAAGGTCACCATCGATTTACATATTGGAACTTGTTCAGTGAAATGGAGTGAAGTAAAAACGTAGACATTTTCCCAGAACTACAACAGTCTTATGAGACGTATTCAGGGGATTAAACTGTTATGTATAGATAGTGTCAAACGTAATTCCGACACGGCATTTAGTAATCAATTCAGGATTCAATAAATCTTGTAAGAAGAGTTTCTAGACGAATACGGTCAAGGTCAGATATATACGTATTAAGAATTAAGTAGGTATAGTTTACTTAATGAGACACACTTTCAGATATATAACCCTTCGTAAGATGTTTTCAGTCCATAACAAGTGAAGACGAGCGTTCACTACCCACACGTATGGCGTGAAATAAAAAGAAATTTCCAAGTTCCGAAAATTCTTTAGACATACCCTTACATATGTCTGACGGAACATTGACATTAACCGATCCGTTGAACTTTTCTTACACGTTCGTGGAGTAAGTAAGCAAACAAGGAAGTAAGTTGAATAGAGTAAGGAGGTAGACAGTAAATAAGACACGGTCCGGAGATCCCATACTACCAACTCTTCTGTTAGGAGACGGAGATTCCAAATGAAAATATCAGGTCCTACGTCTGCTACCACCACTCCCAACACCTCTCTATCAAAACACACAGTCAAATAAAAATAATTGTTGTCAGTTTAGTCCCTGTATTTTAGGACCCCTTCAATTCCGAGGTGTCCCCTCCTTCTCTATTAACACAATTGACATCGGACATCTGAGAGAAGAACCACAAGGAAAAGAAAAAAAGAAAGGCAAGGAACTGAAAGTTAATGACTCTGAAATCGTTTTTACTTTCTAAACCAAAAAAAAGTGAGGACGACAACTGACCAAAATATATAAGGAAAGTAAACAAAGAGAAAATCGACAAATTCTATCAACATGTAAGAATATGTTAACATTTTTTGTTATGGGAAATTAAAAGAATCACCATTGCAGACCGTATTGACATCACATTATAGTGTTCCTCTAACTTCGTCCATGTTAGGTAGGTGGACTAAGTCTCTCGAGGTCAAAATGTACGTGAGTGAACGCACACATATGAATCAAGACACCCGAAGAGATATCCGTTATATATATTCGTTATATATCACCATTTCTTAGACGGACGGTCACTTCCTCTGTACCCAAACTAGGGACCCAGTCCTTCTAGGAGACCTCTTCTTCTATCGTTGGGTGAGGTCATAAGAACGGACCTTTTAGGGTACCTGTCTCCTCGGACCGGTCGATGTCAGGTACCCCAACGTTTTCTCAACCCATGTTGAATCGATGATTTGTTGTTGTCAAACAGAGATACGTCACAATCGTGTACATTGGTGGTGGTGTCAGTTCTATGTCTTGTCAAGGTAGTGGGGTTTCCAGAGACTACAGGAAAATATCGGTAGAGTGAGGGAAGGACTGGGGGACCGTTTGGGATTACACAAAGGAAACAGACTAACCACAAAAAAGTGGGTCACACTAACACACCTCTAAGAACGTCCCTTATATAGAACATAGTTATCAAGAAAAGTAAGAACTCAGCATAAGGTACGACACCTACATAATATCAAATTAGTAAGTGGGTAACTTCCTATAGACCAAGAAGGAACATGAAACATTGGGCAATACTTATTTCGAGGATACTTGTCAATACATGACCAAAAACATACTTGTATTTAAAAGTAAAGAGATCCTATTAACGGGTTCTCACGTTAACTACGAACATACCTACAAACCAGAGTATTCCTTGACGGCTTGACGAAAGGTCTCACTGACACGATAAAATATAAGGGAGTCGTTACATACTTACCAAGAGTAGAAACGGTCGTGAACCTCAACAATGATAAAAAATAAAAATCGGCAAGTTATCTATATATATGCCACTATAGAACAGTATCAAAATTAAACGTAAAGGGATTACCGATACTACAACCTGTAGAAAAGTACACGAATAGACGATAGAGACATAAAAGTAGTCACTTTACATACAAGTACAGAAAAGAGGTAAGAGATCAACCTAAAAAAAAAAAATGACAAGACTCTCAAGAAATATATTAAGAGTTATGATCACGAAACAACCGGTGCACCAAACGTTTATAGAAGAGGGTCGGACGTCAAACGTAAAAACAGGAGAAGTATCCGTTCAAAGTGTCTTATTTTCAGAAATTAAAACTACTCCAGGTCAAACGGTTAAAAGGGAGAATACCTATCACACTTCCTTAGAATACATGGAAAAAATAAATTAATATAAGGAACTACAAGACATATTGTAGGTCATAAAGACATTCGTCACACTTGCACAAAAAACGAAACTCGTAAGGACCTCGAGTCTACATAAGAAATTTGTTCACTGGAACTACCGAATCTCACACTTAGGTATGAATGTGTACAAGAGTGACCTAATTTTACCGACGGTAGGAAAACACGGAATTTTTATATTTAAGACAGAACGGTCCGTCAGTGGCATTGTAATTTTAATTATAAAATTTTAATTCATATACGCAGTATACGGTTCCTCTAAAAACCAAAGTGAAAGATTAAAATTTAATAAAACCGTTTTGACACATCAAAGATTAGTTGTAAAGACCATTCATGAGGTTTCTTTTTTTAAACTCAAGAGTAAATTTATATGAAACTTTCAGACGAAGACGTAAAACTCATCACTTCAACGCTTATACTATCTAAATCATCCGAACAAGACGAGTCTTATTACTTATCTTACAACTTAAACAGACAGATCTGACATATAAAAAGAAAATATCATCGATGAATTACAAGTAAAATTAATAGAAACTTTTATTCGTAATCAAAATTCCATCGAATGTTCATGGAATAA
Organism: Capra ibex; assembly: GCA_006410555.1. Taxonomy (NCBI): domain Eukaryota; kingdom Metazoa; phylum Chordata; class Mammalia; order Artiodactyla; family Bovidae; genus Capra; species Capra ibex. Next base: position 28,478,448 of record SJYO01029184.1, read on the forward strand.
GACTTCATGGACATAAGAATGTTCCATCGAATAAGACTTTTTATTTACACGAGTACAAACTCTTGAATGTCCTTTTCGAATCACTAACTAAAAATTCTCATAAGTAAAGACATTCCCCCGTGACTTTAATAATTAACAGGGAAGTCACAGTGTTATAAACGAGTTATTTAAATATCGGTTCTATCACCTAAGGGTCAACCTTCTCCAGTTAGTAACCACACTCTGTCACCACCCATTTCATGATGGACACTGCTTTAGGACGGGTGGTGGACAAAAACATTTATGCAAAGACAACCTTATGTCCGTGTAGGTAAGTAAATACACAACAAACCGACGTAAGTTTTACGTCACAGTCTCAACGTTGTCTCTTGAATTGCCGAGACTTTCAGTTAAATGAGAGACCAGGAAATGTGTTTTTCAAACGGGTCTCTATTTCGTTGGAATATTATTTAATAACTCAGAAATACGAAATTTCTTTTAAATTGTTTACAATGGAACTGAAAATCATGGAAAATCCATATAAAGGTACACCTTTAACACCAAACCTTCTCGCATAAGTAAAAGAAATAACACAGGTTTCCGTGACTAGATCCCCGTCGCAATTCCTTACCTACCTCTCAACCTTTTCGACTAAAAACAGTTCACACCCGATAAAGTCACACTTACAGTCAAACGTCCAAACGATTGACCACTCTAAGTCTTCCTCCGGATAGATCAGCGGTATAGGAGACCTCTAAGACAACACACGGTCTCACCATTACTGTCTCGGTCCATACCGTCAAGACAACGAGGAGGAGGGTTTCAATGACACGAGAAATTTATGTATCGTCAAACTCGGACCGTTCGACTTGAATTCTGACAACCAAATAATAAAACACACGTGTCGAAGGAAAACATTCAATCTTCAAGTATGAAATCAAGAAAATTTACGGGGTGGATGTTCATTCCAACTTTTACCTTTGACTCAAACGTGACAAAGTGACATATAAACCTTTCTCTACCCAGGGACGGAGTGTAGTATGAGGTTTTATTCAATTTCTACATAAAAAAAGTTAGATACATATATAAAATTTTTGAAGACCTTTCGTGTTGTGTGGTATTGTTTAAACTTTTCAGTATACTGTCCGACCTCCCTCCTTTTATTAAAGATATATACGGTACCTTCGAAAATAACTGAAGGTGAATTGACTGGGTGGTATAATTTACTATAAGCAAACAAAACATTTTGTGTCATACTTGACTTGTGAACGATAATCATCTAACCATAGACCATGCGGTCCGAACACTTGGGTGGTCATGTTGTCTAGGAAAACAATGAGTTAATAATACTTAATTTTATTAATTTAATCTTTATACTTAATAATAAAATAATATTAATGACACGAACAAGAACAAAAACATTTATATTTTAAATAAAAGCATATTGAACTATGTTAGACTCATCACTCCTTAACTTCAAGAATGACTTTTAAATGTATACTTTACTATACTACAGACCCTAAAAGAAGTTTAATATGTCTTCAACTCCAAGTCTCACGTATCTCTACACTTTCTTTATTTTAAGTCGTTTATGTCTACTATCAACTTCAACCCCCTATCCAAATAACATTGTTTTGTTTACCACATAAATTACTCAACTACTTTCGTTCAACATTCAATCCACACACATTCTGTTACTATTTTCTAAACATATTTTATATATATATTTAGACTTCCCACGAGGTGATTATCAAGGAACGTTCATAGAAAATTCAAGAAACTTCAAGACGTAATAGATTCTAAAGTCAAATTTAAAGAAATGTCAGTCACCCGGACCTCAATTTCTTTCCAAAACCGGAAGACCGGGAAATAGTTTTTGAACAACTTACTCACATGTAAATGGTGTCTATTTTACTTCTATTTTACTTTACAAACAGTACTCGTATAAAAAAATACTAACAGGTGGAATCAACTGAAACAATTAATCTATTTAGACAAGGTTTATTTTAATCCAATTTTCCAAAGATGATACATTATAGATACGATACATTTCTCGAGGATGTCTAGTTATTTATTTTCCATGGACAATCTTTTTCACCGTCTCCCAACACTAACCGGAAAATGTTTTTTTTCTTTTCTTTAACTTTATTACTAAGTTTTTCTTTTCTACGAGTTGAAGTGAGATCATTAATCCCTTTACTTTTGGTAAAAAAATGGTTTATGTAACCGTTTTTGACATTATAGGTGAAAATCTTTCCTTACCCGTGACAGTATGTGAAATTACTCTCACACTTAACACATCGAAAAACTATCTCACGGTTTTAGGAGAGTAAAAATTTACACGTATATAAAAACTGGGTCATTAAGACATCCTTCGATAAGACCCATTCATAGACGTGTAAACATATTTTTATTTATGTTCTAAACTTTCGTTACTTCGAACCATTGTCACTTTTGAACCGTCGTTGGATTTACAGGTGTTCTTCCCCTTACTGAATTTATTATTGTACGACAAGACACCTTATTATACTTCGATACTTTCCTTTCTTTAGGGAATCTGGATATATTTACCTGTACCCTCAAGTTTTATACAACAATTGTCCACCTCTCTTAATATATTGTGAGGTATATGGTACTAAGGTGGATAGATTTTTCTGTTTTGGAACGGTACGTATACCTATTATGTCTCCACACTGACTAACTATCCGTGGCACGTACCAATAGAGATCCCGTTTTCCCTGACCACAATCTCCTTCCGTAATATCTCTATGAATATCAAAAATGGGATATGTTAAGATATTACGTAAAATTATATACCAATGGGAAAACTATCATCAACATGTCTAAGGAGTATACGTTGTAATGTGTAACTTCCTACAAATGTTACGTCAAAGAAGTAACACGAAATATGTTATTGTAACACGATCTTTACCCCACTCACGGAACATAAATCTCTCATGAATCATGAAATTGGTCTCTTCCGTTACCGTGGGGTGAGGTCATGAGAACGGACCTTTTAGGTTACCTGCCTCCTCGGACCATCCGACGTCAGGTACCCCAGTGATTCTCAGCCCGTGCTGACTCGCTGAAGTGAAAGTCAAAAGTGAAAGTACGTAACCTCTTCCTTTACCGTTGGGTGAGGTCACAAGAACGGACCTCTTAGGGTCCCTGTCTCCTCGGACCACCCGACGGCAGACACCCCAGCGTGTCTCAGTCTGTGCTGACTTCGTTGAGTCGTCATCGTCGTCATCATGAAATTGTTTCCTTCTTGTAATAAAAATTTTGATAAACATAAAAGACTTACAAGACGTGACTTTTATATTCATATTTTTTTCTTATTTTTGCGATATTAGGGTATGGGTCCCTCTAGATAACAGTCGAAAACCCGTGTGCACACGTTTGTATACATAGAAGAAAGATGTTTTCTTCCCAAGAATCACATGTATGACTAAACATTGAAAGAAGGAAATTGACCTGAGACATGTCACTCGTAGAAAGTACTAGCTATTGACACTTATTCACTTTTTCTGTATGATCACCCTTTTTCTTGTTGGTACAGGGTCCATTTACGTCACAAGGTAAATTTTATTGTAAAGACCCTGTTTGATATTAGAAGTTCGTTTCAGTACCGGTGGTTTTCATTTATTGGTTCCTTACTTTTTAAAAAGTTACAATTTGGTCAAGTCAAGACAAAACTTAAATACGTACAATCAATTGAACATCAATGATCATTACTATATATTCATGTCATATAATTTTCCAGTAATCCGTAGAAAACCCACCCCAAACCAAAATTACTTCCAAAATTTTGACTCGAACTTGTCAATAAAACCAAGTTTCTTTTTGGTTGACGAGACTGATTAAAAACCACTCACACACCCGCATCAACACGAGAAAGTGTCGAACATTTTCATTTCTTTTAGACCCACAGACACCGTTGTACTTTGAAACAGATACCATAGAGTCAGATGTCATTTTAACTTGTAATCTTCACACAACGTCCTGGTTCAAACTAACCATATCATACATAAGACGAATATACAGTAGCTCTTCGTAAATAATTCGTGTAGACGATATCCGAGTAATATTGGTGAAGACCCAAATATGACACCCTAAATCTCCACTTTTATGGAATGAAATACTACTTAAGTTATCTCATAAATTGTTTTCTTATAAGATGGAACATCTGTCACCACAATTACACTGTCGGGTCACATCGACGAACATAAAAGTAATGCCGTTAACTTTATCGTAGGGGTAAGAGGTTCCGGAAAGACCTTGACTAAAACGTCGTTCTCCTAAAAAAAAAGTATCCGTAACACTTCAATCTTCTAAAATATCCCCTCATTTTTAGGGTACCGGTCTCCTCGGACCGTCCGTTGTCAGGTACTCCAGCGTCTCAGTCTGTACTGACTCGGTGATTCGCACGTGCGTCTTATCTCACAAGGTTAAAGAGTGTCCACGCACACACTTATATTATCTTATCTACTCTGATAATTGTCTCCATAAACTTTGTAAATACCACCGAAGATCACTAACAATCCTTCAATTCCGTCACCTTCCGTACCACTTTATGGACAAAAGAGAATCCATAAGAGAAATAATGGAAGTTGTACACGGACTTCGTAAGATTATGACAATTTTTTTCTTTACTGTCCCAAAACCTCCTGGTAAAGGGACCCCCATGGGTCCACTACAGTATTTTTTTTCCAGACGTTTTTACCCGTCTCGACGAGGGAGACTTTACCACTAGTAAGTAAAAAGAGTCTTATCTAATCAGTAAAGACGAAAAGTTTACTTGACGTTCGACTTTTGAAGGGTGTCTGTCCTTTGTCTTTGAACCAACTTACTCGAATTTCAAGTCAATACCGAAACCTTTGTCTTCTCTTCTGTGTTGATCGATCGTGATCAAGGAGTACCCTACGTAGGTTCACTTTCCACGAGACAAGAAGTACTGACGACTTCTACCATTGAGCTCTTCATCGAAGTTTCTTATCAACTTTTTGGCATTGAACTGAGTCCCGACCTTGACTCGTCTTGATCGGTATTTATTGACAGTCTACTTACACAAAGTCTGTTTATCTCATCTTTTCTCTTTTCGTCCGGCCCTATTACCAAGAATATGAACCTTGGTGTCTTTGGAAGCTCTAAACCAGTTAACGTCCAATCAGATCTTACCAGATTTCGCAAACTATTTTATAAACCCTGAGGTAGACACGTAAAGGAATGTCTTCATCCAATCTTATAGACACTTCTTTCACTAAAGGTATGAGACCTTTGATCTTTTCCGTCCCTAGTCCGAGTGACAAACCACTTAATATCGCTGGACGTCTACCCTTTCATACATCACAAATAAAGGGAGTCATCTTTCTTTACAGTCATAATCGTATAAGTAAGTTTATATCAATGTACAATATGTAAAAATTCGTTTTACTGACTTGAACCTTCCTATAATATGTTGAGTCTAAAAGGTGGTCTTTAAAACCCTAGGGAAAGGAAGCTAAAACAAAAATCACAGTTCACATTTCCGGTCCTAAAAAGACATTTTCGTCCAAAAATTAAATACGGGAATACATGTAATCAAAATTATAAGAGAACTAGTGGTCCTCTAGCAACTCTTAATTTGACAATTATTCCCTCATCGAAAGAAATCCTTCATAGGGGGGTTTATTAAATGAAGAATGTTCATTAAAATCTTTTCTGTCGACGTTCTACCTTTGGAGGGACCACTTAGAGGTAAGAGACAAAAAATAAGAACAAAACTTTACCTCAAGGGGTTTGAGTGATAAGGTCAGAAAGAAAATCCTGACTCATCTTAACTTAGTCCCTACTACTAAGAGTCGGGACCTTCATGTTTAACAAGTGACGTCAACATTTCTGTGCACGTGATCAGGACGACCGACTGAACTTAGGATCGAGTCATCCCAGGAAAACGTCAGTGACATTCATATTCCTCAGACGTTTCCTTCTGACAAGATGGACCGAGAACCCTCTTATAAGGTCACGAGTCTATCAATGGATTAGAGACAGAATACAGTCGCCATGGGACGTAAACCCGGTAACAAGAAACCAATATACTTTACAAACACACCTCACTAACCGGATATTAACGTTACTATATGTACACCACTTTACCACCTCAACAAGGATTGAGTTGAAAGTCTGGTGACTAGAAAAAGAGTATTTCGGGGGTTGGGAATTGCTAACACCCCACAAAAAAAAAAAAAAAAATTGAAGAATCCCTCTTGCACACAAAGGGACCACCGGATCACCATTTCTTAGACGGACGGTCACGTTCTCTGAGGCCAAGCTAGCGACCCAACCCTTCTAGGGGAGCTCCTCCCGTACCGTTGACTGAGGTCATAAGAACGGACCCTTTAGGGTACCTATCTCCTCGGACCGTCCGATGTCAGGTACCCCAGTGTTTTCAGCCTGTACTGAATCGCCGATTTTTTGTGTTCCTCCTTCACGAAGGATAATCAGAACGAAGATTAACAGGAGTTGACTACTTCTGACAACAGGTGGAGGGAGAGACGGAAACTAACTTCCCGGTACAACGAATCCCGTAACGGGTGTCCTTTCTCCTCCACCTACGATATGATCCCGTACTGGTTTCCTCACCCTCCACCGACACTCGTATCAGAGATCGGTCTTGCAGGGAACTCAAAACTTTTGATCCTTAGCGTTGAGGTCAAATTTTCTGTATAAAATCTTTGGTCGACATCGGATAGCTTAAGGACTTGATTCTCTTATGACTCTTCGGAACGTCACAAATTAGACTACTATAGTGTCAGGAGTCACCTTTAGACGTTTTAACTCAGTTTTAAGAAAAACAGAAGAAGTTTAGACCTTAACAATACTATGTGAATATACAATGAAATTACTGAAACTACTCTACGTACGTTGAGTAAAACTACGTCGATTAAGACCAACTTTCTTAATGAAAAGTTGGGTCTGATCTAAGGAAGTGAGAACGTAACAAAGATCGACAACATTGTGATTCCAGTAAAATAAACAGACTAGAGAAGATCTACAGTATTGTAAAACAGTACTCTAGTACTCTTTACAAAGAAGACGAAACTCTCCTCACTAATCCTTAGACAAATCCTACCTTTTAGATAAGAAGCTAAACAACGGAGATGACGAATGGAGATGGACGACGTACTTTCTTTTAGTTATTACAGAGTTTCGGAGTGTCAATGCATAAACTCAATGTATTTTAACAAGACACCTTCTTAAACAAAACTCAAACCATGAACCGACCGAGACTTCGGTACAAAACGATAACGAACTGGAATTTGTAAAAAAAAGAAAAAAATGACGGTGACGGGGTAACGACTACTTTCTAGTCCTACAACAGATCCACCCGAACCGTGGTCCACGGTTTGGAGTCATGGAAAGAGAAGATAAAAGTCCGTATCGTCGGGACCTTTGGTAGTTTAACTCCACGACCTTCGTAAAACTATTATAGAAAAGAATAAGAAATTTTTAGACCGGGCAGCGACAGTGTGTTGGTAGTCTGGAGTTGTACACACGAATTGCCTCTTGCAAACAAAAGTCTTGGTGGAGACACAACTGGAATCAAAACGAAAACTTCTTCTCATTCGTCACATAACGGGGTACGTCATGTACTCTTTCGTTTGGCGAAAATGACGAGGAGTATAACAAACGTCTACAAACATCCTCCTAACTTAATATTGAATTAAATTTCTACTATATGAAAGCGAATTGTTAAGTTTTTTATTGACGTTTTCCTACAGAATTTCCACCTAATGTAACGTCTATGTCGTCTTTACTTAACGAAATCTCTATTTACCCACTAAAGATGATCATCTTTCATAGTTGTGACAACTTTAACGTCGTTCAAAGAACCGACTGGAAAAATACCCCCGTGTATTATCGGGAAGGAATTCGTGACAAGGTAACTCTACCCTTTCTGAAGACGAGACGAACCCTCAAGAATCACGTGACCACGAAGAAAAATTTAGAAAAAAAACTTTAAGAACAAAACCCAGAGTAGACTTCTTTATGGAATAACTACGTAAAAGTTATGAGTTGATTACTTTGAAGACCCATTGTTTTGGAGTCAACCCACACAAAACGTTACCGTGATTGGATGAGGTTTAAAATGTGAACGGTCTCATCATAATATTGGTCTTTCGACATTGGACAAACATTCTCGACCCATCGTCAGACGTCTACTTTAACTAGGTTTGGAAAATCAAAAGACAAACACATGAAGTCGAGACGTAAAAGAAAAGGAAATAAAGAAAGTCTTGGAGTGAAAGTAGGAAACCGAAACGTATTAAGAAGAACGAGGTTATAAATTTCTAAATTTTTTTTATGTAAAACTCGTTCGGTCGACCAGGGATTCGTCATTGTCCATGTTGACCTATTAAGATCTCCCTTCGATAATCATAATCGAAAAATAATTATTTTCCATTCTACTAGTAGACTAACCCGTGTATCCCAACTCCCAACTGAGGACCCACTAGGAGGAAAGGACAATGTCCATATACAGACGAGAGACACAATCAGAGTACCGGAGAAAAATTTTTTTCAAAATTTTCTAAAGAGACTACACCTATAAAATTTTCAGAAATAACCTAAATAATGTTATAACGAAGACAAAATACAACACCAAAAAACCGGTGCTTTGTACGTCGAGAATCGAGGACCTAGTCTCTAACTTGGACGTGGGGAACGTAACTTTCCGTCTAAGAATTAGTGACCTGGTGGTCCTTCACGGATCAGAATCCAGGAGAATTTTACAATAGATAACTTGTGATTCGAGGTCTTCCTCTCCTCCCGTATCATTTACAAGTGACCTAAAAAGTACTTACTTACGTACAAGTATATGGACATCGACGGACCTTAAACTGTTCATCTTTATGATGTTGATTTTTATAATGTCTTCTTTTCCCAACCCTGAAGGGACCACTAGGTCACTAACTCTTAGACGCACGGTTACGTCCTCTGTACCCAAACTAGAGACCAGACTCTTCTAGGGTGTACGGTACCCCATTGATTCGACCACGCGTTGTTGACGACTCGGACGCTAGATCTCGGAAACTCGGTGTTGATGACTTCGGATACCCGGATCTCCGACATCAGGTACGAGGCGTTGTTCTCTTCGGTGTCGTCATTCAGACACGTGGTGTTGATTTCTCGTCAGGGGTGAGTGACATTGATCTCTTTCGGGCTCCCGTCGTTACTTCTAGGTCACGTCTGTTTTTCATTTATGTAAAAAAAAAAAAAACTTAATTTCCAACAATGACCGACATGAATGAACATTAAGGAAGGGAGTTTACACGAATACCACCAACCAGAAGTCGTTACTACTAATGTTTTAGTTTCTTTTATCTCTGAGTCGGCAAATAAAGGTCGAAGTCACTCAGAAACGGATTATCCCATTGAAGTGAAAGTATAATACTTTCCGTTACGTATACAACAATTCAGAAATATCGAAAACCAACAGTACGATCTTCCGTATGGAAGAAGTTTCGAAGATAGATACTTTCTTCAAACTAAGGTGTTATAATAAGAAATTTACATCCTTAGAAAAATTGGTTTACCTAAAAAAGAAGATCCAAATTTTCCGCACTAGAATTATGTACCAAATAAAAAATTTTATTCATAAAGTACAACCTTATTACAATCTAAATGTTACTTAAACACTTCGATCAAGACTACAAGACCTATAGAAAGGGGGTTGAAGGGGATTCCAATTGTAAAATATATTGTCTGTCACCGTGTCATGAAATGTCGTGTCTTAAACAAACCTAAAGGGATCAAAAAGATGGTTTCAGAACTAAAAAGAAGGACAAGGTCCTAGGTTTTAACAATATGTACAAAGATTCTTTGCACATACCTATTTTTCTGTTTTGTTTCATTCTCATTGGGGGATGGGTCTCTGTAGATAACTCTAAAAATCATATATAGGAAGGTATACGGGGGTTTGAAAAACTTACGGGGATTTTGTGACCCAGAATCTTTTCTGGGACTACGACCTTTTCTAACTCCCGTCCTCCTCTTCCCCTACCGTCTCCTACTCTACCAACCTACCGAAGGGGCTGAGGTACCGGTACTCAAACTCGTTCGAGGTCCTCTATCACTTCTTGTACCTTCGGACCGTACGACGTCAGGTACCCCAGCGGTTCAGTCCGTGCTGACTCACTGACTCGTTGTTGCTGTCTTGTGTCTTACACGGAATATATGACGAAACATTAACGAAAAATGTGAATCATATCGTAAATGAAAAAACCACTTGTACAAGGGTGCAGACGATAAAAAATTATATCAAATTAGATAAGGGATAGGACTCCCAAAAAAAAAAAGTAAGATACACCGAACGTCTTAGAATTAAGGGGTTGGTCCCTAACTTGTGTATAGGAGTCGTCACTTTCGTGGCTCAGGATTGGTGACCTGACGGTCGTTTAAGGGATAGAAATCAATAAAACAAAGATAAATAAACAAGGTAATCGAGAAGTACTAATTTCTCTTTGGCATACATAAGAGTTGGAAAAAGGGGGTTGTTTGGACTCTCTATCCTGTGAGAATAGTCATTGTCACCGAGTGATTTAGTCACTAAGATTTATCCACACATAAACCAACTTGACAAACTTTAACGATAAACCCCCCAATACGTTGTCAAAAAACTGATAGTCGTTAAAATATACCGAGTTGAATTATCAAAAAAAAATCAATTTTTCTTTTAGAAATAAACATAAAACTTTTTAAAGGCTATTTTTAGTACAAGTAAATGATGCTGTTTTATATAAGAAATAAAGATGATTTTCACCAAATTCTCCCTGATTTCTTTTTGACGGTTTTAGTCAAGTACTTTCAAATAAAATTTTACACCCTATTATGATGGATTATCAAAAAATTTATCGAAAGATTCAGTAAGACTAGGGAAAGGAAGGAATAGTGAGGTGAGTCTTAGGGACCGTAGAGTGAGACTCTAAGAGACGTAAATCTTACTATTCGACTGGGACTTTTTAAAGTGGTCCATTTTTACAACTGTTTGGTGGAAGATCCACAGAGACTAATTTTTTTTTTTTTTAGGAATTTTGGATACGGACACAATTATTATATACGTCTCTTGAACTTTAGACCACTTAACGTAGACAGGTAGTCATACGACTTTTATTTGAAGACTCGTAAATTGGATCCGAGACGTTCTACGTCCGATTAACCACCGAGACGGAGGACCAAGGTATAGACATAACCTCTTTCGGTCCCCGTGACCGCGGTGGGTCACCAAGGAACATCTGATCGTCGACTACAACGAGAATTACGACGACGACGACGAATCAGCGAAGTCAGCACAGGCTGAGACACGCTGGGGTATCTGCCGTCGGGTGGTCCGAGGAGACCAGGGACCCTAAGAGGTCCGTTCTCATGACCTCACCGAACGGTAACGGAAGAGGCGAGAATTATGATGAAAGTCAAAAAAAAAGAAAGGACAAAAGGCACAAGTACCAGAGTGGAAGGAAACGAAGAGAGGTAGACACGGTTAACGTGATTACCTAAAGTAAATCGGGTCGACTACTCTTAGCCTCGTCATGGTATTGGTATATTAAAACGACGTTATAGGAATATAGTCATTTCCGAAACCTTATACTCTGTACTTTAGTATCTACATTTGTAGGACTTGTCTGACAATGAACGAGACGAACACTTTAGTAATAAGGATGGGTCTTACCGGTATTCGAAACATAAGATGGTCTTACACCGTACAGAGTACAAATTAAAGTTTGAAGAGTTATCTACTCTCCTTCATAAGGATATGTAGAGTCTATGCTTCTCCGCATGTAAAGACGGATCTCACTTTCTAAATTCACCCTTAAGTAAGAAATCAGAGGAAGGAGAAATCGCACTGAACAACAAAGTCATGTCTTGACGAAACGTTCGTGGATCACACATGGACATGACACGACCCAAGAGCCCTAATATCGTCACTACCTCTGTCTGCACTGAAAACAGAAATTTCTCGAATATCGGGTCGACCCCTTGTCTTTGAACTTGTACAAATCCACAACACGCTATACTCGTGACCCTTCTGTTTGTCGTCTCCGTGGACTGTATTTCACCCCTCCAGTTCCTTCCGAAAAATCTTCACAGTAAATTTGATTCTGGATTTCCTTCGGTTCTTTTCCCTCTTCTCTTACAAGAACCGTTTCTCTTTTCGTACACGATCTACGTCTCCACTCTCTAATTCGAACCACGAAAACTCTTGGATTTTCTTCAAGCACTACCGACCTCGACACTCTAGTCGAGTAAAGTCGAAGTGTCGTCAGGGTCCTCCATCCTCGTAATAAGGGAGGTAAAGTCCCAACACCGTTTACTCCGCGTCTCCCATGTATTGAACGGACTCCAGTGAGTTGAGATCATTCACCGTGGTGGTCCTTGACCTGGGTCCGGCCGACCGAGGTCGTGAAACCAAGTGTTAACGGGAGTAGTCCCGCCACACAACACACATGACCTCGAAGTGACAGCTTCGTATCGTGGAATCGGAAAAGTAGACACCAGAAAAAAAAAAAAAAAAGACTACCCGGTTTAATTTATTTTAGAAAGAATCATTCGACTTATAATCCGACAGGACCTATGTCGGAGAAGGTTCTTGACTTCGAATATTTGTCCACTTTTTAAGGAATTCGAATGTCGTAGACCCAGTCGGACCTTACAGAGGACAACCGAAATCAGAAAATAGTGACCCTTAGTTTATGGAGTAAGCTATACGTCGAGATACCAACGATTGGACATAAAAGGTCTTTTAGAAGTTACCGTTCAATATCAACCAACATAAAAAGTCTTTACTCATAGTCTAAACATAACGGACGTTTCAATCTTAAAAACAAACGAGTCAGGAACCCCAGCGTTTCTCAACCTGTACTGACTCACGGATTCGTGTTTCAACCAAACCGTTATCCAATTAACGGTTTAATTGGATAAACTAAATCCAATCACTTTCCCATTTGTGTTGAAGAATTTATCCTAATATCAGAAATTTTCAGTATTCAATTTTTGGATAAACACCTCCATAAAAGAATGTTACCTAGACTAAATAGGAAATACATGAATTATATGTTCACATACGAAACATTCTACTCCTTAACTGAAGTCAATCTTTAATGGTTAATTTTAGATTCATCTAAAATCTTCAACCTAATATTTATAAACCAACATCTATTTTATAAATTTCAATAGTATTAAACTATAACAACTTTGTGAACCTTATTTTTCAGTACACACACAAATTACCGTGTTTCGACTAATAAAGTAAATGAACGGGTAAACATATACTGACACCCAAGTCAGTCCTGAATCATGTACCTCCACAGAAAGGTCAACACTTCCAACCGAAGACGACTACATCGGTATGTAAGAATGGAACAAGAGACACCCTGGTCTCAATCCCAATAATGACCCAATAGTGATCCCAACAGAGAGGTTTTTTCCTTTTTCCAACCCCGCCCCCCCCCCCGCCCTTTGCTGAGACTATTCTTAAGACCATTCTTAGACCCTGTTGTGTACTGTTCGTCCCTTGTATGTACTCGTTCGACTCTTTACACTAACGGAAAAAAGTGGTCAAGTACCCGTACACTCGAACCAGTGAGTCAACACAGGTCGAGAAACGTTAGGGTACCTCGGGTGGTCCAAGGTTACAGGTACCTTAAAAGGTCCGTTCTTAGGACCTCACCCAACGGTAAAGGAAGAGGTCCCCTAGAGGAGTGGGTCCCAAGTGTGGGAGTAGAGAACATAACTTCCGTCTAAGAAGTGGTCAAGTGTGTCCCGAGTTTAAACACTCGAATCGAAGTCTTCGTGACCGAGTCGAGTCAACTCAATTGGTCGTCGGTGTCTATCGAAAGGGAAATGAAACCTCATTTTTGTAATTAAAAGTTCATTTAATTTTTGTAATTAAAAGTCCATTTAACATATAACGTCGCCCTACAATACGTATCGGCGACACACGGAAAATAGTAAAACTCGTAACACTTGAGTCACGGTGATCCGGGACAGCTCCAATAACATCCTGTGTCAACCTCGACACACCCGGAAATGTCCTTTACTCTAATGAATTACTATGAAAGGACAACGGGCTTTGTAAAACTTTACTTTTGAAACTCCCTTTCTTTACTAAGTTGGGAAAGACGGAAGATGCCGAAAAACTTCAGTCGATCATGTATAATCATTAGACTATAGTGTCAACTAACCTTACAGACTTCGTTCTGTCAGAATCCATTCTACTCTAGGAGATTATAAGACTCGGTGACCAGGGTCTCAAGTCCAACATTTGTTCACCCATGACTACCTCTCAAATGAAGATTTTAGGGGACGGACATAGTAGGGAGGGTAGTGGCACACCTTTCGTTTCTTTCCTATGAGTAAACGACGGAAAACGGACACTACGAAAGTGGACCCCCGTCCGTCCGGAGTTAAGGACAATCCCCCGACTAACTACAATTATAATATAATTAATTATTATATAATCATAATTATATGAACCCGATCGACTTTTTATAACAGAAACACCCCGTCTTCTTACGGTCATACTGAAAGAGTATGGAGAATTTAGAAAACGGTCACAGTGGACCGTAACCTCAAGGACAAACAAAATTATCCTATTCACCCATCTTGACACCCGTAATTCCTTTAATAACTATAAAGGTAGACACGTCTTGGGGAACACTAATAGACCGAAAAACTATAACGGATAAGTGAACGGTCACCCGAAGGGACCACCGAGTCTGCTATTTTTAGACAGACATCACCCCCTCTGGACCCAAGTTAGGGACCCAGTCCTTCCAGCGGACCTCCTCCCTTACCGATGGGGTTGAGGTCATAAGAACGGACCCTTTAGGACACCTGTCTCCTCGGACCATCCGATGTTACATCAATGTCGTTCTTTTTTTTGGGTGAATAAAACGAAGTATCTAGTATAATGTACTCGTTTTCTTCAAAGGAAATGAAACTCAGATCAAATTTTTGACTTCATAGATTAGAAGAGAGATGTCACGTCAATACAGTCGTTTTATCGTAGTGAAGTGGTACAGTTATCCCGGTTTACGGAATACCCGGTACAAGTAACAGTGAATAGTTATTGGTGTATATTTGTCTGTGTGTGATCTTAATTAACTGTGACCACGATATAAAAAATGAATGCATAACTTACTATTTTCATTATACAAGTGACATCGTCAAAATCTTTTACATCCTTTTTCATCCTGTTTTGATTTTTAGTGGACATTAAGATGTTAGGTCTCTACTTATAAAGTCGACCATCACACGTATATAAACCAATTCAAAACAGAATTTGGTCAAAGTGAATAATTATAGAACTGACAAAAAAGTATAGGAATTTTTAGAAACTGTCATGACACAAACTACTGACATCACAATTTAGTACTCCTATGTAGTAATAAAATGGTCAGAGGAAAACCTATACACGACAATAAAGATCAAAAGACAATAAAAATAGTGTCGTCACTGATAACAGATACAAAAAAACACACACACGTAAAGATAAAGGAATCCGATCAGGACCTCTTCCGTTACCGTGGGGTGAGGTCATGAGAACGGACCGTTTAGGGTACCTACCTCCTCGGACCTTCCGACGTCAGGTACCCCAGCGATTCTCAGCCTGTACTGACTCGCTGAAGGGAAAGTGAAAAGTGAAAGTACGTAACCTCTCCCTTTACCGTTGGGAGAGGTCACAAGAACGGACCTCTTAGGATCCCTACCCACTCGGACCACCCGACGGCAGATACCCCAGCGTGTCTCAGTCTGTGCTGACTTCCCCGAATCGTCGTCGGCGTCGTCGTCCGATCAGGATCTTCATCTCTCACTTTAATGGGCCAGTACTCCATACATACTGAATTTCGAAGACTTACGGATAACGGCTTAATGAAAGATATTTTGAACATGGTTAAATGTAAAGACAGTTACCCTATATTTCACGGAAAGACATATGTAAACCGTTGTGACTTGTTAAAAAAATAAGAATTAACCGTGATGAAAGCTGTCTTGAGGTCACGTAAAAAAAAATCGTTTATTTTTAATAAAGACCGTCTTTGTTTTCACCGCGAACGTTATAATACTTGTCATCATGGCGGTCCTTGACCACCGGGGTCTATAAAACTCTCAGTAGTTTTGTCCGGTATAAAATCGAGACTCAGACATAAAGATTTTTATTTAAAAGAAAAGAGTTCACCAAATAGTTAGAGTAGAAATTACATCTTCTTTTACGATTACAAAAAGAAGATTTTACTAACGAAGTACTCATGAATAACAAGTAATGGAATCACGAGACACACACAAATAAATAACTCAGTACAGAAATTTTTGTTTTACATTGGAGACCGTTTTTAATGGGTTCGAAAACCTTTCAAAACTAACAATGTGTCGTCATGAAAGACCAGTTCTAGAGAATTTCATTGTTTATGAAGAAAGTTCATAACAAGTCAAGAAGTAATAAAATTATTTCCGGAACATTTAAGTCTTAATGGGTACATAGTTGTGGGACGAACTCATTCGAACTTTCTTTCTCTACACCATTCAGGTTACAAACTATAATACGTTAATTAAACAAGTTTTGTGAAAATTTAGTCATAACCTTCTACCAACAAAGACTCAGCTCTTCCATTACCGTAGGGTGAGGTCATGAGAACGGACCTTTTAGGGTACCTGCCTCCTCGGACCATCCGACGTCAGGGACCCTAACGACGCTCAGCCTGTGGTGACTCACTGAAGTGAAAGTGAAAAGTGAAAGTACGTAACCTCTTCCTTTACCGTTGGGTGAGGTCACAAGAACCGACCTCTTAGGGTCCCTGCCCCCTCGGACCACCCGACGGCAGATACCCCAGTGTGTCTCTACCTGTGCTGACTTCACTGAATCGTCGTCGTTAAAAGTCGATAATTTTGTCAAGAAGGGGTCACTAACGGAGGATTATCAGTTCGATATAGAATCCACCTAGAATGTTTATCCTAAGAACTATAAACACTGAAATTTTAAAAGAATAAATTTACGTCAACAAGATAACTCTCGTAAATTTCTCTTACACGGAAAGACAGAACTATGACAATTAAAGTAGGATCCATTGGTTTTCCAATCTTTATCACATTAAAAAACGAAAGACTATAAGAGTGTAAAGTAGAATTCTCATTTTGATTAGTTGTGACTAATCTTTTTAAGAATGTAATCGGTATATCCCTTCGTATATTCTCCGAAAGGAATACAAGATCTTTTATCTAGGAGAGAATCGAGGACACTAGTAAACCTTCCCCTCCCTTCTCTCAAAGAAAAATCTCTGATTAATGAGAGTAAAATTCCTCTTCCTTTACCGTTGGGTGAGGTCATAAGAACGGACCTCTTAGGACACCTGTCTCCTCGGCTCTCTCGACGACAGGTATCCCAGCGTGTCTCAGCCTGTACTGACTTCGCTGAATCGTACTTACATACGTAACCTCTTCCTTTACCGTTGGGTGAGGTCACAAGAACGGACCTCGGGTCCCTGTCTCCTCGGACCACCTGACGGCCGATACCCAGCGTGTCTCAGCCTGTGCTGACTTCGCTGAATCGTCGTCGTCTGAGAGTAAAATTTCGGATAAAGTCGAAACCTTCAGACATTGAAACATCCATTCCTTACCATAAATATACGTATATCAAATAGAAGGACAAGGTCCACTCCAGACCATGAATACGACATCCATCTATGAACAGTAAAAATATGTATGTGTATTAAACGTATACACACACTATACGTTTAACATACACACGTACATATATATATATATATATTTCGGTACGATTACTACTTTTACAGACACATATATTAAGTATATTAAATGGTATGATTAATATTCCCCCTTTCAATACATTCTCTTACCCACTATTGTCTTAAGAAGTGATCTCAACTTCATAAAGAGAATTACAAGTTTGACCTGAGACAGAAACTCGAACCCATTTCTGTTACTCATCTCATATTTATTTGTAACGAAGTTTTGACTCTTTTGCTTTGTTTCTTAAATAAGGTCTTATGACGTCTAGATTGATGCATTTCTTTATAAGTAACAACAGTACCTATACGTTAAATATATAACAAGATCGTGACTTTTATTATTAAAGACTGATTGCTCATTTTGTTTCCTAAAAGAGAAACCAATTTTAACTAATAGTAACATAGTAACAAGATTTTATATTACCATCAAAAAACAATATTCATGAAAAGGTTTTATCGACGACTTCAACTATTACATTTTTTTTTTAGGATAGAATTTTTATCAATGATTACTTCACTTTCGACTATAATTTACACTTCTTTTTTTACTGAATTTGGTCGACATAAGAGACTGTCGACAATCAAAGGAAATAGGTAAGGTTGTCTAAAAATTACGAGAAAGTTCGGTTTTATCTACGTCTCTATTATTCTGTGTTAGGAACGGGATATACTGGAAGATAAATACAAATGAATTCACTAATTCTATTTAAGTATTTACCATATTCCACGTCAATTGGATCGTCAAACTGAATTATTAAGAAGATCTTTACATAGGATATCTTCCCGACCGTATTTATATAACAATTCCCACAAATAACGATACAAAGATTACTACTCTTTAATCTTTTAGGGTTTAAGGGTAGTTATCCCTTCTAACCACCTCTTCCGTTACCGTGGGGTGAGGTCATGAGAACGGACCTCTTAGGGTACCTACCTCCTCGGACCATCCGATGTCAGGCACCCCAGCGATTCTCAGCCTGTGTTGACTCGTTGAAGTGAAAGTGAAAAGTGAAAGTACGTAACCTCTTTCTTTACCGTTGGGTGAAGTTATAAGAACGGACCTTTTAGGGTCCCTACCCCCTCGGAGAACCCGACGGCAGATACCCCAGCGTGTCTCAGTCTGTGCTGACTGCACTGAATCGTCGTCGTCGTCCCTTCTAACCATTCTGAATTAAAACTGTACCGGTATGTCACCTTATGGTATATTGACAATTTTTAAATTTTTCGTTATTGTTTCATCATAATATAATATAGATACATGAGACTGTACCTTTCCGTACATTCTCGGTAAAAAATTTTTCTTTCAACGTTCGAACATATCTATCATATTAAGTCAAAAATTTTTAACACACACACATAATCTTATACGAATCTTTTTTCAGGGGTTCCCATAAGTGGTTTGACAATTTCGAGAACAAAGATCTCCTAGCTTACTTTTTCTCAAAGTCAACATAAACTATTAAACATTACAAACAAAAAGTTCATCTAAAAACTCTAGTACTTATAAAATATTTGTGAAAAACCAAAATTGAAAAGGTACTTCGTTGTAATATCAGATACTGATCAGACACTGATCAGATCTCAGACCTTAATGTAGGTATGAGAAAAGTACTATCTAAGACCCATCAAAATGAATCTAATATTGTAAAGAAATTATCAAAATTACAAATGTTTAGTTCACTGGGTGTTAGAATCCTCGTAAATTTCGAGGACCTGGTGAGTATAAGTTCATATAAAAATTTCCCTTTTCTTTTCTAAGATAAGATCGAATCTGAGACTCGTCATGGAGACCACTAAACTGATGGAATACTGACAGTACATCCGGAAAATTTACTCAGTAAAAGAACAAGGAAATCCTAAAACTTTTTAATTTAAAATTCATTCGTTGAAAATAAAGACCTTTGAAACCTTCTATGATTTAGTTTCTTATATGTTGTATTTTAATCATTTCGTACATTTTAAGGGGAAATTAACATGATACGTTAATATCGTCATTATAAACCACGTACAGAACGATTAAAAAGATGTTCATACACGGAAGAGTTTATACATACATATATATATTACTATCTGAGTATGTATGACAAACATGGACACAATAAAAAATAAAGTTGTAGAGACTGGAAATTTTATATACGATCGTACCGTCGAAAGTAGGTAATCATAAACGGCCATATATTTAAAACATGTGTATCTAAATATTTTGTGACAACGAATCCCTTAACAAAACATTCCCTGAAAGGTCCTAAATGAAAATCTAAACCTGTGTTACATGCATCCTGAAACAATTACAAAGGGTGAGAAAGGGCTTTGTAAGAGAAAATTTGATTCTAACCAGGAACTCAGTAATTCCTTTCTTACTAACTAGTACGGACTTTGTAAAGGTAGACTACGATAGTGTAAAAATCATATACCTGAAATGAAATCTTTTTACAAAGGTTTTATAAGTAATCGTCTGATTAAATAAATGTCTTTCCCGTTTTTGATTTGTGTAATTGCCAAACAATACTTCAGACAGAGTTTTGTACTCCAACTTTTGTGACGGAAGATAAACATAATGAAAAAGGGAATCAGTGAGAGAACAATCGACGTTCCTGTGACAATACGAGGGACTATAAATCACCCATTCCGAAAGAGTCTCGACGGAGTAAGGGATTAACTTTCTACTAGTTGAGATCTACGACATGATGAGGAAAACAAGTACGGTGGTTCACTGATATTTCACCTTTCTTTGGTACAATATACGAAGTCAGACAAATTTTTAAACGATACGATTCCTAAAGGTTGAAGGAATACAACGTTTTCGAACGTATAGGCACTTTCACTTTTCATACTGAGTTTAAACGTAACATTAAAATCGGTCTAGTAGGTATAAAGACTAGTAGACATTTCTCTTGGACGCACAACTATTAGGCAAATCAAGAAAATATAGTCTAATAAAGAAGTCAAAATGTCCTACTGAATTTCTCCTCCTACGACAAAACATCCCTCCTCCGATCTCTTTCTCTCTCTCTCTCTCTCCGCTCACGGTCAAAAAGACAACACATCTCTTTGAATTAATCCGAGCCAATCCTTTACACTAAGCCTCTTCCGTTACCGTGGGGTGAGGTCCTGAGAACGGACCTTTTAGGGTACCTACCTCCTCGGACCACCCGACGTCAGGTACCCCAGCGATTCTCAGCCTGTACTGACTCGCTGAAGAGAAAGTGAAAAGTGAAAGTACGTAATCTCTTCCTTTACCGTTGGGTGGGGTCACAAGAACGGACCTCTTAAGGTCCCTGCCCCCTCGGACCACCCGACGGCAGGTACCCCAACGTGTCTTAACCTGTGCTGATTTCGCTGAATCGTCGTCGTCGTCGTCGTCCTTTACACTAAACTAAGGGAAAATAGTATGACCCGTCGACAACGAATGAACGAAAAACACACACACACTACTTTCTTTACAGGAAATGACTCTTTTTAATACAGACAGAAAACATAATTTCTTGTAGATTCTCAATGAAACAGGATGGGTTAACTAACTCCCGAGAGTCTGACCTTTAATCGGTCTCCAACCATACCCGGAGAGTAGGTTGACTTTCTCAAGAGAATATGAAAACTCATAGGAGAGGTCGGAGAGAGAGACATCCTGGTTACTGGTTCACAGTTCAGAGGAAACCTTTGAAAGTGATACCTTTAATAAAAAGTTTAATGTGTTTGATAACCTATCAAAACATAGGGCAGGGGTGAGACGTGGTGGATATCTACAAGTGCACCAAAATACTTTCCAACCAAAAAACAACAAACAATCAATAGACTTAATTCGAGACACACCCCCTCCTTTATGTACGTAAACACATTCTTTATACTTCAAAAAGAAGGAGTTGCAAGAGAAAAACTCGAGAACCCTGAAACAAACTTGTCCTTGTACGTCTCTAAAGGGGAGAACCACAATTATAGTTCAGGGAGTCCCTCCTTTCCTTCTTTTATAATTTATCACACAGAAAACAAATATTCATTAGAATTGGTGAACATAAGCGTGTCCATGACTATGATAACAGTCTCGGGGCAAAGGATCTCATCTGACACCCATAATTGAACTTCAACTTTTCATTAAGATAATTCGGTTTGCTCTCTGTATGAGTCAATCCTAACTAGACCCATATTTGGAAACAAAAGAAGTGGGAGGACTACCATCGTTTTCTCTTTTGGTTGACAAAACTCAATTATGGTCGATCAATCATACAACTAATCAATATACCTACAAACTAAACGTTGAAGGCAACACCACAGATCTCATTTTTAAAACAAACTTACAATAAGAATATTAGTATACCTTCATCATGACTCATGATGACCTACCTTTCTTTTGACTTCGTATTATACTACGGGTCAACACAACTTTACATTCATTTGTCATAGTCAATGACCTCTCGAAATAAAATGACAAGGATCATAAGTCTACCATTCTTCAAAAGAGGACGTAAAAGGTTTTATCTGATTGGGAGTTAATATTTACCTAGGATTTGGAAGTGTCACATATATAGAACTTCCTACAGTATTCTGATAGAGAACTAAGTAACTTCCTTCTATTTTTAACAGAGAGTAAAGATGAATCTGGTCACGACATAAACTTAAACCTTTCTTGGTACATAACAAATTTCTTTTATCAAACAAAAATTACTCTTTTATCGACCCACGGACACCCGTAACTGCAACCCCAATTGGTCAGTCTAACTGGATGATCAAAGGATATCAGTCTGAAACAGAGACTTGAACCGAAGATAGGACTGATACCCTCTTCTCCATCTTTATTTTGGTAATTGTAGTACTGAGGACGAGGGACAGTAATTTTTTTTTAATTAACACATATATATATATAATAACTGTATATTAATTGTATATTGTAACATATTCAAATTCTACATGTCACCCAACTAAACTATATAAATATATAATATGACTAATGATGGAATCATAACCGATTGTTGATAGTGTAGTACAATTGATAGTAAAGAAAAAACATTGTTCTTGTAAACTTTAGATTAGAGAATCTTTAAAACTTCATACATTATGTGATAACAACTAGTATTAATGACACGACACGTAATATCTAGAGGTCTTGAATAAGTTGTAAGATCAACGTTCAAACATAGAAAATTGTCGTAGAGGGGTTAAGGAGGTGGTGGGTCGAGTCGGGGACTATTGGTCGGAAGATCAGACAAAGAAACTCAAACTGGAAAAGCCTAAGGTATATTCACTATATTTATGTGATAAACAGAAAGAAACTGAATTAGATTGATATTACAGAGTCCCAGGTAGGTACAACAACTTTTACCGTCCTAAAGGAAGAAAAAGTACTGACTTATTATGGAGGTAACACACACACACAGACACACACACACACATACGTATAGTGTACAAGAAATAGGTAAGTAGGGAATCGTCTGTGAATCCAAAAAAGGTATAGAACCGATCACACTTATTACGAAGTGATTTGTACCCTTCCGTAACTTCTCTAGAAGTCATAGGACAAAAGTAAAGGAAACGCATATATTCGTCTCTACCCTTACGACCTGGTACACTATCAACATCAAATTTAAAAACTCTTTGGAGGTATGACAAAAGGCATCACGGACGTAGTCAAACGTAAGGGTGGTTGTCACGCGTTCTCCAGGGAAAAAGAGGTATGGGAGTGGCTGTGAGTAATAGAGAACAGAAAAACCACTGTCGGTAAGATTGTCTACACTCTACTATTGAGTCACACCAAAACTAAACGTAAAGGGACTACTAATCACTATAACTCATGGAAAAATACATGGAATAACTGGTAAAAGAAACCCTTTTACAGATAAGTCAGGAGACGAACAAAGAATTAGACGGGAAAAGGGTATCCCAAAACTGATGATAAAGAATCTCGGTCCGAGTCAATGAAAACATTCTGGGGTTATCATGATCAAGATCAGTAAAGAACAAAAAGGAAACCATGGACCGAATAGTACTTGATTCCACGTGTCCATTACACTTTTTCGTCTACCCAAAGACAAATTTTTCCTAGAAAAGAATACAGTGGTGTGTGTATTTATAACAGAGAATAACGTCTAAGTTTAGGTCTTTCTATATGCCCAAGAAGAATTCTTTTTTTCTTTTTTAGACATTCATAAACAGGAAATTTTTAAGATTTAAACGTTAGAACAGTCGAAAACCTCTTTCAAGTCACTGGTTTGATTATTTGTAAAAAGGAGAGAAATATTACCTTTTCGGGACGGTTATAAATACATAATTTTTCCGTAATAAATCTTTTCATTTTATACTCTTGAAAAATGAGACCTTTCGAAGATTCTAAATTTTGTAGACAGTGAGTAAATACTTACCCCTTCACTATTAATTTCAGATTTATATTAGAAAAAAAAAATTGGTTTTTCACCTCAGTGCTAACCTCAAGGTCAAGACTGAGGACTCCGTTACACAGAGACTTTTTCAATAAATCAAAGGGAAACGGAGTTAAAGAAGTAGACATTTTACTCGAATTATCATTCACAGGTCACTTACCAAGTAATTATAACTACTTCAACTTAGACATCATCACATATGAAATAGGTTATTTAACTTCGAATTAAAATCAATAGTAAAGAATTTTACTAAATTTATATAAAGATTAGAAGTTTTTAGATTCGTAGTCACGATAGGAAGTACAATGTGGATGAGATCTGATACTTACTTTCTTTATTTTGTCTCGTGGATTTTAATATTAAAATCACAAACTCGGAACCTGGAACTTTTAATGGATCAAGTCGTCAAGGGTTTGTAAATGAAAATCCGTCATGGGACTAGTCACTTCTGAAAAATGACCAGGTACCACTTCACTCCCTTTATTCGGGGTGTCCGGTACTCTAAAAATTTCGACTTGAAAAAGGTAAACTTTTTAACGACGAATAATATTCAATATAGGAAGATTAAAACTCCTCAATCTGGGCAAGACATAAAATACTTTACTACCACTATCATGTACTATCCAAAAACAAAAAATACTAGTACGAACCGGTTTTTTTTTTTTTTTAACTGTCAACACAGTAACGGGAGTGGTAGTAAGAAACAAATATTTTGAAGATGAACAGATACTATAGAATTTTAGACTTAGGTTGAAAGAGTACATCTACTCCTTTATCTGTTCTCCATTAAATTAAACAAGGTCCAACACGTCGAACAGTTCGACGACTCGGTCCTTGTTTCGGGGCATATGTTACGACAGAGAGAACATAAAGACCAGAAGATTCTTAACGAGAGTAATATTATCTAATACTTTGACTTTGTTTTCTTTATCATCAAAAATACACGAGTATTAATAAAAACTTAGGTTCATATTTCTTTAAGTTTTCTGAATTACACGAACATATCGCTTCTAACGATGTCAACTGACTAATCCGACGTAATCTTTTTAGAACTTGTACTTGTTTCTAAAAGTAGTTGTCTGGTTTTAATCAACAGAGGTTTAAGTCGATGTGTCCGTCGCACGATAGGGTACTAACTGTTTCCTCTATTCCATTGTCCAAATCACAAAGAAAACCCTTTATCTGGTATCACGTTAACATACCCGACATCCTAAGTCCGAGGATATCAATAAATATGTGTCTCTTAGATAAAGGACAAAGAAAAAGGGAGAGGTGGGGGTGGAGTGTACAGGGTGTGTGTATTTTTAAGTAACATTAACCGGACGTCGGGTGAATCTACACATTCTCTTTCTTGATGGTTCCACTTCTCGTCCTCAAAGGTCTTCGAAATCGTTCTCATAGACCGGTCAAGTCCTCAGTTGTCTGTGAAACCTCTCTCAAGAAGTTAACCGTATCACGGAACGGAGAGGGTTTCATGTGAAGTTTTATCTTTATCGATTAAGGGAATAGAGTGAGTGCAAACACTTCGAACGTACCCAGTCCACTTGTTTACTTGCACTTCTCTCTTGTCTTACCTTTTATAAGGAGTAGGGATTGTACCTCTGTAATAGAGAGCCTCATGAAAAGGTACCGAAGAACATAAACTGAAGCACACCGTAGGAAGAAATCAATTCTTAAGAAATTAAAGAGTTTACAGTCCATGTGGGTATTAAGTCACATTTATTAAATTGATAGATAACGTAATTATTATTACAATTATTATTTTTATGTATAACTTAAAAAAGTAACAGAAACCTTATAGGTACGGGAAAAGAAATGATCACGATTATAAACTCAATTGACTTACCGATATTCTAAAGTCAGAAGTTGTCTAAATAGTCAGTGACTTGAGAAAATAATTATTTAGAGTCAATATTCTATATAAACGATGACTTCTCGTTTCGCTCCAAAACAACAAAATAAAACAAACAATAAACGGTGTCATGTCAAAGTGTAATACCACCGGACCATCGACTTAGTATCACTGAATAAATCGGTAAAACATTCTTCACCAAATTCTGATGGAACGACGCATTGAAAAATTGTCGCACTCATGACCCTTTGTTGTAATATCTCTTTGTTGTAATATCTCTTGGTTAGATAACTTGACCAGGAAGGAGATCGTTTCCGGTCTCCTATCCCGTACATCGGTTTTTTCTACATTCAACGTTTTAAGAAGGACATTGTGTTTCCGACACCCTTTATCGTGGTGTCCAATTGTCTAAAAAAAAAATTGGACACGAGTCCCAACCGTCGAGTGTCGACATAACTAAATAATATTAATCATCTATTCTACTATCCTCTGTCTACACATTGTTTATCGTTTCGATTATCAGACATATAAAGAGTAAGTCTATTGTGTAAATATTGACACTCAATTAAACAGTCTATACATTAGGCTAACAAAAATTAATTGAATACAATTCGAGTATTTCTTTTTTTATGGGTCATGTGCCTTCTGAAATGTCTGTTTTTCAGATGTGTTACGTACTACCTGGCAAATTACATCATCGTCCCAAAACAGATCTCCCTGGACATCGTCTAGGAGAAATCGTCGTCGACATCCCTAACCCCAACAGTAACAGCAACAGACGAAGGAAAGATGTCGTGACTTGGGAAATATAAAGAGAGACTTGTGTATTGAGGATCTTGAATCAAAGAGAGGGTAAAAAGTACTACAGACTATTTCAACTTCGACTACAGACTATTGTAGTACAGAACAACCGTCCACGGTGAAGATCGTACTATATAGGAGTTTTAAGGAATATACATTCGAAACCTAATTTAATATAGGTTGGGTGACAGTTGAAACCTTTCGAAATTTTTTAGTTCACACAAAAATTTTTATTTTTAGTTCACACAAAGTTAGTGAATTTTACTCCTTATATTTACATGAACATGAGTCACACTTCACACATCCGTGTCGTAACGTACTCCGAGGGTGTAAAGTTGTGTGCTGTAGAGGAATAAAGTTGTATACATCTATCCTAGGGTTAATATATAGGACACTGGATCTTTTTTGTAATAGACTACGTACGACCCGTACAAGAATTGCGTAATACCCTCCCTCACGTACGAGCTCGTTCTTTCCCGTAAAAGTTGTACCGTCGACTCCACGAAAGAAACGACCCCTTTCGACCCTTCTCTGATCGTCCTACCGCTGAAGTCTTCAATTATAGGTAGGTCCACTACTTTGTTTGTCCAAACCAAGTAGAACAATCTCTACAATGGTTTCTAGTCAGTATCGACACTCTAAGAAGATCAGTTTGATCGATCCGTCCGCATGTCACATATCTCGCAGACAGATCAGTAGGATCCACAAACGAAAAGAAAACGAAAAAAAAAGTCGAAAGTTTACATAATATTAATGACATATGAAGTCTTCAAACTGCCATATTCGATAAAGTATAACTAATCTAACTGAATGGTTGAAACTCAGTGTACTCTGAATGTATCTCGTCTGTCTAATATAAAGTGTACTAATAAGTCAGGATGTTTGACAGACTTTCGTTTTCTAGCATGATCGATGAGAATGACGGAAAATAAAAGAATTTTATAATTGTAAATTTTTCAAAATTATAACTTTATATTCCAATTAATACAACATTACATCATGGATACTTCAAACTAAAGTAATTGGTTTCGTTGACAAAAGAAGTTACACATATATTGGAAAGAGGATATACAAAATTTTAGTGAACTTTGAAAAATTATCACACACTTTCTTTTATCCTTAAAAATTTTTTCGTGAGGTGGGGAAATGTTTTCAGAGCAACTACGTTATAGATACAGCTTCATACTAGAAAATTTCACGTTGTCCATACGTATAGACAAAATTAGAGAACCTTAAAAATATTAACAAAAGACTAAATTACAAATCACCTATATCCGAATAGGAAAAGTCTTCCGTTTAATAGAGAAATAAACAATAAATTTAATGAGAATTGACTACACACTAAACTCTTACACTAAAGAATTTCATCGTGACTGTCAATTAGTAACTAATAGTGTAACGACAGAGAATGTAAAAGCATTCCTTTATATAGTTCCTGTCTACTTCATATAAACAGAGATGGTGTACAGAGTTGAACCATCTACGTACCTAGGAACGAACCAAATCTGACAAAAGATTTTGAAAGCCTTTTTTTCTAGAACCGTAACTGAAATCAAATAATATAATAGAGAAAGAATTACCCACAACACAGTGTACGATGACCCTTTCTACTACTAAAGAAAATTTAAGTCGGAAATTAGTCATACAGCGTAAACAAATGCAACACACGACCTCGAAGTACATAACGATTACGAAAAACACAAATTGGATTGACAGAGTCTCACAAACTTCATTGACCTTACTTTATGAAGTAATTTGAACCGGAGTTTTGTTCTTCGTTTAATTTTAATGTGGACTAAAAGTGAATATGAAGATCCTGTATGACTCGTCGAATTCCCGAGGGACGGGGCGGGGGTGACGATATTTTTACGGAATCTGACTTCCTGTCTAGTCACGAGTTTCAACAGTAGTCCTAAAAAAGTATGTGTTTCAAACAGTGAGAATGGATAAATTTAATATGGTCATACTGGGTCCAGCGTCTGTCATGTCGATTTTCGTACCTGAAATTTTAGGTCATCTGGACCTAGTCTTAGGGATCAATCGACACAATAGAACCAGTTTACTAGACAGACTCTGACAATCTAGTAGTCAATATTCAATATAGGGATCCCATTAATCAAGTTTCTCACAAAGACTTCCTAATTTCCTTTATCACATAGATTTCCTGACTCGTGTCAGAATCGGGTATCATGTTCGAGTTATTCACCAATAATTAGACTAAGAGCCCGACGGGTCCACCGAGTAACCATTTCTTAGGGGGACGGTTACGTCCTCTACGTTCTCTGCGTTCAAGCTAGGGACGCAGTCCTTCTAGGGGACCTCCTCCCGTACCGTTGGGTGAGGTCATAAGAACGGACCTCTTAGGGTACCTGTCTCTTCGGATCGTCCGACGTCAGGTACCCCAGTGACTTCTCGACATGTGTTGACTTACTCGTACGTTAGGCTAAGGGTTTACCTTACGACTTATAGTTGTCCTTACTAACCGATAGGGGACTGACTTCGACTGTGGGACGGGAAAGGTCGACGTTATGTTCACGTAGTAAACTAAAATTCCTTCACGTTGAGTCTCAAGTACAGGAGGACCACTCTGTCGTCATAGGGAGAAGTATGTACCGTCCTGTCGTAAACACTTTCCGTAGGCACTTTTCCGTGTACCATGTTTAAGATATTAGGAGAACGAAAACATTGTTGAACAGAAAAAGGAGACACCTTTTCCGTCAAACAGGTCATAGTACAAAAGATAGTTCGTTGATTTGTGTACAAGTTCAATTAATGGTCCCTAAAAATTCTCATATGGTAAAGGACCTCACAACCGGATCTGTTCACTAAAAAAATTTTCTACTGATTCTAACCAACAGAAGACCGATAACGGGAATTGTAGGTAAAAATGAAATATCAAAGTCTCGTTAGGGTAGAGGTAAGAATAAAGTCAGTTGTTCAAATAACTTGTGAAGCATGTGTCTCCATGTTCACATCCTTCTAAGTCGTCGCTTGTTATTGGAGACGGAGTGTCTTGGAAATACAAGATTACCTCCGGAACTTTTACTTGTACTTTCTATTTCGTATACTTCATCATCATAATTCATGATTCTCTTTAGTTTTACCCGACACTAAAACCTCACTGACCTCTTCCGGAACCCGAAGGGTCCACCGAGACACCATTTCTTAGATGGACGTTACATCCTCTGTGTTCTCTGGACTCAAACTAGGGACCCAGTCCTTCTAGGGGACCTTCTCCCATACCGTTGGGTGAGGTCATAAGAACGGACCCTTTAGGGTGCTGACCTCGGACCGCTCGATATCAGATATCGTAGTGTCTCAGCCTGTACTGAATCGTAGACTCGTACCTCTTCCGGAATGACTCCCCCACTATGAACTTATTTCCGTTTTTCCTCTACTCTTTTATTCGACCTGTCCATAGAACCTTCTTGTAAGGTCCGTCGCTCTGATCGCACATGTTCTCGGGACTCCGTCCCAGTACGAAGAACACAGGGGGTTTGTAGTTCTTTGTTCACCGTATCATCGTCTTCCTTTGCCTGTCACAACGTCTACTTCCGTCTTTGAACTCCACCCCCTGTCCAGGGAAGAGTATCTAGTCTCATTCCTGATGCAAAAAAAGACTTACTCAGTGTACCCCTAAGAAACTTTCCAAAACTCGTCTCCTTACTGTACTAGATCGAGTGTCAACTTGATCTCGTGAGACCGACGACTCAAATCTTAAACAATATTTCCACCTTCGTCCTTCGAATGTAACCGATAACGTCAAGAGGTCCACTCTCCTCTATCACCGAACTCGGTCCAACCATACACACCTCTACCACTCTTCATCAGTTTAAACCATAGACAAAACACTCATCTCGACCATCCTAAACGACTACTTAACCGACACTTTAACACTCTTTCTCTCCCCTTACTTTCACTTGGACTAACTTCCGAAAACCAATTTCGTTGACCTCGATGTCTCTGCCCGTTCTGACTCACCCGATAAACACCTTCCTACTAGTCGTCGAGTTAAAGGATAATTATGTATACATAATTTACTTATACATTGACTATAGATTTACCTAGACAACTCGTTCGTCAACCTATATGTTTGGATCACGGATTCCCTCTGAAGGTCCGAATCGCCTCTTTGAAACCCTAGTAGTGGTATATATACGATAAATTTCGATACTCGGATTTACTCTAGTGGAACCCTCACTCGAATCTATTTCTTCTCCAAGTTCCTGACTTGTGATATCGTAACTCTTCAGACCCTCTACTCCTTCTTCGTCGTTACTTCTACCTCTTCCTTACCAGTCCCTTCAACCTTCTTTTGGACTTCTTACCCAAGAGGACCTTCGGTTCACTTCTTCAAAGGTCGTTCTTTTCTCCCCAGTTGACCCGATTTCCGACCACCACTCAGTTCCCGCCCAACTCCGGACTCGAAATTGACTGGAACCCTAGACTGTTGTACCTTCAGTAACCACTGGAACTCGTTTCGTTAAAACACCTCGTCACCCCAGTTTTCTTTTACCCTCTATTGACCCACTGTCCCGTATCCCTGTTGAGAAATTTCCTCAGAATGTCTCCTCCTCTCCCAAAGGATCCACCGCGATCACCATTTCTTGGGTGGACGGTTACGTCCTCTGAATCTCTGTGTCCAAGCTAGGGACCCAACCCTTCTAAGGGACCTCTTCCCGGACCGTTGGGTGAGGCCATAAGAACGGACCTCTTAGGGTACCTGTCTCCTCGGACCACCTGATATCAGGTTTGTCAATCTGTACTGACTTCACTGAATCGTGTGTGTGTGTGTCTTCCTCTTCCTTACCTTGGTATCCGTCTCTTATTCCATGCTCTCTCCCTTACCAAAAATTCTACTTTCTTTAGTATCGGACGATCCTACACCCACCCTGATCAAGTCGTCTCGTCCTCTTTAATTACTCCGTCCTTTTCCTTCTTAGTTATCTCGTCGCCCTGCGCCCTCGGACCATCCGACGACAGATACCCCAGCGTGTCTCAGCCTGTGCTGACTTCGCTGAATCGTCGTCGTCGTCATTCCAGAAAGATCAGATCTGTCCCGGAAGTACGTACTCACTTCCCCAACCGGAACCGACCCACGTAGTGGTCGGGTAGAGATCAGTGTCCTCTCTCCTCTCTACACCGGTGTCTACGCTCATCAACGTCTGTGTGACCACCCTCAGACACCTGCAAGAGAAGTCTGCCAAAGTCAAAAGAGTCGGTTTACCATTCGGTCCAGTCGTCGACTCCAACTCCTGTCACTTCCTCTGAGTCACCAGACTTCTCTCTTTTGTTTCGTACTTGAGGTCCTCTCGCTCGGACACCTACCGGATCCCGTCCCGTCGTACCGAAGAGACGTCGAAGTTCCCAGGTAAACTCCCTCGTCGGTACCTAGATTTCCCCCTACAAGCCGAGACAACCCACAAAGAGATCGGTTTAAGTCGACGTACCCCTTCCCACGTCTACTCCACCACTTTACCTAAATTGGTCCAGCACCAAATCGGCTCACTCATGTGGCTTCACCCTCTCCCCGTTCTCCCAACTCTCACATAAGGTCCCTGGTTATGGTGTGTGGGTACCTTCCACTTCGACCTAGTCTGTCTCCTGAAAGGGTTGTCACGGTACTTCATCTATTGTTTGTGTTCGTCATAAGGGCTAATGTGTACTACGACGACCATGTCTCGAAAATGCACTCTCCAGTATACAGAACAGGTCTCAGTGTAAATTCTCGTCTATGACTCAACTCTTCGGTCTAGAGGAAACTAATCCCACAAATGGTGGGTTGGATAGTAATTCGAAAGAAGATTATATTATCGTCCCACAAATTAGAACTCAATGGTTTAGTAATATGTGTACATAGAGAACATCACTGTAAGATCATCGTAACTGAGACTTTATTATACTGAATCTAGTGTTTTCCCTTGGTCGTGAAATTTTCGTCTTTCGAGCTTTCGCAGACGAGACGACGAACGACAAAAGACTATGTAGGACGTCAAGACGGCGGTCGGTAAGGGATCAGGTACTCCTGGTAGGAGTAAAGGGTCAGAAACAGGAGAGGAAAACTTTTGTAGGGGTAGGAAATGTGGTTGGGTTTTATGACACGAAAAAAACACTTTGGAAGGATCTGCCAAGAGGAAGGAGGAAGTAGAGAGGGGACGGGGACGAGGGGTTTGACCCACATTAGACTAGGGAAAAAACTGATGGAAAACAAGAACGAAGAGACTACCCTAGATAGTATCAGATGACATATATAAACACTTGAGTAGAGGGACGGGGGATGGTATGTATACCTGTACGTCCACACGTACGTTTCCTAACTCTCGTACAAAATGAGTAGAAACATAATACACGAGTTTTGTATGTATCATCCACAAGTTTAAAAAAAATTTTTAATTAAATAGTCGTCTGACACACATTACGACCTTTTAAAAACTATTTCTTCCTAAAAATTTACTATCCGGTTTCACCCGTCTCCGACCGACCCTCACCCCCCACGAACTTTCTCGTGGTTTGAACCCCTGTCTGGAACCTATGTTAAACGTGACAGTGAGTAAGTGAAGGGAACCTCTACTTTCTAGTCTGTCGTAGTCACCGAGTTTATGAGTCGACTTTACCTCCAAGGTACCTCAGGGGAGTCCACGAATGTGTCGAAGGGGTTGACTTCGTTGAGACGAAAAAAGAAAATAGATATGAACACAAAGGTACAGGTATATTCTAAAATAAGTTTACTCACTGGGTATGGGTGTAGTACGGGGGTCGGAGTCGTGGTGGTCTTTTTTAATCTTTTGAAGATCTGATTTACTAGAGAGAAATGGAGTCACAAGAAACTCGGAACACCCCACACACACACAAACACATATGATACTCCTAATTCATCTACAAAGGGATGGAGATTCTGAATTCCCTTTAGACACATTTTTTAATTCACACATATTGTTATGTCAACTGCTTTTCGTATGTCGCGTCAAATTTAGGTCGATCAAACATTATAACAGTTTTCGACAGAAGACGAAGAAGTCGGGGTAAAAAGTTTACTCTTACTTCACTATGAGGGGTGAATCCCCCTAAGATAGTCAGGTTTCTGAAAACAGACAGAAGACCATAACAGGACTCTTAAATACATAACTTTATTCATAAATAAAACTTAATGAAAGGAAAGTCATGAAGAAATATAATAGTCATTCCTTAATGAAAATTTTGACACACACATTCATCTGATAGTAGAGACTCATGGGAAATTCCAAATATTTCCTCATAATATTTTATAAACAATATTATTTCTCCACGACCCAAACTATCCCAACTCTTGATGATCAGACACGACGTATGAATCTACGAATCTACAAATTTTTACTACCGTATTAGTTCCTAGTCTTCTCACCATCTGTAAAGATCACTACACCCTTTAATCCTTTTCCTCTCTAATAGTACCTAAACCCATCAGTACCCTACAAACTCCTCCTCTCCTAACAATCTCCCCTAGAACGTATGACTCCTAGTCCGTGATACTATCTGGGAACCACACAAGATAGAATTTTTTTTTTTTTTCCTACTGCTCTGAACAGTCTCTCTACCTCTTTCGTTAAAGATCCATATAACAACAAATCATTGAGTTAACACAGACCGAGAAACACTGGGGTACCTGACATCGAGAGATCCGAGGAGACAGGTACCCTAAAGGGTCCGTTCTTATGACCTCGTCCATCAACAAGGGAAGAGGTCCCCTAGAAGGGTTGGGTCCCTAGTTTGGGTGTAGACGACGTAACCGTCCGTCTAAGAAAGGTGACTCGGTGGTCCCTTCGGGAAAAGATCCATCTCATTTCGTATTTCAATTTCAACGTTCCCGGGGTCCTTTAACATTCCCACCACAGTTGGAAACCACAAGTACCTACCTAAGGTCCCTTAAGTCCTTAAGGGACTTAAACTCATATGGTAAAACGTATAGAGAGACTCCTCTTGACCCAAATATCAAGAGTAACTTAAGACTTTCACCAGGTAGTGGGGATCCTTTAATTCCGGACGACTAGATCGGTTTAGAATACGAGTCTCCGAAACGGGTTCCAATGTGTCGATCAGTCACTGTCTCTACCCCGGACTTAGCACCCAGCAAAGTAGACATCAAAGAACGAGTAAAGTGGTGCGAGTCAACTTGTTGTACTTGTTTTCGTCTTGTCCAAATTCCTAATACAATGGTAAAATATCATTAACCGTATTTTTCCGTGTTGACCGAACCCCAGTCATCAGCTAAAAGTATCCTCAACGTCTTCCTACGTGAAATGAAACCGAGGAGTTTCACTCGATTATGAATGAAATGAAAAAAGATCAACTTTATATGACGATGAGTGGTTTTATCGAAAGAGTTGACTTCCGTTCGAGGACCTCTTTCTAATAAGAGGTGCTCCGACAAAGACGTCAAGGAAAGGTTAACCGTGACCAAAAGACTGGACGTCACCGGAGGTCAAAGGACGGTTTAGTTTACTTTTGATGAAGCGGACTAAACAGTCTAGCACATGATGACACCGGACATGACGACACCGCTCACACGACACGGGGTCAGTCCGCTCACAGGAATGACAAGCGTGAGGAAGGAGAGGATCTCAGAAAAGTAAGGAGAGAAGTACACCAAGGGGTCGGGTCTTACTGGAGACAGGAAAAGGAAACAAAGGTCTAGGGGTTGTATTCCAGGTCGAATTCAGATTAGAGGTGTTTCGAAGGGAAACATTGACACCTGGTAAAACGTGAACGAGGCTTGACGATAGTGTAATTAACGAACGTGACGCGTGGTGTCCTGAATCCGTAAAGATGTCTGAGAAGTAACCTTTCTTCCAGCTCACCAGTGAAACCCTTACCCCAAGATCCTTCAGGTTCCACCCTGAACCCCGTGGGGGTTAGGGACGAAGTCGGTCTCGTTAAGGTGAAATCACAAATGAGGTGAAATCACAAATGTCTACCCTTCAAAAGTGAGCACAAATAAACTACTTTACCCAATCGACGGGGAAAGAGGACGTTTGTTTCAAACTTTTTGTGACCTAGATAGAACACACGACTATTGACAATTGAGTATTACTCGTCCTCGGGCCTCTGAATGTGACGGAACCTGAATTATGACGGTGAGGGTCCGTTGACCACGTTAAACTCGTGTTTTGTCTGTACATCCTTTACTAAAACACTAATATAATCAGGTTAAACCCCCTATCTGTTATTACTCATCGTAATGATTTTTTAATAGAATTATTTCTTGAGACCCAACTAGTAACTCTTTATTTGGTTTTAACCACCTAAATAAAGGGGAGAAAACTTTTTCAGTTTATGATAAATTTCGACAAGTCAAATGTATACGTATAACTTCTCTTTGGAGTCATAACCGTAAGAGATGAGAGGATTTTAAATCGGTTTGAATTTATAGTGTACGTACACGAAATCAACGATATCACAATATGTTGGCTGAACATCTCAGTGCGTGTCATATGGTCTATTGGATGTTTTTAATGTAGATTTTAAATACCGGTATTACTAATTTTGACCTTTTATGGTCAGAAAGTCTGGTCAATAAAGGTGAAAGAGCATAGTTTAGTTACTATCTTTGATTATTTTTGGACCCATAAATTTAGTTACCACGATAGTTGAACAATTATGAGAGAACAAAAACAAAACAAAAGGGACGAGAGACGGACCAAGTAACAGAAGTGGACGTCCACATGAAACAACAGCCGAAGGTTTCTAATGATTGAGAAAGACATAGTAATTTTAACTTGACGGAACTGATAAGACGATGAGAATGACGACGAGGGTAATAACGGAAGAAGTCGTTTTAGTCCGAAAGGCTTCGGTTTCTTATTGTTCTTTATTTGTGGTAAAATCTTCGGAACGGTGGTACTTTGAATTCGTTTCACACGAGTGGTAATAAAACGACGGATAGGTGGACAATTATTGTTATATGTCACGGGAATATAAATAAGGTACCATAAAAGAATGGTTACGATTCTTCTTTTTGCGATACCGTTTCTCTTATTTTCGATTCGGGTGGAGTCTGTTTGGACCTTCAGGTATAGCAAGACAGTGCGTGAAGCTGAGCGATCGACAGTATCTGTAGGGACCTCGTCTGTGGGACCTATTTAATAAACTAGTACGACAGAGGTTCAAACCCTTCTTCCTCTCGGACCCTTGGTCCCTTCAGGATTCACTTCTTTTACTTTACGTCGGTTTACCTTTCCAAAAATTCTTCCATTTCGTAAAACCCCGAAAGACAAAAAAAAAAAAAAAAAAAAAAATTCCCCTTCCATGTGAACTGATATTTAGTTCATGTAAATTTTGTGCGGTTGTAAAGTAATGTCACGGACATTGATTAAGAGGTTTCCACAACGATCACAGACATATAAGTGAATTCCCGTTAAAACTCAAGAGGGGTAACTTGTCATAAAATTAATGAACAAACTCATGTACACGATTATAATGTGGTAGAGAGTGAGACTGTCAATTAAGAACCCTTAATATTTACCAACTTGATAGAGCTTCACTTGGCGTCTCACTTATTGAAGCCGTCACCTGAGTGACGTGACCCTGACTTCGGTTTCTCGTGGTAACGATAAAAGACGCTCTGGTCCCGACTTACCTACTAACGCCGTGTCTG
The DNA here is from genome assembly GCA_006410555.1 of Capra ibex. Classification (NCBI taxonomy): domain Eukaryota; kingdom Metazoa; phylum Chordata; class Mammalia; order Artiodactyla; family Bovidae; genus Capra; species Capra ibex. The sequence continues at coordinate 28,515,864 of SJYO01029184.1, forward strand.
GACGAAATTCATGTTGAAAGGAGCATTCACGGACCACCAAAACCTCCCTCTCACCCGACACGAATGTGTACTTTGACAGGAGTCTACGAGAACAGAAGGTTCGTTCACAATTCGATCTTGGATAACTGGAACTCTTAGAATTGACTACTTAAACACGGGTCAAACACCGTGAAAGTCATAAAAGACCAAAGAAATCCAAATCTCTCAATCTTAGGACTCTTAAACATTCTGTGTAAACACTGACGGTCCTTCAAACTCCGTTCCACCTTCCCATTCTCGTTTCTGATACTTTAGTTTAATCTAATATTTTATATAAGTACAGACACTCAGACGGTAATTTTCAACCGACTTCATTATATCGATTCTTTACAAATAGTAAATTACAAACACAAATAAAAAATAATACATCAACACTGAAATATACGGTGGGAACCGTCTCTTCGACATCAAGTACCCAATTTACTTAGACTCCGATGGATAGACTAATGATCACAACTTGAAGACCTCTCATTTGAATTCCATTTATACTGTAAAAGAAAATTAAATACCATCGTAAACTGTCGTATCCTTTTATAATTCATTACTTCAACTAACGCCCGGGTATAAATTATCGACCTAAAAGAAAGACAAGTTGTCTGACGTAACTATCTATAGTTGACACAATTTGTATAGTAAATACACCTGTTATTCCGATAGTTATTTCGTCTTATGGGACTTCCTAAACTCTAAGTGTCGTACGTTAGTCATCTTCTCAACCCTAGGTTCGGTCTTTTGACATTCATTTCGTTCGTCTAAATAATTAGTTAAGTTCCGAATAATAAGGTCATCTAATTTCTTTATTATGTTCACTTTTGACCATTCAGGAGACTAAAATTTTTTTTTTCCAAACATATTGAGTTATTTTTTATTGAAATTTTTACAAATTTTTGATAGTTCTGGTATATTATAATTCTAAAAGAGAGAGAGGAGTTTTTCCATTGGTGACAAACTTTTAAATGATTTCATGACTTTTCATAAGTTACCAAGTCCCGAAGGGACCACCGAGTCTACCATTTCTTAGGCAGACGTTACGTCCTCTGGACCCAAGGTAGGAACCCAAACCTTCCAGGGACCTCTTCCCTCACCGATGGGTAAGATCATAAGACCGGACCTCTTAAGGTACCTGTCTCCTCGGACCGTTTGACGTCAGGTACCCCAACTTCTCTCGACCTGTGTTGATTCGTACGAACGTAAGTTACTAAGTCTAAATACCGTCGACGACGGATTGAAAGAAAGGAAAAAAAAAAAAAAAAAAACAAAACAAAACAATTTTTGGATGACATTGGAAGATTAGACTTGGAGTACATTCCCTGTCTAGAGTCCGGAAGGTAAGTCATTTTAAAAGGAAATAAAAAAATCACAATTACGATGACTAAAATTAGTATAGAGACTCCTATGTTTGGTATTTATTTTGGTATGAACCTAAATAAGATGGTGACTATATCATCAATCATAAGGTAAACTTTATTCAATTCACACAGTATAGTTTTACAGTCAACCAGTTGTCCAGTCTCTCCCAACTTGTCAACTTTATGAAGTAAATTTAATAAAAGAAAGTGTACAAATTACTCTTCTAGTGTCATGAGACGATCTACTGTTTCGGCTTAGAAAATATGGTCCGTCAGTCGTACGGACGGGAAACGAGACTCCTTTTCATAAAAGAAATAACGTGACCTGTCACTCGTACGGACAAGAACGAGGTCGCCCTCTATGAAAAACATAGAAGGTTCCGACAAGTTTTCTATCAGGTCTTATTTCAGAGTGTTCTACACGTCTTTGAGTTGTCTGGGTACCTCTCAACACAGAGTTGTGGTCCAACTGTGACGTTCTGACCCTATTTCAACTGACTCTTCAGGACTAACCAACCCTAAACAACCGTATTTTGATACCCTCCATCCCCAGGAGTATTAAAACACACTCGGTATTGTACTATACGGTGTATAGGGTGGATCAGATGAGCAGAGATGGAAGAAAATAACATAAAATGTTTACGTACGTAGGTATTTAATAATCCCCCTTTTTTTCAGGAGTATCGTCTATCAAACTCTTCGTGCTGAGATCGTCTGTCCAATCGTTCGAAGTTGAAAATTTACTTCACCCTAACCTTGTGTCAGTGTAGGTAAACAAATTGTTGACGGATACCAAAGGAAGTGAGAGGTCACTGCTTGGACCCATCGAAACCGTCTCTCTGGTATGTTGGGAGGTTCAAAGTTTATAAATGAGATACCAGGAAACGTTACTTTCAACCGGCTAGGGACGAGTTCTGTCGACTGACATTAGACAACCCTTCTGGAGAGATAAAGAAAGGGGGTTAGTAAGTTGTTCGTCTTTATCGTGACCCCGAGTCCTGTGTTCTACTAATTTGCAAGGATGGATGTCCGTCTGCCGTTCTTCTTTGTTTCAAATTTTTGACAAATCTATAATGGAAACCACCCTTTACTTCCCGTAGATTCGGGGAGATTTAACAGAGAAAAAGAACCAAAGGATTTTAAGGACAGACTAAAACTAATTTTTTTTTAACTTCATACTAGACTGCGACTATCCCTTTCTTCGTAATTAAGACCTTCTGGGTTTTCTTAGGGATTAGGTCTGTGTACGGTTTATAAGATTGATGTCCGTACTCACTCACTCACACACACACACATCGTCTCTCTCTTTGTTAAAGGACAATGTCAAAAATACAGTGACATGAAAGTTATCAAAGTTCTTTACTAAAGGATATCTCTGAAATTCTTCGTTGGTAGTTTTGTGTCTGTAGTAAAACCAAACTACAGGAAACCTAAAATAAACGATGAACCTTAGATTAATTTTTATACAATTTACACATTACCAATAGAATAACAATAGAATACGTTGTAGGTACCAAGTTAATAAAAAATTTTATTTTATTAAAAAGATTTTTGAACTTTTTTTAGTTCAGGTCAACCAAAAGGTCACACATACTCACAGTAGATACCTCGGACACTAGGTAAGGTCTGTATGTTTTGGTCTTAAATGAATTCAAAGTGTCCACTAAGAATACGGGTGGTGACCAATTCTTGGTTTTAAATCAGGTTGGTAAAGTAAAATCTGTACTCTTTTGACTCAGAACTCCTGGAGTGTGTATCATGAGATAGCAGGATTAAGAAGTCTAGAATCTATAGAAAGGTGTTGTTTTGGGACATTTGTCGTGACACCTCTCCCTAATCCGATTTGTAAGTCTTTTACCCGGTTTAATTCAAACTTCAAGAGTAACGTCCATTGGTCTTAACCTATTGGTAAAAGAACAACTACTAGTTATCCCTCATAAACAAAATTTATCAAATAGTAATGTGGTCTTAGATTTTTAGAATAGAAACAAATTGTTAAATTGAAAATTTGATTTCCTTTACACGAAAAAGTAAGTAAATCACTCGCAAAGAGGTTTATCTGGTTGAGGAAGTCTGAACCGATAACAGTACATATGGTCACCTAGATGACCGGCGGGATTCCCTCACTACTACGTAGTATCGTTAAACTATCGACCTTACTGACCGGTCACACTCTCTTAAGGACCCGACCCCATTCTCTTTTAATAATTCACAAGAATCTTGAGTACAAGCTGTAAGAGATTTGAGTCCGATATTTGTTATTAACTACAAAGATTAAATGTCACAGAAAAAGTCTTACCGATTTTAGAAAGAGAATGAAACAAAATCTGGTTTCCTATGCATATAACCGATGGACGGAAACCGAGTACACGAACTCAACTGTCGTCTCTAGAGAACGAAATGGATACCGACATCCTAACCTATAAGAAGAGGTGAATGTGAGAGACTGGTCCACTGTTCGAAAAGTCAGATAACTGTACTAGTATAATTCAATCACAAGTCGACTCTTGTCAAATGATTTTGTACTTTATAAAATTAAGTCGATTTTGAAAAAGGAACCGAAGTTTTTATCGAGGGTACTCGTCATACAACGATGTCTTTTATTGGAACTTGTAAACAATCGTAACGAAATAGATATATAAAATTTTAATAAAACTCTGACTATCAAGGAAAGTAACAGAAGTCACAAAATAGTTGGTCTTATAATGGTTTTATAATAAAGATATACTGCGATCAACTACAAGTATCTCTACTGAAACTCTACACCGAAACGTAAAACCGACTAGTTTCTTTCAATTTTAAAAAAAGTCAAAACAAAATCACAAACTAGATGGAATCAAATCCAAAAAGTGGAAAAAAACAAAAACAAACTTTCACTATCAGACACGATACACACTATACAATAATCATTTTTACGAGTCAAATGTTTTTATGGGGTAAAAATAGGACCTAGTCTCAAAGAGGACATTCTTTCTGACTTTACACGATCTTCTTTAGTAGATGTCCTGTTTTGTGATTACAGGAGTATGGAGTCTGAACATCCAATACTATCAACCTTGTCTATTGAGTATCTCGTCATCTCTCGTTTAAGGTGCACATTTACAAACAGAAACGAGAAGGATTATGAATTTAATATTGGAAAAAAGACGATTCCAAAGAAAGGAACTAGGATAAATGAAAAACAAATGAGATCAGGTCGTTTTAATTTTTCCCTTCGTTTCCTCTGACATGACATGACTTCGGATGTGAGTACCGACGACAGGGCCACTCATATCGTACAGTCACAGTAGGTACCGGACGTGAACCTGAAATTTTTTTCATTGGGAGAATTTATAAACAGTTGTAAAATTTTATTAAAATGAAACACCTTTAATGTCATTTTACACAGGGAATTTTAGAATCTATTCGTAACCCTTTTCTACTTTACCGTTTGAAGATTTCATCTACGGACATTCCCAAACGACTAAGAACTTTTAATTCACTACTTTGACTGGATCGAGTTTAATGGATCAGACTCTTAACCAGTATTATAAAATTTCTATCTGCTGTGAGGTTTCTAGTAAATCAAATCAGTGAAGTAAATTTTTACTCCGTTGGCTCCGGTAGGATCTCTTGACCCCGTCACATAGGTTCCAATGTCTCGACCAAGTACCGTCTCGACTTAGATCTTAGGTTCGGACGACTGGGAATACCACCGATTTCTAATCCCTTTGACAGTGTACTCTCTTGAGGGTCTCTTTTTTTCAACTTAAGAGTCAAGTCAAGTCAATGAGTCAGCACAGACTCTGAAACACTGGGGTAACTGCCGTCGTGCGGTCCGAAGGGATAGGGTAGTGGTTGAGGGTCTCGAACGAGTTTGAGGACAGGTCTCTCATCCACTACGGTAGGTTGGTAGAACAGGAGACAGCAGGGGAAGAGAAGGACGGAAGTCAGAAAGAGTCGTAGTCCCAGAAAAGGTTACTCAGTCGAGTAGTGTAGTCTAACTTAAGATCTATAAGTTTTAGAAAGACACTTTATGACGGAAATTATTTTTATTCTACAATATAAAATAACGGAACATTATTATTTAATAATTTATAAATTGTCACAAAGATTGAACATATCAGTTTATATAAGATCGTGAAGTCCGAAATCTTTGAGTTCACCCTCATAGTGATGACGAATATAATACTAGTCTGAAATGTAGAATAGGATAATAGAAAGATTCTTAATAAAAACGTATGCCTTTCGGACACTAATCTATTATACAGGTCAGGTTCAAAAAGATTCTTAATGTCTACCTTCTATTAAAAAAAAGGGAAGTTTAATGGTTTTATTGGTTTCATAATCTAGTCTCATCGTAAACGAAAAAATAAATCTCCACGACATCTTAAGTCGTTCAAATGTTTGACTTTCCTCTCAGAAGACTAATTTTCGTATTATTTTACGATTATTATCCGAAGTGTCATGAATTGATACAAGGTCTGTGACACGATTCACCAAATCTACCTAGTAGAGCGAATTAGGAGGGATTCTGAGACGACAACGACGACGACGATTCAGTGAAGTCAGCACAGGCTGAGACGATCCACCCAGGAAAATATTTCTTTTTTTTTTATGAACGGTTTCCAGTGTCTCGGGTATCCACCATTAATTTTTAACTTGACACTACCGTCTCTGAAGAATTGGTGACACCGACAGATAAATCCTAACAGAAACCCTTTGTCATACAACCCAAATAATGGGTTCTAACCCAAGAATCCTTTATCATAGTCTCCTGTATTAATCCCTCCCCCTTCCTGACTCCTCAGATCCTTTATTACAGACTTAAATCCGGACTTTCTATTTGTTCTAAATCGACTATACGACACATAGAAAATTAATGGACAAAAAATAAGAAATAAAATACAGAACCCTCCGATTGAGGTCCTCTTAAACGTACACAAGACTAACAACGACCCCGAATCGGTGAACAACCACGAGTACTCTCTAGTCTCCTGCCTCTTTCTCCAGACGGACAAATGACTGAAACTGAGAAGGGACGATTCGACGGTAAAAACCATCAACAACGGTCACGAGTAACCTGTCAGAGAAAGGATAACCGAGATTGGTCCAGAAAGGGTACCGTTACCAGGAGGTGGTCTAAGGTCATTATGAAGATAGGAGAGTGAAGAAGTCTGGATCTCTATCATTTGGTAGAGGATACAATGATCAAGTGACGACAAAGTGGTATGGAATAACCAAGGGAATGGAGGAAGGTGAGGAGAAATTTATTCGGAAATTTTTTGGAAAAATAACTCTTAACAAAGACTATCTGAGATAAAAGAGTCAAAGAAAGGACTCAGTCTTATTTTCTATGTAAATCATAACATTATAAGTGTATGTACTACTCTTAAGTGTCATTTAGTGATGAATATTCATTACTGATACCTTACAGTACATTATAATAATCCAACTCAATTTCCTGACTTACACGATCGTTATTTGGGATGGTCACACAACGTTGAGACAACTCAAGAAATGAGTAATTCCGGAAAGACATAGACACTAACCATAGATCACAACCTTCCTCACCACTTTCATCAAGAGTGTGTAGACAGAACGAGGACATACGAGAAAAGGTGGGTTGTATAAAAAAAATTACTGAATATGTACTAAAATGACAATCGGTAGACCACTACCGGTACACATCTCAGAAGAGAACACAATAACCTTCTCCCACAAATGACACTGGTCACGCAAGAGAACCGTTTGAGATAATCGGAAACGGGACGAAGTAAGGTATAAGGTTCCGGTTTAAACGGACAATGGGGTCCACAAAGAACTGAAGGATGAAAACGTAAGGTCAGGGGATATTACTTTTCCTGTAGAAAAACCCCACAATCAAGATTTTCCAGAACATCCAGAAGTATCTTGGTAAGTTGAACTCGAAGAACTCGTAACCCCGTATCCGAAGTCTAACCCCGTATCCGAACCTAATGACACTATAACTTACCAAACGGAACCTTAGCTTGTTTCTAGTAAGACAGTAAAAACTCTAACGTAGGTTCATGACGTAAAGCCTGAGAGAACAACTGGTACTACCGATGAGGTAAAGAAGATTCCCTAAGGACGGGTGTCAGGTCAAGTCAAGTCAGCGAATCAGCACAGGCTGAGAAACGCTGGGGTACTTAACGTCGTGCGGTCCGGAGGGACAGGTAGTAGTTGAGGACCTCAAGTGAGTCTGAGTACAGGTAACTCAGTCACTACGGTAGGTTGGTAGAGTAGGAGACAACAGGGGAAGAGTTCTCCGTCCAGTCCACCAGACCATAAGGGTAGAAAGAGTCTTAAAAGGTGTCAAATAACACTAGGTGTGTCAGTTTCCGAAACCGTATCAGTTATTTCGTCTTTATCTACAAAAAGACCTTGAGAGAACGAAAAATATTACCAGTAGACTCAATTTAAGTGGGTAAAGTCAGGTAAAATCAAACGACTAAGCATCTTACAGCTACAAGTGAGAACGGTAGAGAACAAACTGGTGAAGGTTAAACGGAACAGAGTACCTGGACTGTAAGGTCCAAGGATACGTTATAACGAGAAATGTCGTAGTCTGGAACGAAGATAGTGGTCAGTGTAGGTGTTGACCCATAACAAAAACGAAACCGAGGTAGGGAAGTAAGAAAGACCTGAATAAAGAGGTGACTAGAGGTCATCGTATAACCCGTGGAATGGCTGGACCCCTCAAGGAGAAAGTCATAGGATAGTAAAACGGAAAAGTATGACAAGTACCCCAAGAGTTCCGTTCTTATGACTTCACCAAACGGTAAAGAAAGAGGTCACCTGGTGTAAGTTAGTCTGGAGAGGTGGTACTGGGCAGACAGAACCAACCGGGGTGTCCCGTACCGAATCAAAGTAACTCAATCTGTCCCGACACCAGGGACACTAGTCTAACTGATCAAAAGACACTAATACCAAAGTCACACAAACGGGAGACTACGGGAGAGCGTCGTAGATGGTAGAATGAACCCAAAGAGAATGGAACCTGCACCCCATAGAGAAGTGCCGACGAGGTCGTTTCACGTCGACGACGAGGAATGGAACTTGATACCCATAGAGGAGTACCGGCGGGGAGGACTGGAACTTGCAGTCCATCGAGGAGAATCGGGAGGACACGGGAGAGTCGGTGACGAGGAACCTGCACCCCATCGAGGAGGAGCGGTGGCGGGGCTGGAGGCTGTGCCCCGTCGAGGCGACCCGTACCCCATCAAGAAGAGGTGACGGCGGGACTGGAGTCCGTACTCCATCGAGGAGAACCGGTGACGGGACTGGAACCCACACGCCATCGAGGAGGGTCGACGACGGGGACTGGAACCTGTACCCCATCGAGGAGAGCCGACGGTGAGTCTAATACTTGAGGAATAACGGTTTAAGTCTGAATTTAACTTCTTTCATCCCTTTTGGCGATCTGGTAAGTCCATACTGGATTTAGTTCAGGGAATACTAATATGTCACCTTCACTCTTTATCTAAATTCCCTGATCTAGACTATCTATCTCACGGACTACTTGATACCTTACTCCAAGCACTGTAACATGTCCTCTGTCCCTAGTTCTGGTAGGGGTACCTTTTCTTTACGTTTTTTCGTTTTACCGATAGACTCCTCCGGAATGTTTATCGACACTTTTCTTCTCTTCGCTTTTCGGTTCCTCTTTTCCTTTCTATATTCGTAGACTTACGTCTCAAGGTTTCTTATTGTTCCTCGCTATTCTTTCGGAAGGAGTCGCTAGTTACGTTTCTCTATCTCCTTTTATCTGATCCTTTCTGATCTCTAGAGAAGTTCTTATAATCTCTATGGTTCCCTTGTAGAGGACGTTTCTACCCGAGCTATTTCCTGTCTTTACCAGACCTGGATTGTCTTCGTCTTCTATAATTCTTCTCCACCGTTCTTATGTTCTTCTTGACATGTTTTTTCTGGAAGTGCTGGGTCTATTAGTGCTACCACACTAGTGAGTGGATCTCGGTCTGTAGGACCTTACACTTCAGTTCACCCGGAATCTTTGGTAGTGACACTTGTTTCGATCACCTCCACTACCTTAAGGTCAACTCGACAAAGTTTAGGACTTTCTACTACGACACTTTCACGACGTGAGTTATACGGTCGTTTAAACCTTTTGAGTCGTTACCGGTGTCCTGACCTTTTCCAGTCAAAAGTAAGGTTAGGGTTTCTTTCCGTTACGGTTTCTTACGAGTCTGATACCGTGTTAACGTGAGTAAAGTGTACGATCATTTCATTACGAGTTTTAAGAGGTTCGGTCCGATGTTGTTATGTACTTGACACTTGAAGGTCTACAAGTTCGACCAAAATCTTTTCCGTCTCCTTGGTCTCTAGTTTAACGGTTGTAGACGACCTAATAGCTTTTTCGTTCTCTCAAGGTCTTTTTGTACATACAGACGAAATAACTGATACGGTTTCGGAAACTGACACACCTAGTGTTATTTGACACCTTTTAAGAAGTTCTCTACNCCTTATGGTCTGGTGGACTGGACGGAGAACTCTTTGGATATACGTCCAGTCCTTCGTTGTCAATCTTGACCTGTACCTTGTTGTCTGACCAAGGTTTATCCTTTTCCTCATCCAGTTCCGACATATAACAGTGGGACGAATAACTTGAATATACGTCTCATGTAGTACTCTTTACGTCCCGACCTCCTTCGTGTTCGACCTTGGTTGTAACGACCCTCTTTATAGTTATTGGAGTCTATACGTCTACTATGGTGGGAATACCGTCTTTCACTTCTCCTTGATTTTCCGGAGAACTACTTTCACTTTCTCCTCTCACTTTTTCAACCGAATTTCGAGTTGTAAGTCTTTTGCTTCTAGTACCGTAGACCAAGGTAGTGAAGTACCCTTTATCTACCTCTTTGTCACCTTTGTCACAGTCTGAAATAAAAAAAAAAAAAACCGAGGTTTTAGTGACGTCTACCACTAACGTCGGTACTTTAATTGAATGAGGAACCTTCCTTTCAATACTCGTTGGATCTATCGTATAATTTTTCGTCTCCGTAATGAAACGGTTGTTTCCAGGTAGATCAGTTCCGATACCAAAAAGGTCACCAGTACATACCTATCTTTCGACTCGTGACTTCTTAACTACGAAAACTTGACACCACAACCTCTTCTGAGAACTCTCAGGGAACCTGACTTTCCTCTAGGTTGGTCATGTAAGATTTCCTCGAGTCAGGACCCACAAGTAACCTTCCTGACTGCGATTTCGACTTTGAGGCTATGAAACCGGTGGAGTACGCTTCTCAACTGAGTAACCTTTTCTGAGACTACGACCCTCCCTAACCCCCGTCCTTCTCTTCCCCTGTTGGCTCCTACTCTACCGACCTACCGTAGTGCTGAGCTACCTGCACTCAGACTCACTTGAGGCCCTCTACCACTACTTGTCCCTCCGGACCGCACGACGCTAAGTACCCCAGCGTTTTTCAGCCTGTGCTGACTTGCTGACTTGACTTGACTATGTACTAAATAACCATCCTATGTGTACTATGTTAAATAAAGGGAACTACCCTCAAATCTAACTTTATATCGATTCCATATTATAATATAATCAAAATCCACATGAACATCATGTACCGAACAGTAAACGTATGGTATGTGAAAGAAGTTTAATTATCAATATCCAACAATTTTGGGAAAATCTCTCAGAAACCCTAAAGAGTTAGTGCCTATATTTCTTCCTAAGATCAAATAGGTCATCACTAAGAAAAACTTCTTTACCTCTCTTTGTTGTAACATGGTATGAACTCAACGGTACGATGGTAGGGAGAGGTCGAAATAACTCTATATTAACTGTATATCGTAACACAGTCAAAAGCTCTTCCGTCACCGTGGGGTGAGGACTTGAGAACGGACCTTTGAGGGTACTTACCTTCTCGGACCATCTGACGTCAGGTACCCCAGCGATCCTCAGCCTGTGCTGACTTCTCTGAATCGTCGTAACACAGTCAAATTCCAGATGTTACACTACTAACCTACATGTATACAAAACGTTTTACTAATGGTGTTACAATTAATTTTGTAAATAGTGGAGTGTATCAATGATAAACACACAAATACTTCTCTTGTAAATTCAAAAATAAAATGGTTGAAAGTTCATATGTTATGTCAGAATAACTAGTATCAGTGGTACCACATGTAATCTAGAGATCTGAATAAGTAGACCTTCAAATATGGGAAACTGGTTGTAAAAGGGTAAAGGGAGTGGGGGATCTGTCTCCGTTGGTGGTTAAAATAAGAGACAACGATACTCAAGTAGAAAGAATACAAAGTGTATATTTGCTCTAGTACGCCATCAACCGAAAAAGACAGACTGAGTAAAGTGACTTATATCACATTCCCGACTAAGACGAGAGTAAACTCTTACTGAGACAAGATTATGACTTTCTCAGTAGGTATCTCAATAAGTAACATCGCGTCGACTTAAATATAATGAACGATAAAACTTATAAATTTAATACATATTTATACATACGAAATACATTATTAAGAACAACTAAACCAGATTCCTTACGGTTTTGTTGTAGTGGATCACTATATCACTATCAACCCCGAAAATGACCAACCAACCAAACAAACAAAAGACAAAAGATGAATAATCGAACCCTCAATCATATAGGGTTTGGAACTTGATGAAGATTAAGAGGTGTCTCGACACTCGTTCTTAGCAAAAACAACAACAACAACAACAATTGAATCGAAGATAATTCTACCTTATCCTTACGGAGTACATATCCCTTTATTAAAATTCTTTGACATTTTGAGAGACGGTCCGATATTCTCAATGTTCCACCGTCATTGTTGTAATCCTAACAACCTACAAAATCACGATAATCTCTTGTGCAGTTATATAAAATTTCTTTTCTTTATAAAATTTCAATAAAAATACACTGTACACCTGCTTAATAAATATGAAAGTCAAGTTCAGTCAAGTCAGTGAGTCAGTACAGACTGACACTGGGGTACCTGACGTCGTGTGGTCCGGAGGGACAGGTAGTGGTTGAGGACCTCGAACGAGTTTGAATACAGGCAACTCAACCACTACGGTAGGTTGGTAGAGTAGGAGACAGCAGGGGTAGAGGAGGACGAAAGTCAGAAAGGGTCGTAGTCCCAAAAAAGGTCACTCAGTCAAGAAGTGTAGTACACCGGTTTCATAACCTCGAAGTCAAAGTCGTAGTCAGGGAGGTTACTTATAAGTCCTGACTAAAGGAAATCCTACCTGACCAAACTAGAGGAACGTCAGGTCCCCTGAGAGTTCTCAGAAAAGGTTGTGGTGTCAAGTTTTTGTAGTTAACTCAGTTATCTAAATAATTAACCGGTGTGGTGTACCGAAGGTCCGAGAATCAAAGGGTTGGTCCCTAACTTGAGTCCCGGTACCGTCACTTTCGTGACTCAGGATTGGGAACCTGGAGGTCCCTTAAGAACATTCTTTAAAATCTATTTCAATCACATATCTTCACTTCTTTGGGGATATGAACGAGAATCACAAAAACTTTACCATTTGTTCAATCACTTTAATTAAGAAATTATGTCATTTATAAAGATAATACGATTTCTGAATTCTAAAACATTTATCTCATAAAAGTTGATTTCCGATAGAGTCACAAGTACATCAAGAAAAGTATAATAAATTATACAACGAATGGAAAGTCCTTTAGTACCTATCTTAAATATTCTTACAATACTCGTTTCAGGTTCTCTACTTAATATAAGTCTTTTGAGACAAGTTCTATCCCATACTAATGTTTAACCTTGTCTAATTTTTCCCTATACTACGTGGTGAAACGTTAGACATTCATATAAAGTGTCTGAGACATCAAACTCGGAAATTTAGAAAAACACAAAATTATAGACCTTCTACTTATTCATTTACTGTTCAATTAAATCAAACTCGTAACGGTGGTACTAGTATTGTAACTTAAAGAGAGAATGAAGATTCGAAACAACGAATATATCGTTCGTCTCCTGGAACTTGAGATTAGAACCGTCAAATTGTTTAAAATTATTAACCACATGTATAAATTCTAAATTAATATTTTAAACCAGAGTACTTGTTTTTGATCTCATCTGAAAAAGAGTTCTATCAACTCTTTTTTCACTAGATTGATTTTTTCACTAAAAGTTACAAATAAAACACACTTCCAAAGACTAAATAACATAAGTATTTGATCGTATAATTCGTATTCTTATATTACCAATGACATTTACAGCATGACCCCTCAGTTCTACCCCTCCGTAAAAAGTAACCTTCCCTTTATTCTATCTACTGTTTTACAAGGTTTCTATTGAAGTGCAAAAAAGGAAACTGTAGTAGGAAAAGAAAGTAAACGATACGATTCAGTGAAGACAGCACAGGTTGAAACACGCTGGGGTATCTGCCGTCGGGTGGTCCGAGGGGGGAGGGACCCTAAGAGGTCCGTTCTTGTGACCTCACCCAACGGTAAAGGAAGAGGTTACGTACTTTCACTTTTCACTTTCACTTCAGCGAGTCAGCATAGGCAGAGAATCACTGGGGTACCTGACGTCGGATGGTCCGAGGAGGCAGGTATCCTAAAAGGTCCGTTCTCAGGACCTCACCCCACGGTAACGGAAGAAACAAAGAAAGTAAATGATACACAGTTTCGTCAAAGGGTTGTGATATGTCAAAAGAAAAACGTAAAAAGTCTCAAAAAGATCGTAAAAAATTCCACAATGATCAACAACGAAACTAGTGGAGAGTAATAACGTTACCAGGGTTTTAAATCTACAAGTTGGTTTCAACTCTGTAGAAAAGGTCTCCGAAACTTAATACGACGAACAACGTAGTGGTTCTTATTAGAGACGTATGCAATTTTATATCTATCGGTCACCCTTAAACGATACACTGTACCTCTCGAGTTGGGTCACGAGACACTGTTGGGTCTCCCCATCCTACCCTACCCTCTACCCTCACTCCGAGTTTTTCCCTCCCTTGTATATATATGGACACCGACTAAGGACAACTACATACCGTCTTTGGTCGTGTTATAACATTTCGTTAATAGAAGGTTATTTTCTAAAAATTTTTAGTAAAAAGCGGGGGAAAATAGTTCCTATGACAAATTTTTTCACTTCCGAGACGACCCTCCCTTACAGGCATACTACGACAGACCACCTCGTGGGGACAGAGGCGTCTGTGTCGCTAAGTACTTACAGACGAAGACGACGGGTCAACCAGTCCCAATACCTAATTGTCTTTGCACACCACGACCCTGTCAATGACTTCCATTCATAAAAAAAAAATTAATTTTAAATAACTTCATATCAACGAAATGTTACAACACAAACTTACATTCGTAAAAATTGTACCGTTTATTAATCTATTAATATTAACGACAACCCTTGGCACCACTGAAATATGGAGAATTCATTATAACCTAAATCACGTTTAGATGTATAAAATCAAAATCTTTGAAAACCAACTCAGTACACATGGGAAATAAACATTCGGAGTATTTATAAATACTGTGTAACAGTAAGGAGTTTCAAGACAATGGGACCAGAGCATTAGACAGAGATTTCACTAGTGAAGGGAGTCTCGTGACGCGAGAACCTAATCCATAGCCATAAAAAAAGGAGGGTCGAAAGAAAAAAATAATTAACAATAACCTCATCTCAACGAAATACTACAACATAATCAAAGACGAAAAGGTGAAAACACGAGGAAGAACTTGGACACAAGGATAGGACTGAAGAACAAACGAAAGAAAAGATACAAAAGTTGTCGGATGTCGTCCCAAAGAGTTGAAGTCGTGACAACTCTAAAACTTGGTCTATTAAGAAATAACAACCCTGACGAGGACGTACAACATCCTACAAATCGACGATGTATCGGTGGTCTACTACACTGTTACTTAATATAGAAATCAACAACGGTTCATAGGGACCCAACACTTTGTTACCTCATCTCGTTAAGAAAAAACAATAGAGCGAAAGTGAAATTTGAGGACAGGTTTCAGATACGGTAACAGGTTTTGGTAGACAGGTAACGTTCTAACACATACTGTCACAATAAGTCAAGTCAAGTCAACGAGTCAGCACAGGCTAAGAAACGCTGGGGTACCTGACGTCGTGTGGTCCGAAGGGACAGGTAGTGGTTGAGGGCCTCGAACGGGTTTGAGTATAGACAGCTCAGTCACTATTTTGGTAAGTCCCGTAATCGAACCTTCAGTAACCTAACAATTAAAAATTATAGAAATTTAAAGTGAGCTAGAGGGGTAAAAAAAGTAACCTAACGAGGGAGGGGACCGACGGTGGAAACCGTAGAGTGGAAAACAATGAAGTGGTACAGGACTTCATTGTCAGTTGACGACACAGACGGAGATAATACAGTGAAGACTAACTAGGACATAAGAAGACAATCCGTACAGGTGGAGTTTGTGACGAAGTATAGACCACTTGGATCTAAAGTTCGTAGAGATTGGACCGTGGTAACATGGATAAGTAGTAATAAAGGGTGGACACATATGTGGACCCAAGAAAAGACGTCTGTTCGGTTAGAAGAATGAGACAGAACACAAAAGACAAGGGAAGAGAACCTTACGGGGAAAACGACAGACCAGGGTCGGAAGAAGAGTGTACGTTGAGAAGTTAATTTAGAAAGGGTCGGTAAAGTAACATACAACTAGAAAGATCGGAGGTTCCACGATCATACGAGTGGAAGTCTTGGTACGTCAAATGATAAATTTACACGAGGTTTAATAAATTACACGAAAAGAGAGGTCCATCAAACAAACATTCGAACCACTTCCGTCCCAGAGGAATGGAAATTACACAAAAAGAGTGTTACAAATTACATTACGATTCCATGTATTATTCAACAGGTATTTATGAACTAATTACGTGCGTTATTAGTGTATGATGTTTTCCTGTTATAGTCACTTTACAGTACGTGATTAATTATAGGAACAATGAGAAAGGGAATGTCAATGACTGATATGGTGACCGTCTCAACCCCGGGGAGAATAAACGACACTTTAATTCGATTTTCTGACCGTCCTTCCATTCGTAAAATACTGTTTGAGATCACAAAGATCTATACGACTTTTAGTGGTACTCGGAGATCTGAAGGTAAAAAGAATTTCACAATCCAACAGTCACCATCGTTCACTCAGAAACGAGAACGAACAAAAAACACGAAAAAGAAGTCATTGTAGTAATCCAAGGGTTATCTTTTTCTTTTAGAGATCTTAGATCCGTACTTCTAAGACTTGAACCCTTATGAACTACCTACCATTTCTCCTTTTACAAGAATTACCCCGTAAGGGACCCAAGTCTCTTCCTATATAATAGGATAGGAAACTTAGATCTCTAACGATCACTCATCTAAACCCGACTCTTTACTTTGGGGTCTAAAAGTCCCCTCTATCACTGATTAGTGTGTGTGTGAGGGGGTTGAGAATCGAGAACTGGGGTCGTTTGTAAAAATATCAACTCTTAGGTGACAGATCGAAACAGACCAAATTAAAAATATTCATTGATATCTTCCACTTGGTGAATCTCCTCTGGACACGAAATGTCTGTAATCACTATTAGGAAAAGATATTTAGTCGACTTCCGTTTTCATTCCGTCAGAAGGACACTACTTTAACACTTTTTTGTAATTCGTATAAGTAATTGACGTTTTATTAATTGTTGGATCGGCACGGTCTACTTCTCATTAATTTTTCAAATTCTAAAGGAAGATAAAAATTAAATGACATAAACCATATATTATACGTTTAACTTCTGTATGTTGTACAATAAAACCATGGAAATATATAACATTATACTAACAACGACATGACTGTAAGTCGTAGAGATAATGTAATGTATTAACGGAAAAGAAAAATCACCTACCCTATCAATTCAAAATCAGAGATTCGTTCAAACTACCTATATCATGTTATAATAACAGACAAATTTTTTTTTAGTTTCGAATTGTAAATTTTTCCCTCATAAGTGGAATCCTACCTCGGCATCTGACTTTAAAATTTCCTGGTCAATAAAACAACATGTATAGGGAATCCAACAAGTTTGGGTTCTTTTACTTACACGAAACAGACTACATTTAAACTTCAAAGATTTTCACAAGGAAGATACACTGAAAAATTAATACACGTAATAACAACCACGAGATACTCGTTTGTTGGTAAAGGAAAATTTATGGTACAACTTTTCGGTCAAAGTAAGGGTCCACAAAATGTAGAACCTTTATTCTGAAGTAAGAGGGTACCATCACGGAAAGGTCGAAATTTTACTTTTAAACTTTTTTATTATCCCCGACACACAGATACATATAACCCGTAGTCGTAGTTTTAACGACATAAGTCACCCAATAAATAATTCGTCACCTTAGTCTCTTTGTTCCATATAATATTTTGAACCATTCTTATTAAAACGGAAATTAAAAATAAAAGACTAAAAAGACCATGACCCGAAATTACAGTCAAAACACCCCTCACCCAGGTACAAACCTCAAAAGGAACGATACTTTCTTAGACGAAATATATTATACTTACTACAAGTACAAAATGTATGTCACTCAAAACAGCATAATTTTATAACTTAACAAAATTTAATTATTCTCATCGATTGTCAACCTTGACGAAAATTAAGAAAATACTGGATTTTAGATTGGTCGTAGAGTCAACTAGTTAAGCTTAAAAACACATAAAAGGAATGTCATTCGAAAGAAGTCATTATTTGTTCATTACTCACACTATTTTACAAAGTAATGAGTAAAAGTCACTAAAAGCACAAAAGTGAAAATTTCGGTACTGACCGGTCTCCGTTTCACTTCTTTTATTGCAAAGGGAGAGTGAAGTATCGAAGAGACCACCGAGTCCACTATTTCTCCGACGGACGTGACGTCCTCTGGGTCCAAGCTAGGGACCCAGTTCTTCTAGGGGACCTCTTCCCTTACCGATGGGTGAGGTCATAAGAACGGACCTCTTGAGGTACCTGTCTCCTCAGACCGCCCGATGTCAGGGACCCCAACGTTTCTCAACCCGTACTGACTCGCTGATTGTGAAAGAATGAAGTACCACAACGGAAACTCTCGTGAATGAGAGTTTGACGAGAGAAACTAATTTTGTTATATAAACTTTGTGTAAACTATAGTTGTATAATTATTAAATAAATATTGTCGAAGTTTATGATAGGATGAACCCCCACTAAAATAAAAACATATACAGACACTTGGGATTACGACAGACACTCCGAAATTACTACAAGACTCACACTTTAAAATACCAGGACCCTTCCAAAGTTTACCTAACCATGAAGACGTCAGTGTCAGTGGGAGATAGGAGTGTGTTTAGAGTCATTTATAATTGATGACACGAGGACATCTCACTTCATTTTAAACTGGTCGTTTTTTATAATCGTTTCCGAGAAATTCTTAATTACGTTCATTTAAAACAAAACCTTGTCATTGATTTATCGAAAATATTGGAGGTCCGCCAATATGTTAAGTACTGTTCGGTT
Organism: Capra ibex; assembly: GCA_006410555.1. Taxonomy (NCBI): domain Eukaryota; kingdom Metazoa; phylum Chordata; class Mammalia; order Artiodactyla; family Bovidae; genus Capra; species Capra ibex. The sequence goes on from SJYO01029184.1 coordinate 28,534,757, forward strand.
TGGGGTCTCCACTTTAGCATTAACCACCTTTCTTATAGAGGTACCCTATAAAATTTTTACTCCTCTTTTGTCGACTCCTAATAAGACACCTACTTTTACCGGTTTCCACCAAAACGTGACCACTATAACCTCTTAAGGTAGGACTACCCACAAATGTCTAATAGCCAGTCACACAAGAGAAAAACACGAAAAGACATCAAAAACGTCGAAGTTGTTGATACTTTCCATTATAACCAGTTCAGTAATTATTGTAACTACTACCAACGTAACCAAATTTGAAGTCTGTGCAATAAATTAATTACAGACACGAAGGGGTAGACACTTTATCCCTGTCGTTGTGACTGGACCGTCCCCAAAACAATCCTACTTTACTCAAACATATTTTACGAATCTCGTCCCGTCACGGAAGTGGAATCATTCACCATCATCTTCGTTGTAATCTCACCCGTCTGTATTTAAACTTCAAAGATTTTCACAAGGAGGATACACTGAAAAATTAATACACGTAATAACATCCACGAGATACTCGTTTGGTGGTAAAGAAAAATTTATGGTACAACTTTTCGTCCTTTTATCGTCAACCACTACTCTTTTGTTTTTAACGAGTCTTCTCCCTAAAAACCAACAAAGAAACACCCAAAAAAAGGAAAAAAACCAGTTGATGTAAACCAATGTATATTGGTACATGACGTTATATGGGATAAGATCCCGAAGGAGTGGTAAATGGAGGGGTGGGTTCTCCGTAACACCTATGTAATAAAAGGGATCACGGGTGAATATACTGAGATTGATCGGATCTGCGAATCTTGTTTGAAAAACCGGTTGTGTAGAGTCAAGAGTCACAATTAGATAAGACTCTAACAGTCAACCGAACCGTGACGGAAATAACTCGGATGATCTTATCTGAAACTTCAAGTTTTGATGAGGTTTTATCGGGAATGTGATGAGTGAAATTAGTCCGTTTTCAATTTTTAAACTGATCGATTATGGCTAGTGTCACAACCCAGAGTAAGTCCGGGAAAAGTTCGGTATTATAAAGGAGTCAGTATAGAAGTTGCCAGGTAAATTTAGACAGAGACCTGGGTATACACTGGACTTATCTTAATCTCTAAAGGACTCTTTTCGACCAAGAAGTGGATCTTCAAACTAGACGGTCCCTTTAAAGGACCTTCGTACGGAACTAAATCTTGGTCATTGTTGGAGTAACGGAAAAGGGGGAACTAGGAATTAACACAATCTTAGTTTCCAACCGAGACAACCGTACATCTCACCCAAGGTTCGGATACCCATCCCTATACTCTGTTGGACTACTAATCGGTGCGACACGGTAGGACACGGTCGTACAATAATCTCGTGTCAGTAAAATTGTTATTTTTTAACTTTTTGAAAACCATACCCTACATTGTAAAATCGGTCATGAAGAAATTTATCCGTAAAAGAAAAAATTGACTACACACACTCGCCCGTAAGATATATTGTTCTAAAATCTTCATAGAAATATTGATTTCAAATTCCGTTACCCTACCTTTCCTTTAGTTTTAACATGTATGGACATGACACCCATTCGATTGTACGAAGTACTGAATGTCTGGCATTCTTTCTAGACCACTTCAATGTTCGTCCTCTTATACACAGAGAGCCCTTTCATCTTCGACGTGACTTCTTGACAGGTGAATAACTATTGTAGACACGAAAACGGTTTTCCATTAAAATTTCAGCGTAAACAAAGTATATGAATGTCAATGTCCTATTAACCCTTTTATAACTATGTTAGTATTCCCTTTGTTTGAAAGTCTCAACCCCTTACAATATGTCAAATACTTTCAAGAACTTAAGTTGTCGAATTTCCAGTAAACTCTATTACGTCTGTAAAATTGGTAAATACCTGGTGGATGTTACAGAACGATACGGTGTTGTCAATAAACCAAATTGTAGGTATTGTTGACTTTGAATCGTATTCATTAAAAGGATTCTTCCATTGTGTCGATCATATTCAAAAGATTTATTTTTCGGACTCTCTGACTTGGCAAAAGAAAGAAATATACAATTCTACCAAATAAAAAGACCTGAAATAATGAGGGAAATTTTTTTAAATTAACATTTTTTGTTTTGGATTTAAATGGTAGAATTGGTAAGAATTATATCAAGTGATCCCAATTCATATGAATGTAACAACATGTTGGTTAGAGGTCTTGAAAAGTAGCACGTTTTCACTTTGAGTTACAGGTAATTTGTTGAGGTGCAAAGGAGGAATGGGGATAGAAAGGGTGGGGACAGGTGGTTGTAAGAGGAAAGACAAAGACACTTAAACTGATGAGATCTACGGAATTTATTTATCTTAGTATGTCACGAACAGAAAAACACTGACCGATCTTATAATAAGTCGGAATCATTCCTTCCTTTAAGACTATGTATGATGTCATATCTACTTGGGACTCCCTTTAAGATTCACTTTATTAGGTCAATTTTTTCTATTCGTGGTATACTAAGACAAATAAGCTCCATAGATCTCGTCAGTTTACCGTCTTAGAGAAAGAAAGAGTACCGAGTCATTATAAGGTAACATGTATATGTGGTGTAGAAATAGGCAAGTAGGTGACTATCTGTGAACAAAGACATAGAACCGATAATCCCTGATTACGTGCGTCAGGTAATGTACCTGATACGTCGACACCTGTATCTGGTCGATAGAGAAACGATAGGACAAAAGTAAAGGAAACCTGAATATGGTTCTTCAATCTAATGACCTAGTGTACTGTCAAGGTAAAGATTAAAAAACTCCTCGGAGGTATGACAAGAGATATCACGGACGTGGTTAAACGTAAGGATAGTTGTCACGTGTTCACAAGGAAAAAGAAGTGTAGGAGGGGGTTTGAACAATAAAGAACCGAAAAACTATTATCGGTAAAATTGTCCATACTCCACTATAGAATACCAAAACTAAACGTAAAGGGACCATAACTCGTGGAAAAGTACATGGACAACCGGTAGACATACAGAAGAAACCTCTTCACAGATAAGTCTAGGGGTATGGATAAAATTGACTTATAAAAAACGATAACTCAATATACTCAAGAAATATATAAAACCTATAATCGGGACATAGTCTATACTAAAAAGTTTATGAAAAGAGGGTAAAACATCCACCGGAAAAGTAAAGCAACTTCCGAAGGAAACGATACGTCTTCGAAAAATATACGAGGATGAACAAACAAAAAATAAAAAAACGGAAACGAAAACCACAGATTAAATTTTTCAGTAATGGTGTGGATACAGTTTCTCGAAGGTGGAAACAAAAGGAGATCCTCAAAATACCAAAGTCCAGAAACGGGTAAAAAATTATCTTAATAAAAAAACAACAATAACTCAACATACTTAAGAAATATGTACGATTTATAATTGGGGAATAGTCTATATAGTAAACGTTTATCAAACAGGTCAAGGTATCTAACGGAAAAATATGAGACAACATTGGAAACTACGTGTTTTTCAAAAAATAAAAAGAACATGAGAAGTAGATAAAAAAGAAAACAACGGACACGAAAACCATAGTATAGATTCTTTCGTAACGGTTTAGGTCACAGTATTTAGAAAGGGGAACAAAAGAAGATCCACAAAATAATAAAATCGAGGATGTACAAATCCAGAAACTAGATAAAACTCAATTAAAAGGATACACGATATTCTATGTCTAGGTCGAAGTAAGGAAATATCCATCTATAGGTTAAGAAAGTTGTGATAAGGGGTAACTCACCAGTACCACGAGAACAACTTTTAGTAAATTGGCATATACGTTCCTAAATAAGACCTGACATAAGATAAGATAACCAGATAGATATACAGACACAAATACCGTCATGATACCCAAAATAATGAAGAATTACTTGAACATTGTTCTCTTTATATATAAACCTGAATACACATAATAAAAGTAACTTAGATACAAAATTAAATAATAGACGAAATAATAGATTTAAAAATCACTGGTCAGGATACACTATTCAAAACACCAAGGATTAGTCGTTTTCAACTGTGAAAACCGTGTTGTCTTTCCCCATCTTCCTTGAACCCAACTATAGACGTTATTGGGACGGTACCTTCGACTTTATGACTTTCTCTAATCTCTTCGACGTTTATGGTCATTCATTCTTTAACAAACAGACGACTTCAGGAGTTTTCAATAAATTACTTCAGGATACGTAATCCGAAAAGTTCTACAGATAAACAAAACTATTATTTTATGTTCAATTTTTTTTGAGGTTATATATTACTTAAAAGAACAACTTTCCTAGAAATTTACAATATACCACTTCATTGGATAGACCAAGAAATAACGTACAGTGTCGTAGGGACGATTCACCAGTAGATCGGACACAAACCTTACCAGACAGAAACAAGAGTAACCCGCAGGGACTATCGAGTCAACCATTTCTTAGACGGACGTTACGTCCTCTGGGTCAAGCTAAGGACCCAGCCCTTCTAGGGAACTTCTTCTCTTTCCGATGGGTGAGGTCATAAGACCGGACCTCTTAAGGTACCTGATATATCAGGCACCCCAGCGTTTCTCAGCCTGTGCTGACTCGTTGAAAGTGTACACGGGACCACACTTAGAAAATAGTAAATGATAATACATATGAATGAACCACACCCGGGAAAATTAGATCTCTAGAGACGAGAAACAAAGACCCTTTATAGGTAAATGGAAAACAACACACAAACGAAAAGAAAGTATCAGAAAGGGGGGAAATTCAAAGTCTAAGTACAAAAATAGACCCTGAAAATATACTGACAACTGGAAGACGTAAGTAGGAGAATAAAAGAATAGATAAAAAAGAAAACATAAGACAGACCAGGTAACACAAAATATAAGACCGTCTAGCGAGTTGAAATAGTAACGCAGTCACACAACTTAAAGGTCGAAGATTATAGTCCTAACTCTAAAAGTTCTCGAGAAAGGACGAAAGAGTCACAGGAAAGTCATCGTAGGTCAACGAGAAAGGACCCACGTCAGTAGGAGACTCCTATTGAAGATACTACAAAAGAAGAAGACAATCACAAGGACAAAGGAGGTTCAAGGTGAAAGACGAACGAAACCAATCGGAGTGTATGTAGACGACTGGAAACAGGTAAGTATAAACTCTTGCTCCATGATTTTTCGACAAACCTTTTGAATGACCCGAAGTGACTTTCCAATGAGTTTACAATTACAGAACCCATTATGACAACGACGTTTCTTCTGAAGAGGTGACAGAAGGGACCTCACTATAATTGGGCTCACAGTCATAAGACCGTCGGTGTTTTCCCTGAGCCCCGACCCCGACCCCATGCATCTAGAGGAGTGACTTAAGAATCCAAAAGTCGAAATAAGGGAGGGAGATGACATGGACCAAAGGAACTCAGGTCTCAGAGATCAAGTCAACCCCGAAGGGTCCACTGTGATCACTATTTGTTGGGTAAACGGTTACGTCCTCTGAATTCTTTACGTCCAAACTAGGTACCCAACCCTTCTAGGCTACCTCCTTCCGTACCGTTGGGGGAGGATATAAGAACGGACCTCTTAGGGTACCTGTCTCCTCGGACCGCCCGATGTTAGGTATCCCAGTGTTTCTTAACCTGTACTGACTTCGTTGAATCGTGTCTACGTGTGGATAGAGGTCGGACCAACCCCTGCTCGTCTCATTCTCTCTTGACAGGAGACTCCTCCGCCCCCAGTCGGGAGGACAAAAGTCACACGGAGAGTAGAGAAAGAAACCGGGGACATCGAAGACAGATACCCGAGCCCTTCAGCCAAACGGAGACAGTCACAGGAAGTTACAGTCGTCAATCGAAAAATCGGGTAAACGAAAACCAGAAGATTCTAAAAGAACTCAGGAGAGTGGGTGACAGGAGAAAGAGCACTAAGACAAAAAAAAGGACACTCCAATTATGGAAAAATTATATTTTTAATAAAAGTTTGACAAATAAAAGGTCCCCTTGGACATATTTGACACATGAGACGTACGAATTAACCTTCGACAATTGGATCAAATTGGACAATGGAAGGGAGGTTTTTTACTTTTATAGTAAAAAGACTCCTGTTCAAAGGATATAAGTAAGATTTGATGACCTGTTATGTCTTTTAAATTTCCTCCTTCGTTTTTAGCGAACTATCATCAATGGAAACCTACCACTGTAATGTAAGACCATATATATGAATTGCATAGTTACAGTAGATGAAAGAAGATTCAGTCATCTATATCTTAACGTAATGGTAAAAAAAATCGATTTATCATAAGGTCCCATCCTCACAGATGAACAATCTAAAAAAGGGAGATGACAATTTGTTTATCTGGGGGTGGACAAGAGCGGAGGGTCAGTTAAATAAAAGAATACATTAATAAAATAATCATACTTAGGAATCGGTAACTTAAAGAAAAAATTTTTATTAACATAAATAAAGCAAAACGGACGCGACCCAGAAATAACGACACACACCCGAAACAGATCAATGTCGTTCACCCCAGAAGAGGGACGTCACCGAAGAGAGCAACGTCACGTGTCCGAGAGCCGTTACCCGAAGTCATCGACGTCAGGTACCAGAGATCTCGTGTCCGAGTTATCAACACCACGCACCCGAATCAACGAGACTCCGTACACCCTAGAAAGGTCTGGTCCCTCACGTGAACACAGAGGACGTAACGGTCCACCTAAGAAATGGTGACTCGGTGGTCCCTTCGGGGTCTTTACTTTAAAGACTCAATCCCTTTTAATATAAAATTTCCGAATACCAAATGGAATCTGAAGGGTCCACCGCAATCACCATTTCTCAGACGGACAGTCACGTCCTCTGTACTCTGTTTCCAAGACACAGTCCTTCCAAGGGACCTCGTCCCGTACTGTTAGGTGAGGTCATAAGAACGGACCTCTTAGGGTACCTGTCTCCTCGGACCGTCCGACATGAGGTATCCTAGCGTGTCTCAGTCTTCGTTGAATCGTGTGTACGGACCAAATGGAATACAACGCTTTATTGAGGGAGAAGGGGGTCTTTTTAACCTGATCAAATATGAGGACAATCTCTATGTACTCGTGTGGATAAAGGGATCGATCCCATGAGAATAAAAAAATCTAATGGATGAACTCAAGGTGAAACCAAATTTATTTCTCAAACGTTGTAAACAATCGTTCAACTTCAATTTTTTGATAAAGGGGGTTCTTCTTGTAAGAAGATCAATTGAGACCAGTGACATTTCAAAACCTATTGTCAATGATTGTATTAGATTTTTCATACAATGAAATATTCGTGTTTCTGTCACCGAATTAAAAAAGAACTTCAACCAAAACAACATCATAATAACTGTATAGTGTGAAAAATACAATTATAGTGGTCCGAAGGTCTTAAAAGAAACTGTGTTTAGGAGTAAAAAAAGAAATTTACATCATAAAATTTTTGTTAAAGCCAGTTATCCTCTCCGACAATCAGTGAGAGTTTCATGATTACCTGATCTTACACTGAACTTATTAAGTAGCAACTTATAAATTGACACACTTTCGTTATTACCCCCTTCAAAAAGTCCGACTTTTTACCTTATTTTAAGATCCTGGATTATGTAGATGTATTGAAAGGATACAAACCTTATCTGTACTTTGACTTGTCAAGTACTAAACCAATTACTTGTCATTAGTACTCAATTCAGACATATTAAGTACTCGAACAGACACGGTGTTTTCTAAATAAAATGATTAGAAAACGAAGTCTAATATTAAAGTCCTTCACTTTCACAATGAGAGAGTTAACACAGACTAAGAAACACCGGGATACCTGACATCGGGTGGTCCGAGGAGACAGGTACCCTAAGAGGTCCGTTCTTATGACCTCACCCATTGGTAAGGGAAGAGGTCCCCTAGAAAGGTTGGGTCCCTATCTTGGACCCAGAGGGTAAGAAATTGAAAACTCAGTGGTTTCTTCGGGATTAAAGTCTCTGATTTCGTTTTTTCATACTTTATCAAAACTAACCAGAGTCGATTTAGACGGACTTTAGTACGTAACAAGTATCGTCCGGAGAAGTACAAAATTTATATTCACGTTTCATAACTATTCTTACGTTTTATTAACAAAACCCCACTAAACTGTTAATTAGTGACCGATTTTTTGGACTGTAAACGACGGTGGACGTCCAGTGTAAAGTATTACAGGATCCATTAAGATTATTTTACGGTACTAATTTTAACAGAAAAAGAGAAGGGGATTAGAAAAAGTGAACAACCGTTGAAAAGGAAAAATATCCTTTGACACACTAACGGATAACAAGAGATATTGAACACCATGATCTATTATAAATCCGTAAAGGTTTTGAACCTTTGGAGACTACGTCGTAAATTTTATATATATACGAAATAAACGAACACACGTTAACTGTATTATACGGACAAAACAGAGTAACAACAGTCACAAAGACCTTATCCTGGATCCATTCATCCCTTTCATTATGTTTTTTTTTTCCAAGACCACGGACTAGTTATGAACTCAATAAGGGAACTTTAAGTTTAAACCGGAATAAAGTCCCTGGAGACACATTGACTCGACATTACATAGTAGTCTCATTTATGTCAATTAAACTTGTTCAAAACCATCACAATCAACGAGTCAGTACAGGCTGAGAAACGCTGGGGTATCGGACATCGGACGGTCCGAGGAGACAGGTACCTTAAGAGTTCCGTTCTTATGACCTCTCACAACGGTACGGGAGGAGGTCCCCTAGAAGGACTGGGTCCCTAGTTTAGACCTAGAGGACGTAACGTCCACCTAAGAAATGGTAGAATCGTTGGTCCCTTCGGTGGTCCCTTTGTTCAAAGTATAGGAAAATAAATGGAAAAATCCGTAGTGAAAATCCTTCAACCAAAATTCATCAAGTTTTCTAATGAAAAGTATGAGTCGAAATATAAAAAGAGAATAAAATTACTCTTTGAGTGATTAAGTTGGTTCGAAAGTATTTTGAATCTGATCGGAATATTGTTTTCGAAGTAACTTAAACTCAAGGAACACGGATAGTGATTTTGGTTCAATAGGGATTTCAGTGGATTCCGACAAATCATCATTAAAATTTCGTACACCTACAAACACAGAAGTTTTGACGACAAAATTTATTATCGTATATTTTATTTCGAGTAGACATCTAATTGTAATGACAATCATCACTCGGAAGTCTTAGAATTTCTTCTGCAACATAATTATTGTTCATTGAACTGACTGATATTGAATAACTCTAAATTTTAGTAACTCATGATATAACTAACGAAGAGAAATAAAAGTGGTAAAAGAATATAAAGAAAGTTGTTCACAACAGATTGAGTTTGGGTAATACACGATGTAGTCAAGAACATAGCAAATTTTCATACTTTAAGTGTTGGGGGAAAACTAATAAACTTAATATTATTTCAAAGACTTCTTGTCAATGGATCTCCGATTAAAAGACACCTTACTCACTTATTTATACACACACGAAGAACTCCCGAGTTACATCGGACACTTACCGTCACTTATCTCGTTTCGGGGACGAAAGTACTTCGAATGTAAAATTATTCACTCTGTGGATATGTTACATACCCCACCACTATTCATAAAACTTCTTTTCTATCGTATTCTCCTATGTCTCTCTGTTTCCCTGAAGACAAAACAATCCTCACCAGTCCCTTCAGGAGAGACTCCTCCACTGTAAACTTGTCTGTGAACCTACTTCATTCCTTCGCTCGACACGTCGATGTTATCCCTTCCGGTAAGGTCCGTCTCCCCCGTCGTCTATCTGAGATTTATCCTCCCACAGATGTGGGATGTACACACACACACACACACACACACACACACATGAGTCAGTACAGGCTGAGAGACGTTGGGGCACCTGACATCGGGCGGTCCGAGGAGACAGGTACGCTAAGAGGTCCGTTCTTATGACCTCACCCAGTGGTACGGGAACAGACCCCTTAGAAGGACTCGGTCCCTATCTTGGACGTAGCGGACGTAACCGTCTGTCTAAGAAATGGTCATGTAGCGGACCCCTGTATATATAATCCCCTTTTTTGACGTATCTGGTTTCGGTATGTTGACTTTGTTAACTACATATGAAACTCTTCATATTTTACTTTAATATTCCACCACCATAATAATTAATTGATTGATATTGTATGGTAATTCATTCAAATAGAGTAGTGGACGTAGTAGATTTAGGACGTTTTAAGTACAAAATAATTAACAAAGAGAGAGCGTGAGAAGGGGGAGAGGAAAGGAGGGAAAGGAAAGGGACGGGGATGTGAAGAGTAAAGTCACTTTGACCTCGCTAAACTTTAAGGTTAGTTCCAAGCGAATTCGGGTCTCGGGACCTGGGGACTTTGACCAAACCAGTGACTACGAAAGTTTGACTTTTCCTTCCTTGACTTCTTGGTAATGGAGTTTCTGTAACTCGCTTACATACCCCCGTTTATTTTACGACTAGAACATAAATGTCAACACGTCTTCCACCGAACCACCAAAAAAACCAAGATCTCAAAATTCGGAGCATAGTAACTTGACAGACAATCTTACATTTCACATAGCAAGATTTCTGTATCATTGTTTTCTAGTTTTGGTTTTCTCTAATTCAGGTGAAATTAATCAAAGGCATCAAGATCACTTCGACTTTAACTTTTCAATAAAGGGACATTAACACAATAATTAAAATCTTGTTTTGAAGACAAAAATTTTTAATCGGATTCTAATATGAGTACCCCAGCGTTTCTCAGCCTGTGCTGACTCGCTGACTTGACTTGACTATGAACAAAGTAATTTCTTTTTTTAAATTACAACTTGTTTTATTTAATCTCGACCTCATCTTACATCAAACTCCTTTAAACGTTGACGGTTGCAGATGACAGAAGGATCAAGTCTTCTACGAATTTATAATTCGTACTGGTTTTTTTACATAATTGTGATGAGTTTCGTCTTCACGACGTCCCGAAATTTTAAGAGAAGGTTGGTAAACAGAACTAAACATTACATTATATGCCTTAGTTTATTTTTGTAACCTTTGGTAAAATCCTAAGTATTAACAACACATCCAAATCTGCATCTTAGTAATATTATAACACTTATTAATGTCACGGACTTCAATCTTATTTTTGTATATTTACGTGGTTTTTTATAGATCATTATGTAAATTTCCCTTTAACTTGACAACAAACTTTGAACCTCTAACTTTTAGTCATTGACATTAATAAACTTACCGAATTCATATTTTCATGTAGAAGTTTTACGACTTTTAACGGAAAGAGACAAGTTTTATTCTGACTTTGGTTCTCAATTTTACTATCTGTAAATTAGTTTAAAATCACCCTCGTAAAAGAGACAACATAAAAGGACTCATAAAGAATAGGACTGGGAACGTATCGTAACTTGGACCCTTTCCTAAATCTGAGACTTAAATAGAAATTATTGTCCCTAACTAAAATTTCATATAATTTAGTGTGAGTATTAAATTCCAGACAAACGACAACGACTAAACTAAGAACTAGTCAACCATAAAGATTTTCGTAACGTAAAACGAAATTAAAATCGTTTCGTCTAATACTATTTACTTAAGAGACGACAGAACAAATTTAGATACTTACTAATTAATTGAATCTACTTAAACCCCTTCAATTTCCCTTCTTGTGTGACAATGATGAAAAAAAGGATAAACATTCTTCTCAAATCTTTGACCTTTACGACCTAAACCCTCTTCCCTTCAATGAATTTTTCCCTGACTATAAACACGTCATTGAAACACACACCCGAAGAACAACTTAGAAATTAACTTTAGACCCTAATATATAGGGATTTTATATCAGTGTGAACTTGGTATCAATGACATTTTTTTTTTTTTTGTTTGGTGTTTTGAAGAATTATGACAATAAGAAACGTGAAAAAAGAATTAGTAAAATATATATATGTATATATATATATACGGATATATATATACAACGAATATAACGAAACATGTCAACACCCGGTGGTGACGTTGTTTTGTGTAAGAAAAACGAGATCTTATAAATATTTCTTTTATAAATTTACAATACATATACCACCATTTCTCCTTTTTAGTAGACCACAATAATATTCGTTCTTACTTCCAAAAACATTTCTTACAAGTCACAGACGTTACATTTTAAACTTCGTTCCGGGGGATTTCAATATACATGCACTCATAAGAGTAAGAAGGGTTTAACGGAAACTTCACACTTTTTGGTAAGAATGGTTCATCTGATGATAAGTCGAAGACGACAAGGACCGGGTGACAACTGGGAGATTCCTACTACATGAATCTGAAAAAGTCATACACTGGGGGGGAAAACCTTACCACTAAAATTTACACACTCACGTACGTATGTATGAGTCTATAAACGTGGGGTTGGGTGAGGGTAGAGGGTTTTCGATCTTGTGACGGTTGATTAGACAACATACCCAGGAAATCTTTGTGCATTAATTGTGAATTCCTACCCACGACGATTAAGAAACACTTTTAGGTTTATAACAATTCCCTGGTCCCTCTACGGTGATGGGGGGCTAAAAAGTAGTTTTTTATGTGAACAAATACATTTGTCTAGAAAGGTATAAGTATCACTGAAAAGTTCATAAACTCGGATTTCTAAAACTAGGATGTAAAAATATGACCAAATTTAGCAAGTGACAATAATAATGTACAGTCGGTAGTTTATTTCAACATGAAATTTTTAAAGGATGTTCATACATGTAAAGATTCTACTTGTGGACACTAAAAACGAAATTAATGTACTTTCCTAGAACGGAGGTTTTAAAGGATGTTCATACATGTAAAGATTCAGTTTGTGGACACTGAAAACGAAATTAATACACTTTCATAGAACGGAGGAACTATATAAACATAACTAAGAAAAAAAAAAGACCTCACCTCCATATTAACATAGTGAAAAACCTTGACTCTATGTCTACTCACTAAGTTTTTCAGTCTTCAACTCTTACTACAAAGACACCAGTGTTTCTAACTAATTATTGGAAACGGATATAAAAGGACTACCGTACTATGTCTACAAAGACCTTATCGTTCTACTTTTGTCTAATTTCTAACACCCCATAAACCCTAAACCTCTCTTTATAAAATTAAAAGTTTATATCAATGTTTAATCTTACATAAGTATAAACATAAAAGACAATTTTACGTGCTAACGTCCTAACAATGAATCTAAAAGCACAAAAGGAACTACTTTTCGAAACAAGACCAAAAATTCAAACGTGAGCTTAGAATTCTTTATTTAGGTGGGTACAATAGTTCGGTTAAGCACGAATTAATACACGGTCCTATTTTAGACGTTTAAACTCCTTACAATTGGTTTGAAAATTTGTGTATAAAGTTTTCATAAGTAGAGATCCAAATAGCTTAACGTAATCGTCTATTGGACCAAACATGTGTAGGTAATCAAACCTCCTAACTTGGGTTTCGACAATGAAAGTATGTCAATTATCTCATTTTAAGGAAACATCGTGACTATGACACCCTGTTTTGTATCAGTACAACACACCTAACAATCGGACACGATTATTTATTAACAATGGAAGTCCGATTAATTTTAAATCCCTCTTTAATTCAATGGACTCAATATGCTCCCACATATATTTTACCATAATCTCTGGCCCTTGGTAACGGACTCAGGTAAAGGACCGAAACGGTGAGTGATCCACACACTGACCCGTTCAAGTAATTGTAGAGAGGTGACGTAAAGAGGAAGGACTTTTTACTCCAACTAACTATTATCCTACCAACACTCCCATTTTACTCAATTTAACAAATTTTGTATCATTCGTATACAATGGTCGTGGTTGTTTTTGTATACAATCGACAATAGTAGTAACAACATAGGTCCACTGTAAGTAGTCAGTTCAATAAATTGTATAACCGACCGTGTGAGTCCCTGAGTTTCCTGACGATCGGGGACTTCTGAACCATCTCTCTCAAGACCTAAATCTCCACTCCTCTGGACCCGAGTGAGACAGTGATCAAAACATCGGTACCTGTTTAGAGTATTGTGAGGGAATCGAAATCAAAGAAAAAGGATGTAGTTTCTTTCTTTCCCCCTTCTGACCTGAAATTTTTTTTTCGGGAAACATTTATCTCTTTTTACTTACTGTCTTCTTTATTCCTCACATTAACTGGGATTCAGGGTAGTGTAGATCGAAAGAATAACACTAAAACGATAGGGTTCCATTAAAAAACAAAAAATTTCTACGGGAGTCAGGGTTCAAAGGATATACCTATACTCCGACATCTACTACGGTACGATAATCCATGGTTCTCAAAGACAGTGAGGATACAAGAGAGGAATTTTTCGTCACGACACGTGTGTGTTAAGTTGACACGAAAGTTAAAAAAATTTGTACTAGGTGCTACGACACTGGTATGTGAAGACACATAGGACGAGCACGAGTCAGGGAACCAACACAGACTGAGACACTAGGGTACCTGACATCGGGTGGTCCGAAGAGATAGGTATCCTGATAAGTCCGTCCTTATGACCTCACCCAACGGTAAAGGAAGAGGTCCCCTAGAAGGGTTGGGTCGCTAGTTTGAACGTAGAGGACGGAACCGTCTGGCAAAGAAATATGACTCGGTGGACCCTTCGGGGACGAAGACACATATACTTTGTTATAAAATACTGTTACAAATACACCTTTTTTGTTACTCTACTGGTCACTACGATAAAGTAAATAAATTTACGACCAACAGTGGGAGATGTGACTAAAGTACTAGGGTGTTCTATCACGACAGGCTAGCCTGAGAGCTCAAACCTTTACAAAACATAGAGACGATAGGTAATATCACACCGGTAGTTCGTAACCTCTACACCAATCATACTGACTCCTTGACTCAAAAGGTAAAGTAGAGGTACGACCCATCGTGTCGAGATCTCTCAGACGTTCGGTGAGAAACCTTTCGTGTCCAAGTTTCAGTCGATAGTATACTTCAGGTACTTTCTTTCGATAGGGAATGGGAGTAGGAGGGTGGAGGAGATGGAGTCTCTGTTGGTGTGACAATCTGGAGGGTCAGTCACGATCATAAAAGAAGAATCTACTCTTCCGTTCCTAATGGAAACTTTTGATCTCTTTTCTCGTTTAACCTCATTTAACCAAGACATTCTATTTTTTTAAAAGTGTTTTTTTGAACTTTTGAGGGTAATTTTTCTCGTCTCTCGACGCCTTTTTCATTACATATCTTTTGTTTCGGGTCGAGAATGATATTTATACTACCGATTTTACCTTTTAACTTTCTTGACCATCTCCTTGAAAGAGTCTTTCATCTTAAAAACCTCCCCGGTTTTATAACACCATTTTATTATATATTACTTTACAACGAAATTGGTAAAAACTCATACGTTAATCCACCATAATATAAGTGTTGTTACAACACGGTGATAGTGATGATGGATTAAGGTTTGTCAAAAAATTTCTACTTTTTATCCTTGTTTTTCCATTCCCATAATTTCTCAGTCAGGTCCACTAAGTAGTAAACTTGTTGTCTTGAAGTTCTCTCTCTCTTGGTTTTTTTCCCCCCTAAAGTTCATAAGTTCTTTTAATGGGTCTTGTTGTACCCGTCTCAAACAATTTTTTCGAAACGACATTCCACTACAACCGACTTGGCAAACCCTTTGGGGTACAGTCATGATAAGTACTGGGTGTTTAACCTTTGTTGATATTACCGATAGTTGTCCTCTTATCTATTTAACACCATATAAGTATGTTCCTTTACGATGTATCGTTCATTTTTCTTATTTGACGATGTACGTTTCTATGCCTACTTAATATAAGCGTCTATTAATACGATATGTTTTCTTCGATAAGTGTCATGTACTACTAAGATAAATATACTTCAAATATACTTCTTACCGGTGTTGTCACTATCTTGGGTCTTATTACCAAAAGACACTTCTTTCACCACCACAACGGATCTTTCCCCGTACTCCCTTAGAAGACCGTAGGACTTTTACGGGATATAGAACAAATGTGCTCGTAGGACTCATCCTAGTCTGTACAGACCGGACTCCTCCGTTCTAACTATCCTCTTCAACTTCCAACCCACACAACCTCTTCTCCTACTTGGTTAATCCGAGTATTAAGACAGGTCGTATATGACCTGTCTTATAGTCTGACTAGAGTTCGACTAGTTAAAACCCTTGTTTACACAAATTAATTCCCACACCTTCTTGGACTTTCCGAGTAGACTACTCATTGTAGAAACACTCGAACTTATCCTCTTTCGTCTGGATCCGTCGACACTTTATCCCGTGTCTGTTGAACCCACTTGAATTTTATGGACCTCATACAGTCATATAAAGTGACAAACGTAGACGAAAGTCAGAGTCAACCCGAATCAAAACCCCTCTGAACTGGAGTACATGGACTTCAAGTAAAGGATGCGAGACGGGTGTTAATGATGGTATCTAGTCTGGAAGTGACGAAGAGTGGAGCTAGTCGACACGTACGGACCCGTGAATCAGTGGTTCAGAAGAGACTGACAAACCATGGGAGGCCTGACACCGGGCGGTCCGAGGAGACAGGTACCCTAAGAGGCTCGTTCTTATTGTCTCACCCATCAATAAGGGAAGAGGTCCCCTAGAAGGGTTGGGTCCCTGACTCGGACTATAGGGATGTAACGTCCGTCTAAGAAATGGCAGACGCAGTGGTTTTGTCGATATGATTGGAGGGTTGATCAAAGAAGTCAAGTCAGCGAGTCAGCACAGGCTGAGAAACGCTGGGGTACTTAGCGTCGTGCGGTCCGGAGTGACAGGTAGTGGTTGAGGACCTCAAGTGAGTCTGTGCATAGGTAGCTCAGTCACTACGGTAGGTCGGTAGAGTAGGACAGCAGGGTAAGAAGAGGACGGGGGTTGGGGAGGGTCGTAGTTTCAGAAAAGGTTACTCAGTTGAGAAGCGTGCTCCACCGGTTTCATGACCTCAAAGTCGAAATGGTAGTAAGGAAGGTTTCTTTAGGGTCCCAATTAGAGGAAGTCTTACCTGACCAACCTAGAGGAACGTCAGGTTTCCTAAGAGTTCTCAGAAGAGGTTGTGGTGTCAAGTTTTCGTAGTTAAGAATTCGCGAGTCGAAAGAAGTGTCAGGTCGAGAGTGTAGGTATGTACTGGTGTCCTTTTTGGTATCGGAACTGATCTGCCTGGAATCAGCCGTTTCATTACAGAGACGAAAACTTATACGATAGATCCAACTAGTATTGAAGAGAAGGTTCCTCATTCGCAGAAAATTAAAGTACCGACGTTAGTGGTAGACGTCACTAAAACCTCGGGGGTTTTTATTTCAGACTGTGACAAAGGTGACAAAGAGGTAGATAAAGGGTACTTCACTACCCTGGTCTACGGTACTAGAAACAAAAGACTTACAACTCGAAATTCGGTTGAAAAAGTGAGAGGAGAAAATGAAAGTAGTTCTCCGAAAAATCAAGGAGAAGTGAAAGACGGTATTCCCACCATAGTAGACGTATAGACTCCAATAACTATAAAGAGGGTCGTTAGAACTAAGGTCGAACAAACTGGATGAGGAAAAGGATAAACCTTGGTCAGACAACTAGGTACAGGTCAAGATTGAATGAAGGACCGGACGTATGTCTAAAGAGTTCTCCGTCCAGTCCACCAGACCATAAGGGTAGAGAAAGTCTTAAAAGGTGTCAAGTAACACTAGGTGTGTCAGTTTCCGAAACCGTATCAGTTATTTCGTCTGTATGTACAAAAAGACCTTGAGAGAACCAAAAAGGTACTAGGTCCCCTACAACCGTTAAATTAGAGACCAAGGAGACGGAAAAGATTTTAGTCGAACTTGTAGTCCCTCAAGTACCAAGTGCATAACGACTTCGGACCGAACCTCTTAAAACTCGTAATGAAATGATCGTACACTCTACTCACGTTAACACGCCATCAAACTCGTAAGAAACCGTAACGAAAAGAAACCCTAACCTTACTTTTGACTGGAAAAGGTCAGGACACCGGTGACGACTCAAAAGGTTTAAACGACCGTATAACTCACGTCGTGAAAGTGTCGTAGTAGAAAGTCTTAAACTTTATCGAGTTGACCTTAAGGTAGTGGAGGTGATCGAAACAAGTATAACTACGAAAGATTCCGGGTGAACTGAAGTGTAAGGTTCTACAGACCAAGATCTACTCACTAGTGTGGTAGCACTAATAGGTCCAGTACTTCTAGGAAAAACATGTCAAGAAGACACATAAGAACGGTAGAGAAGAATTATAGAAGACGAAGACAATCCAGGTATGGTAAAGACAGGAAATAACTCGGGTAGAAACGTACTTTACAAGGGAACCATAGAGATTAAAAGAACTTCTCTAGAGATCAGAAAGGGTAAGACAAGAAAAGGAGATAAAGAAACGTAACTAGTGACTCCTTCCGAAAAGAGGAAACGAAAAGTGAATAGAAGAAAAGTGTCGATAAACATTCCGAAAGGGTCTGTCGGTAAAACGAAAAAACGTAAAGAAAAGGTACCCCTACCAGAACTAGGGACAGAGGACATGTTACAGTGCTTGGAGTAAGGTATCAAGTAGTCCGTGAGATAGATAGTCTAGATCCGGGAATTTAGATAAAGAGTGAAGGTGACATATTAGCATTCCCTAAACTAAATCCAGTATGGACTTACCAGATCACCAAGAGGGATGAAAGAAGTTAAACTCAGACTTAAACCGTTATTCCTCAAGTACTAGACTCGGTGTCAGTCGAGGACCAGAACAAAAACAACTGACATATCTCGAAGAGGTAGAAACCGACGTTTCTTATATTAGTTAGACTAAAGCCACAACTGGTAGACCACTACAGGTACACATCTCAGAAGAGAACACAACAACCTTCTCCCACAAACGATACTGGTCACGTAAAAGAACCGTTTTGAGATAATCAGAAACGGGACGAAGTAAGGTGTAAGGTTCCGGTTTAAACGGACAATGAGGTCCACAAAGAACTGAAGGATGAAAACGTAAGGTCAGGGGATATTACTTTTCCTGTAGAAAAAACCCACAATCAAGATTTTCCATATCCAGAAGTATCTTGGTAAGTTGAAGTCGAAGAAGTCGCAATGACCAACCCCGTATCTGAACCTAATGACACTATAACTTACCAAACGGAACCTTTGCTTGTCTCTAGTAAGACGGTAAAAACTCTGACGTAGGTTCATGACGTAAAGCCTGAGAAAACAACTGGTACTACCGATGAGGTAAAGAAGACTCCCTAAGGACGGGTGTCATCATCTATATTACCAGTAGACTCAATTTAAGTGGGTAAGGTCAGGTAAAATCAAGTGACTAAGGATCTTATAGCTGCAAGTGAGAACGGTACAGGACAAACTGGTGAAAGTTAAACGGAACTAAGTATCTGGACTGTAAGGTCCAAGGATACGTTATAACGAGAAATGTCGTAACCTGGAACGAAGATAGTGGTCAGTGTAGGTGTCGACCCATAACAAAAACGAAACCGAGGTAGGGAAGTAAGAAAGACCTCAATAAAGAGGTGACTAGAGGTCATCGTATAACCCGTGGATGACTGGACCCCTCATGGAGAAAGTCATAGGATAGTAAAACGGAAAAGTTATATAGAACCTTTCAGAAAAGAAAGGTAGTGTCGGTCATATGAGTCATATAAGGTAGAAAATGTCTCTAGACGGTCTGATTGGAAGAATTTTATAATGGAACAACTACGACAAAAATAAGTTTAGTGTTACAGAACCATAAGTTCAGGGACTTAATCTGAGAGAGAAATGAACAGAATGGTATAGAGGTGTTGTCTTTGGAAGGTAAGAGAAAGTAAAGACACAAAAGGTTAGACGGTTCGAGTAGGGAGGTTCAACAAGAAGTAGGACGGAAGTGAATCCTTAGTGTACCCTTCAAATTGTCGTTATTGTTGTTGGTTTTGGGTTTGTTTGTTTTTTGTCATAGGCACGGAGTAGGAGAGAGTAACCAGTTATCACTGGAAAAGGGATCTAGACATTTAAGGAAATTGTGGACAGGAATCTAATTTGATAATATGTTTTATTAAGTATCTTCTCTCCCGTCAGAAGTGTCGCATGGTTCTATCCTCCGAGGGCCAATTGACAACCGAGGGGATTGGGAGATGACAACTATACCCTAACTAAAAAGAAAACATACTGTCTAATAGATAAAGAAAACTGTGGACTTTTGCACTCTCTAAGACTCTCTCACTTTAGAACTTAGTCAAACAAAGAACCTTCTGTGAGATTCCCATAGTTCTTAGTCTTTACCCAAAATCACCACCCTGGTGAACCTTCACGATTGGTAGTTGAAATAGATTAAGTATAAAAACGGAACCCCGACACTCTTTAGTTGTCGTTGTTGTTATTATTATTCTCAGTTCTCTGAGGATCCCTGTTCCTTTTGCTCTTTTCTTCTCTATTATACAACTGGGTAGACACACAGAGAGGTCTCTCTGAAAAACTTCGCCTTAATACTTTTACTAAGAAAACTTCAGTCCATAAAGAAGAACACCGGTCGAAAAACGATCGAGTACCTCAATATTCTTCGAATCTTAGTCTATATACATATACATATGTATGTATAGATAGTGTCTGTACAGGTGTGTATAAAAGAAATACCGGTTGTCGAGATGGAATCGGCATGGAAACTGTAAGGAATCCTACCCCGTGAGGTTACGGGTTAAAGTTAAACCCTACTACTTGACATGAGTAGTTGTATCCTTTTATCGTTACATCGAGGGGCTCTTACCCCCCTCCTGGAAGGGATCACGAGATCACCGATTCAGAGACACGATGGTCACATCTCCCGGGTCCAAACTAGGGACCAGTCTCTTGATCTAGGGTGTATGGTGTTGATTGTCAAGGACACGACGTTGATTTCTAGGACACACACCGTTGATTCTGGACCGTGTCAGTTTATTTATTTTATTTATAAGAAATTTTTTAACAAATTTTCTTACCCCCTCTCTGCCCCGGTCTTTCCCTTTAGTCCTTCGGAGGAACAGATCACTGACTTAGTACTTGATAAACTCGTCCGTTACGTCTCTACTCAATTTTACACAGTGTAAACTTGGGGTCGGAAGGAGTTCTAGTGTAGTAAAGAGTGGGTTTAGAAGTAAAGTAACCGGTAATCCTAAGTACTACCACTGTCTTAATTGAAAAGAGTCCCTCAGGTTCCCTTCCTTTCCTACGTCTGAGAAGACAAAGTAAAGTCGTCCTCAGAAACAAAAGAGTCGTTCTGTGGGGAACCCGAGAGAAACGAACACTTAAGAAGGGAAAACGAATACTATATTTGTTATCGAGGGAGCTGGGATAGAGGACCCCAACACCCTATAGAACCAACTGGAAACTAACACAAGACTCTTCTTTTTGAGGTTTGACCGGACCTCGACACCCCGAAGTCGTAGGACAAAGGTCCTTCTTCCGGTTAATGAAGTAAGAGAATATCGAAACCCTGAGAGAGTTCAAAATTTTCTACCGAAGTCGTGACTTACAAAGAATCTATTGTTTCGATAAACATAAAATTCTGGGAGAATTCAAGGTTATTCTAAAGAAACCAGAACTTTGTACCACGACTCCTTCATAAAGTCTCGGGAGAGAACATATCGTGACGAACTACGATATCCCCTCTGCTACAAGAACACGGCAGTCGTGCGTTATCGTCTGATACGCCCACTTAATCTTCAACTTGACACTTGACTTCTGTCAGTCATACCTCCTTAAACCTTCTTCGTCTCTTAGGAAAATCCGAAGTCAACAGGTCCTTCGGAAGGAACCTCCGAGGTCAGATTTTGGATTACGACTTCTCCGTTTTCACTGAGAATGGTTGAAGATCAATTATTGTTTCTGACGCATAAGTAGACGTCGTCGTAGGGAAGACACGGGTAGTCGGATGTTCCTGCTCCACTCTACTCTCGTTGTTGTTACGGTACCCAATATTGAACTCTAAGAGTTGGTCTCTACGATCCATACGGACTCTATAACCACGGGAGACGGGGACCTCACCGGTCTCGAGGGACCGTCCGATGAAAGAATGGGTAAATAGGATCCCCAGTATATACAATAGATACACACGATACACTTCTTTTGTTAACCTTTCGTGACAAAATCTGTCTAGGGAGGAGACTCTTTTGAGACCACTGAGTACCAGTGTTACGAAACAAAAGTACAGTATCAAGGTCCGTCTGACAGCCGAGACCCTTCCATCTGTCTGACACAGACAGAACAAGTGACGAGATAGAGATCACAGACGGCGACACGGACCGTGTATCATGTAAGAGTCTTTTATAAAGTCCGTTCAGTTTTAGCGTCACTC
The DNA here is from genome assembly GCA_006410555.1 of Capra ibex. Lineage (NCBI taxonomy): Eukaryota > Metazoa > Chordata > Mammalia > Artiodactyla > Bovidae > Capra > Capra ibex. Next base: position 28,557,081 of record SJYO01029184.1, read on the forward strand.
GATGTTGGAGTGTGGACAATCCTACCGATAATGGTCCTTCTGTTCTTTATTGTTCACAACCACTCCTACACCTCTTTTCCCTTGGGAGTACCGTGACAACCATCCTTACATTTAACCACGTCGGTGATACCTTTTATCATACCTCCAAGGAGTTTGTTAATTTTTATCATAGCTCCAAGGATAGTATACTAACTCGTTAAGGTGAAGACCCACAAATAGACCTCTTTTACTTTTATGATTGAACTTTTCTATATACGTAGGGGTACAAGTGACGTCGTAATAAATGTGGGTTCTATACCTTTGTTTGATTCACAGGAGACTACCTACTTACTTTTTTCTTTTACACCATATATACATGTTACCTTATTTAGTTCATTCAGTCTCTTTTTCTTTATGACGTACTAGAGTAAATACACACTTTAGATTTTTTTTTTCTTTTTGTTCAAGTATCTATGTTTTTTGTAACCACCAACAACCCTCCATACACCCTCTTTCCCCACTTCTCCCAGTTTCAATGTTTAAAGGTCCATATTTTATTTATACAGGACCCCTACATTACATGTCGGACCACTGATATCAATTATTATGACATGACGTATAAGTATTCAACGATTCCTTCATCTATAATGAGAGTAGTGTTCTTTTTTTAAACATTGACACACACCACTGCCTACAAGTAAGTGGAATAACACCACTAGTACAATGCCATATAAGTTTATAGCTTCGTAATACAACATGTGAATATTGATTATTTAAAATATACAGTTAATATGGAGTTATATTTTTTCTTTTATAAAGTACTTGTTTACTCTTTCAGATCTGGTACTTCCTACTCATTTTAACCCTGTTGTATCTTCCGAATTCTCAAACGTCCCTTTTCTTATACTTATCTTAGTCTACACCAGTACTACACCCGGTCCGTGTTAAACCTCTCGTTGTCTCCCCGGGTCTTTACAAGTACAAAACTCCGTCACCCTTGAATGGTCCGAGGTCGGACGGATACAACCCACTTATTTCTTGGTCACTTCGTGACAAAGGGGGTTTCAGTCTTAATTTTGTTTGTGGTCAACTGTGTTGACCAGAACTAAAAAGAAAATCATAGATTAAAGTTCAGTTCGAAACGAATAGGTAACACCCTTGGTTAAAGAGTGAACCAGACCCAGGGTTTGGGTTATTAAGAATTTACAAGGGTGTCGTAGAAGGTCGAGTCTCCGGGAGTGACTTCGGGGACCGTGAGGGCTCTGTTCCTACGACACGGTCGGGAAGTACTACGTCCCCACTCCCCTCCACTTACGACAACAAAAGGAATGGGTGTACAACGTCTGTAACGAAAGGTACACCTCCTTCCCAGGCTTACTGAAGGATAAGTTCTGTAGGGTTTACAGTGTAGGCGTCCCTGCCGACGATACTCGAGAGACTCCTACTCGATTTACGGGGAGGAGACCCGGGGTGTCGTGGTATACGAATAGAAATTACTACTTCATTGGTACAGACTCCCGAAGGGTCCACCTAGTCACCATTTCTTAGACGGACGGTCACGTCCTCTGTACCCAAACTAGGGACTAGGCCCTTCTAGGGGGGACCTCCTCCTGTACCGTTGGTTGAGGTCATAAGAACGGACCTCTTAGGGTACCTGTCTCCTCGAACCGCCAGATGTCAGGTACCCCAACGTTTCTCAGTCTGTGTTGACTCGTACGGATATTGGTGCCGACTGTAAGAATTTGTAAATTATACGAGTTTCGTGATAAGAGTCACGAAAGAGTCGTAATAGAATAAGTTAGGACGGTGTTTTGGGATGTCACTTGTGAAGATAATAATAGAGGTAAAATGTTTTCTGCTTTGACCCTGTGTCTCTTCAATTCACTGAAACGAGTTCCATTGTCTCGACCATCCACCGGTTGGGTCTTGCTTTTACGTTCAAACGGAATAAACAGAGATTATCCCGAAAATGGTGTGTCACAACATTCCCAAACCCATTGGGGGTGTGGCATCTTGCAATCGAAGTAATGCCCTCCTTCGCTCCGAGTAGACCTAGGAGGTGAGGATTGGGTCCTCGACCGTGTCTTTGGCCGTTATTTGTAACTTGTCTTTTTGCTTCTTTTTGTTTTTGGGTTCGGAAGGTGGTCTACCGCGACACCGTCAGGTTCTCTTTTCACGGGAACCGAAGAAGGAAAGGTTGAGGAAAGGGCGTCTTATGGAGCAGACGTGTAAACAAAAGAAAGGAAAAGGTCTCTTCTGACTCACCCGCTTTGTAAAAAGTTCTATTACAAATCCGTACTTACTGTGTTTAAACTGTTAAATTAAACACTGGAATACAAAACCGGGATTTCCCTTTCAGCTGGGATGAGGTAAGAGAATATAAGTGTGTGAAGAAAGTCTCTAGAGTTTTACCAAAAGTCTAAGAACAGTAGTAATTTTTCCATCTTTATTTTAGGCTTAACGGGGTTTGTAACTTCCTCCGACACATGACCTCACATTTCTAAAAGACTGATCCTCCATCCTAAGACTACCGACACACACACACACACACACACACACACACGCGCGAGGTAGTACAGACTAAAAAACACTGGGGTGTCTGACATCGGGTGATCCGAGGAGACAGATACCTTAAGAGGTCCGTTCTTATGACCTCGTCCAACGGTAAAGGAAGAGGTCCCCTATAAGGGTTGGGTCTCGAGCTTGGGACCAGAGAACACAGAGGACGTGATCGTCCACCCAAGAATTGGTGACTCCGTGGACCCCTGAAGTCAGTTCAGAAAGAGGAGAGACCTGAAGGTATAAGAGTTGACTTTTTATTTTCCCAACCCTCACTTGTCTCTTCAAGAAAAAAAAAGGACAATCGGAGACCTGTTTTCTGTAATCTGTCGTCGTAACATCGTGTCACCATCATGTAATGCCCGCGGAAGGGGACACCGAGTCACCATTTTTCAAACGGACGTTATGTCCTCGGAGTCCTCTACATCAAAGTTAGGGACCCAACCCCTCTAGGGGGCCTCCTCCTTTACCGTTGGGTGAGGTCATAAGAACGGACCTCTTAGGATACCCGTCTCCTCAGACTGTCCGATGTCAGGTACTCCACCTTTTCTCAACCTGTGTTGACTTCACTGTACCGTACGTACGTCGCGTAATGTCTGACTCCAAGTTCAGCACCGGTGGATGTTCGAACACTGAGACTCGTTCAATTGGACAGACCCGGAGTCAAAGGAGTTGACATATTACCCTTACTATAACATGGATGGAGTGTCCCAAGGACATTCCTAATTCAGTCTATTACGTATATTTCACAAATTGTGTCACGACCCGTGTACATTTGAAAGTCATTTTCGATAATAGCGTGTCTCAACTGAGTGTAAGATCGTTGAGGTAGATCTCTGACCTATATGTAAATCATCAGTCGTTTTACCCACTGCCCCCCCTCTGAAATTCATTATTTGGTGTTTGTCCGGACCGGGATAAGATTCTCATTTACGTATAGTACCCATGTTCTGTTTCGATTCATACCCTAACTTCGTTTCTCTACCTTTTCATTGGTGTTTGTTAACCTTAGGAGTATGTAATAACCACCCTCACATTTTTTTATGTTGGTGGAACCCTTTTCCAGACCGGCAAAGAATATTTTGATTTAGTGTAGAAGGGACACTGGGTCGTAAAAAGAGGGAGACATGAATGGGTTCTTTTTCCTTTTATATACAAATGTTTTTCTGAACATACTCTTATAAGTATCGGTGGAATGAGAATTATCTGTCTTTGACTTTTGTTAAGTTCACAGGTAGTCATCCTCTTTCCTATTTACCTATTGACTATGTGTTTGACACCATAACAGTGTGTTACCCCACGATAAGTCGTTATTTTTCCTTGTTTACTGTCCATGTACCAACCTACTAAGAGTCTTTGGAGTTCGACTCAGTTTCTTCAGAAAAGAATCGTACATAGAAAAGTTTCTTCAGAATGTGTTTTCTCAAGTACGATATACTAAGGTAAGTATACTTCAAGACATTATCCATTTTGATTAGTTACTACCCTTTTTTTAGTTTCGTCACCAATGGAGATTCTCACTTCCCTCTCCTGACGATCCCTTCCCCGTTCTCCTTCGAATTAGAACTCACTTTTATTAGAAGATGTAGAATCATCCCTCGATTCAATGTGTCAATGTAAACAGTTTTGAGTCGTTTACATGTTAATTACATCTATATAAAATGGAGTTTTCATTTTGTTTTCTTATTGTTCGTTTATAACTTGGGATAGGGGACCTCATCCTTTACCGATGGGTGAGGTAACGTACCCTTTAGACTACCTGTTTCCTCGGACCGTCCGATGTCAGGTCCCACAGAGTTTCTCAGTCTGTACTGACTCGTGTACGCACGTGCACACGTGTGTGTGTGTGTGTGTAGACCTTTCACAAATCCTCATTTTACATGACTATGGACGTTGAATTCTTTCTTTCCCGTGACCTATCTGTCTGTCTACCTATCTATTCCCTACCTATTTCGGTCATAGTCTTTTGAAATACCATCCTAGACCAATTATTCAATGTTCTACGACGACCGTTTAAGAAAGTTGAACCGACATACAAACTTTAAACGTATTATAAGAGAAAAAACCCCCTTTTTTACGTAGGTGTTTCAAGGTATAGGACTTACCTCGGTTAAAGAAAGTTTGAATATTCCGAAGTGACCTTCTTCCGTCTGGAGTCTGGGTCCATTTATAAAGGACTAGTGGATGACATACGGTCTGTGACAAGGTCCGATCTGCTTCTTATGCTTCTCTTTCTTGTGTCGGGAACGGGAGTTTTCCTAACAACCCTCGTAGACTGTTCGCGTGTATAATGACCATAGGATACGACACCTTAACGATTCCTGCCTCTCTACAATAGATCAACTTTTGTACAGAATTTTCGAGAGGGGTGGCTTTTCTTTACTAGTAATACAGTCCACTATCTCCTTCTAAATCGAGTACAATGTCATCATTAGTAAAACGTTATGTTTACATGGTCTATTTGTATAAACTGTGGAGTCTGAATGTGTCACAATATATGATTAATGTAGAGTTATTTTTATTCAATATTTTTTTCTCTTCTCTAAAGACCATAACCTCTGTACAACCCATCAATAAGGATGTTTATACTGACCTTCCGTAGAAGTTCGGTCTCGTGTCTCTCAAAACTACCGGTGCGATTCCACTATTAAACAGTTCGGTTACGCCGGGTAACTTCTTAAAACTCGGTTGTTCACCGTAGGAATCTTTTGACGACCCTCTCTCCCCGTCGACGTCATCTATAGTAACGAAATCTCCTCAGTCATCCGCTCCCTATAAAGTGCATGAACGACACTTGTGTCCCTCGTCACCTCCGTGGTCGTCCCTCCTTTCTCTAAGTTTTACTGAGTTCTGTCGACACTTGGGGTTCCTCTACTCTAGAAGCAAAGCAGAAGACCCTTGATCCTTCGAGACATCAGACACGGAGAGAAGATGAAGAAACGGGGTACTACACCGAGACACTCCGATACAACCAACAAATATCAGTCGTAGATTTTGGATGAGGTCATAAGAACGGACCTCTTAGGGTTCCTGTCTCCTCGGACCGTCCGATATCAGGTACCCCAGTGTTCTCAGTCTGTGTTGAATCGCTACTTTGGTAAGACTAACAAATGAATAGGTAGTCATGGGTTCTGTATCACGACAATTTATAAAAATTATTGTTGGGATGGGAGGAGTATCCCAACAACACTCCAATTAATTATCGTGTACGATCCGTAAACTCCGAACTCTCAGGGAACCTGACGTTCCTCTAGTTTGGTCAGTTAGGATTTTATTCAGTTGGGACTTATAAGTAACCGTCCTAACTGCGACTTCAACTTCGAGGTTATGAAACCGGAGGACTACGTTTCTCGGCTGAGTAACTTTTTCTGGGACTACGAACCTTTCTAACTCCCGTCCTCTTCCCCCGCTGTCTCCTACTCTACCAATTTACCGTAGTGACTGAATTACCTGTACTTAAACTCGTTTGAGACCTTCTACCACTTCCTGTCCCTTCGTACCGCACGACATCAGGTACCCCAGAGTTTCTCAGTTTGTGTTGACTCACTGACTTGTTGTAGTTGTCCGTAAACTATTTACTCTAGTCCCCGAGGGACTAGTACGAGGGTATACACCGGACCTATATCCCACTGGAGTCGTGTTCGGGTAGAGGTTCTTTAGAGGTTTCATCCGTGTACTTCGGGGACCCCAAGTAAACTAGGGTATTTATAACTAAAATAGTTTGGTGTTAGGGAGATGGGGGTTATGACGTGTGTTAGGGTACTTCGTTGACTCTTCAGGGTCACCCTAGGTCCTTGACAGAGTAAATAAGAGGAGGGAGAAAACTTAATTCCCCTTAGAAGGAAAAAAATTTGTTCAGAAACCTGAGATTACGAATCCAGGTCTGAGTTTTAAGAGAGGGTTAGTCTTAAGACCGATAGGAAGTACGGGTGGAGAGTAGGGTAAGGTCTAGGACCGTGAGGGACTAAACCGGGTCAAGTGTTTCTTCACAGACACTTGGCAGTTTCGGTGTCGGTCGAGTGCCCACACTGAACAAACGACTCCACAGAGATCCTAGGTCGTGTCACGGAACGTGTCACATTGTACGTTGTTCATAAGTAACTTCTTTACTTACTTACTTACTAAGAAAGAGCCAGACATCAACCACGAAGTACTTCGGAAGAAAGGAGGGGAGGGAACCTTGGGTAACATCGAAACGGTCGGAGGACCTGAGGTTATCACGAATGGTAGACACGGGCAGGAAACCGTTGATCGGTTTGAGTTGAGTCAAGTTAAGTTGGTTGAAGGTACCTCGACGCGATAACCGTCCTTTGTAAGTGTCAAAGTTCCTTACCACTTTCGCAAAGGATCGGGTACCGCGGAGTTAACATGAAAATTTTGTTGGGACCGTACCTTGTCTTGGAAAAGGTTCTGTAAAAACTTTCAGATTTGTGTACTAATATTTAAGGAAGGGAAACAGTTGTGTGAACTAATGGTCAGTCCTTTATTCACTTAAGACCTGTTACCTATTTGTCTACTAATACACTGTCCATACCCTGTCCACATCTCCCCTACCTTTCGACCCCTCCTTACTCTAAGTTAGGAACAGACGACCTAAGTGTTAAAGTAATTTACATCCCCCAACCTCCCCCAACCGTAGAGTCGGTAAGTCCCGACCCCAACATCCCGACAGGTCGTCGGTCGGGGAACTCACTTTTCTTTCGGTCTCAGAGGGGGTGTGTGTGGACAACAAAAAAAGCCTCCCAACCCGGAAAAATTTAAAATACTGATCAGAGGTAAGGACAAAGGTGGGGGAAGATATGTAGAGAGCGAGGGATACGGTCAGAAGACATTTACACATTGAACGAAAGAGAGACCATTAATAAAGGAAATTTCCTTAAGCTTAATCGGAACATACATAAGTACTTTTGTAATAGAAATTATCGTTCTTGGACCTTTAATTGGTCTTTAGAATGTTATTCTCGAGTAAATTTATGTAGTATCTTCCAGGTATCAGGTCTTATGACACATCTATTATTTTACAATACTTTTAATCAATAACTGTACTCCTTTTTAGGGGTCATAGAACAATTCACTTTTTCCGATGTTTTATTACTACATACATACCACACACGGACATACACACATACAAGTACACGTTGTAAACATGCGAGAACCCCTAAGAAAAAGAACCACAAAAAGACACAAAAGGTTTTAACACGTAACTTATGACATCAGACTCAACCCCGTGAAAGTCCGTCCCACACAACATTCCTGAGACTCTCGTGTTTATCCCCATAGTTCGTTCTGAAGGAAAACAGTCACATAAAACTCCTTCTACTTTCTGGGTCTCATAACCTCTCCTTGTGGTCCTTATACGATAAAACGTTCACGTTTCCACCACAGATAACCACTACTCCTGAAGTCTGGGTAGTTTCTTCTAACCTGAGGTAATTTCTTCGTCACCCCTTGTTAAAACCCAAAGACTTGTGTCCCCACTTACCTACCTTCACCACAACCGCCTCTTAATAAAGTCAGTATCGTTCCACCTGACCCAACATCCGTCCCACTAGACTGTATTCTGAGAGTCAAACGTATAAACTGGACTCCATTACTCTCGAACCTAATTCGAACACCACTATTTTGGTCTTTCCTTCCTCGTCTACCTAGATTTTTTACAATGGTTCTTTCTTAGTCTCGATCTCTAAGTCTAAGCCGATTTATTTGTGGTACGCCAGCCACTCTGGTACATTCCTCTGTGAAAGGTTCCTTTATCTACAATTCTCTTACCGACTCCCGACTCAGAAACCCTTAAGGTTGTCGATTACCCTCCTCCTTTCTTGTCCTCGGTCGTTTTCTCTGTCTCTTACTACGTAGTCTCTCTATTCTTCTCTTTGAACTCTTGTGTTATGGTGGTCTCGGTTCCCATCCTGTCCTTCTTCACCCGCCAACTACCATAGTTTAAGTGGGAACTCCAGTTTCTACGTTTGACTCGTCTCTGGGAATTTAAACCGGGACTCCCACAACCACTTGAATGAATGTCTCTCATCAAAACCGGTTTTCACGACCTGAGATCTTCCAAGGTCCTTACCTTTCCTTTCCCTCCCCACTCTTTTACCTCCGTCGAGTACCTATGGCGGGTACACTGTTCTCCGCACACAATACTGTATCTTGTTCCAGTTTTAAATAATAAGATCAGGACGACGACTTGGTAAACTTAGATGACCGAATATTCCGACAACTTTCATTTTCAAAGTTACTAGTATATGTACGATGTCACTTCTCCGAAGAAGGAGGGTGAGGGGGGGGGTTTTTTGGGATCTATAATACCAGTACAAAATTGTCTAGTCTCTCCAAAAAATCGAATTGTCAAGACGGTAATCCAACCATCACGAACTCTTAAAGGATCGACACAGGAGATCGTAATCAGTATGGTTAAGTGAACTTGTCAAGAAGGGACTCAGGGAGACCTCACTCCTGTAACTCCGTTCCACTAATCCTCCCTACGTCACCAGTCCCAGTGCACCTTACAGAGATTCTCCATACATCTCCGACGGTTCGTTCCAAGACAAACTCTGGGACCTATACCAAACCATGGTGGAACTGAGGTTGTATGTCTTCCGATGTTGGAACGTCACCGACCGGGTGATCAACTTCCCACCGACTTCGTCTCTGTAGTCTTTTCGTAGAGAAAAATTTGGGTACCAGGAACTTCTAGTTTACCGGGGGCCTGACTTACCAGAATTTGTCCGTCGAACTAAAAGTACCCCACGTATGTCCGTATATCGAAAAATTTTTTAAGGAAAATGAGAATGGATCGTTAGTATATGTTCTGGCCTGGTTGTTATGAAGTAAAAAAAAAAGGACGAACGACAAATCTTTAGTTAGGAAACTCGTCAAGGAGAAACACTTAGGGTCAGACAAAGGTCAACCTGTATGATACTTGAATAGAGACAGAATCACGGAACTAAGGGGGATTTTCTTCTGACAACAACAACAAATCAACGATTCAGTGCAGGTTGAGAAACACTGGGGTATCTGACATCGGGCGGTCCGAAGAGACAGGTACCCTAAAAGGTCCGTTCTTATGACCTCACTCAACGGTAAAGGAAGAGATCCCCTTGAAGGTCTGAGTCCCTAACTTGGGTGTAACCCTCCGTCTAAGAAATGGTGACTCGGTGGTCCCTTATGAGATACTCCCCTTTTTTTTTTTTTTCTGACGACGTACTGGGTCGTCCCGGTTCTGAACAATGGTTCGGGGTGTCTCCGTGTCTCGACCTATAGTCCGATTAACCCACACCTCCAGTCGTATAAGAGATCTTAACCGTGAAAAGTCTAGGACTCTACAGATCTCACATCGGAAAATTTACAGGGACGAGGAAAATTACCTTCTTGAACCAACGTAAAGACCTTTCTACTGAACGACGGGTCCCCTTTTGTCCCAGTGTATTAGCTACGATGTGAGTGTACGATTCTACACCTCCGGGGAGATTTTTACACTATCGTCTAGTCTCGTCCCCATGAAGGGTCCTCCGATCATATAATAGTCTTCGGACCCCGTAGGATGAGGTGAAGTCAGTGGATTAAACAGGACTCGTAGAAGACTTATTCTACGAGTGGAGGAGGCAGGTCCCCTTCGTTACTACCGACCCTTCGATCCGGTCCCAGGAACCGATGTAGTCATTAGTGGTCGAGACTCTTCGCCTGGTCGCCAGAGACGACGGTGCAAGACACTCTCGACTACCTTGGGGGCGTGTCCCGGCCGGAACGTCCCCCACCCGTCTACGACATTGACCCGGTTTTGAGTCCCGTCCACCGGTCTTGAATCTTCCTTAAGAGAAGGCGGCGTCGGACCCCAGGTCCGAACCGGGGTCACTCGGCGGGCCGGTCGGAACCGGTGGGCCCCCGGGGCGCGTAAGGTGCGGGGGCGGGGGAGGCGGGGAGAGAACCGGAGCAGGGGAGGGAGCAGGGGAAGAGGAGGGGTGTGGTCGACAGGGGACAGGGGGCCCGCCGCTCTGTCGGATCCTTCTCCGCCGGAGCCCGGCTCCCCCGCACCACCCCTTCCCCTCCTCCACGCCCCGACTCCCTTATTCCTCCGGGCCCGCCGACCCGGGGGGTCGGTGAGGCGGCGGGCGGGCCTCCTCGGCCCATGGCGGCGGCGAGCGGGTGGGCGTAGGGGAGCCGGACCGGGCCCCCGTTCCAGTTGTCGCTAGACCTCGGCGGCACAGTGAGGGGCTGTCGGTACTTGACGTCGCTCTCAGTCGCAGACGCCTGGGACGACTCGGCGGACGACGACCTCGACGTAGTGGCCCCGTTGCGGTCACCGAACCCGCGGCCGGGGCCGGGCTCGTACCCGTACCCCCAGCACGGGCTGGGGAAGCACCCGGCGCTCCACTGGTCGCGGTTCCCGCTTCTACGGATAGAGATGTAGGACGAGTAGTACCAGAAGATGCGGACGGACCGGCCGCCGGAGTAGAACCGGATGTGGGCGAGGGCGTTCGAGCAGCTCCGGTTCCTGCTCGTCAGGGTCCGGACACGAGTCGTGCTCACCGAGGGCCCTCCCCGGGGGCGGTGGCGGCTGCGGCTCTGTCACCGGTCGAGCGGGCGGCTCCCGGCGGCGGTCGAGCGGGGGACGCCCGACAGGCGAGGCCGGGACCGGGCCCCGTGGCTCCCCCAGATCTTGGCGGTTGGTCGAGCGACCGAGCGGGCCAGGGAGGAGTCGAGCGAGCAGAGCGGCAGAGGAGAGGAGGGGAAGGTCCTGAACGGAGTGGACTCCGAGTCTTCTGCAACTCCGGTCCTCTGGAGCAGACCTTCCGGCACTTTCTTCGTAATGGGAGGTCCGCCCGGAGAGCGAGGAGAGGGTGGTGGGGTCTGGGGGTGGGGGTGGGGCGTGTAGGGTGGTGGGATTTGACGGAGACGAGCGCACAGAAGTCTGTCGGGGCTGTGGTTCGAGGTCGGGGGACCCTTGACTTAGGTTGTGCAGGTTGTGAACCGTAACTTGACTTCGTCACTTCAGATGGACTTGAGACCCGGCAGATTGACCGTCGACGAGGTCCCCGAGTCTGAGACGTCTCGGTTACGCGAACGGTGGTGACGGTCCGGCCGGTGACGCCGAGGTCGAAGGACAACGGAATCCCTGTCTCTGTTTCCTTTACTTCTCTGGAGTTCTACAGAAAAGGGAGGGAGGAGGAAGTCGTCCCTCGATTCGTTCTGTGATCCTGGTCAGACACCACATCTTGCCTGAACTACCCCTGACCATCGTCTCCCCCGAATCCCCACCCCTTCTGCAGGCTCAGGGTTGACATACCAAAAGAACGAAGGTGAACAGTAGGGCTTCCATTGAACAGATGAAAACTCGTCGAAACGGTAGAAGACGACACCTATTTGTAACGACCCACATAATGAGGTCATGAAGGGGTACGGAGAGAATAGAACTAAGTCAATAATCCCCTCGATAGACGAAGGAGGTACCTTGTCCTCCGAGTCAACGGAGGACAAGACATTGGACCCCTTACAGTCTCCGTCCATTATTTCCAGCAAATTTTTACCGAATTCTGAGAAAAGAGTTTCTAGGGTCGCAACTCTGCGTCGTGATATATATCTTACTTAATAAAAACGAAAAACCTTTATTACAAATCTAAACCCTCAACCCAACAACACTATAGGTCAAGGTTACGGTATCTACAGTGACACCCACTTCTTTTTCGAATATATACCGATTTACCCAACACACCCAAAAAAAAAAATTACAAAGGTTCAATATTACCGAAATAAGAGGAAAAGGGAATTAAGACTTTGTGAAAGTTTATAGTGTCACGATTTATTCCTAAAAAGTGAACGGAAAACGTCAAAAAACCGTATCTGAAAAAAAAAAACGTATCTGAAATTTACTTTCGTTGTAGAGTATGGGTAGAGATAATCGATAATAGTTTCAATTAAAAATCTTCGGTGTAAACATTGAGAGAGTTTCTTCACCGAATAAATTTTCTCTTTTTCGGTGGTTTCTCACATTTAGAATTCAGTCTCTCCTCTACGAATTTGATAGAATTGGTTACTACCCATTTCAATCTCCACATACAAATAACTAAATAAGAGGAGACTTCCAGTAGTCTTTGAACGAACGAATCCCGAATTTACGAATATGGACTACTACTGACAAACTCGGAGTAGTTTGTTTGTACTTCAGTGGACTCGTAATTCAGTTGAACGAAGTCTGTCGACCAAAGAGTCATCATCGTCCTGTTTCTATAATACCTAATGAATTTACGTGACTTTTATGTGTTCGGAGTAAGTTCCGTAACCAAAACTGGAACATCGGGTATACCATAAAATGACCTCGATAATTATTCAATCTACTTGAATGAAAGTAAGGGTCCTATGTGAGGAACTTCTATATGACCGGAACGGGGTGACCGAGGAGAGGTCAGGATCAAGGTCGGGATCTTTGAACGTCCACCCCCGGTCCCTAACCCGTCACTAGGTTCTGTTACTCTCCTCTTCTCTACTACGACACTCTCAGTAGAGTCCCGGTCCGTCCCCCCGGACTTACGCTATACCTCCCTCCTGTGTCTATAGGTAGGTACGGTCCCCGTACCGTCCCCTCCCCCTCGTCACCGTCGGGAGTCGGAACATAATCAACCGGTCTTTCAAGGAAGTCTAAAAAGACATTGTAGAATACCTTTTTAGTCTTACTTGAAAAACCGGTTGGGTCATAAACCCCATGTTTTTGCAGGGAGTGATTAGACCGTATTGACCCCTGTACTCCAACAAACTATTACTTCGTAGTTGTGACGAGATTCACAACTTTAAAACATTTGTAGACATGATAAAAAAGTTTCTGTAATTTTTATATTCCCTCGTCAATCCTATTACGGGTATTTTTCGTACTTACACGGTCGACACCCTTTGTTTGGGGTAACGGTTTGATAAGGACGAAAATTTGTGTAAAATTGGAAAACAAAAAGTTAAAGTAAAAGAAAATTAAAAAATTTTTAATTAAATAAAAATAACTTCCTATTAACGAAATGTCATAACACAACCAAAGACGGTTTATCGTTGTACTTAGTCGGAATCCATATGGATACAAGGGAGGGAGAACTTGGAGGGACGGTAGAGGGAGGGGTAGGGTGGGAGGATCTAACAATGTCTCGGGGACAAACTCGAGGGACTCAGTATGTCGTTTAAGGGTAACTGATAGACAAAATGTATACCATTTTATACAAAGGTACAATGAGAGAGGTATGGAAGGTGGGAGAGGAGTGGTGGGGGTTCAGGTATTCAGAAGACAAGAGACAGACACAGAGGTAACGACGGGACGTTAATTGTAAAATTGGAAAAGTCCTACTACTCCCAGGAGTAATTCAAGTACACTCTAATCGGTTTCTCGAAAGGGTCACTCTTTTTACTCGACCTACCCCCTCTCACTAGACGAACTGACCGGTCGGTGAAAAGGGTTCGTGAAAGTCCTCACGTTGGCACAGGGTCTATTACTTCAAAGGGTGTACAGACCTGTGAGCTGAGAGATGGTGAACACCCCCACAATTGTCGTATCTTCACGAGTGTGACACCAGTTGTTCTCGATCTTCTTTCTTCCGGAATTCCCTGGACCGGTTGGACATCAAGATTATTACATAAGGACTTATCGTGATCGACTGACATATTTGACCCTTTAAAAAAGTGGAAGAGGAATTACACTAAGATTAGTTAATCTCACTAAAAAAAAGTTAGATGGGGGGTTGTCGTCCGAGAAAGAAGACACACTCATCCAGGGTAAAGTCAAGTCCAAGTCTAGAAACGAGATATTATTATTACTTCTTACGAAGGAATGAACATTGAACTCCGAAAGTTGGTTCACCCCGATCCTCTACAAAACTCAAGGTCACAGACCTTCACGAGTAACTGTCACGTTTTTATTTGTCTTCGAAAGGAGGGCAATGTCTGTATTAGGACACAACAGTCAAGTGAAAAGATCTCTCTATATTTGCCCCAGAAAGTAAACAGACGTCAGTGGTAGAAGAAATGTTAAACGGTAGAGGAAATCTTTGGTTTCTAGGCGTGTGTTAAACATAGTTATTCTCCTTTCCCTGACCCGACGAAAGGTTTGTTAGAACGGACTGTCGATTTCGTTCCTGTTCTTAGACCCTCTTGACCCCAGGTCGGGGTCTAAACGGTGAATTGTCCGAAACAAAGAGTCCCAATCGATGAATTGGAGAGACCCGCACAGAGGGCGTCGACGTCCCTTTGACTCCTAGTTCACTTTAGCGTATGCCCTTTCTTCATGTCGTTGATCTCTTATTCTACAATGCAAATATAAAAGGAAAAGGAAGAAACCCCCGCACGAGAACCCTTCCACACACCCCTTTCACTCCTTCTCTTTTAAGAGACGACGCAACAACAACAAATCAGTGAGTCAGCACAGGCTGAGAAAACACTGGGGTACCTGACATCGGGCGGTCCGAGGAGACAGGTACCCTAAAGGGTCCTTTCTTGCGACCTCACCTAACGGTAAAGGAAGAGGTCCCTAGAAGGACTGGGTCTCTAACTTGGACACAGAGGACTAAACCGTCTACCTAAGAGATGGTGACTCGGTGGTCCCTTCGAGAGAGATGACACACCAAGTGAAAATAACAAGTTTCTTCTCTTAACGTCAATGAACCGGTGATCGAGGGTCTAAAAAGTCGGAAAGGGGGGTTAGAACCTTAGAACCTATTGATCCTTAGACACGTTTTGCCAGAGTGTAAGGACGAGGATAAATAGTCATCCGGATGTTCACGGGAATTTTTTTTATTATTTATGACATAAAAGTCCCTAAGTGGTCCTGACTACAGATCTGAAACTTCTGTGTCCAGTCCCTAATTCTCTCCTGTATTCTCTTCTCTTACTTCCCTGTATTAGTGTCCGACACCCGAAGTACTCCCTGAATCCTCCTTCTCGTTAGATCTTACAATACACTTCTGTTCCCTCGTACTTACTTCTGGTGGTTCGTACGTATCTAATCTGACCAATTATCGGTTCGGAACAACTTCTTGGTAGTCTTACCGAAACCCTCTTCTTCAACCTACCTTTCAGTGAAAAATCGAGAAAAACAGTGAATTGGATGGGACGTCGGATAGATCCTTCTGTTTATTACACTAATTCCGTTCAGAAGAAACGATCTAGAGTCGTACCCTGGTCCACTGGTCAGGGAGTAGTCGACAAAAAAAAAAAATTAACTCATTTTCTAAGAAATATAAGATATCACGAAGTATCAAAAGTTTTCAACGTTTGTATTAAAGTATATTAGGGTGTTTATGGGCGTAAAGGGGGATAGAACGGGGGAGGGGGAAGGGAGAGGGGAGACTATTGGCGATCAAAAAAGAGATACTCAGAGTAGTCGACACAAAACTCCGTCCCTCCCAGAACCATGTCGACACCGGACCCGGAGAAGGAGACTTCTCTCACATCAGTCTCGTTACCCCCTTATCAAGTCTATGTAAAAAAATCCTTTTAACACCATTCAATGGATGTCGTATTTTAAGTTGTAGAATCGGTGAAAGTTTTCATATATCAAGACATCACAATTCATGTAAGTATAACAAAGGTAGTGTCATGGGAACTTCAGTCTCTTCTTCCGTTCGTCTATTTAATACATCTTCTTCGTCCCGAATTAGTAACGAAGTATACTAAGTGGGAAATCCCATAAGTGTGAAATATTATCTGGCGAGTCCCACTACATTTCCACTTTAGACTCCTTTCTTAGAGCTCAACACTTAAAGTCACCTGAGACTTTCCTCTCGATAGGTCTTTACAGGTGCGTCCTACCCCTTCCACAAACCCCCTCTCCATTTGTTTCCTCTTCGGGGTCATTCTACCATCCTCCCCGTTTTAGTGTAAATCTTAGCTTGGGGTATAGACGGTCTTTACGAGTCTCCCGAGTTTGTTTGGAACCTGGCCCTGGGTCTCTGGGGTGTGTCTGACTCTGTCCTGACACAATTGACAGAGGACACCTCCACGTCCAGTCGTCACCTGACGGTGTCCCCGTCCCCGGGACCCACGTCGTCTGGACCCATACCACATTCCGGAGAACCTTCTCCAGCGGGTCTGAACGAGTATTCACAGGTCCTCAGAGGTCGTCTCCGCGTCCAGTCACCACCGGACGACGTCCCGACCCCCGTGGCTCACATCGTCATGGACGTACCCTGGAAATCTTCCTCCAGCGGTAATAGAAGTATTGGAGGTGGTGTCAGACCGGGGTCCGTTTATTCTTCCTCCTTTGTATCGGGGTCGGTAGTTCTCTTTTGACCTAATTTCTAAATGACTTGTACCGAGGCGGGTAGTCTTGATCTGGGTCAAAGGGGGAGTCAGTCAGAGAGGGTAGTCCTTCGAATGTATTCAGAGAATTCGAAAAGATAGTCTCCAGTCCGTCTGACTTTTGGTGTTAGTGTCTTTTGATTGGTTAGACTAGTGTACCTGGTTTCGGAACAGATTGAGTTATTTTGATACTCGGTACGGTACATCCCGGTGGGTTCTGTCTACCCTGTACCACCTCTCAAGACTGTTTTACACCAGGTGACATCTTCCCTTACCGTTTGGTGAAGTCATAAAAACGGAACTCTTGGGGTACTTATCGTACTTTTCCGTTTTTCTATCCTGTTACTTTCCACTTGAGGGGTCCAGCCATCCACGGGTTATACGATGACGTCTAGTCACCTCTTTATTGAGGTCTTTCTTACTTCTCTGCCTCGGTTTCGTTTTCGTTGTGGATCAATACCTACTCTAACCACTACCTTCAGTTCAGACTTCATTTCTCGTTATAACGGATCCTTGGACCTTACAATCCAGGTACTTAGTTCCGTTTAACCTTCACCAGTTTGTCCTCTACCGTTCTCACTTGTATCTGTAAAATCCTTAGTCACTTGATTTTACCTGACTTTATCCACTTAAATTGAGTCTACTGGTAATATAGATGATGACACCCGTTCTTAGGGAATCTTCTTTACTTCATCGGTAGTATCATTTTTTTTTTTTTCCGGTTATACGTCATGAACCTACGTTAACGTTTTTACCGTCTTACTAGAGACAAGCAAAGGTTCCGTTTAGTAAGTCATAGTGTCATTAGGTTCAGATACGGGACTAGTCATTACGGTTTCTTCGACTTCAACTTACCAAGGTATTTCTGGATACTCTGGAAGATCTTGATTGTGGGTTTTTTCTACAGGAAAAGTAATATCCCCTGACCTTACGTTTTCATCCCTCAGTTCTTTATAGATGTCATTGTCCGTTTAAACCGGAACCTCATGTCTTATTTCGTCCCGTTTCCGACTATCTCAAAACGTTTCTCTTACGTGACCAGTGTCGTTTGTGGGAGAAGGTTGTTGTGTTCTCTTCTGAGATGTGTACCTGTAGTGGTCTACCAGTTGTGACTTTAGTCTGAATAATATAAGAAACGTCGGTTTCTACCTCTTCGAGATATGTCAGTCGTTTTTGTTCTGACCCTCGACTGACACCGAGTCTAGTACTTGAGGAATAACGGTTTAAGTCTGAATATAACTTATTTCATCCCTTTTGGTGATTTGGTAAGTCCATATTGGATTTAGTTTAGGGAATACTAATATGTCACCTTTACTGTTTATCTAAGTTCCATAATCTAGACTGTCTGTCTCACGAACTTCTTGATACCTGTCTCCAACTTCTTGATACCCGTAACATGTCCTCCGTCCCTAGTTCTGGTAGGGGTTCTTTTTCTTTACGTTTTTCCGTTTTACCAACAGACTCCTCCGGAATGTTTATCGACACTTATCTTCCCTTCACTTTCCGTTTCCTCTTTTCCTTGCTATATGGGTAGACTTACGTCTCAAGGTTTCTTATCATTCCTTTCCATTCTTTCGGAAGGAGTCACTAGTTACGTTTCTTTATCTCCTTTTGTTATCTTACCCTTTCTGATCTCTGAAGAAGTTCTTTTAATCTCTATGGTTCCCTTATAAAGTACGTTTCTACCCGTGTTATTTCCTGTCTTTACCATACCTGGATTGTCTTCGTCTTCTATAATTCTTTTCCACAGTTCTTATGTGTCTTCTTGATACGTTTTTTCTAGAAGTGTTGAGTCTATTAGTGCTACCACACTAATGGTTGGATCTCGGTCTGTAGGACCTTACGATTCAGTTCTCCCGGAATCCTTGATAGCGATACTTGTTTCGATGACCTCCACTACTTTAAGGTCAACTCGATAAAGTTTAGGATTTTCTACTACGACACTTTCACGACGTGAGTTATACGGTCGTTTANACTACGACACTTTCACAACGTGAGTTATACGGTCGTTTAAACCTTTTGAGTCGTCACCGGTGTCCTGACCTTTTCCAGTTGAAAGTAAGGTTAGGGGTTCTTTCCGTTACGGTTTCTTACGAGTTTGATGACGTGTTAACGTGAGTAGAGTGTGTGATCTTTTCATTACGAGTTTTAAGAGGTTCGGTCCGAAGTCGTTATACATTTGGTACTTGAAGGTCTACAAGTTCGACCTAAATCTTTTCCGCCTTTCCTTGTCCTATAGTTTAACGGTTGTAGGCAACCTAGTAGTATTTTCCTTTTATAAAGGTCTTTTTATAGATGAAGACGAAATAACTGATACGGTTTCGGAAACTGACACACCTAGTGTTATTTGACACCTTTTAAGAAGTTCTGTACCCTTATGATCTGGTGGACTGGACGGAGAATTCTTTAGACACACGTCCAGTCCTTTGTTGTCAATCTTGNCCCCCGGTCGCACTCCTTGAGGCGGGTACCGTTTCCAGTACTCCTTCCTCCGAACCGTATGCGTTTCCGCACTAGTTCGGAGTCCTTTGGGGGACAAGGGTTCGTAGTTGGGGTTTTGGTCTCAGACAAAATACGAGAGTGGATGTGGAGACTGAAATGCCCCCCGAGAGGGGGTATTGGCAAAGAGAGCCTCATCCTCATTTGCACGTCGAGGTTCCGTTATTTTTAAGGACCCACACTGTTCTCACAAAGTCGAATGCCTGAGGAGACTTCCAATAGATCGGGTGGACATATCCAAGTAGGCCGGTGTACACTAACAAATGTCGGAGGGTTGGACTCTCCGTACTCTACAAAATCTGAATGATTTCCGTATAAGAAAACCCCTCAACCTTTAATAATCATATAACCCAACCAATCCTTAATATAACCACTTCCCAAAAAGTAAACAACACAGTTATTAACGACGATTAAGGGACGAGACCCACCCTGTTCCTACAGAGTCCAGTTTGGAGAGACGACTGTCTGATCGAACACACTGTCCTAATAGGTATGAGGACGGTGCACTAACAAATGATGGAGAATTGGTATTTGTCGTGTCTCTCAAAACCTCATAAAACTCTCAGAATTAATCGTGTCCCGAAAAAGAAGAACAACTCAGTTATTAACGGAGGTCCGGAGGTATAGGAATCCGTGGACCCTTATATAATTAGTTACATAAACCTTATATCTTTTCCTTTATATCATCAAAAACTACAATCGTTATGATCTGAAAAACTCAATTACTTAAAAGAGAAAACATTATCTAGTGACATGAAACAATATTTAGTGACACAGGAACGATACACTTTTACATTGAAATAGTGATAGAATTCTGATTTATCTAGAATTCCCCTTGTAACAACTTTCCTAAAAGTAAACAACCCGACTACAAACGACGATTTAGAGGTATAAGAGACGGGAATATTACTTATATTGATTGTATATCCTCTTTATTCATAATTGGAAATTCGTATATCCTCTTTATTCATAATTGGAAATTCTAATTAGTACAATTGGAACCCAATTTATTTAAGGAAAGAACTAACATTGAGTGATGTGGGAGTGGGATATCCTTACATTGAAATAAACCTCCCACCACGGACCAAATTCTTTTTTGTGGGAACCTTCTTTATTCAAAAAACCAATAGTCTTTCTTTCCTAGTATTTTACAGTCGTCCAGAGTGAGTACCGGTCTTCTACTACATTATAGGGATTCTGGGAAAAAATATGTAAATACACTTCGTGGACTAAAACTATTTCCAGTTCTGACGACTGGGGGCACACTGAGACATAAGTAGGGATACACATTGTTTTCCATATATTCGTTTGGGTTTTTATTTCTTTAGTCTAGTCAAAGGCCTTTCTGACTATGGGGGTACAACAAGAAAGAACGAGGGACAAAAAGACCGACTTAAGGGTAGACCTCGTACCTACGATAAGGTGCATCTGGTTCAATAAGTCGGAGAAAAAGAGGTGATTAGAAGGACGATGTGATAGGCAAAGATAAGAGAGATATATAGACATTAATTTATACAGAAAAAGGTTCCTGCGGTTGAGGCAGGGGTGGAAGCTTAGTGGGACCTAGGTGGCCCCGACCTGGGACCGTTTTCTGAGAACTCTCAGGGAACCTGACGTTCCTCTAGGTTGGTCAGGTAGGATTTCCTTTAGTCAGGACTTATAAGTAACCTTCCTGACTACGACTTCGACTTTGAGAATTATAAACCGGTGGACTACGTTTCTTGACTGAGTAAACTTTTGGGACTACGACCCCTTCTAACTTCCGCCCTCCTCTTCCCCTACGATCTCCTATTCTACCAACCTACCGTAGTGGTTGAACTACCTGTACTCAAACTCATTCGAGGTCCTCGACCGTTACCTGTCCCTCCGGACTACAGGACGTCAGGTACCCCAGCGTTTCTCAGTCTGTGCTGACTCGCTGACTTGACTTGACATGACTTGGAAGGTGTCGAAGAGTTCAGTGTAGGAACAGACGGACGGTCTACGACAATCCTGGGACACCTCCTGGTACCACCGGTACTTACTGTCCTAAATCGTACTTACACGACTTAAAGACGTATGGACTGAGTCCCTGTAGGTGAGTACTTTTATAAAGTCCAGGGATCTTCCTGTTCCCCGGAAGGGAACCGAGAAAGTTGATAGATCTATACGAGATCGTCCCCAACGTAGAACTCACCCGGACCTTCTCTTGCTTACCTCTCTTCTCCCGTGTAATTAAAACGAGGAGAAGAACACCCCGGTGAGGAGACCCCTATGAACACCAGCCCTGGTCAAGAATCATTTTGATACCCTAACTATAAATAGAGTAAAGGGGAACAGGACAAGGTCAGAAGGGAACCGGTAAGGATCAGAAGGTTTTGACAAAGAAGGGATAACGGTCTCAGACGATTTCGACTTTGAGGTCATGAAACCGGTGGAGTACGCTTCTCAACTGAGTAACCTTTTCTGAGACTACGACCCTCCCTAACCCCCGTCCTCCTTTTCCCTTGCTGTCTCCTACTCTACCGACCTACCGTAGAGGTTGAGCTACGTGCACTCAAACTCACTTGAGACCCTCTACCACTACCTGTCCCTCCGGACCACACGACGCTAAGTACGCCCAACGTTTCTCAGCCTGTACTGACTCGGTGACATGACTTGACTTGACTTGACTTACTAGAATAAGTAAATGTAGATTAGACGACGAGTAGGGTCACTACTAGGATTCTCACATAGAAAAGTTTTTTAAACAAAAATTAACCTCCTATTAACGAAATGTTATCACACAACTAAAGTCGGTATGTAGTTGTACTTAGTCAGTATCCAGTTCCTCACATAGAAATTGCCACCGAAAATCTGTGACCTAGTTCCTCTTTCTACAGTTCCCCCTGAACAGGATCCTGTGGGTTTAGACTAAACTTATTCTCGCGAGGCTGTCAGTGTAGCAAAACCATTCGAGCTCTTGTCTTCAAACCGAGAAAGAAATAGGAGTAAGGAAGATCCCCCACAAGTCTTCTGAACTTTCACTTCAGCGAGTCAGCACAGACTGAGAAACACTGGGGTACCTGACATCGGATGGACCGAGGAGACAGGTACCCTAAAAGGTCCGTTCTCACGACCTCATCCCACGGTAACGGAAGAAGTCTCCTAGAAGGACTGTGTCCCTAGATTGGGTCCAGATGGACGTAACGTCCGTCTGCGAAATAGGAGACTCGGTGGTCCCTTCGAATTGAAATCGGTACATCCTCCCGTGGACGTAAAGGTCCACTCAGAGAACCCCAACCCCCCTTCCCACCCTACCCACACCCCTATCCTCATTGACCTTGTTCGTCTTTCTACTCTTTGGGAAACGGATGAAAAGTCAATCCAGAGATACGTAACCCTCCGATTAAATTGTTTATCCTGTGGTCTCTCCTTACCGATTCCACTCACTCTTTTCTTTATAATCCTATCTATGGAAGTCTTGACATTCCTACCTTAAGGATAACAAACAGACAGTGACGGGATATGTAGACACGGTTTGGTTCCGGCACTGGTCGATTGTTCGGGACGATTCTCCTCCGACGAGACGGTAGTCGACCCAATCAGAGGTAGGGTCGAGCTTCATTGACCATGGTAGAGAGTCTCTGATCCTAAAGGGAGGTCGTTCAGGTCCCACGACCAGTCAAGTTTTCGGGGGTGGAAAACTGAAAGAGACAGTAGGTCCTTTCATCCTACCACATCACGTATCCCGTACCTGAGATCTCGGTCCGACGGATCCCGGTGTAACTACCAGACGGAAAGTAGTCGATCCATTACAGTCCTTGTCCTGAAGTGAGAGAGATTCGAAACAAAGAGGTAGACATTTTACCTACCTTCTTATTACGGATGGAGGGACTCGACGACACTTCTAACTTACGAATTGTATCATGGACCAAGACCCATTTCCAAGTCATTAGCATCGAAGGTTAGAACGGGCCTAATGTACGTCCCAAAAGTTACTTTGTTGAAACAGTAACCAGTGACTACTGGACGTATAACGACTTAGTTCATGAGTTATGAGTCAGGAGTAAAAGATACTATGACCCGTCGTAAATTACGTTAGTTAGTGAGGAAGGAACTTAGAAAAAAGGAATTGAAGGTTTTGTGGAATCAGAGGACAAAACGGAGGAAGAAGTGGTCGGGGAAAGGAAGAATCAGAAAGAAAAGGACCAAAGAGTTGGAGAGGAGTTGAGTTGCAACTCAACGGGTCCCGAGGTAAGACCCTGAAGAAAGGAAAAAGTAGATAAGACAGGGGGAACCACTACAGATGATCAGGGTTGTACGTTTTATAGTAGAAGTATATACTTATGGTAGAAATATTACTGCTAAGGATATATATATGAATAAATAGGGACTTTAGGGGATGAAACTTGAGGTCCCAAATTATAGACTGACGGATAAATTGTAGAGATAAATCCATAGATATGGACAGAGTTTCAAATGTACGGGTTTAGTCTCCAAAACTCAGGGAAGGGGATTTTAAATGAGGAGGTGGACTCTTACTTTCAAAGGACGGTAGACCCTTACCCAGACTGTAAAGGCAGATCCACAGTGACAACCAATCTTCGACAAGTGTCTATCCGGTACAATAAGAGGACAGTCTGTCTATATTAGAGTGTCTTGTGGTATAATCTGTCCTGTACAAAGACACTGGTACTACCTTACTCTGTTTTATTCTTACAAATTATTACAATAAATTCATGACTGTTTTTATTCCAATGACACTTTGAGTGTTTCGTGGTCTGTCGTAGGAAAGGGTCGGTTAGACTCACTGACGACGAAGAGATAGGTAGTGACGAAATCAGAACGAGATCGAAAGTAATAAAAACCTATTCTAAATGAGTTAATATCTGAGTGGGAGTGACGGATTATCGTAGGTTGAGTCTCACTTGTGAACGAAGGAACCTGGAAGGGATTTTTTTGGATTGTATTCGAGGTTGGGTTATTATTCAGGAAAGATTGTGAAGAATCAATCTGTGAGTACCAAACGGTACGATACTTAAGAAGTAAAGACGGTACTCATTATTTCAGTCGGACAAGTTTACTTCCAAACAAGGACCACTAACAGTCAACCTCCCGTAATGGTGTAATTAGAGACGGGGATAAAAAACATTTACCAATTCGTTTTGGTTCTGAGTGTAACTAAGATGAGAAAAGGAGTGGGAAGGTGTCAATTAAATCTTCGGTTCAGGAAACTTGAGATGAAGGTTTTCCCTAACATGTATCCTGGAGAAGAGTTCTAGACGAGAAGACGATGGGGGTAGTAAAGAAGGGACTTGATTATAATGTAAAAGATTGACCAGGAGAACAAAAATGGGCATCAAGAGATGTGTTATCGGTCTTGTTATAATTTCGTATCTCTTCTCATACAAGACAGAGATGAATTCCGGGAGGTAACCAACTGGGTAGGTTAATTTTATGTTACAATTACGGAATGGTACCAGATATTCTGGTGTACGTTTGGTTGGGAACGGTTGGAGTAGAATACTATGACAACTGAAGGAGTAATTTGAGTCCAATGTGATCAGAAGAACAACAAGAAATTTATGGAGTTCGAGTAAGGACGAAGTCTCGAAAACGTACGAGACAAAGGACCTTATAAGAAGAAGGTGCAGAAGAGTTTTTTCGTTCTCTCAAGGTCTTTTTGTCGATGAAAACGAAATAACTTATACGGTTTCGGAAACTGACACACGTAGTGTTGTTTGAGAACTTTTAAGAAGTTCTGTACCCTTATGGTCTGGTGGACTGGACGGAGAATTCTTTAGACATACGTTCAGTCCTTCTTTGTCAATCTTGGCCTGTACCTTGTTGTCTGACCAAAGTTTAGCCCTTTCCTCATGCAGTTCCGACATATAACAGTGGGACGAATAAATCGAATATACGTCTCATGTAGTACTCTTTACGACCCGACCTTCTTCGTGTTCGACCTTAGTTCTAACGACCCCCTTTATTAGTCATTGAAGTGTATCCGTCTACTGTGGTGGGAATACCGTCTTTCGTTTCTTCTTACTTTCTCGGAGAACTACTTTCACTTTCTCCTCTCACTTTTTCAACCGAATTTTGAGTTGTGAGTCTTTTGATTCTAGTACCGTAGACCAGGG
Source organism: Capra ibex (assembly GCA_006410555.1). Taxonomy (NCBI): domain Eukaryota; kingdom Metazoa; phylum Chordata; class Mammalia; order Artiodactyla; family Bovidae; genus Capra; species Capra ibex. The sequence continues at coordinate 28,582,487 of SJYO01029184.1, forward strand.
TAGTGAAGTACCGTCTATCTATCCCTTTGTCACCTTTGTCACTATCTGAAATAAAAAAACCTAGAGGTTTTAGTGTCGTCTACCACTGACGTCGGTACTTTAATTTTCTACGAACGAGGAACCTTCTTTTCAATCCTGGTTGGATCAGTCGTATAATTTTTCGTCTCTGTAATGAAACGGTTGTTTGCAGGTGTATCAGTTTCGATACCAAAAAGGTCGTTAGTACATACCTAACTCTCCACCTGATATTTCTTTCGACTCACGGTTTCTTAACTACGAAAACTTGACACCACAACCTCTTCTGAGAACTCTCAGAGAACCTGACGCTCCTCTAGGTTGGTCAGGAAGGATTTCCTTTAGTCAGGACTTATAAGTAACCTTTCTGACTACGACTTTGACTTTGAGAATTATGAAACCGGTAGACTACGCTTCTTGACTGAGTAAACTTTTCTAGAACTACGACCCTTTCTGACTTCCGTCCTCCTCTTCCCCTGCTGTCTCCTACTCTACCAACCTACCGTAGTGGCTGAGTTACCTGTACTCAAACTCATTTGAGGCCCTCAACCACTATCTGTCCCTCCGGACCGCACGATGCCAGGTACCCCAGTGTTTCTCAACCTGTACTGACTAGTTGACTTGACTGACTGACTGACTGACTGTAGAAGAGTTCCGACAAAAGAAGAATAGTAAGTTAGAGTCGAGTTTGGAGTGAAGGCGTCTCCGGAAGGAACTAGTAGGACAGACATCAACGAGAAAAATAGACGAGGTGAGATAAGAGATAAGGTAATAGGATAAGTAAAATTTAAGTGTGTTGTTTCGTGACAGATTTTTATGATATCAAATGACAGTTAGAGAGGGTACATCTGACGTTCAGGGTACTTTCGTCCCTATAAAATCCAGTTAATTTTAAGGAAGTTAAATAAAAACAATACAGTAACTCCATATTAATTGTACTTTTTCACGTGTTTAAATTTTATGTATTGTACCAACTAAAACTGTATACATATGTAGATACTTTAGTAGTAGTCTCAGTGTAATTTTTGTATGGGAAGTGGTGGTTTTCAAAGGAACACTAGGAAACACAGGAGAAGGAAGACCAGGTCTATTAGTCAGTTGCTAGACGAAAAGTAACGATAACTAGTTAAACGTAAAAGATCTTAAGATATATGTACATCAGGATGTCATACGTGAAAAAAAGGAGTCGTTCGACTAAAACTCTAAGTGGGTACAACAAGGTATAAAGTTCTCAAACAAAGAGGGATAATGACTCATTAATATCTTTACATGGTGTCAACCGAATAGGTAAGTGGACAACTTCCTGTAGACCAATAAAGGTCAAAAAGTGTTACTACTTGTTTTTGAAGATAATTGTACCCACACGTTCAGAAATACACCTAGATACAACTTCCGTCCCTAAAACACGTAGACCAAGAAACGTTCAGAGGGTACGGGTCCGTGGACATATAATAAATATGTCGTACACAAACAATTTACGGACAAGTTACTTATTCACTCGGGAGGAAAAATCGGGTCCAAACTCCTACAAAGGTGACAAAGACACGGATGGGATCTCAGGAAATGGTGGTATTGAAAACAAGAGGAGAACGGAAAGGTTAGAAGTCGGGACCCACTGGGGAACTCACCTTCCACTCACAAAGGTGAGAACCGGACACCCTCTTTGGGACGAGTAGCACAAACGACGGTTACGTACGAGAGATGGGATTCGACCGGGGAGACCGACAAGTTGTTAGGTAAGTAAGGAGCGAACGACTGAGGGATAGTGTAAGGGGTGTCGTCGACGAGGTTTGAAGGACACGAAAGGAGTTCGGGGGTCGGGGTCGGGAGGGGGAGTAAGAGTCCTCTACTGAAGTGGAGGAAGTAATCACTCTTCTAACTCCGGTTGACTGTCCTCGAAGAAGCCGAAGGTAGTCTCGGTAGAAATGTAGCGGTAGAGTTTGCGAAGGTCGAGAGTCCTTCTACACAGGGAAGTGGAACGGTTCCGATTCGAGAGACGGTCACTCGAACTAGACTCAAGGTCGAAATTACTATAATTATTATTGTCGTCGTTTTGTTTTCGTAAATCGAGACCTATACCTGGTACGTGAACCTATTCATGACTATTTTGCTGACTACAAGTGACTTTTTGACACAAAAATTGTACATAGGGAAGGAAAAAGATTCAACTTTTCACGTAAAACTTTTGTTTTCGTAACATGAACGACACAATAGATTGAATTAGAAGTGTTTGTCGAACATCGTATCATGGTAAAATTTTTTTAATTATTCTGACCACTAGTCTTCCCAATACACTGAGTGAAACCCAGAATCTCGATCATTCACCACTTTAATTCTAAATTCGATTCTAGATTTAGAACAAGAAGAAAGGAGAGGGACAGTGAAAGGAAGAACGACAGAGAGAAAAAGGAACTTCAAGTCTCTCAAGAAGAGTAGGATGAGGAGTCCAGTACCGGTTAATAGTTGGAAACCGTTTTATATTTCATTGATATCCTTTTCATTTTATTTCCCGTTTTCTCTGTGTGATTTCCTTCCGTACTTCCTAGAACGGTCTGATTCCTCAAACTTGAAGTAGGACATCCGTCACTAAGGGGTTGAAGTCCGTCGGGAGACACCCCACGAACAATTATCGTGTCTAAAGGTCCGAGATGGAAGTCTGGATGATCTAGTCATGGAGACTTCCATCCGATTTCACCCTCGTATTTTCTGGTCACCCGTCCGATACTCTCATAAGGTCTCCTTTACTGTCACCGGACCTGATACCACCACCGATACCTCCACCTGGGAAACTTAGTAAAATTTCACGTGTTAAGTCACTATAAATCATGCAAGTAAGTGTACCACACGTTACCGGTCGTTATAGTGAAAGTTTTGTAAAAGTAGTGGGTCTAACCTCTTAAACTTTTCCAGATTAACCGTTCCGACACATTACCTACCTTATTTCTACCACTTACTCTACCTACCCAGTTCAAGTAATCCGAACCAACCGTACGACTAGTCCTATTACCACTAGACATTGTCTTCACTCACTTATCTTTCACTCTGACACGTGTTCATCTTTACTTCCTTTATACTTCCGTTAATATCTGTACAACTTAAAGAATCTCTGGAAGCCCCGTCTATACTTCGTTGATCAACCTTACCTAGACCTCGTGTGTTCACTTTCAAGTCCGGACCCCCAAGTCTGACATGTTGTCGTTTGTGTACTCCGAGTGATGAACAATCTCTGACCAGGTTTAGGAGAATATATGTACTAGAGTTACCTAGGAGTTTCTTTATCTCCTTTTGTTGTCTAACCCTTTCTGATCTCTAGAGAAGTTCTTTTAATCTCTATGGTTCCCTTGTAAAGTACGTTTCTACCCGAGCTATTTCCTGTCTTTACCAGAACTGGATTGTCTTCGTCTTCTACAATTCTTCTCCACCGTTCTTATGTGCCTTCTTGACATGTTTTTTCTAGAAGTACTACGTCTATCAGTACTACTACACTAGTGATTAGATCTTGGTCTGTAGAACCTTACACTTCAGTTCACCCGGAATCCTTCGTAGTGATACTTGTTTTGATCACCTCCACTACCTTAAGGTCAACTCGACAAAGTTTAGGACTTTCTACTACGACACTTTCACGACGTGAGTTATACGGTCGTTTAAACCTTTTGAGTCGTCACCGGTGTCCTGACCTTTTCCAGTCAAAAGTAAGGTCAGGGTTCCTTTCCGTTACGGTTTCTTACGAGTTTCATGGTGTGTTAACGTGAGTAGAGTGTACGATCATTTCATTGCGAGTTTTAAGAGGTTCGGTCCGAAGTCGTTATGCACTTGGTACTTGAGGGACTGCAAGTTCGACCAAAATCTTTTCCGTCTCCTTGGTCTCTAATTTAACGGTTGTAGACGACCTAGTACCTTTTTGGTTCTGTCAAGGTCTTTTTGTACATACAGACGAAATAACTGATACGGTTTCGGAAACTGACACACCTAGTGTTATTTGACACCTTTTAAGACTCTCTCTACCTTGTGGTCTGGTGGACTGGACGGAGAACTCTTTAGACATACGTCCAGTCCTTCGTTGTCAATCTTGACCTGTACCTTGTTGTCTGACCAAGGTTTACCCTTTTCCTCATGTAGTTCCGACATATAACAGTGGGACGAATAAATTGAATATACGTCTCATGCAGTACTCTTTCCGACCTGACCTTCTTTGTGTTCGACCTTAGTTCTAACGGCCCTCTTTATAGTTATTGGAGTCTATACGTCTACTGTGATGGGAATACCGTCTTTCACTTCTCCTCGATTTTTCGGAGAACTGCTTTCACTTTTTCCTCTCGCTTTTTCAACCGGATTGTTGTAAGTCTTTTGCTTCTAGTGCCGTAGGCCAGGGTAGTGAAGTACCCTTTATCTACCCCTTTGTCACCTTTGTCACAGTCTGAAATAAAAAACCCTGAGGTCTTAGTGACGTCTACCACTGACGTCGGTACTTTAATTTTCTGTGAACGAGGAACCTTCTTTTCAATACTGGTTGGATCTATCGTATAAGTTTTCGTCTCTATGACGAAACGGTTGATTCCAGGTAGATCAGTTCCGATACCAAAAAGGACACCAGTACATACCTACACTCTCAACCTGACACCTCTGCCGATTCGTGGCTTTTTAACTACGAAAACTTGACACCACAACCTCTTCTGAGAACTCTCAGGGAACCTGACGTTCCTCTAGGTTGGTCAGGTAAGACTTCTTCTAGTCGGGACCCTAAAGAAACCTTCCTTACTACGATTTCGACTTGGAGGTCATGAAACCGGTGGAGTACTCTTCTCAACTGAGTAACCTTTTCTGAGACTACGACCCTCCGTAACCCCCGTCCTCCTCTTCCCCTTCTGTCCTCTACTCTACCGACCTACCGTAGTACTGAGCTACCTGCACTCAGACTCACTTGAGGCCCTCTACCACTACCTGTCCCTCCGGACCACACGACGCTAAGTACCCCAACGTTTTTCAGCCTGTACTGACTCGCTGACTTGACTTGACTTGACTTACCTAGGAGTACAATGTCTACACGTTTGTTTCCATGTCTCATGGAACGGTTTCAATGATCGTACACTACCCCCCAAACCTTGAGTTCGTCTGACTAAAATCCCAGTGACGAGGGCCGGGAGACACGACACGACAGAGAGAGTCCCTGGTAAAGTAGACGTCTCTCTCTTGTGAACTTAGATCCTGTTATCTCCGTTCCGACTTCCGTCTCTGAAATTCTTTTTAGATGTAGATATTCCTCTCTCATTACATTCTCCTTAGATGACTTCTTTTGTCTCTTCTTCTCTATCCTTCGATTGTCCCTTTACCCCTTTAACATCTCCGGTTTCCTGTGTCTCAAAGTCCTTCCTCCCCCCACAGACTAGGACGAACACTAACAGTGATCATTGGAAGGTCTACTGATAAATTACCCCCTGTCCCTTTCGGTCTCCCTTTCTCCATTCCTCACTCTACCACCATCCTTGTCTTTTGTCAACATACCTGATAAGAAACCCCTCACAACCTTTACTTCACTTTCCCTTACTATTAACTAACTATTTCAAAACCTTCCTCAGTCGTATCGGAGAACCTAGTACGTCTGTCTAGTCTGAAGGACAAGACGGTGAATGAACGACCCACCGGAACCCATTCACTCAATTGAAGAACCTCGGAGTCAAAGAAGTATTATTATTGTCTTTATTATTAATATATACACACGTACGTACGATTCAGTGAAGTCTGTACAGGTTGAGACACGTTGGGATACCTTACATCGGGCCGTTAGAGCAGACAGGTACCCTAAGAGGTCCGTTCTAATGACGTTATCCGACGGTACGGGAGAAGGTCCCCTAGAAGAACTGGGTCCCTAGTTTATACAAAAGGGATCCCTTTTTAGACGGTCACGAGTTCCGTATGTCACCGTAAACACTTCAAGTAGAGAACCCTGACCGTCGATCGTAGTCACGGATGGAGTGTCACTATGTCTCTCGTTTACGACTGGGTTACGAGAGACTTGTTATACAGCTGAGACCGAAGATCTTCGAAGGTAGACTTTTGTTGATTGTACCCTTCCTTACAATCCGAAGAAGAGACGCAAAGGGGAGATAGGGTGGGTAAAGAAATCGAGGGAAACGGTGACCAGAAGACGAGGAAAGGTAACTCAGAAACCTCCCTGGTGGGTGTTAATGTTGGGAAGGACGGGAGAGTAGATCCAGTCAGAGTCTCTACAAAGATCAACCTTCCTAGTGAAAGAGTTCCGACTGCAACGATGGAGACGTATAGACCACTGTGACTGAACTCGAAAGGATTTTCACCCTCAGATACAGTTGTCTCTTGACCTTAAGTTCGTTGTACGGACCTTCCCCTCTACATCCCCGTTCCCAAAGGATATCGTCTAAGTTCCTGTACACGGTGACTCGTGACTCGTGACTAGACTTCCCTCAGGGGCCGAAACCACTTTGTTTGGACGAGAGTAGATCGATCTCTTTTCACCGTAAAGAGGAAATTCTGGTCCGGGTCACGTTTATGTTATACGTCTCAGACCGCCGACCCGGAAGAGAAGTCACACACGACTAGCGGAAAACTTTTTCTTCTTTCCTACAGAAGTGTTTTTGTCTTTGTCTGGTTGTCTTGTCCTGTCTTTCGGGTCCTTATTTGGGTACGAGGATCCCAGTCAATTAGATACTGTTTCCCTAGTTCTGATGTGTTACCACCTTTCTGTGAGAGAAGTTATCTACCACGACCCTTGTGACCTGTCGATGTACATTTTTTTCTTTGATGTTATAAGAAATTATGGTATGTGTTTTATTCGAGTTTTACCTAATTTCTGGATTTACACTCTTAGAGAATTTCCTTTTACATCCGTCGTGTGAGGAAAAGAAAAAAAGATTTAGCGTCGTTATAGAAAAAGTTAGACAGCAACTCAGATTGTCTTTATTTTTGTTTTATTTGTTTACTCTGGATTAATATGAGTTTTCAAAAACGTGTCGTTTCCTTTAGTATTTGTTTTACTTTTCTGTTGAGTGTCTACATATTACTATATGTTACAATTTACCTGAAGTAAGTTCATATCCGAGTCCGTTTACACCTTCAGAGTCCATATGTCTCACCGTATTAATACATCTTCTTATTACGGAAAACAAGAACAAGAATAAGTCAACCATTCAGTACAGACTAAGAAACGAAAGGGGTACGTGACGTCGTACGGTCCGAAGGGACAGGAGGTGATAGAGGGTCTCAAACGAGTTTAAATACAGGTAACTCAGTCACTACGGTAGATTGGTAGAGTAGGAGACGACGGGGGAGAGGAAAACGGAAGTCAGAAAGGATCGTAGTCCCAGAAAGGGATCACTCAACCGAGAAACGTGGTCCACCTGTTTCATGATCTCGAAGTCGAAGTCGTAGTGAGGAAGATTACTTATAAGTCCCAACTCAAGGAAATCTTAACTGATCAAACTAGAGGAATGTCAAGTTACCTGAGAGGTCGTGGTGTTAAACTTTTGTAGTTAAGAAACCGTAAGTCGGAAGAAATACCAGGTAGAGAGTGTAGGTATGTACTGATGACCTTTTTGGTATCGAAACTGGTATGTCTAGAAACAACCGTTTTACTACAGAGACGAAAAATTATGAAGCAGATCCAAACAGTATCGAAAAGAAGGTTCCCCGTTCACAGAAAATTAAAAGACCGACATCAGTGGTAGACGTCACTAAAACCTCGGGTTCTTTTATTTTAGACAGAGACGAAGGTGTAAAAGGGGTAGATAAACGGTACTTCACTACCCTGGTCTACGGTACTAGAAGCAAAAGACTTACAACTCAAAATTCGGTCGAAAAAGTGAGAGGAGAAAGTGAAATTAGTTCTCCGAGAAATCAATGAGAAGTGAAAGTCGGGAATCTCGTCATAGTAGACGTATAGACTCCAATAACTATAAAGAGGGTCGTTAGAACTAAGGACGAACACTAAGTAGGTAGGACCGTAAAGTGTACTACATGAGACGTATACAATTTATTAGTCCCACTGTTATATGTCGGAACAGTATACGGAAGGGGTTAAAACTCGACCAGTCATCAAGGTACAGACCAAAACTGACAACGAAGAACCGGACGTATGTCAAAAGAGTCCTCTACCCATCTCACCAGACCATGAGGGTAGAGAAATTCTTAAAAGGTGTAAAACAACACTAGGTTCGTTTCCGAAATCACATCAGTTACTTCGTCTTCATCCACAAAAAGACCTTAAGAGAACGAAAGAGGTACTAGTTTACTTACGACCGTTAAACTAGAGACTAAGGAGACGGAAAAAATTTGGGTCGAACATGTAGACTTTCAAGAGTCAAGTTCGATCGACTTCGGATCGAACTTTTCAAAACTCACATTGGAACGATCGTACACTTTACTCATGTTAATCAAACTGGTAAGAAACCGTAACGGGAAGAAACCCTAACCTTACTTTACACTGGAAGAGGTCAGGACACCGGTGTCGACTCAAAAGGTTTAAACGACTGTAAAACATACGTTGTGAATGTGTTATAATAGAAAATCCTAAAATTATCGAGTGAACCTTAAGACAGTGAAGACGATCGAAACAAGTATCACTACAAAGGACTGCGGGTGAACTGAAGTGTGAGGTCCTACAGACCGAGGTCGTACTCACTGGTGTGGTAGTGCCAATAACTCCAGTAATTCTGGAAAAAACATATCAAAAAAGACACATAAGAACGGTTGAGAAGAATTAGAGAAGACGATTAATAATCTGTTTACGTTTAGTTTTGATGTTACTCTATAGTAAAGTGTGACCAGTCTTACAGGTAGTAGTTCTTCAGATGTTTTTTATTTACGACCTCTCCCACACCTCTTGTGAAAATGTGACAACCACCCTTTCTTATAACCACGTCGGTGATACGGTGATACCTCTTGTCACACCACCAAGGAATTTTTCGATTTTTATTTCGATGGTATACTAGGACGTGAAAGTCCGGACCCCTATGTAGATTTCTTTTTGTACTAGGTTTTCCTATATACGTCGGATCACAGGTGACGTCGTGACAAATGTTGTTGATTCTGTACAGTAGTTGTGTTCTTACCTATTTCTTCTACACCTTATGTACATACTATATATATATATATACATACATATATGATATATATATATATTAATTATAAAACAACAACAAACCAACAATTCAGTACAGGCTGAGAAAAACACTGGGGTACCTGACATCGGGAGGTCCAAGGAGACAGGTACCCTAAAGGGTCCGTTCTTATGACGTCAGCCAACGGTAAAGGAAGAGGTCCCTTAGAAGGGACGGGTCACTAGCTTGGGTGTAGAGGGCGTAACCGTCCACCAAAGAAATGGTGACTCTGGGGTCCCTTCGGGTGTTACCTTATAGTGAGTCAGCAATTTTTCTTACTTTATTACGGTAAACGTTGTTGTACCTACCTGGATCTCTAACAGTATAACTGACTTCATTCAGTCTGTCTCTTCCTCTTTATGCCAGTGAATCTACCCTTTAGATATTTCTTCACTATGTTTACTTGAATAAATGATTGTCTTTGTCTGAGTGTCTGAATCTCTTACTTAAATACGAAGGGTCTCCCCTACCCTTTCCCTTTTCCTATCAATCCCTCAAACCCTATATGTACATGTGTGACAATATAAATTTTACCTATTGGTCGTTCCAGGATGACATATTATGTCCCTTGAGACGAATTACAATACATTGTTGGATTTACCCCTTTTCTTAAACTTCTTCTTATTTATGTACATATACATATTGACTTAGTGAAACGACATGTGGACTTTGATAGTTTTGTAACAATTAGTTGACACGAGGTTACATTTTATTTTTCAATTTTTTTCTTTTTTTATAATCGACACTTTTTTTTCTGTCTTTCCCACACAGTCTCTCCACCTTAAGATCTGAACCTGACACTACAGTTAAGATATAAACCTCTAAGAGACTCACTAACTGGTACCAGGACAATGAGTTTCCGGAGAGTCCAGGAGGTCGGACACTTAGACCCAGTGGAGATCTCAATACAAGTTCTAAGATATAAAAGGGTAGGGAGTCGACAAGGACCATCATCCGACCGGGTGAGTCTTTGAGGGGGTGAAGAAAGACTCATAGGGGACCTCACTACGGACGGTACACGGATATGAGTCGAGACAGTCGACATGAGTAATGGGACTAGAAAAACAAGATGAGGTCTTGGGTAACAGGTGTAGTCAATAACAACGACTCGCACCGGTATTCCCCATATACCTACAGGTACGGATCCCTGGACGGACCGTGGTCTGTGGGGACACACTCGGTCCTCTTTACCGGAACTGTTTGGTAGGAAGAGATTAAGAGAAGGGGTAATCCAATCCCCACGGGTTTCAATCCGGACGAAGACGGATCTCAGAGTATTTCAGGGATCACTTAACAAAAGGATCGGAGACTCGGAGTCCCGAGTGTATCAGTGAATGTTTCAGGGGTGACCAAAGACTAGCGAGAAAAATGGTTTACCCGAAATTCGAGTCGAGTCACCTGTTCCTCCCCTTATCCTCAGACTGGTCAGAGGGTTCAGTCAAAGGGTCCCTTTTTAAGACGGTCACGGGTTCCGTATGTCACCGTAAACACTTCAAGTAGAGGACCCTCACCGTTTATTGTAATAACGAGTAGAGTATTTTTATGACTCTCGTTCACGAGAGAACGTCACTCGTTGGAACACCTCCTCTAAACTTGTTCGATTAATCCATGATACCGTCGTTCTTCCCGGGTCAACTCTAACCATCAGTACTGACCTCCCATACATTTTCCGACGGGTCAATACATAATTATAAAGAGGTCGTCGTGAAACGTTGTCCGTACCTCTTTCTTCAAAAGGGAAGAAAGTTCACCTTTATAAAGACGAGAAAGAACCAGTACCTTTTCCAGGACCTAGTCCTGACTCCTCAGGACCCAGGTTTCCGTCACCAAAATAGTAGTAGACACACTGGTACCCTGTCGATTACACTGAAAAGTTATAGAAAATAGAATAGATGGAGTTTCCAACAATACACTTTCTTTCCACTACCCATTTTGGTTTCTCTTACTTTTTGCCGAGGTACTATTTGTGACTTTCGATTCAACACCGTTTTAATTTTCTTTTTTCTCTTTATAAACGATGTGTATGATGTTTCCCAAATGATGTGTTTCCCGAGAACGTTTAGTTTTTCTTTCATCTTTTTACTCATCTTTCTTATTTATCCGTTAATTATCTTGATGTGAGTATTTGTCTCTTAACTACAAATCGGAGTGATTATTTTTTAATTTTAATTTGTTGTCCCTTAAGGAAGCGACAGGTTACCAATTCTGAAACGGAAGATTGCATCCCCTACACTCTAAGTTAGGGACCAGTCCCTCGATTCTAGGGTGTACGGAGTGTCAGTTTTTTGTTTCGTATTTTTTCGTCTTCGTTATAATATTGCTCAAGTTACCACCACCACCAAGTCAACGATTCAGCACAGGTTGAGAACGTTGGGGTACCTGACATCGGGTGGTCCGATGAGACAGGTATCCTAAAAGGTCCGTTCTTATGACCTCACTCAACGGTAAAGGAAGAGGTCCCCTAGAAAGTCTGAGTCCCTGACTTGGACCCAGAGGACGTGACGTCCGTCTATGAAATGGTTGACTCGATGGTACCTCAATTATTGTTCAAGTTTTTTCCAAAATCTTTATCAGGTGTAGTTTTTTTACAAATTTTTTTTGTTGTAACAGAATATAAAAAAATGGATAGTCTAAATGTTTTTAATTTAGAAATCATTGATCACAACCATCTCCACACTCCTGGGTTTGTAAGAACATGTGAGAACCACCCTTTCGTCCGACCGTGTTATAAAGATTCGGTTCTTAAGGTAAAGATCGTTAAATAAGATGTCTATATGAGTGTGTTGCTATATATACATTATTTTAGATGATGAAGTTTCAAACATTGTCATTTTTCGTTCCGTTGTCTGTTTTTGGGAACATGTCTTGATTTTAAAGGAAGTTTTCTTTTAATTAATACATTGTATACTACCTCATGGTACGTCGGTGTAATTTTTCTTACGGTGTCTTTATTAGGTTCTATTTACTAATTTCCTTGTGTCACTCACATCTGGTCATATACATATTAACATAGGGGAAATTTTTATAGACACATATCATCCTTTTGTATATCTCCTTATGTGTTGTTTGAATTGTCACCAATGAGGATCCTCCCACTATTTCTGAAAGATGAATTACGGAAAGTCGTTAAAAAGGGTAGTAACGTGGTGTTTTTTCAAATTTGGATGTCTTAATCTTTCTGAACACGTCACTTGTGAACAAAAGAGTGTGAATCCAAGACGGTAATTGTAAAAAGAAATGAACGAAATAGTGTACATAGAGAACTTGATGGAAAAGGAGATCGGTAGGGAAGTATATAAAATGTAAGTGAAATTTAAATCTCATCCCCCGAAGGGTCTACAGAGTCACCATTTCTTAGGTGGACGGTTACGTCCTCTGAGTCCATGCTAGGGACCAAGGCCTTCTAAGGGACCTCCTCCCGTACCGTTGGGTGAGGTCGTAAGAACGAACCTCTTAGGGTAACTGTCTCCTCGGACCACCCGGTATCAGGTACCCCAGCGTGTCCCAGCTGTACTGACTTCGCTGTCGTGTGTGTGTGTTATATAAACAGTATTGATTAATTGGTTATGACTATGTATTAATAGTTGACTTCGGGTGTTAAATTAGTATAAAATGGTCAAAAGGGGATCACGGGAAAAAAGCAAGGTGATACGGTATATCCTATGGTGTAATGTAATTCGATAGGATCGAGAAAACCGAAGAGACCCGACACTGTTAAAGTGTCCCAAAGGACCAAGAACTACTGGACTTATCAAAACTCCTCGTGTCCAGTTGAGAAAAATATCTTACAGGGAGTTAAATCCGAACAGACTACACAAAGAGTACCAATCTAAAACCAAGACGTTACATAGGTATAAATATTAATAGTACAAATTAAAAACATTACTCTGTTATTTCTATATCCAAGATTTCCGTACTACCATCCACCACCACTACTCGTCACTCCACCGACTGTTATTCCTTGACTTTCTTCGTCCAGATGAACCTCGTTGAACCCCTTTGTTCTGTACTCTTACACCTTTCAAAGCTAACGGGTCTCACCAGGTCCGACTGATTTACATCCGTATAGGAACGGCGATATTGGACAAAATCTTCTCCGACCGCCACCGCCGACCTCCCTTCTCTAAGGGGTTTCCCCTGACTCTAGAAAGGTATTGTTTACAGAGGCTTTAGTTCTTCGAGAAGATTAGAACTTCCTAACTGATAAGTCGTGGTGTAGTTCACTCTTAAGGAGTGGTGGAAGACGCGTCTATCGCTGAACTTAGACCCATCACCTTGGTCAAGACCCTTACAGGTTCGAACTTGTGTCGGAGTCGTGACCCAGATAAAACCCTTGTAAACCTGTATAAGATGTCGTAACATAAATATGAGACCGTTTTGTTCGCTTCCAAGTTTCTTTATTAGAACCCGGCGGAAGCATGTGGGGTGCAAAAGGAGATGTCGCACCGTAGATTCGTCTCTGCCCCTCTCGCCCCACCGACCAATTGGTAATCTTGTGAACAGGTAGACAACCCCAGCTCGCCCTGACCTTTCTCGTTCACGGGTCCTACGCCCCAATTACCTCCGTTCTCCCTAGCTCAGTTACTTTACACTCTCTTAGTCATGCGCCCTACGAACTGCTCTCGTGTAAGTGAATAAAGTGTCTCCTCCCCCTGATCCCAATGTGGGTCGTTGACGACTACGAACTACTTTTTTTTTTTTTTTGGACTACGCAAACGAGAAACGCCCGACGGAGGTCGTGAGGTTTTCCGGAGAGTTCGCCTCGAGCTATAGGAAAGAACTAAAAGAGACCCATAAAAAAACCGCCGAATTCTAACAAGGAGAGGGAGCGGTGGGCAGGTCAAGGTGGTGGGACGGGAGAGGGGGCTCCACCCCTTAAGGTGCCCCTAAACCTTTCCTCCTCCGAACCCACACACACACACAAAGTGAGAGGTTCACTTCCACACGGGTTTCCTGTACACATACACACAACGCCCTCCTCACCCCGCCCCCTCCCCTCGCCGTGTCGCTTGACCACCTTTTACTCGTCAACCTCTGCGAGGGTCCGTCTCTCCTAAAATCTAGGCCGCGACCACCCCCGTCCTTCTTCTCTACCCCTCCCCAACCTCTATCACCTTTCGCTGCCTTAGATCCTCGGAGGTGACCGATAATTTTGAGTCGTGGACCAGATCCTGAGACGGGCGTTTACTGTGTAATTAATTACAAGATTATTATGGCTTCTAAATAACTCGTGAGTTTAGAAGGATCCTCGATCTAAAGTATTCGCAATAGTAGAAATTAGAAAGAGAGGAAGGAGTTATGGGGCCGTCTTCCCATTGCTATAATAACGGAGACAAAGTGTTTCCTCTATGACTTAGGGCCTCCCCAATGGATTGAACGGGTTCCAGTGTTAATCGTTCACCGGCTCAACGCTAAACTTAAGTCCCGGACACGCGAGTTCAAAGACAGAACGCACTCTCCGGAGTCGCACTTACCAGCCCCAACCGTCCTACTTCTACAGTAGTCAAGGTTCGGGAAGGAAGAGTCTCAGTCCGCAGAGGCAACAGTAGAGAAGTAGGGGGCCGTCATTAGGAGGGTAGGGATCGCGGGTCCCGAACAGGTGCCGGCCCCGTGTCTCTATCCTCGGAAGGTACTGAGGTCAGATTTCCCTACCCTTGTCACCTTCCGCCTCATCGTTATCGACCGGACGGAGACAGGGTAAGGGAAGGAGACACTAGGAGACCCGAAGGAGTGGAGGAGGGGGTCTAAGAGTGGGAGAACACTGTTCTCCACGAACGGCGGAGGAACGAATTACCGAGTTCCCCACCCACCGTCCTACACCACGTCGGACCCGAAGGTCCGTCGGAAGAGCCCACCGGGTTAAAGACGCGCGACCGCCGGCCCGATGTGGGCGTATACACACACACACACACACATATATATATATATATATATAAAAAAAAAAAGACGAAAGACGGCGTCGGCGGGGGTAGACGGACGTCAGTCTCCGAACGAGAGAAATGGAAGTCTTTTACTGACACTTCGCGGGCGGTCAGGTCCGGCGACATCCGTCGACCGGCGTCTGCGCGCCCCTAATTGTCGAGGACCCGACGCCGACTGGAGGTCGTTGCAACACGAGACGCGAACCCAGGACGGCGTGCGGACGGAGACGCGCGGACCGGCCGAAGAGAAAAAGAAAGAAAGGAAAGGAAAGAGAGAGAGAGAGAAAAAAAAAGCAAGGAAGGAAGGAGCAGAAAAAGAAAGGAAGGACGGAAGAAAGAAAGGAGGGAAAGAAGAAAGAAAGGAAAATAGCGGCGGGGGTGGGGGTGGGAAATACGACCGAAGACAGAATAAGAAAAAGAGTAGAAGAACTTAAAGAAAAATGATTCCCAAAAATTCCCAAAAATTCTACTGCACGAACCAGAAGTCGTTATGTTTCTATATAACCCCCTTGTATATTCACAAGTTAAAGTCACAAGTCAAACGACACATGGGAAAGTGTGAAAAGAGGGGGTAGGGCGTGTGGAATCAAATTCAAAACTGTGTCCAAAAGAAATCTAAACTTCTGAAATGGTTTTAACGTCTACAAGAAGCAATAAACTTTTGAAAACCGGACAATGTATCAGGAAATTATTTATATCTGTCTATCGGCGTCATGGTCCCAGAACACTGTCTTCACTTCGTAAAACCAAACTATGTGTCCCGTACAAAGGACATGTGTACAAGTTAACATTCGAACTTGACGAAACTCGGCTTAAGTCTGTCTAGGAGGAGACTCAAGTCGAGTTACGGGTGCCTATGTACCAGGGAAGAGGGTGGATGACATTTGATTTTAACGTAGAATGATACGAAGTATGAGACGGAGAAATTTTTATGTTATTATATAGTACCTCTGGAGAGAACCGTCTGTCTCGATCGTGAGTACGAACTAAAGTCGAAAAGTCATAAGGATATTGAATGAGTTGAAAAGGGGAAAACTACTCGGAAGTTTAACAACAGGAAATAAAACGGTAACGGTTGACATCACTTGTAGGAACCTGTATCCAGAGACGAGTGAATATTTTTCTTGTATAATCCAATATCTGGACATTCTCCATAGTGGTCTAGCTTCCAAATATGTAAATTTTAAAAACCATCAACGATGGACTAATGGAAACTTTTACCAACATCGTTGAGGGAACAGATGATTTCTATCTCATTCTCTCAACGATAACGGACACGACTTATAATAGTTATAAAATTTTACCACGGTCAGTCTTCCCATTCTTCACGACAGGGTAGTAAATATTATGAAAATAGGAACTGTTGGATACTCCGACCTTTGAAGACAAACTATAGTCATAAAGGCGAAGACACTAAACAGAGAAGTGATGGAAACGGTATTTAAAGTCTAACAACCGAAAAAGTATCTTTTAAAATCCCAATATAATATCCGAAATATAAAAATAATATCCCAATATTTAGACAAAGAAAATATAAAATTCTAATACTCAGACAAAATTAACACCTGTAAAGTAGAGTCACTTTAAAAATCAAAAAGAAAACGGGGTGTCATTTAAAATTTAATACAACAGTTTTAACGGTTAGAAATGTCGAATAATCAAAGGATAGAATGTATTCTTCCGGAGAGGGTGAGACACCAAGATTTTTATAAGAAAAATTAAAAGAAGATTTCAAAGGTATACTTTTAAATTTATAAATTAGGTAGACCTTAAATAGAATACTCATTGTGTTCCATTGTCAGATTGTTAAATTAGGGTCAATGGATCGGTTTCCTGTAAGAAAGAGTCACTTTTTGTCGAAGACGATTAGAATATAAATCGAGTTCGGTACATCCGGACTCCGTTGAGTGTTTTCCGGTTTGGACCCCCGATGGTGGTGTCTGTGTTGTGAACCGTAAATAGAATTGAGAAGACAAAGTTGTGACACTATCTAGTTCCAGTAAGAGTGTCTCCGGTCCTTGTCGGATCCGAACTACAATGGAAAAGAAAAGTTTCATAAAGAATATCATAAGTAACCTAAAACGATTTGTCAGATAATCTAACTTCACCAAAGATTCAAAAAAATTTTTCCAAAATAATAATAGGTACGGACGACTTAGTATAGTTTATGAAAAGGTAATGAAAAATTATGTTAACATATTGTAAGGAGAGGAAATTGAACACCTACATTACTTAATATAACTATCTAACGAATTAAATTGGTATAAACGTAAGAAGTTTATTTGGAACAAAGTAGTCTCACTTAATGCAAAAACGACGATGAGACCGTACACAAACGATTATAAAATAATTTTGTAAAACGTAGATATAAGTATTCATTTTCACCAGAAATCAAAATAGAAACAACATAAGAAATTAGTGTAAAAATTTTCCAATAAACATCTTATGTAACCCCACGAGATATATTTGGGTCTAGTCAAACTTATTGTCCTTCAAAAAAACTTCCAATCTATCTTGAGTCTTTAAAGGACAAAAAGGGGGACACTAATGACCAGACAAGTCTAGAGGATACTAAAGAACTCACATAATATAAGAAACAGAACGATTTTTAAACAAGTAAACGAAATCTAAAAGTAATAACTTTTTTAACGAATATTAAAACAGAATATTAATACAGTTACAAAATAGATTCACCAATATAGAATAAAAAGTAAAGATTATTATGTAAAATTGGAAACGAGAATTTTTTTTTTTTGAATCCCTCATCAAAATAAAATATCCAGGCAACTAAACCGAAATAAGTAAGAGGAAACACAGACACCCTCTACTCATCCTAACACACCACCATCATCGAAAATGAAGAAATTAAAATCGAAGACGGAAATAATTAAGAGAGAAAGGTGAAAGAAATTCAATTACAAAAAAAAAATTAAACATTCAATTTAAAAATCAAACAAATAAAAGTACGAATAAAAAATCATTGTTTTTATAGACTCCGATATTTAAAGGGAGTCTCAAATTGAGATCGGTGTAGAATGTCTAAAAGAAAATACCTTACAAGAAATTTAATAAAGATCTATTAAACATTGACATTAAAACTAAAGGTCAAACTGGGTCACTGACAAGTCCTCTCATAAAGAAGTAAAAGTTTACAATTTAAAACCTCTCAATACCAAAAACACTTAAAGAACAAAACAAAATAAAATCAGTCTCTTATGTCATATATGTAAAGAAGGAAAACCTCAAGTAACCTGAAAGAAACAACGGTTCATGGACTGACTAAAAATCTTTACAAGATATCTATATACAATTCTTACACAGAAGAAACATTCCAAGTTGAAATATTATTTAGGTAGACAAGTAACATAATGAACCTAAGAAATATAGGAACGAATAAAGAACAGAGGAAATAAACGATTTATAAATTTCTTCATATGTTTAAAAGAGTGTTATTGAGCCCGAAAGACAACAGAAAACAAAGATCTAAAAAAAAAGGAATACATAAGTGACGATGTAACAAATCACGTATTCGAAATACTGTAAATTTAAGACACACAGAAAAATAGTAATCTACTTATATAGGAACAAGACAAATTAAGAAGACCGAAACTTAAAGTACAATAGACTGAAATTATGACGAAATAAAAATGAACGTGAGTAGAGTATACAGAAAGACAACGAAATATAAATCATAAAGAAACAAGAAAAAAAGGTCCTCATAAGTAATTTACATGGTATAGTAACAAAAAAAATTTTGTTTTTGACTTTTAGGTAAAATAATAAAACTCCTTTCTTATTAAATTCGGACCCGAAGGGTCCACCACGATGACCATTTTTTGTACGGACGGTCACGTCCTCTAGAAGGGACCCAACCCTTCTAGGGGACCTCCTCCCGTACCGTTGGGTGAGGTGGGACCTCTTAGGTTAACTGTCTTTTCGGACGACCCGATGTCAGGTATCCTAACGTTTCTTAGTCTGTTCTGACTTCGTTGAATCGTACGTACGTATGAATAACGTTTTTGTTTATATAAACTAGAAGAAAGAAGAGAGTACCAAACAAGTAATGTGAAAAACAAAGGTCAAAAGAGAAAGGAATGAAAAGATCCGAATAGTTTAAAAAAATTAGTTTTTAAAATTTTAGGAAATAAACGGAAAAAAGAAAGGGGTTCCTTAAATCTTCAAGAGCTTTATCTCGAGATAACACGACCACCAATGTGAGGATAAAAATTGTTAGTATAAATTCGATGAAAAGAGGAATCTATATATTTTTAAATTATTATTTATATAAGAGTGAGTTGGTGTGTAAAATGTTTCTAGTTACCGATGGAGTTCCACTTAACTAGTCTCTCCTAAGTTGTCTTTCACCCCTCTGGTCGATCCGTCATTAACGATACTGATTCTCTTCTTCAAAAAGGTACCTCACATACACAAAAAACTAAAAAGTAAAGTTCATAAGAATGAATTATGTATGATACGACAGTATAATAGTAGTAGGAAAATATAGATAGTCATTTATAATATTGGTGACGAAGAACTTTGAATTTAGGGATTTAGAAATGATTAGAACTTTACAAACAAAACTAAAGTAAAATTAAACGAATCAGTAAAGAAGTCATTAAAAAAACAGAAACTCACAGACTCTTACAGAAAACGGGTGTGTCTACTTATTATAGAACTTACTCATGTTTTAATGACTTACTATTAGGAGAGTGAACAGACATCTATAATAAAGTAGTAAAAAAGCGAAAGTGACTCCTTTCACTCTGGAGACTCAGATCAGACTAAGAAAGGAACTATTTATATTTTAGTTTACTTTTCTTCGAAGAAACAGACTTCCGAACATTCTAAAAAGAGAAATAGGCACTTTAAACATTCATATCTCTGCAAAAGAAGATAGTAAAAGAACTAATAGTATAAACATGGATAAGTAAAAAAATAACCCGAAGGGACCACCGAGTCACCATTTCTTAGGAGGACGATTACGTCCTTTACACCCAAACTAGGAACCCAACCCTTCTAGGGGACTTCTTCCTATACCGTTGGGTGAGGTCATAATAACGGACCCTTTAAGGTACCTATCTCCTCGGACGGTCCGATATCAGGTACCCCAGTGTTTTCTCAACCTGTACTGAATCACTGATTTGTTGGTATTGAACAAGTGAAAATAATAAGTACTATAAAATAAAAATATGTAGTTCAAAAGACCTATACAGAGATAGAGAATATTAATGTCAAAAAGACACGAAAACGAGAACGTAACACCCAATAAAGAGGTCAAATAGGAGACCTTTCAATGGAAACAAAAGTCGTCCAGTACAGAGATGACTTTAAAACTATAACCGTAGTGAATTAAAGTCAGAAGTCAGTGAAAAATTTTACAGGAGATTTGGATCATATATATTTAACATAAATAGTAAATTAAATATCATTTTAGGTTATTTCAATAATTCTGATAGTTTTTTACTTCACTATCTCTCTCTTACTTTTTTTAATTTACGTCTAGTAACTTACGTCTGATGTCTATGTTTTCTTGAATGTCTGTCTCTTCAGTAACACCTGTCCTTTTTTATTCAACATACGGTATTTGACCTTCCGTTCTTCCCGCACCTTAACCAGACAGAGTTGGAACTTTTAAATTCAGTTGTGCAGTAAGAACATGAAGACGGTAGGATATTTACTCGGTACTTACAGGTTGTAAAAAGGACCGTTTATAAAATGGTACGGGGAACCAGGTTCTATAAGAAAGTAAAAAAAAAGGACTGGACGACAACGTTAGGTCAATTCTTTTAGTTACAGAATAGATACTGGGACGAGAGCAGAAACTTGGACCTACAAACGTAGAACAGAGTGACCAAAAACTGGAAAGAAGAGGGAAAGTTTGAGAACCCGAACCTAACCTGGACGATGAGAGATAGAAGGACTAGACCCGTTGGACCTTCTCATATGGACGGAAATACTGAGGAACCTTGGGTTGGAGTCTGAGACCAGAGGCTTGATCATGGATTTGGTCAGATGGGATACTCACACTTCTTAAGTCCTTCCGACCTGTACTACCTAGAAGTGTCTACCCATCCTATACTCTTCTTGTCTTTCTCATGTCTCGAGTGGAACTCGTACTCTACTCACACACGTACACTCTCAAACACACATACACATACACACGAACGAGTCATTTATCAGTCTGAATGACCTTACCCAATTATATCTCCATTACAGGTTCTTCCAGGAGATTACCCCTCCCTCACCTTCTACTTCCTCCTCAGTATACCGACCTTCCTAAGGAATCCTGACTACGACCACCTTGTTTGAAAAGGATTCAACATCCTCTCACTAGAACTTCGGTCTTCTCATATTTTTGGGTTCCCAGTTCATCCCTCGACTCAGACCATTCCGCCTCTCCTCTAAACCCGGTTAAGTAGTTCTGATTTCCCGATTTTCTTCTGTAAATCTTTCCAAGTCCCTGACCTCTACGTATCTCTATTCTCCATCGACTCCTTCCTTTTGGTCCTTATCAGGTCTCTCTGACACACGACATCAGCACCAATTGTAAATCCACGAAGATGTTATACCGTGGACGTACACCGGAACGAATGATCTACTCCCTTCTCACCCAACCTTCTTTTTCCGGTCTAAAAAGACCCAGAATTTTTGGTATGATTCGTTGAATCTAGACTTCGTCACTTACTAGTTACGATAGTTATCTAAAAACTCGTCCCTCCATTATACTACGTATGTGACAATAAAACTTGTCGACAAACCTTCCTGACTTCCTTCTCTCTAACCTTTATCAGAACTTGGAGAAATCTTCCAAGTTCACTCTCTACAACTCTTAAATCTGTACCCATCCCTTTTCCTCATCTCTCACTGTGTAGGGCCTCTATGATACTTCTTGGTGATTTTTATCCTATAAACTTACCTAATCTCTCTTCTCTCTTCTTCCTCGGTAGTTTCCATTTGTACTCTAAAAAATCAAACCTTTCCGATGATACCTCTCACCCCTTCCAATCCGTACAACTTAAACTTCGTTACTGATCTATTAAGTGAACCACCTTTTATGATAAACTTATAATCTGATATCAATAAACCAGTATCTGTCGAATTCACAGTTCGACGTAGTTGTATCTTTACTAGTGACTTCAGTACTGACACCTACTTCCCTCTTCTTACCTCTTCCCCCCTATATTCCCGTCTACCGGCTAGTAACCCGTATCCAAGTGTAGAACACTTTCTCTTCTCCTTTTTCTCTGTGACTTCCTCTTTATTTTCTGTCCTCATTAGTCTTTTTGACTTCTTACTCTATAAATTCGTTTTCCTCCACCAACTATCAAAGTGAGTAATGTTCCTCCAAACCTCTACTCACCAGACGGTTCCTCCCACTAGTATAAACTTCTGAAACTGATCTCGTCACTAAGAGTTTGAATTCGTACGTCGTCTTAGTGGACTCCCAAAACAATTTGTATAAAGACCCAGGGTAGGTCTCAAAGACTAAGTCATACCAGACGTCACCTCGGGTTATTAAACGTAAAGATGGATCAACGGTCTACTACGGTTTCGACGACCGGACCCTTAGTGTAGAACTCTTGATATCCCGATCTTCTCACTATAGGTGGAAAAGTAAACAAGTAAAGACTGGGCTGTGTAGGTTCACGATACTGTGTGAGGAGTATCGTTACCGAGTGTTTCCGTCCCTAAGAATACATCCCGAGACTAGGTCACATAGGTCAAAATTTTTCGTGAGGGGGGTGGGAGTCTATTAAGACTTGAGGGAAGTGAACCCCTCTTAATGACTCGACTATATACCGTAATTATTATAAGTTTTTGTTTTCTGTCGTAACCTTGGTATGGGTTTGTCTAGTAAGAAAGAAACTACTACGTCTTCCGGGAATTCCTAGACCAGACGAAACCCCACGTCGACGTACATCCACCACCAAGGAAGACGAAAGACCGGGAGTTCCACTCAGACATCGATGACGACCACCCCCCTCATCCCCTTTCCCTGGAATGACAGAGAAGTCGACCTAGTAGTAGGTACCCACCTATTAGGAACTTTGGAACAACGGGTGTCAGTAAACGTCCCTCCATGAGGAACGATGGGGTGTCAGGAGCCACTACCACGACAGTTATAGGTACCTCCCTCCTTCGTCGGTAAAGGAGGAAACCGAGGGAGGAGACGACGGAGTAAAGGAAAAGAGATTTTATATGGTATATGGAACTTAGGACTTCCTTCAAATTCGTCAAGAGTCTCGAGTCCACTAACCAGGTTTCGGTATGGTTCAACTTCTACTCCCATCCGTAACACGGGAATCAGATCGAAGGAGTAAGGAAATGTGTCCACGTTCAGGAGCGACGGAACCAGGAACCCCCGTAGTGTATGTCTTCGAGGGGTCCGGAAGTCTTCTTCCGGTAGGAAGTGACTAACCGGGGAAAAAAGTAGGGGAGGAATTCAGGAGAGGGAAAGTGGGGAAAAGAACGGGGTACAGGGATGGAGGAGAAAAGGTCCTTGTACGGGGTGGGGAGGGATGGTTTCACTAGTACAGGGTACAGAGACCACGGAGACCACAAACTACTTACAGTTACTGAAAGGAGGGAACGAGTTAAAGACGACTTAGACGTCTCCCCTCTCCCATCCGAGTTCAGATAGTCTAAATTAATGTTTCAAAAAAGAAGTGTACTATCAACTTGTTTAGTCGACCATGTCTACACACATTTCTTTTTGTGTCTTGGGAAATAAGTGGGGATAGGGGTTGGTGTCAGGGATTTTCATCGGTCACAATTCTTAAACCACATACAGGCAGGTATTGAAAGAGATGTAAGAATGTTTACACGGACACAAACAAAGGGGTTCCATCTACTTTATAAATTTACTCTAAAATAAGACATGTAACAAGATGTTGAACGGGGAGGTTTGTCATCCAGTTGAGTAACAGAAAACTAACACACCCACCATTCCAACTTACTTGAGGTTACACACCCCTCCTTCGGAGGGTGAGATCTGACCTAAGACGTTCTTAATTAAAGGAAGAACTGTTGGGACTAGAATAAATGTTTTCACTAAGTGTAAAGAAGAAAATTGTATTGAATAAAGAACACTAGGTTACTGGTACCGGAGTATCACATAAGTGGACTAGAGAAGAAAGGTCGAAGGATTACCAGTCTACTAATAATGTTATATAGTGGAACTGTCGACGAAGGGAGATAAGGACCGACGGGGGTCCGACCTGAAATATACAACCGTCAGTAGGAACGAAAGGGGATGGTGTATGTCACACGGGAAGGTTGTGAGTCGATAGAATCTGTCTGAGTCCTACGGGTCAAAGGCGTTGACCTGGGTTAGAGGCCAGGAACTGAGGACCGTGGCGTGGACATATAGTTCACGAAATAAACGGAACGATCCAATAAGACCCGGTGGAATAGGAAGCCGAGTCAACGTATAGACAATTCGGACAAAGGAAGAAGTGGGACGGGGGATGGGGTTTCGACTCCAGTCACCTGTCGACCCCGAGGACACGTTTATCCTCACTTCCTCCCGTTTCGACCTCCTCAGGAAGGACCACAGTTCACACCCGTAACGGTCCTTTCTGTGTACAACCGAAGTAACGGAGGAAACGAGTCCCGTGTTGTAGGGGTGTGTAAATTATTTTAAAACATCGACACTCCATGGAAAAGGTGACAACGTCTGACCTAGCTTAAGACGTGTGGAGGGGGTGGGGGTTGGGGTTGCGTCCATGTCTGAGAAGGAGAGGTGGGGTACTTTACGGAGTTTCCAGCGGAACCCGAAGGGTCCACCGTGATCACCATTTCTTGGACGGACGGTCAAGTCCTCTACATTCTCTACACCCAAACTAGGGACCTAACCTTTCTCAGGGGACCTCTTCCCTTACCCGTCGGACAAGGTCATAAGAACGGACCTCTTAGGGTACCTGTCTCCTCGGACCACCCGACGCCAGGTATCTTACCGTTTCTCAAGTTGTCCTGATTTCACTGTCGTACGTCCGTATGTGTTCCAGTGGCATCCACAATTTCACCAGGACTATCCAAATGTCACAATCTGGTTTCTAGGTACCGTGTGACTGAACTCATTGAAAGGGTCAAACCCCTGGACCGTAAGTCAGAAGAAAGAGTCGGGAGAAACCGAGACCGGGGACGGGAGAAAGAGAAAGTTTGATTTGTGAGAGAGTGTGAAACGTGACGTGTAGTGAAGAGATACCGGTCCACACTGTCGAAGAGACTACTCGACTAACCGAATAAGTTCATTCTCGGGTTCAGTGACTTTTGGACTACCAAGGGGTGGGAGTGTAAGAGGCGTTCCTGTCACCAAGACCACCATGACGAGGAGGATCCCCCGTTAACTCTCTAGACATCCCCGTAAAACCCAAGAGTATCACTAACACCCTGTAATAATCGTAATTTAACTACTACCGACTCCTATAAAATAAAAGAATTAAAAAATAAAATAAAATCACATACCAACTATTTGTTACAACCCAATCTAAGTCCACATGTTGTTTCACTAAGTCAATATGTATATGTATCAAAATCATTACGAGTCGTGTAGGAGTGTGTTGTTTCTTAACAGGGTATACTGAAAGTTTACAGAACGACCTATCAGTTCAACCTATGTTTCGGACTAATATTACTAGTTCAGGTTTTAGATTGTAATACAATTTATGTTCGTTTTTCCTCGAAAATTCTCGAAAGTATAACTTAAAGGGTTCTGACATTGATAATATGTTTAACTCTCTTTTGACACGAAACAAAAGAAACCTTGAATTATTTGTTGATAAATGGAAAACCCCTTTGGTGTTGTGACTAGTCAGTACTATAACTCAATTATTATTGTGTTTAGAAATAGTGAGACGTAAAGACCGATAACCCTAGTAACAACGAACTGTATTTCCACATTTGTTGACTTATAAAGTTATGATGGAAACATCATAAGGAGATAGAGAAATTTATAAATAAACTATGTATTTTGATACATATATTATATATACATAATTTTAAGTATTGTTATACTATTTATACATAATTAAGTAGTGGGTTGATTTTTTAACTTGTAATAAGTATTAGTTATAGATACATATGGTAGAGTGAGAAAAGGATCAGGGTCTTTATTGGTCATAGAACTTAAGATACAAAAGATATGAGAACAAAATTTCTTATCAAAATAATGTATAAATACGTACGGTTTTCTTCAAAAATCCAGTTATATTTACTGTAGGATATGTCAGAAAAAGGACCTGAAAGAAATAAGACCTGTATTACAATGATTTTAGGTAGATATAACAAATTACATTGATAAAGTAAGTAAAAATGACGACACACTATCAGGTGTTATATAAATAGACAAGGAAACAACCACTTGTAAACCCAACGATAGTTTATAAAGGATAATACTCGACATGAATATTTGTAAAGATTAAAACTGAGAAACATGTGTACACGTTCTCTTGTCTGATTCCTCACTTTGACGACCTAATATCTCATACGTTTACGTTTTATTACGGTTCGACAAAAGGTTTCACCAACAAGGGTAACTGTCAGTATCGTCTCTGTATGTTCTACAGGACGACTAGGTGTAGGAGAAGTTGTAACCATAGTCGTTTGTAAATTCTAAAATGATACCCGTGTTTTATAACAAAGTAACACCAGAATTAAACGTAAAGGGACTTATGATTACTTCAAATCGTAGCAAAGTATCCAAGTAACCGGTAAACACAAAGAAGACAATTTACTGAGAAGTACCGGAAACGGGTAAAAATGTAAACAAAAGAAAAATGAAACATTCTTAAGAAAAATAAAAACCAGTCCTTAGGAAAAAACCAACATACAAAACATTTATAGAGGAGGTTCAAACATCGAATAGAAAAGTAAAAGAAATACCAGAGAAAACTGTTTACTTTCAAGAGTTGTAATTCTCTCAGATTAAGGAGTGAAAATAAAATACCAATCACACACACACCCCACACACACACACACACACAGACAAAACAAGTTATTTAGATAATGATGAAATTTTAATCGTTCCATAAGAGAATACAAAAGAAGATTTTAAAATTGGAAGTACACCCTTCGGTTCATGGTTCGATTTTGAACCTCAAAGATAATAATTTTCTTCTTCACTCATCATATACAACCTCTTGTTGATAATCAAAGATAGTGTAATATGATCCCTGTCACATGTTGACTAAAAGTCTCTACATTTCTAAGGTCCAACACCCGACTGACGTTCGTTCGTACATACTACGGTCACCCAGTTGATGGGTTAATGATAAAATCTGAAAAATCCTAAGATTATACAGGAGATATGATGGTGTTTATGACAGAACCTTTCTGATACTATTGTCACAGTCGGTACTTAATTTATTGGGATTTGACTAACAACAAAATAACCTACCTCCTAATTATGTCTCTAGTCGTCCATCACAATGTCGTTAGCAGTCATCACCCTCCCTTTCCTCAGAACGACCTCTCCACTGTTATACTCAAATGAGAGGTCTACATTCGAAAGTAGAGTACCCTTACTTTTTGAAAGTGATCACCTACGAGGTACACATGCCATGATATCACAGGAAATCTACCTACACCTTCGTCAACATCGGATCCTTTCTTTCGGGACCTCAAGACTCCCGTCACAAACCCCCCCTACCTCTTTACGGTCTTTATTAATTCCCCATCTATAAACTTGGTTCTTATAATTCTTGTAGGTTCTTTTTCAAATGTTCATCTGACCTACGTTAGTCACCTTTTATAACGGGTGGTTCCTCGGATAAGTCCTTACGAGGTTTCCTAGGATCCGTTGTGTGACCACCTTAAGGGTGACGAGTATGATCGTTCCCTGTACTGTGATCGAAGTGAGTGACAAGGAAACGTAAGTCCCCCCTTGGCTTAACGGAACAAAGTCTTCCTCAAACTACACTTTACTCCCGGAGTGGACATCCGTCGATGGAACTTACCGTCCAAGATTCGAAGTCTGACGGACTACCGGGACCGTCAGGTTGTATTGTGTTCTCGGTCTTTTCCGTGACACTGTGTAGGGAGGGGGCTCAGTTCCTCTTGTCCCAGTTAATGAACGAATTTACTTCTTTCTTCCCTTTACCCCTTTTGTTCTTCTTTTATTTTTATATTTAAGGACAGAGTTTTGTAATTAAGATCTGAAGGGACTAGCAGGTCACCAACTCTCAGACGAATGGTTACGTCCCCTGCGACCAAACTATGGACTAGGTCCTTCTAGGGTGTACGGGTACCCCGTCGATTCGGGTACATGTGTTGATACCTTCGGGTTCGTGGATATCGCACACGTCACTCTTCGGTGCCGTTACTCTTCGATGATTTCCCATCGGTAGTGAACGACGTTGATCTCTTTCAGGTGTGGGCCCTTTCTTCTGGGTCGTGTCGTTTTTATTTATGTGTTTATTAAAAAAAAATTTAAAGGGAAAGTGTTTTGTATTTCTCGTTCCTCTATTTTTACCTTAACTGTCGGAACTTGTGTTCTCTGTTGAAGTCATACCTTACTCTCTCCCCCATTTTATCCTTCTGTTCATTATTTGTCTCTCCTCCCTGAAGATCCCCAGTACTCGACACTCGTAACACGACCGATTTTCCGTCGAATTGTTTTCGTCGTTTATTTCATAGAGTAGTAGGAGACCCTGGACTCCCATAGGTTTGGAGACTCCTTCTCGTCTTAAAAGTGTCAGTACTTAACATCCACATTGGTCTTCAGAGGGGATGGTACCAAAACACTCCCTTCATTATAGTAGACTAAAAGACAAGGCCTTCTAGTGAGACCGACGAAATACCTTTTACCCGAAATCACTCCGTTGTCATCTTCTTTCTTATAGTGAGATCCTCTATGACGTCGTCGAATCTGTTCTCTACGACCACACCACCGAACCAGAACCCATTTCCGACACTTTTGACTCATTTCATGTCCACTAAGGGTAATAAGTATTATCAATGTCAGATATTTCAACGATACTTGTGACGTAGTTATTTCTACCTTGACAACAAGGATTTCCTTTATTTTGTACCAATCCAAGACCGTTTGGAAACCAGTATTGTAAAAGTAGTCGACTACTTAGGTATTAAAGTACACACGAAACAAATTTTTGTGGAACAAATTATATATAATAACTAAGTAAGTGTAACTGAAGTACCGGTTATCGTGATGTGAAGTACAGTCTCGTTGTCAATGTATTGACATAAAAGAGACTTTCCATGTAGTGTCGGAAGAACGTGAATCGTTGTGATCTTTCGTCAACTCGTGATGTGAACCCCCGGTAAAGTTTGTCTTTAACAATCGTTTTTTTTTTTTTTCACTTTTACACCGTGATTTTATTTGGTACTTTTCCTGTAAACAGATGTCTAACTATTGATTTTTTTCTTCCGTAGTGGAACAAACTCGGGTCGAACCTTACACGTGTAACCAACTTAATGTAAAAAGTGACAAGACAGGAGTATAATCCCGAAGGGACCACCAAGTCTGTCATTACTTAGACGGACGTTACGTCCTCTGGACCCAAACTAGGGACCCAACCCTTCTAGGGACCTCTTCTCTTACCGTTGTCTGAGATCATAGGAACGGATCTCTTAGGGTACCTGTCTCCTTTGACCACCCGACATCAGGTACCCTAACGTCTCAGTCTGTGCTGACTGGCTGCTTTTTGTTCGTGTCTACGAGTATAATTAAACCTCCAATGTTTACGTGAAATCATTCATCCATTTAGGTGTTTATACTTTAGACACTTATCACTCCCAGTTGATATCTATAAAACCTCTATATAAGATCTCTCCCTTTGACTACCCTGAATTGTCACCTAACTTACATCATTCACTCTCACCACAATTCCACCTGAGGATCCAAAGACTTATTCGTTGATTCAGTTGTCACAATGGTATATACCCCTTCCCCGTCCAAATATTCCCTCTACCACTCAAGTTAAAATTCGTATTATTCAATCTATATCACCAATAGGTAGGTCGTTCCCTATGGTTAGTCTGTCAAGCTACAAACTCTGACCTCGAGTCTCCTGTCCAAATTCCCTTTTTGTCCGTGAACCTTCACCTGTATATTACGATTACTTTGTAGACAGGAAGGAGACAGGGTTCAATATCAGGTCTCGTAAAGTTTTAACTACCTCTTACTTCCTTTTAACCAAGGAAACGAAGGATTAGGGAACCAAATAAAGTGGACTAAAGTCTTCTTTCACCACCACTCGCTTCTATCGAGTGAAGAGGTGTCCAGTACCAAATCGTCCCTCCAGGTAATATTCTTAGTACTTGAGTCACGAACCACGAGTCAATGTAGACACTAGGGATGGACGTAAAAGGATTTTATCCTTGTTTTTTATTTGAAGATGAATATTGTATACGGATCTTTTAAAAATTTTGTTAGTCTACTTAGATATGAAATATTTTCGAGTTCCTTTTGTCTATAGGGGTTTGGATACATTCATGAACTTTGATACTCTCCTATGTAAATATTAAAACCCTAACCCCTATGACAAAATTCGTACAGTACTTGTAGTCTTCAATTTTTCACATGGTACTAACTGGTTTATTTTCTGTGTCTTGTAGGTGTACCGGTTCAAGTCAAGTCAGCGAGTCAGTACAGGTTGAGAAACACTGTGGTACCTGAAAGGTGATATTAAGTTATCAAGGTGAAGTCGGGCTGTCCGAAGGGACAGGTAGTGGTTGAGGGTCTCGGACGAGTCTGAGTACAGGTAGTTCGACCACTACGGTAGGTTGGTAGAATAGGAGACAGTAGGGGAAGAGGAGGACGGAAGTTAGAAAGGGTCGTAGTCCCAGAAAATGTTACTTAGTCAAGAAGCGTCGTCCACCGGTTTCATAACCTCAAAGTCACAATCGTGGTCAGGAAGGACTTATAAGTCTTGACTAGAGAAAATCCAGTCTGACCAACCTAGAGGAACGTCAGGTTCCCTGAGAGTTCTCAGAAGAGGTCGTGGTGTCAAGTTTTCGTAGTCAAGAAGTCGTGAGTCTAAAGAAATATCAGGTTGAGAGTGTAGATATGTACTAACGACCTTTTTGGTATCGAAACTGATCTACCTGGAAACAGCCGTTTCATTACAGAGACGAAAACTTATACGACGGATCCACCCAGTATCGAAAAGAAGGTTCCTCGTTTACAGAAAATTAAAGTACCGACGTCAGTGGTAGACGTCACTAAAACCTCGGTTTTTTTTTATTTCAGACTGTGACAAAGGTGACAGAGGGGTAGATAAACGGTACTTCACTACCCTGGTCTACGGTACTAGAATCAAAAGATTTACAACTCAAAATTCGGTTCAAAAAGTGAGAGGAGAAAGTGAAAGTACTTCTCCGAGAAAGCAAGAAGACACGAAAGACGGTACTCGCATCACAGTAGACGTATAGACTCCAATAACTATAAAGAGGGTCCTTAGAACTAACGTCGAACACGAAGTAGGTCGTGTCGTAAAGTGTACTACATAAGACGTATATAAGACGTATAAAGTTATGGTTTCTTTCCGTTACGCTTTCTTACGAGTTTGATGGGGTGTTAACGTGAGTAGAGTGTGCGATCATTTCGTTACGAGTTTTAAGAGGTTCGGTCCGAAGTCGTTATGTACTTGGCACTTTGAGGTCTACAAGTTCGACCAAAATTTTTTCCGTCTCCTTGGTCTCTAGTTTAACGGTTGTAGGCGACTTAGTAACTTTTTCGTTCCCTCAAGGTCTTTTTGTAGATAAAGACGAAATAACTAATATGGTTTCGGAAACTGACACAAGTCAAGTCAAGTCAAGTCAGCGAGTCAACACAGGTTGAGAAACGCTGGGGTACTTAGCGTCGTACGGTCCTGAGGGACAGGTAGTGATTGAGGGCCTCAAGTGAGTCTGAGTGCAGGTAGTTCAACCACTATGGTAGGTCGGTAGAGTAAGAGGCAGCAGGGGAAGAAGAGGACGGGGATTAGGGACGGTCGTCGTCTCAGAAAAGGTCACTCAGTTAAGAAACGTACTCCATCGGTTTCATGACCTCAAAGGCGAAATCGTAGTAAGGAAGGTTTCTTTAGGGTCCCGACTAGAGGAAGTCTTACCTGACCAACCTAGAGGAACGTCAGGTTCCCTGAGAGTTCTCAGAAGAGGTTGTGATGTCAAGTTTTCGTAGTTAAGAAACCACGAGTCAAAAGAAATATCAGGTTGAGATTGTAGGTATGTACTAACGACCTTTTTGGTATCGAAACTGATCTACCTGGAAACAACCGTTTCATTACAGAGAAGAAGAATTATACGATAGATCCAACCAGTATCGAAAAGAAGGTTCCTTGTTCACAGAAAATTAAAGTACCGGCGTCAGTGGTAGACGTCACTAAAACCTCGGGGGGGTTTTATTTCAGACTGTGACAAAGGTGACAAAGGAGTAGATAAACGGTACTTCACTACCCTGGTCTATGGTACTAGAAGTAAAAGACTTACAACTCGAAATTCGGTTGAAAAAGTGAGAGGAGAAAATGAAAGTAGTTCTCCGAAAAATCAGGGAGAAGTGAAAGACGGTATTCCCATCACAGTAGACGTATAGACTCCAATAACTATAAAGAGGGCCGTTAGAACTAAGGTCGAACACAAAGAAGGTCGGGTCGCAAAGAGTACTACATGAGACGTATATTCAATTTATTCGTCCCACTGTTATATGTCGGAACTGCATGAGGGAAAGGATAAACCTTGGTCAGAAAACAAGGTACAGGTCAAGATTGACAACGAAGGACTGGACGTATGTCTAAAGAGTTCTCCGTCCAGTCCACCAGACCATAAGGGTAGAGAAGGTCTTAAAAGGTGTCAAATAACACTAGGTGTGTCAGTTTCCGAAACCGTATCAGTTATTTCGTGTTTATCTACAAAAAGACCTTGAGAGAACGAAAAAGGTACAAGGGTGCCTACAACCGTTAAACTAGAGACCAAGGAGACGGAAAAGATTTTGGTCGAACTTGTAGACCTCCAAGTGCCAAGTGCATGACGACTTCGGACCGAACCTCTTAAAACTCGTAATGAAACGATTGTCCATTCTACGCATTTTAACACCTAGTGTTATTTGACACCTTTTAAGACTTTCTCTACCCTTATGGTCTGGTGGACTGGAAGGAGGACTCTTTAGACATGCGTTCAGTCCTTCGTTGTCAATCTTGACCTGTACCTTGTTGGCTGACCAAGGTTTATCCTTTTCCTCACGCAGTTCCGACATATAACAGTGGGACGAATAAATTGAATATACGTCTCTTGTAGTACTCTTTGCGACCCGACCTTCTTCGTGTTCGACCTTAGTTCTAACGACCCCCTTTATTAGTCATTGGAGTGTATATGTCTACTGTGGTGGGAATACCGTCTTTCGTTTCTTCTTACTTTCTCGGAGAACTACTTTCACTTTCTCCTCTCACTTTTTCAACCGAATTTCGAGTCGTAAGTCTTTACTTCTAGTACCATAGACCAGGGTAGTGAAGTACCGTTTATCTACTCCTTTGTCACCTTTGTCACAGTCTGAAATACAAAGACCCGAGGTTTTAGTGACGTCTACCGCTAACGTCGGTACTTTACTTTTCTACGAACGAGGAACCTTCTTTTCAATACTGGTTGGATCTGTCGTATAATTCTTCGTCTCTGTAATGAAACGGTTGTTTCCAAATAGATCAGTTCCGATACCAAATAGGGCACCAGTACATACCTACACTCTCAACCTGACACTTCTTTCGACTCACGGCTTCTTCACTACGAAAACTTGACACCACAACCTCTTCTGAGAACTCTCAGGGAACCTGACGTACCTCCAGGTTGGTCAGATAGGATTTCCTCTAGTCAGGACCCACAAGTAACCTTCCTAACTACAACTTCGACTTTCAGGTTATGAAACCGGTGGAGTACGTTTCTCAACTGAGTAACCTTTTCTGAGACTACGACTCTCCCTAACCCCCGTCCTCCATTTCCCCTGTTGTCTCCTACTCTACCGACCTACCGTAGTGTTTGAGTTACCTGTACTCAAACTCATTCGAGGTCCCCAACCACTACCTGTCCCTCCGGACCGTACGACGTCAAGTACCCCAGCGTTTTTCAGCCTGTGCTGACCCGCTGACTTGACTTGACTAAGACGTATAATCAATTTATACGTCCCACTGTGGTATGGAGGAACTGTGTGAGGAAAGGGTTAAACCTTGATCAGACAACAAGGTACAGGTCAAGACTAACAACGAAGAACTGGACGTACGTCTAAAGAGTCCTCAGTCCATTCCACTAGACCATAAGGGTACAGAAAGTCTTAAAAGGTGTAAACAACACTAGGTGTGTTAGTTTCCGAAACCGTATCAGTTATTTCGTCTTCATCTACAAAAAGACCTTGAGAGAACGAAAAAACTACTAGGTTGCCTACCACCGTTAATCTAGGGTACCGGTTTCAATATTTGTTTTATTTTTCCATTCACTGTCTTTCCTCTTTTATGTACATTGTTTCCCAATTATAGGTGAACGAGATCTCCTGAGTATATTCTTAGTTGTTCTTTTTCTTTTTTAAGTCACATTTTTGTCCGTTTCCTGTGTTTCACCGTCAAGTGTCTAGTTCGTGAAATTTACCAATATGAGTGATAACGAGTTAAAGTTGGTAAGTAAATAACTTGTATATAAATCACTCGTCGAAGATGTACGGTTCGTGAGATCATCGACGACCTCTAAGTCGTTACTTGCTGTATATATTTCAGGGACGGAGGAACCTTGAATGTACGGTTACTCACCTCAGTTTATCATCTTTGACTCTATGTATTATACAGTAACCACTTTTCACGAGACTTTGTTTTAATTCATGACATCCTACTATCTCTCACTACACCTTTCAACGAATTCCTTCCTACCACATTACCAATTAAAATACACAGTTAAAATGTTCCGGCATTCCACAGGTATATAAACCAGTTTGTAATAAAACCCACACATACACTCCCAGAAACCTCTCTCTAACTGTAAACTTAACCATCTGATCATTTCGTCTAACGGGAGTGATTACATCCACTCGTAGTCGGTTAGTCAACTTTCGGACTTATCCTGTTTTTCCAACTCATTTTCCCTTGAGGAGGACGGACAAACTCGACCCGTAACCAGAAAATGTCGTAGACTTGAACTTGACTTTACAATTGAGAAGAACTCAAAACTTGGACGACCGAAAACCTGACTTTGAATATGGTACTCGAGAGAACCAAAAATCCGAAAGACTGAACCTGACCATGATATGGTAACCGAGAGGACCTCGACATCCGACGACTAACGTCTACAACACTGAAGAGTCGGAGGTATTGACACATTCGGTTAAAGAATACAAGAGAACTACCTATCTATCTACTGTATATCTAGATATATATAGGTCAACATATGCTTATATCTCTATCTCTACAAAGACACGCACACACACACACACACACACACACACACACATACACATGAAAGGGACCTCTTGAGACTGACTATTTCTACCGATCCCTCTGAGAGAGTAATGTACTGTAAACTAGTCTTCTCTGTACTTCACACTTCTACGTCACCTTTCTATAGACCACTTTGCAACACCGGTCCGTGTTTCCGATATCCCACTACAGAAGGAATCGCACCCGGTATAAATCGTTTCTCCGGTTCGCCGACCTCACCTTACTCATGTTTCTACTCCAGTCCCTCCGTCGTCTCCGGTCTGGTACTCCGGGAACGTCCGACGACTTTCCCACAACCGAAGATGAATCTCTATCTTTCCGTAATCTCTACCCCCGTCCGTAACTCGTTTCCTCACTGTACGATACTGAACACGAAAAATTTCCTAGTGAACCAACAACACAACTCTTACCTGACCCTACCATAGGTGTCGCACCCTTGTCATCTTCCCCTGGTCTTTCTGGTTCGTCCTCCAAACTTGTTATTAGGTCAGCCTTCTTCCATCACCGAACCTGGTCCCACCGTAACCATCTCCATCACTCTTCACTAATCTGAGACATCTCATACTCTCTTTCCCTCCTTAGTTTCTATCGAGGTCTTATAACCAGACTTCTAACCTTCTTACCCCAACGGTAACTGTCTTCACCCTATAACACATCGTTCTCGTCCAAACTCCTATTCTAGTTCTCAAATCAAACCTGGACAATTGACGGAGAGTAAAATTTACAAAAGAGTAGATATAAAGTATAGACACAAAAATTTTTTTAAGTAGGTTTAATCCTAAAACTAAAACCTATACGATTTAATTCAATATTGACAGGTAATCTGTGATTCTTTCGTTGACTAAACTCATGTTTACACCTCCAGTACCGATTTCCGTATTTAAATTCTTAATAGTGTAATGGATTGTTAATTTCTTTATGTTCCACTTCAGCGAGTCAGCACAGGTTGAGACGTTGGGACACCTGACATCGGATGGTCCGAGGAGGCAGGTACCCTAAGGGGTCCGTTCTTATGACCTCACCCAAAGGTAAAGGAAGAGGTCCTCTAGAAGGGCTGGGTCCCTAGCTTGGGTCCAGAGGGCGTAACCTCCGTCTGCGAAATTGGAGACTCGGTGGTCCCTTCGGCAGACTTCGTTTTATAACAAAAAAGACGAGTACTCTAACCGTTTAAAAAAACAAAAAATTAAAATAAAAAATCAACCTTCTTTTAAAGAAATATCACAACACAACCAAAGACAACATGTTGTTACACTTAGTCGGTATTAATATGGATACAAGGGAGGGACAATTCGGAGGGAGGGGAGGGGATAGGGTGGTGAGATCTAGTTGTGTCTCGTGGTCCGACCCGAAGACATATTGTCTTCACAATATGTCGTTGCAGAGTGGTTCATAGATAAAAAGTGCGATGACCCGGGGTTCTTTCGGTGTTAAGATTTTCTGCGTCCATGGGGTTACAAGTAACGTTGTGATAAATGTTGTCGGTCCTGTACCTTCGGTGGTTCTACAGGTAGATGTCTGCTTACCTACTTCTGCTACACCATGTAGATATACGTTACCCTAAAATGAGTCGGTATCTTTTCTTGGTTAACCCCAGTCAAGATTACTTGGCCTACTTAGATCTCGGACAATATGTCTCACTTCATTCAGTCTCTCTCTTTTTGTTTATAGTACACAATTACGTATATACACCTTAGATCTTTTTACCATTACTACCTGGTCAAACGTCCCTTTCTTACCTCTGTGTCTACCGTTGAAAATTTTTTAGTTATTATAGGTTGCATCAATTCCCATACCTTTTTATTCACAAACATAAGTAAAACACTCTCATATTAACCACCTTGAAAATCCTCCCTTCAAACCATCAAAGTCAGTTCCAAATTTTCCACGTATAGGAAATTGGGTTGTCAACGAGAAGATATTCAAATAAAAGATCCATAAATGTGAACACTCGTTTTGATACACATATTCTGCAAGTTACAACGTAGTAAAGATTATCTTTTATTTACCTCCTGAAGGGACCACCAGGTCATCAATTCTTAGGTTTGACTGTTACGTTCCCTATGTCCAAGCTAGGGACCAGGTCCTTCTAAGGTGCACGGTACACCGTCGACTTGGACACGTGGTGTTGATGACTCGGAGGTATGGGATCTCGGACACGGGGTGTCATTCTCTTCAGTGACGATACTCTTCGGACACGTGACGTTGGTTCGCATCGGAGGTGAACGACGTTGACCTCTTTCGGACACGACATTACTTCTGGGCTGTTTCGGTTTTTATTTTTATTATTTATCTATTTTAAAAAATTTTTCTTTTATTTACCTCTGTTAACCATATAGGTTACTGTCTTTCATCAATTTATGGAATAACAAGTCGGTCGGACCTCATGATCTAAGGACAAGCTTTCTAAGTGGTACACTACTATTACTACTATTATAAGGAATGACACACTGTCCATGACACGATTCACAAAACACAGAACGGAGTGAATTTAATTAAAAACGATGAGTCAGTAAAGAAAAAAAATCAGTGACTAAGTGAGTACATTGTTAATAAAGCCCCGTGGACACGTACGATGTAACCATTCAACGAGTCAGTATAGGTTGAGACACACTGGAACACCTGACATCGGGCGGTCCGAGGAGACAGGTACCTTAAGAGGTCCGTTCTTATCACTTCACCTAACGGTACGGGAGGAGGTCGCCTAGAAGGGCTGGGTCCCTAGTTTGGACACTGAGAATGTAGAGGATGTAACAGTCCGTCAAAGTTATGATACACGATTAAGATAGACGATTTAGATATTTTTACCTGAATGAAAGGGACCTGGTTATCAAAGATTAGAGATATCGTAATGTAAATAGAAACTCTACGACTACTTTGGATATCCGAGACAAGGTTATATTCATGAGTACGTAGAAACCCCCTTAGAGTCTGGAGAGGACTTCGAGACCCCCAGACACCTGGGAGTCTGATCCAAGTCTCAGAGACAAGACCACAACCCTGTATGTCTCCCTTCTCGACCTCCATCTCACCCCTTCTCCGGTCCCGTATGTCTTTAAAAACCGTCCGGTCAAAGACACACCTTTCATGACCAATTCACGTCTTAAACAACGGTACTACAATTCTGAACCCCTACGTGCCAAGGAACAACTTATGATTGACAAGAGGCCCGGTATGTGAGGGTAAGGGGTCGTAAAGGGAGGGGTAGGAGGTAGAGAAAGTCTGAACCAGTCGGATTCATAGAGAGGGGGAGAAATTAAGGATGGGAGTGTTCCGGTTTACGTTAACCGGTCCTGGGGTTCGGAAGTCAGGTTCACTAACCCCTAGGAGAGGGTATCCGACTCACACCCTGAAATGTTACTCGGGAACAGAGGAAGAAGAGGGGGGAAAGGACCCCTTCAAAGGTACCGTTACCAGTTCGTCCGATGATCCTATAGACGGACTCTTCGGTGGTCTGTGAGTGAGAGTTCTAACTAGGCCACGAAGTCAAGTCGTTTCCTGTCCGTTGTTTGGGGAAACCCAGTCAAACACAAGACATTTCTCTATGACTCTACCTCAATCCCTAAAAATTTTTTTCCGAATAACCCCCAATTGGGACACTTTCTATTTCTCCCTCATTTGTTACAACCCGTCGCTTCAGAGATCTGTAATTAATGAACCCAGATTCAACGTCGTAAACCCTTGATCAAGGGGTTGGTCCCTATCTTCGGTCCGGGTGACGTGACCCTCGTACCTCAGAATCGGTCACCTGGTGGTCCCTTCAGGGGTTTGTAACTACACATAAACTATAAACACTCGTCTTTTCGTTCTTTTTCGTCTCAATCCGTCCAGACACTACACATGGACTTTCAGAACCGGTTAGATCCCCTCCCGACGTCCCGTTCCTACCAGGTAATCTCTTCAAGACGTTTCCCGACTTTATCGGTCCGAAATCGGAAGAACGACACAAGTTAGTACCCGATCTCCGACGGGGTCCTCTCGTACCGTAGTCGAGTTTATGACGTCTCCTAGGACGTCTGTGACAACGACCTCCGATAGTCAATTGACAGGAGGAGTCTCGACTTTCCAATTAAGAAAGACCTTCCCGATTAGTTCGGAACAGAGAACGACTGTGTTGGAGAATGGAAAAGATTGGGGTTCTTTTGTCGATAGTACCAGGCTAGATCCGTCTCAGAAAAGGTTGTGGTGTCAAGTTCTTGTAGTCAAGAAGTCACGAGTCGGAAGAAATACCAGGTTGAGGGTGTAGGTATGTGCTGATGACCTTTTTGGTATCGAAACTGATGTGTCTGGAAACAGTCGTTTGACTATAGAGACGAAAAATTATACGACAGATCCAAACAGTACGACAAGTATGACAAGTACCCCAAGAGTTTCGTTCTGATGACTTCACCAAACGGTAAGGGAAGAGGTCACCTGGTATAAAACAGTCTTGAGAGGTGGCACTGGGTAGGCAGAACCCACCGGGATGTACCGCACCGAGTATCAAAGTGACTCACTCTGTTCCGACACTAGGTACACTAGTGTTTTATCTGTTGTTTAAGCATGACGAAGTAAATACTAATTATGTTTTATTTAATAGGTACATTGTCGGTCTTTTGATACACGACGATTCAGTCTACCTCTTTCGTCTTTGGTTCCTTAGCGCTGGAAAGTCCGAAGTACTATGAGTTAGTACACCGAGAGAGTACGAAGTCAAAGAAGTGGAAAATTCGAATTCGACATACTTTTGACTACAGTCAAGGACTTTTGTCAAGTTAGTCCTCTGTCGTGAAACTACAATGACTACCTCGAACTTAAGAGGGCCGGAGACCTGTGTCGTCGTAGTGCTCCTTTGTTTCCGCTTTTGGGCTAAGAGAAGAGTCAAACGCCGTCAGTGAACAGGGGTTCTGATAGACTCGTCTTCTTATCTCGTTTGCAGAACGGGAGTCTCTCGGAGACGTCAGAGACATCGTTTCGTCGGAAAACACGAAGACCCAGGACGCCGGTACCGAGACCTCGCTCCGCCGCCCTCGGGTCCCAGTCGCTCCCTCCTGCCCTACAAAATTCCCGGGCCTAGCCGGTCCCGAGGGGCGCGAGGGGCGGGGGAAGGTACGAGGGCCCTGCGTCTCAGCCGGACCACCGCCGCCGCCGAGGAGGGGTCGAGCGTCCTGTAGGGGCCGGAGCGACCGGCCAGGCGTCTCGGCCCGCCCCTTCGGGTGCGGTACCCAGAGGCCGGTCGGGCTAGCGGGGTCGGCGTGGACTGCACGGAGAACTCTATACGTCCAGTTCTTCGTTGTCAATCTTGAGCTATACTTTGTTGTCTGACCAAGGTTTATCCCTTTCCTCATGCAGGTCCGACATATAACAGTGGGACGAATAAATTGAATATACGTCTCATGTAGTACTCTTTGTGACTCGACCTACTTCTTGTTCGACCTTAGTTCTAACGACCCTCTTTATAGTTATTGGAGTCTATACGTCTACTGTGATGGGAATACCGTCTTTCGTTTCTTCTTCCTTTCTCGGAGAACTACTTTCACTTTCTCCTCTCACTTTTTGTACCGAATTTTGAGTTGTAAGTCTTTTGATTCTAGTACCGTAGACCAGGGTAGTGAAGTACCGTTTATCTGCCCCTCTGTCACCTTTGTTACTGTCTGAAATAAAAAACCCCGAGGTTTTAGTGACGTCTACCACTGACGTCGGTACTCTAATTTTCTACGAATGAGGAACCTTCTTTTGAATACTGGTTGGATCTGTCGTATAATTTTTCGTCTCTGTATGAAACGGTTGTTTCCAGACAGACCAGTTCCGATACCAAAAAGGTCGTTAGTACATACCTACAACTCTCAACCTGATATTTCTTTCGACTCGTGACTTCTTAACTACGAAAAGTTGATACCACAACCTCTTCTGAGAACTCGCAGAGAACCTGACGTTCCTCTAGGTTGGTCAGGTAGGATTTCCTTTAGTCAGGACTTATAAGTAACCTTCCTGACTACGACTTCGACTTTGAGGTTATGAAACCGGTGGACTACGCTTCTTGACTGAGTGACATTTTCTGGGACTACGACCCTTTCTAACTTCCGTCCTCCTCTTCCCCTATTGTCTCCTAATCTACCAACCTAGTATAGTGGTTGAGTTGCCTGTACTTAAACTCATTTGAGGCCATCAACTACTACTTGTCCCTCCGGACCACACGACGCCAGGTACCCCAGTGTTTCTCAGTCTGTACTGACTCGCTGACTTGACTTGACTTGACTTGACTCCAAACAGTATCGAAAAAGAAGGGTCCTCGTTCGCAGAAAAATTAAAGTACCGACGTGAGTGGCAGGCGTTACTAAAACGTCGGGTACTTTTATTTCGGACAGTGACAAACGTAACAAAGGGGTAGGTAAACGGTGTTTTACTACCCTGGTATACGGTACTAGAATCAAAAAACTTACAATTCAAAATTCGGTAGAAAAGTGAGAGGAGAAAGTGGGAGGAGAAAGTGGAAGTAGGTCTCCGAGAAATCAAGGAGAAACGAATTCTTACATGTGTGTCGTTAATATCATTAACGATGATAACCACTTCACGGACATTAAAACCATAGTAATAACAATCTTAGTATTTCCCGACCAAAACTTTTGGCGAAGACGGTGACTTACCGGAACCTGTTCACTGATAGAGAAATTCGAAGTCAAAGGAGTAAACACTTTACCAGTACTGTTATTATGGATAGAGTATTCCGATAACACTACAGTTTACTCTATTATTACGTACACTCCACGAGTCGTATCGACCCGTGTACATTCACGAGTCACTACCAGTCGATATAATAACGACACACGGTCCTTGTCATGTCGACATAGATTGAGTCCGGAGTGTTATCGGAACGGTACAGTCATGATAGTAGAGGGAAAATATCTACTCCATAACCTCCGAGACCACCTCCTAATCACTGAACGACTTCCTAGTGTGTTGATCGTTGACCGTTCAGACGGTCAAGAGACTGAAATCACAGGTCTGAGTAAGCGAGTGTGTTTTGGCGGAAGATCTCGAAAGAAACCGATGACGGTCTCCCCGAGACGTCAGAGTATTCGTCGTACTCCCTCTTTACTCCAAACCCTCATAAGAGTCGGGTGACTGTCTCTCTCTCGTCGTCACCTCACTTTCGGTAAATCCTGTCGCTTGTCTTCAGTTTCCTTTTATACTAGTCATTCGATAAACCCTCGAATATACCACCCGAGTAAATATACGGTACTATTTACTATACTCAAGGGGAGGATGTACCATATCATCCTCCCCGTGGTTTGCAGGGAGAGAGACTAGAAGTTCAGTTTGAAGAGGGTAAGGAGTGTGTGTTTTATACAGACTTCTCGGCTCTAATCATTCGGTAAGGAAACTTAATACCATAACAAGGTCGACGAAGGTCTGTTTTATATTGTTGGGGTTCTCTATCTTCGATTAGTAGAGGTACCACTCAAATACTCAATCTGAATTGAACTCTCACCTCCCACCCCGGACTCCACTACTGAGAACCCTGTTCTTCAAACCCACCCTACCTTTCTTCCTAAACTCTCCTACCGTCCTATCCTGGTCTCAGACTTTAACCCCTCTAAAAATCCTTCGTATTGTCACATCCCGGAGTCTTCTAACCCTCTTTCCCCGTGTACCTCCTTCCTCCAGGGGTAATAATCAAAACATGACCAGAGGGTCTGTAAACATTCGTATACATACATATAAAAATAAACAATTCTATAAATAAAAACCGACGTTTGGGAGAGGTCATAAGAACGGACTTCTTAAGGTACCTGTCTCCTCGGACCACCCGATGTCATGTATCCCAACGTGTCTCAGTCTGTGTTGACTCGTTGATTGTGAAAGTGAAATGTGAAAGTCAAGAATCAACGCCATGTACCCGAATAAAAATCAACACCGTACGTCCGAGTCAACGGGACACCGTACATTCTTAGAATCAAAGGACTAGTCCCTAGTTTGAGTGTAGGGGACGTAATCTTCCACCCAAGAATAGGTGACCTGGTGGTCCCTTCAGGGTACATGCACATAAAACCGACGTAAAGAGTAAGATTCTACGTTCCCCTAGGAATTGACAGTACGTCACTACTAGTTAAAGGATAGGTTCCCTCCGATTTAAAAGATCAAATAGAGGGGATGAAGGAGGAAAATGAAAGTCAACAAATCTTCCATTTTAAATAGGTTGTCAGGGAGGCGGAGGGGGATCGATTAAAGAGAAGACCAGGGAACAGGGTTCGAACGTTAAAGAGTGATCGTTGTAGTTCTTTGTTACTTAAAAATAGGAGCCCTAACCTGAACCTGGTGACCCCTAGGACCCACGGTGGCTACCTGTCTACTCGAATAATCTCTTCAGGAAGGGTTTCCGAGGAAGTCTTTGTTGTGCCTTCCCAACCCCTTCTCTCTCATCCGACCGGTG
Source organism: Capra ibex (assembly GCA_006410555.1). Classification (NCBI taxonomy): domain Eukaryota; kingdom Metazoa; phylum Chordata; class Mammalia; order Artiodactyla; family Bovidae; genus Capra; species Capra ibex. The sequence continues at coordinate 28,626,390 of SJYO01029184.1, forward strand.
GAGTCGGTCGAATCCCGAGGTTCCGCCTGACATCGTGGACGTCAACGATTCACAACGTCTGTGAAGAACGACTATAGGACGGCAACTCATTCTCTTGACCTCAGTTATTACAAGTCCGGGTAAAAAGGGGGGAAATATCTTTCTGGAGAGTTTTTATGTAAACACTTAACGATAGGAACGAAAAGAATTTCCGGGAGCTAGAGGAAAGTATCAATTTTTTTTCAGTAGAGATAGACATAGTTAGTTTAGAATCCGAAAAACACCTCGACCTGTTCAGGACGATTCTAAATGTGAAATCTCGGGTGGTATCGGAAACAATTTAGTACAAAAAAAAAAAAGGGAGGGTTACGTAACACACCGAACGTTCTAGAATCAAGGGGTTGGTCCCTAGTTTGGGTACAGAACCTTTACTTTCACGACTCAGGATTAGTGGTCTGACGGTCCCTTAAGGGTTGGTTCTCCCAACTTACGTCTACAAACCCCACAGGTTCTTCCCTCCCTTTCTCTTTTTGTGTACTTTAACTGAATTTTATCCGACTTTATGTCACATAAACCATAGTTTGGCACAAGTTTTTACGAAGACGACCTTACGGAAGAGTCAAGAGACGAACCTGTAAACTTTATCCCGTCGGAGGAGACAAAGTAGAAACAAAGTAACGGTGTGTAGGATAAGGGTCTAAGACGGATTTCTGATCGGATTGGTCAACAAAAGAATCGAAACTTGAAGTCCATGTTCTATTCCTTACCCTCCCTTTGTCTGGATGGGGAAGTAACAGGAGGTGTTTATACTGTACGGACTCTCCTTCAAAAATTAGAAAAGATTCGGAGTCCACTGTAGTGACTGTTTTGTGACGAAAAATTTTCGGTTAGGAGGAGGGGTGGGGGACTATCTTTCACTACCACTTTTATAATACGAAAGAGATAAAAGCACGAAAGGTTTGACGACCTGTTAGATTGTCCTTCAACATTTTTAGTTAATTCATCCGATACTAGTCGTGAAATTTTTAATTATTTTACTTCATCTTTTAAGGTTTTCGTGTAGTGTTTTATTTTGTACTCAAAATAAAACCTGTACATTAAAAATAATGATCAAACAATATACATCTACATAACATATGACCGAACGCTGTAAAATGTGGAGATACCCAATGTCGTTTTGAAACTTTTGGTGACTAGATCTCCCACGTATATGAAGTTGGAGTCTACCTCAGACATCAGATTCTGGGAGGTAGACTGTGTAATAAAGTTGTTATAAGATATCAAGAGATGAAAAATCCCGAAGAGACCCTTCGTTTTAACTACATATATCATCTTCGTTTTCTGAATATTGAGCTTTAAGCCAACTTTTTCACTCTTCTTTCACTTTGATCAAGAGGCTTTTTAGTTCCTCTTCGCTTTCTGCCATAAGGGTGGTGTCATCTGCATATCTGAGGTTATTGATATTTCTCCCGGCAATCTTGATTCCAGCTTGTCTTCTTGGTTACCTAACTGTTATTCACTTAATACCATTATCATGATTGGTCAACAGAAAATTATAAAGTTCTACATCACTAAAACTACCATTTAATAGAAAAACCTGTAATCACTTTTTAAAATCCAGATACATATCAGAATTATCTTGGAATTTTTTGAAAAATACAAATGCTCAGGTATTGCTTTTTTTCTCCAGAGCTCCAGATGTGTTTCTAATGAGCAGCTATGTTTAAAAGCAACTGGACTATATGATGATCTTTTACTTTTATCTAATTTGTTTCACTTTTTCTATTTCATGTTTAGTGCTCCCATGTCATTTAGTTTATGTTTTCCAATTTCTCTTTTTTATTTTTTGACATTCTTTCTCAAGCCTTTATCAAGTATAGTAGAAAAGCTTTTGTATACATACATATATATATATATATATATATATATATATANATGCTAGATTTCTAATTTATACATTCACTCAGAAGTTTGATATAGTTCCATGTATTTTGCATCTGGTATTCCTGCTAAAAGTCTAGAAAGTTTATCACCTTAGTGATTTTTTTAAAAAATTGAATGAGGCTTGAAACTTCTAGTCCAATTCTGAGAATATAAATGATGGAGTAGCCATCCTAAGATTCTTCTTACTCCCAGGAGAATTACAAGATAGATCTAAGCATCTTGGTTCACTTACCTGAGGGGAAAGGTGCTCAGCCCTTCAGCCAGATCTGCAAAGGGTCTGCAAAGGCATTTCCTGTAATGCCTTCCCATTTTGGAGTGAGTGTGTGGTATTGGATGTTTTCTTTGTGATGATTAAACCTCCCAAAGCTCCCCCAATCTACCCTCCTGAGGACCCTGGGCAAAATGGCGATAACAGTAACTTTGTACCTCCCATGACAATAACTCTTTGAACAATAATTTCGGACCCTGGCAAAATTCAAGATTAACAGAGAGTGAAAGTCAAGGAAGAGAAAAAGGTAAAGAGGAAAACAGACTAAAATCAACAGATGATTTTGCTGGTAGTTTGATTCACAGATTTTTCTCTAATAACATATCAGAAAATATCCTTAATTGCTCTGTAGTGAATTTCATCATACATACTTTCTCTTGACAGCGATTTGGACGGTAGTCTTGTCTGAAAAAGTAAAAAGAGATTGATTTTATTACTTATGGTTAATCATTTATGTAAGTTTCCTCCAAATTCCTAATCACTGAATCAGATTACCTGTTTCGTGCTTGGGAGTTTTGTTTTCTCCCCAGCAATTCACAAAGAAGAATAAGCTTTATTTTTTTATCTAATCCCCCAATTCATCCTCTTATTTAGATATTGGCCCCTGGGCATAGGACATGGTCTATTACGCAGAAGAATTATTATGCAGAATAATTGTGGCATAAACAGTAGAATAATAGGTGCTGTATAAACTAACACTTGATATTGCCACTCTTGATCCACCTTAGCCATGCTTGTTCCTAGTGAGTTGAGAAGAGCATGGGGTTGGAAAGACAGGAGATGGGCAAGTTCTTTCCACTTGCCCTGCTTGATCAGAGCTTTCTGATAATTCACTTTCTATTCACCCCCTCAAAATTCCTAATCTCCTCTCCTCACCCCACAGTAGAAGATCTATGTATGATTACTGACAATGACATTAAAATAATGGGTTTCAGATGACATGCAAAGCCAAATTAGATGGAGCCCCCTTCTAGGTATCACAATATTCTCTTCTATGTTCTAATCAGGATTATTTATTCTAATCTACTACATGGAACTAAAATATTTTATTAAATTGTAGCAAGAGAACAACAAAATTATGTAGATTATAGGATAACAACAAAAAGTTAAAAAAAAACCCAAAGCCTAAGTCTGATTTACTTTCATATTTTACTGCCTCCGTGGACCCATTTCCTCAAGAAGCAAAGCAAATGACAGGCTGTCAGTGTCAATATGTTCTGAGATAGCTTTAAATTCTGAGTTTTTGAAAATGCCATCTGTCTCAACACCACATAGTTTTAAAACAATGCCTTCTAGAATTGTATGAGAAATGAGCTTAATACTGAATTGCAGTATACTGGTTGTTCTCAAATTCTTATTGATCCCCTCTGTAGTTTGCTCGTCAGATAGGGGAGAATGTGGGTGGTCTCCAGTGAGCTTGCATAACATATCATACAAGGCATCTCCAATTCTATCTAACACTTGAAATCTAGTACATCGGTGAACTTCCTCCTGCATGCGAGGGCAATGAGAAGGCAAAAGTTTTTGTTGATCAATGTCATCAGTCCCATGTGAGATTTTAGACCTTAGCTTATCTGAAGGGAGTAAGAGATGGGAATACTAGACCACCTGACCTGCCTCTTGAGAAACCTATATGCAGGTTAGAAAGCAAAAATTAGAACTGGACATGGAGCAGACTGGTTCCACATAGGAAAAGGAGTACGTCAAAGCTGTATATTGTCATCCTGCTTATTTAACTTCTATGCAGAATACATCATGAGAAACGCTGGGCTGGAAGAAGCACAAGCTGGAATCAAGATTGCTGGGAGAAATATCAATAACCTCAGATATGCAGATGACACCACCCTTATGGCAGAAAGTGAAGAGGAACTAAAGAGCCTCTTGATGAAAGTGAAAGAGGAGAGTGAAAAAGCTGGCTTAAAACTCAACATTCAGAAAACTCAGATCATGGCATCTGCTCCCATCACTTCATGGGAAATAGATGGGGAAACAGTGGAAACAGTGTCAGACTTTATTTTTTTGGGCTCCAAAATCACTGCAGATGGGATTGCAGCCATGAAATCAAAAGACACTTACTCCTTGAAAGGAAAGTTATGACCAACCTAGACAGCATATTAAAAAGCAGAGACATTACTTTGCCAACAAAGGTCTGTCTAGTCAAGGCTATGGTTTTTCCAGTGGTTGTGTGTGAGAGTTGGACTGTGAAGAAGGCTGAGCACTAAAGAATTGATGCTTTTGAACTGTGGTGTTGGAGAAGACTCTTGAGAGTCCCTTGGACTGCAAGGAGATCCAACCAGTCCACCCTAAAGGTGATCAGTCATGGATGTTCTTTGGAAGGACTGATGCTGAAGCTGAAACTCCAATACTTTGGCCACCTCATGCGAAGAGTTGACTCATTGGAAAGACCCTGATGCTGGGAGGGATTAGGGGCAGGAGGAGAAAGGGACGACAGAGGATNTGATGCTGGGAGGGATTAGGGGCAGGAGGAGAAAGGGACGACAGAGGATGAGATGACTGGATGGCATCACCGACTCGATGGACATAAGTTTGAGTAAACTCCGGGAGTTGGTGATGGACAAGGAGGCCTGGCATTCGTAAAATTTTTTACTGACTGAAATAAACTCTGCTGCTTACGTCACTATAATCCTGTATTATCGACAGTCTATCGCACGTACCTAAGAGAGGAAGGTAAGAGTGGAGGGAGAAGAGACAAAAGACGGAAAAAACTCCCTCCTATAATCTGAAGAATAATTTCAGTATACTTTTATGTGAACAATAGGTTTCGGACAGAGACTCCTATCACCAGGGTAACCATTATCTCTAACGAAACCCTCTCCACTTGGTCCGGTTGTCGACCCTCTCCTCTCCCTTTGAAAAGTGACATCGAAAATATTGAAAACTAAAGGTTTGACCTAACGACAATGAAGTTTTTTTTTTTAATAAAAAACCATAATGAAAAATTATTTTCCGAATACATTCTAGTCACGAACAGTAATAACACCTAGAAATTTTCGATTGAAATTTTGAACACGACGACGCACGCTACTTGAAGTCATACATTCCCGTCTTTTACTCTACTTTCGTCGCGTTACGTCCATATACACTATAAACCCGTCTTAACGGACGGTAAGATAAATGATTTGAAGTGAATTGTATTGTAGAGACCTGATATCCATGTCGTATTTCCTTTAACTGAAAGTATCTTTATTAAGGGAACCCGTAATCATATTCCGACTCTGGAAGGTGACTGGATTTAAGGACCTATTTCGACCCCATACTCTTACTGATCACTCACTAGAAGAAGTGCACAAAGACAGAGTACCTTCTGGCAAAGATCAGTTCGTGACGAACTCCGGTCGACCGTCTACGTCCAAGGTTAAAAGATAAACACTAAGGGACTGAAACCACAAGAGGTACCCCGAATAGGAAAGAGGTAGTTAAAAAACTGTTCACGTCGCCGTGTTTATACTGACCTTTCGTACTCGAGGAGAGACCGGTGTGACCACCACGTACAGAGAATTTCCCTGGTTCTCCTACGGACCTCCGAAGTTTCGGGGGGACTCCTCAATCTAGAGATGTGCAGAAACAAACTCCTATCTGAAACCTTTACTTGAAAGTCCCTTAGGAAGTTGGATTAACCTTAACCGACGACAGGGACTCCGGAACATGGCTAATCTGAACACGACAGACTATTCCCTTGGTGATCGATGTACATCGATAAATTTGACTTTATTTTACGTTTCTGACCCAAGGAGTCAGTGCGATCACTGTTATCGGTGCACCCCGACCACGGAGGACATGGTTTGACTCGTCTATGTCTGGCAAAGGTAATACCATCTTACAGGATACCCGGTCTCGATTTAACAAGTCCGTACCGTCGTCACATACGTCCACACACTGGACTCCCCTATCGGAAGGACCACGCCAGTTCCGGAGGGATTAGGATTGCCAGGAAACTCCTAATAGACTTAAGGTCAAGGAGGTCGTTTACATAGGACTGGTGAGGTCGGGTGTCGTTGTTGAGGGAAGAAACGTGTGGATCCCACGGACTTTCTACACTACTGTACAACAAAATAACCATAGTGTGGAAACGAACCTTCAAGAGTAGAAGGGTCGTTCCGACGTCCCGGGAGTTCTCGTCTCGAAGTTGAGATGTGACGGACGATCTACGTAGATATACACTGTGTTTCGAAGGGAAAAGTAGGGTTTTACGAACAGTCTTCGTAAATAGTTTTGGGAGGAAAAGAGGTTGACGGAAGAATACGAAAGAAACGAGAATGAAAGTTATGAATATTCTTAGTCACACATCCTGTGTTACAGTCGAAATTGTTGGTAAATAAAAAACTCCTTTCAGTTGTACAAATAACCCATAATGTCAGAGTAAAAGACAGAGCCACTCCCCCACTCCCACTCTTTCAAAAGCCTTGTGGCCACAATCTAGAACTTTTGTGAAACCTCTTTCAACTACTATAGAAGGAGTAGTAAAGTCTGGGGACAGATCTCCTTCATACCCCGAAAAGTTTCAGACACTTGTTGGTTTTCTCTTTACACTAGTCAATGGTCCGAAAGGTTGACGACAGTCCGGGGCCGCTCACTAGTAAATCCTAAGTCTTTATTCATCAATATATTATCGAAAACAAAAATTTTCACGAAAGTGTTTCTCATAAAACGAGGAAGACCGTCGGAACTCTTCTTTCGTCCTCTTTGGGTCACTCCAGTCTACGGAACAGATTCCAGTGTACCCATCGGACTACGATTAAGGTGTGTTCTTCCATTGAAAGTTGAGAGTTGTCAAGACCACAGGTAAAGTTTTACAGGTCCGTTTTCGTCGACACGTGATATTTTCCGACAGTAAACAGTAAGTCAAACCCATATAAAAGTCTACAGACTGGGGTTCACTAGACAAACAACACACTCGATATGTCCTGAACACACCGGTTATTTTCAGGGGTAAACCTGAGTAAAAAGATATGGTGAACACGTTTCCCGAGAATTTCGTAGATTATCAACTACAATTGTTTTACTAACAACATAGATATTCCTGTCTTTACTCGTAAATAGAAACAACGACTACGTAACACTGTTCTACAATATTTTTTTGTATCCCGTTATTTCGTGTAAATAAAGATCATTTTCTGTACCAAGAGGATCTGGAGAACGTTTAGGAGTCAAAAAGAGAATCCTTGGAGTTCCTAGATACTAATTTTGATTCCATCGTCTATCGTTTAAATTGGGGTTTATTTCCCGCCCCCCTTATCAAATCGAGAAGTCTAGTTATTACATCATGACCTTACACGACTATCAAATTTGTTTTATTCTTGTTGGTTCTTTAATTATTCCTTTTTCGGTTTTAAACGTTTCCGTTTCCATTTCCGAACTTACCTCTCTCGAGAAGACTTTTTCATTCTGTCTGAATCAATGTCTTAAGTTCGTATATGACGTTCCGGTGTAAGACTTTTGAACTCCCCCTTTTTATTTCGAAACAAAAACGTTAAACGTTTTGTCCCAGAACAATTTTTACATCTACGGACCAGTGGTAAAGGTCTAGAGGAAGTTCTGTGGGACGACGACGAAACTAGACGAAACACCCGTCGTGGTACCTGAAGTGAACCAACCATGACCAGTGAGACTTCTCTCTTTACATGGACCCACAAGTACCGGTACTGTGTACGGTTCCCGATCCCTTACTGTGTAGCATGGTACTTGCCTAAAACTAAGGGGGTTTTAGGATAAGCACTTTTTTATTCGACATTACTCGGACAGAACCAGGTCTTCGGGGGAGAAAAAACCACCCAAAAGGATTCGTCCATAACATTAAAGTTTAAGTTACATTTGACAGGAGACACCCCTCGAAATGATGAAACTCGTGGAATCGTGTCCCACTCGGTAAAGACGTAAAGAAGGAGGTTTTCGGGAATAGTCTCGTTTTTATCCAATAGACTTGACGAAGAGTCACTTAAGGAGATTACACATCTTACATCCCCAACCCTCCCCACAGGGGTAGTTTGACTTCAGTGTCTTCTTACACTAAAATGAGAAACTGACCTGTACGATGAACCTTTGGATTTACCCTAGAAAAGATGAATAGTGATTTGAGACGTCCGTCAAGGACCAGTAACGAATCAAGACTCTACACCGGGGACAAACCGTCCTTTTTCTTATACCCTATCTCGGAGTTCTGGACACTACAAACTCGGGACCGAGCCGGTGGACGACCGACACGGTGGAGTCCGTCCAGTAAACGGAGGTAAAAGAGGAGAGACTCTCTGTTGAAGTTCTGAACGTTCCTTCGTACCATACTATTCGAAATCACTGCCAATTGGAACAGCTATATTACCTTTACTACGAAGTGTCCCACCTACACTCTTTTCGTGAACCGTCTTACGGACCATGTACCGGCCAGGGATTATTTACAATGAGAGTCATGGACAGTGGGGAAACGACACTCCAAATTTAGTCTATTGACGTATTATTGGACGTTTAACGTTAGATGTATGTATGATTCCCTCTTCCTTTACCGTTGGGTGAGATCATAGGAACGGACCTCTTAGGGTACCTGTTTCCTCGGACCTCCCGATGTTAGGTACCCCAGCGTTTCTCAGTCTGTGCTGACTCGCTGAGTGTATGTGTGTGTGTATGTATGATTCAGTATAATAAAGTAGGAGTATAACGACCACCCATCCACACGACGTTCCGTTCTCGGTAAGTTACACTACCCGTTCCCCCCACTTACTAGTTTTGAGGATACAACTTTTACTGTATTAACTCTCGAAGTAAGATTATACTATTTAAACAACATGGACTTCACTGTAGCAAACTCCTTATAACCGACCAGTCCAGTGAAGACGCAACTATCTCCCACTCTTTGACGGTTCTGTTTCCACGTTATGATCGAATTCGGAGACGGGAAACTACCTGTCCTTTGTGATCTTTGGGACTTCCCTCGTGTTGGTAACACCGTAGCATGTATCTTTAGAGTCCCGGGGAGTCAGAGTTTCTTAATAGAAGACCCTGAACCAATAAGGATCCGTGCTGAAGAGTATTAAGAACGATTAATCCTGTGGGTCCTAACCGCGGTCTGAGTCTGTTCCCGACGGCGACCACCTATTAAAGTTCCCGAGTGCACAGGGTCCAGTGTTTTGTTACAGTCGGGAGGACCTCGAACCTTGTTTATTTTGTAAAAGTTAGGAAGAACCTCGTTTCTATTACTATCACCTCCAGAATTCTCTTCTCCTCCGTTTCCCTCCAGGTAATATGATGGGGTTAGAAACTTTATTAAGAATTGGTAACACTCCAGACCTCGTTCTTCCACCATCATACTCCAACGTCGTCGGACCTGCCCCGTCCCACCTCTACCACCGAATCCACGACCGAAACGTGACACCTGGAAGGAGTGGGGGACCTAACGCCCTCGTCGTCCCAGGGTCTTCCCGGACGTTATCCGACCGCCTCCACCGACCCGATCTACACGGTACCACTCCCGTCCGTTTTTCCTACCCCGTCTAGTTACTTCCGTTCTACTCTCTTCGTACTCTCTACTCTCTTCGAGAGGTGTGGTTGTGGATAGCAACCATACCTCTCGTCTCATAATACCACTTTCAAAACCTAAACTCCGTCAAACACCTAATCCTATGACTCCTATCTGATGTATTTTCCTATTTGACCCTGTCTTGTTAGATTCCCTGACCAAGAGTTGTAACAGACGTGTTGTGTTGGTAGACCTCTTTATAATGTTTATCCGCACGAACCTGGGGTGGGGTTTACTTGTCCTTAGGGACTCCGACCCCGTTCGTAACAAAAGAAAAGATTCAACGGATCCACTGAGATCACACTTCAGTCCAACTCTTAAGGAATAGATTTCCTTCCTCCCCTTCCCCGTCTACGATGATTTACCGGTCTGTGTTCAGGTAATTGAGTCACCAAGAGTTGTGACGGACAAGTAGTTTTAGTGGGTCCCGGGTCCGACGTTGGGTCTGCTTGACTTAGGCTTAGAGACCCCTACCCTGTGACCCGCAGTCAACAACTAAGGTCCCACGTCGGTCCCAACTCTTGGAGACGAGACACATTGCCAAGGGTGTGTCCGCACAGGTAGTCGAAGTACCCCCATCCTCGACTCCGTGAGGACTGAATCAACTTTAAACTGAGACTACTACGATTCCGACAAGTGGACTGTTTGTAAATAACTCGTAGATGGAATAGAGTCTGGATACAATCCACGACCCGTATGTCAATACTCACTTTCTCTGTTCGGGAACGACAGCACTTCGAATATGATTTCACTTAGGAGACGGTCTCCTACTCCCGTCCTTATAAACTGTCGAAACAAATGAAGACTTAGAGATCGGGAACCGTGTATCATCCGTGAACTATTTACAACTTATTTACTGATTTACCACTGGATTCACGACACCTCTTTTATTGCGTCCTATTCCCCCTACCAAACCCAAATACACACACATGTGCGTACGACCCCCTACCAATTCCACTTCGTTTTCATTATGTTTTGTCTCTCCTCCTAGATCCTCCTAGACATCAAAGTCAGAGGAGTCTCTGAAGGATTCTCCCGAAATCCACCTCCCTTAAAGGACCCTAGTGTGATTCCACCCGGTCTAAAAACCTTTCGACGGATCCTTCCCATGGGACGTTTCGTCTACCTCGGTCGTAAGTAAAGGGAGTCGGTCACGGGAAAGGAAAAACTTCGTAGACAAGGGAGCGACGGGGGTGGTCCGGGAGGTCAAGGTCCCTGAGTGAGGAACGCACGGTAACAAGAGTCCACGATTCCCCGAATGAGACACGTGAGATGAGCCCCTGTTATTGAAGTTGGTCCCCAACCGGGGTCGACCCTCACGAAGGACTCCGGGGGAGTTCCGTGTGGTGTGAGAATGAAATTCCATGAGGGAGTAAAGACAGTCCCAAGGTGACCGAGTGTGACTTCCCTCGGTCACTTTTTATAAATGGAATTCTGACGAGTTTGAGAGGTCTGTACCTGAAAGTTCTGAAAGACACTGGTTTTGTGTTATAACTTTTTGTCAATAAAGACTCTGTACATGTGTAAAACCGTGTTTTTATTGGAGTTATTAAAGTAGTCTCTTAGCGTCTTTGATCCGTTCGTCTTCTTTGGTTTTTCTCCACTCTAGGAGTTTAAGACCCGTGTCCAGAACCCCTTCCACGGAGATTGTACGGTTCGAGTAGGGTAGATCCCAGGGAACGTGAATGACTTGAGACACACACCCTGGGAGACGAAGGTCTAGAAGAACACCAGTGAAGGACAATAATTCTAGACTACAAAGATCTGAAGAACCTGGTTTGATTAGATCGGTCAGTAAGATATAGTGAACCCGAGAAATAAAAAAAAGAGTATAAGTAAGTACTTAAAGTGTTTATATATAACTCATAGATGAGACACGAAGAAAACATCTGTACACCCCTATGTCACTTGTCTCTTTTTAGGGACGGGAGTACCTTGATTGTAAGATCCCTTCCCTCTCTCAGTTATTTGTTCAAAAATTTTTTCGAAAGTCTACCATGTTTATGATCCCTATTTTAATTTCGTCTCTCACGACCCCACCGTAACCCCAAAGTCAAAATTTCTTTTCACAAGTCCCTTAAAAACTGAAGCTTATATTATAAAGTCGTTTCTAGACTTCTTCTATTTACAAGTACACCGACCTCACCTCACTAATTCTCCCCAGTATTTCTCTCCACCAGTCTGTCCAGTGGTCCTCCCCGCTCACCTTAGGTCTGGTACACACCGGAACATTCGGTAACATTTCTGGGACCGAAAATAGAACCCACTTTACCCTTCATGAATGAGGATAGACCTTAATAACACAAATACACGATATGAGTCAGCGAGTCAGGACAGGTTGAGAAGTGGTGGGGCCTCCTTCGGGGTAACACAAATATAGGGGAAGGGTTAATCTTCCGCCACTTCTGAAACAGAGAGTAAGCGTCGACATAGAGGTGTTGAATCTTGTCGTAAGTCGGGTTTCTTTCACGAGTCACTGAGACAACTTACACTTACTTACGTACTTGACCTGTCCACGTCATAATTTATAATAGTGTCCTATGGAAATAGATTCGTACTGAGTGACGTCACTTCAACTTCTTTTGTTACTGTAACTTAAGTCTAAATCCTCTGAACCCTAGATATAAGACTGACTGTCATACTGGGACCTGTTCAATGAAGGGATGGGACTTGGAGTCAGAGAAGTCGACATTTTATTCCATATGATCGATGAAAGACCGAGACTGTCGGATACTAAGGTATTATGTCCTTTGTGTGGTTACTACATAAGAGGAGACTGCTACTGGACAAATTCCCTAAGACCGTTGAATGGAGGTAAGATGCTAAGTAGAAAATTACTTACAATAAGGGTGAGAGTTTGCCTCTCCTACATAAAGAACTCATTGAAGAACTCACCCACGTCCGAACTTTATTGGTTCCGGTTGAGGTCGAGACATCAACCTCGAAAGTCCGGTAGAAATGTCATTTGTACTGTGGGAATGGAGTCACGACAGGGTAACAATCTCGGTGCAACTAGGAAACTCGAAATTTTCTTATCTCCTGGTTTGGGTTGAGTATTTATTACTCAGTCAAAATTGTCTCTGTCTTAATTTCACCCCAGGTGGGATCGGTCCTAAATTACATTCGTTTATTTACATCCAAAGTAAAAATCGAAATTTTCGAAAATTTATATAAAATGATCCCGATTGGATCAATATATTTCGTTCGTATGTAAGAATTTCTCTACTAATTTAGGATTATCGTACCCGACATCAGATGTATATCTACACTATTTGAAAACAAAGGACCTATAAAGGGTGTCCTAGTACCATTGACATTTGAATATCAGTGTGATGTATGAAAAGTGGTGTTAATAATTACCTTAGAATGATCACAAAGTCTTTTTCGTTTGATCAAGTAGTGTGATTGACCAATTGACTGAGTCATAAGGAGGTTAAATCTAGTCGAATGACCTTTTGAGTCATAAGTAGTTACACTACTTGTTTGAGAGAAAAATTTATGTTAGATTAAATTTCATTCTTTTCTTTAGTTAGGTTGGAAGACATTGGAACCGTGAACCTAGACACCTTGCGAGCAGTAGTTTCGATTTCTTTTCTATGTTCTGAAAAGTAAAAGAAACATAAAATATACTTCCTTACTTATTACTAATTACTTATTATTACTGACAATTTCTTGGTAGACATGTTCAGATAAATATATCTACGTTTGGACCTTACCATACAGACACTCAAGAGTTTTATTTTTACTGTCGATGTGACTGAAACCAAAATATACAAGGGTGAACAGAATACGTTAGTATGGTTATCAACTCTAAACGAACGTTATGATTAATACATACAATTCTGTTCGCACTCACCTCTATTTCGGTCACCACCCGGTCCTTACCTACAAGATTTTACCGTAGTCCAGTTTTTCTTTGGAATTAAAGTACCACGGTCCACCTTTTCCTATATCAACCTTGTCCCACCTAAAAGAAGGAATACGAGATAAAGAGGATACTATGTTTCACGATGACAAGACTTGAATGCCAATGGTCACCCCTCCCACCCCATTTCCCTACCAATCCCTCAAACCCTACCTGTACATGTGTGACGACATAAATTTTACCTATTGGTTGTTCCTACATGACATATCGTGTCCCTTGAGACGAGTTACAATACACCGTCGGACCTACCCTCCCCTCAAACCCCCTCTTACCTATGTACATATACATACCGACTTAGGGAAACGACAGACGAACTTTGATAATGTTGTAACAAGTAACCACTATGGGGATATATTTTATTTTTCAAAATTTTTTGTTTTTGTCTCACGATGACAAGGGTCAAACACTTATAAGAATATTTGTGTTCCCGTTAAAGTCTGTATAAAACTGATAAGATCTTTTTGATAATTCTGAAGTCACATGAAACCAGGAGGGACAGGGATATCTATGGTGTACCAGGTCGGAAAGAGAATATCAGAAAAGGTTGGACCTACCAGAATAGATTTAGAATAGGTAGTAAATTTCGGGTTGAGGTTGAGATTACGAAAACTCTTAAGAAGGGACTCACGAGATTAAATGTAACGGGGAGATACAGGAACCCTAAGAAGACTGTCACAGTGGGACGACTCGTAAATCCATGTATGTACTTGATTCACCCTTGAGGAAATCCACTCGGTAATCACACTCCTGACAACTGAGTCTCGGACCGAGGGTCTAAGTTCTTGGATTGTATAATTTCTGCGTTTCATTGATATGATATCTGGTGATATGATCTTTCATCTAGGGTCCTCTTTCATCTCTGGTCTATTTATCCTTGTCCTCTTTTCTACACTTCCCTCCCGGGTCCTTCATTTGTGTCCCCTCAATCCCCTTCCTCACTCCCCTCTGACTTCCCGATTTGACCGAAGGAGTGTCCAAATGGACTCCCCGGGTAAGAAGGGTAATTGTATTAGAAGTAAAGTCTAAAGACAAAGGCACTTTCACTTCAGCGAGTCAGCACGAGATGAGAAACACTGGGGTACCTGACATCGGATAGTCCGAGGAGGTAGGTACCCTAAAAGGTCCGTTCTCACGACCTCGGTCACTGTGAGTGAACCCATGAAAGGAACCAGTAAACATTCGTTGTTGCNGGCCTCAAGTAGTGCTTGGCTAGAAACGGCTTCCATGAGACAGAAACACATGAAGAAGATCACTCACCTGTCATTCTCATACCCCAGCTTTATCCAGGAATTTAGGTCAGTGGAAGGTCTCAGCCTTATACTAATGCCCAAGAGAAGTATTTCTATGAAAGTCAATTTCCTTCATGCTGTACCTATAGTCCAGAAATGTTAAGTGAAGTTTAGTAAATAGAATGGCAGGCAGTTCTGCCCAAATATCACATATACCTAAATTGCGCTGCCTTCATCTCATTTTCTGCCCTTACATACTGAAGTTCATCGCACATGGCAGCATAAGTTTTAAAGTTAGCTTTTAAAGATCCACAATAATGACAAGCACTGATCTTACATAAGCCTTTGTCTTCATGTTGATGTGCGGCAGAACCAATACAATATTGTAAAGTAATTAGCCTCCAATTGAAATAAATTTAAATTAAAAAAATATATATATATCAACAACAACCAAAAAAAAGTAATACCAAAAAATAAAAATTTTTTAAAGTAACAGCAATCCAGTTTGGAAATCAAAAGTTATAAAAGCTACAGTGAAAAGTTTCCCTCTCCTCTCCCAGCTGTTGGCCTGGTTCACCTCTCCCAAAGCAATCTCTATTACCAATGGGACCAGTATCCTTCTCAGAGATAGGCTCTGGATAACAAGTGTATTTTCATATGACTTTAGCAAGAAGTCTAATATCCTCCCTCAAAAAAGGCAGAAAACAGGAAGACAGAGGCGAGAATGGAAGGAGAGAATGTGTGCATGCCATCTGACAGCTACTATGTCCTAATATCACTGCATTCGTAGTCTCAAATAAAGTCAGTCCATTTTTTAAAATGCTCTTTTGTCTAATGAACTAAATGTCAAAAGGTGAACACCAGAATGGGAGGAAAGGTGCCTACCATAGTTCAAAGTCTGCTGGCCAAAATACATTGAGAATGTATGAGCTGGTAACTACAGTCCTTAAGAGATAGAACCATTTAAATATTTTTTTTTAAAAATGAAAGCACTAAAAGTAACAATGCAGTGAAATAAAATGCAAATTAGAATAACCCAAATGTATCACAATATACCTTTCAGAGAAGAAAAAAGGAATAAAATGATAAAAATCCAATGTTGCCCAGATGTAGGGAATTACATTTGAACTCTACAGTAGTGACTATCCTACAAATTTGATCTTTCTGAAAAGCAGTCTAACAATAAGATGAGTTATGGTTCCAGCTGTACTTTTGGACCTGGTAACTACATTTAGGTAAATTTGGTCCAAGGGAATAATATAAAGTGAAAAAAAATGTAAAAGACTATATAAAAATGTACATAACATTACTATTAATTATGAAGAAAAATTAAAACAATCCTAGTGGGACATTGGTGTGGTGTATTATCAGGAAAGAATGCTATACAGGCACTGAAAAATGACAAGGATAGTGAAAATATACACACAAAGAAATGCAGATATGAAATAAGTAAAACCAGCACACAAATAAAATGTGAGCACAAAATAAGGCCCTGTTCGGGCCTCCCCACACAAGGGTGCTGGGAGGGGAGGCGTCAGTGCCCCTCCACTCTCCTCTTGTGGTGTGGACGTGTTCCAAGGGGCCCAACCGGGCCTGCCAAGCAAGCAGGACGTGAACCAGAAGGGCCAGAAGGCAGCCACAGACCCAAGGAGACCCCAGGATTTCCTACAACCACCAGGGAAGGCTAGAGGAAAAAAAAAAAGATGTCACACTGATAACAATTACACAGTATACTTTATGATTTGGCAATCATATACTAATAAAAATTCAAAGAACTTAAGAGATCTAAATAATCATGAAGGACTTTTTTCCTTTTTGCTGCTGTTAGCTGCTTGCTAACAAATGCCTTTCTTTTGAGGAAACATCATCACAACCATCTCCAATATCAATTCTTATGCCAATTCTAAACCTAGCCTAAGATGAATAATACCAAATGCCTCAGTTTCTTATGAGGCGTAGAAAAACAAAGCATTAGTTCAGATTGTTTCGAACAACTTCTGTAAAGATAGGAGGTCATCTTCAATCAACCCCAATGTACTCTTCTAAATTCTAAGCTGGCAAAAGGTAACCAAATTTTTGACTGATGTTCATTATAGAAAGTATATTGGTATTAGATTAAATATACAATAGCTATATAGCTAGGTGACAAGTATATATTTTAGAGTAACCTGTCATATGGTTTTGCCCCTTTTTAGGACCCAGCACATAATTTCAGTATTTTTAACAATTCATCTAGGGACTGATGTGTCTTTGATGACACGCTATTGGTCATACTTAGTTTGCATGCATGCTAAGTTGCTTCATTTGTGTCCAACTCTTTACAACCCAATGGACTGTAGCCTGCTAGGCTCCTCTGTCCATGGAATTATCTAGGCAAGAATATAGGAGTGGGTTTCCATGCCCTCATCCAGGGGATATTCCTGATACAGGGATCAAACTTGCACCTCATACATTGCAGGCGGACTCTTTACCACTGAGCCACCAGGGAAGCCCATACTTAAAAGAATAACAAATGCTTATCACAGATAAAATTATTATTTCCAACTGGAAAAAATGATCTGTTCTTATCATTCATTTTATGATGGAGTTCCCAGTAACACTTGCAGAAATCAGAGGCCACCTATTTAGTAAAGGAAAGATACCAGGTTAAATCCTTTCAGTGCAAACAGTCACACCCAAACACGTCTTCTAAGCTTACCTTTTCAGATGAAAGATATCAGCAAATGTTTGACTTTATTGTTTGGTCTCAACAGCATAGTGCACAGCACTTTATACCTCACTAGACTACCATTTAGACAATGACCAGGCTATTCCTTTCAAAAAGCTTCAAAACATGTTTACAGAACATCTGTACTAGATAAGGATCACTTCCAATTTAGGGTTCACTGAGTCCATATACTGCCAAGATAGATACTTATGAGGTACACATTCCAGTAGGTTAGAGGAAGGAAAGAGATAGACTAGGGTGTTAATTAGGCCACATGAAAGAAATACTGATATGCCAAGAAGTAGAAATTGTTCTTAATGAGCACTTTATTTACTGGCTGTTCAGCTTTGAGGTCACTGCGAGTGAACCCATGAAAGGAACCAGTAAACATTTGTTGTTGCCAAAGATCAACTAAAACCAATAGCCAGCTGGTTGTTCTCAGCTGGGCATAGAGCAGGGTGTATTTGCACCTCTCAGATCTCTGACTCTAGGGAGCGTAAGTGACTGACTGCCACAGCTATTGAGCTCTGAATCACAATGCTGCTGCACTTTCCATCATCGCTGCATTTTCACTAAGGCCAAATTTCTCATGGGCTACTGTCAGCCAATGGCAGAGTGTAGCAGAGATGCTAAGATTGGTTATTCCTGCAAGACACAGGACTTCCCCTACAGGTGACTGGGCAGGGATGCTGTCAGGGAAGAAGCCCATCCTCACAAAGGATGGCAGGTCGACCTGATCCCACATTACACATGCAAAGTAGACAGAGTTCATGGGGCAGAACAAGATAATAATACTTTATCAGCAAACAGAATGGGTATCAGTGGAGTTCTGCCAGTCCCCCAAGGGGCAATTCAGTGGGCTCAGAGACATGCTACCTGTGTGGCGGGTTGCATCACTGCCGAGGAACCCAGGGTCAAGGGCCCAGGACATTCTGAGCAATGAACAAACAAACCAGTGCTCCTTCCCCTGGGAAGCGAGTGGTTAAACAGTAGTCATACTATGGTCACTTTGCCCTACAGAAATGGTTCAGCATCAAGAAGCAGGTAAATTGTGCTTTCAAGAGCCTCGCCAAGAATGTGCAGATGCTCAGGGCCCATGGTGGACTGCCTGTCCTGAAAGACGCATTTGCTTCGCAAAATGTCCTTAGAGTTGCACCACCTGGTTAAGAATTTACCTCTCCACCCTTCCTTCCTTCCCTCTCTCCAGCGGGGTTAGAGACCTGCATCGAGTCCCACAGCTCTCCCGACTCCCTCTGCGTTCTCCCTCATAGGCCTTTACCCTGATAAATCTCTTATGTGTTTAATCCCATCTTGGCCCCTGCTTCTCAGAGAACCCGAATTATCACAGATGGTGCCAGCAGTGGTCCAAGAGAACAGGCTGTGTAAGATGGGGCCTGGGACTGCTTCAGTCACTGCCTGGTGGGCAGAATGGACACTGTCCTGAGGGGATGTGGGGCACGGACACTCCCAGGCCTTGAGGACCCAACTGCTACAGATTTCTCTGGAGATGATGTGGGAAACCTGAGAAAACAGGCTGCCAGATGTGGTGATTCAGACTTTTGAAAATGGAGGAATAAGGAAAGCCTACAAAGACAGTGGAAATGGCTGGATACTGTTAAGTGTACCGATGCCCTGCAGCAAGGTAATGAGAAATGGATGACCAATAGCAAGTAAAGAGTATGTGTGAGAGCTAGAGGGCCTCCAGGAGCTTCCAAAGAGGCCCTCAGTTCCTGCAGTGGAGGAGTGGATGCAGCAGAGCAACAAAGAAGCCGTAAGAGTTGCAGAACTCCAGGGAGATTACTCAGTATTTAACATATGGCAGGTCGGCTTTGCTGCAGTCAGGGCCACATGACTTCATATGGTTGGAAAATCCTTGGGACCCTGAAACGTGGGGTAGGAAGATCTGGTTAGACTCGCCTGAAGGTGGTGGCTCTAGAGACACCCCCACCCAGCTCTCAGTATGCAAAGGGGGCCATTCTTTCCAAACAAGGGCTTGCACACCCTGTGCTGGAAGATGCTAGAGGCTGCTCCCCTCACCAGACACGCAGTGCCCCCTCACTCAGGAGCTGTGTCCAGCCTCTTTCCTGGTTACCAAACTGCTATCCAGGATTAAATTCCAGCATTACCTGGCTAGGGAAGTGCTAGGCCTACCAAAAAGCTGCAAGAATTAACTGGCAGGTACTGACAGGAGCCATGGGAACACTGGGTTTGGTTTTCAAGGATGCTGTATCAAGAATCAGAAAAGCAAGAATTCAGACTTAGAGCTCAGCATATAGGATTGAGAGGGCTTCCCAAATGGCTCAGTGGTAAAAGAATCTGGCTGCAATGCAGGAGACACAGGAGATGCACGTTCGATCCCTGGGTGGGGAAGATCCCCTGGAGGAGGGCACAGCAACCCACTCCAGTATTCTTGCCTGGACAAGCCCACTGTCAGAGGAGCCTGGCGGGCCACAGTCTATAGGGCTGCAGACTCAGACACGACTGTANGGGAAGTGCTAGGCCTACCAAAAAGCTGCAAGAATTAACTGGCAGGTACTGACAGGAGCCATGGGGACACTGGGTTTGGTTTTCAAGGGTGCTGTATCAAGAATCAGAAAAGCAAGAATTCAGACTTAGAACTCAGCATATAGGATTGAGAGAGCTTCCCAAGTGGCTCAGTGGTAAAAGAATCCAGCTGCAATGCAGGAGACACAGGAGATGCACGTTCGATCCCTGGGTGGGGAAGATCCCCTGGAGGAGGGCACAGCAACCCACTCCAGTATTCTTGCCTGGACAAGCCCACTGTCAGAGGAGCCTGGCGGGCCACAGTCTATAGGGCTGCAGACTCAGACACGACTGTAGCGACTGAGCACACGCACACACATACATACAGAATTTAACCCCCAGGCAAGAACTGCAGGGGCTGAGCAGCTTCCACTGAGGTGGCTCACAGAGGACTGGAGAAAGTGCTGGCCACCACTAAGCAAAGCAGAAACACCTGAGCTGCCCTGGCAAAGGACCAAGGAAGGAATGAAGAGGCCAAGGGGAGTAGGTATCCTGGAGAGGAGATTACATGAGGTAAGAAACCTCACCAGAGGGTAGTATTCCATAGCAGGGTCCAGAGGATATCCCACTCACCGAGGCACACACTGGTGAGAGGGGCACCAGTGTCATTAGGTTCAGAGGTGGCCTCCTCTGCAGGCCAGGGATGGCAGTAAGAGATCACAGAGCTGGGGCCCCACAGTAATAAAAACCTAGGAAGTGCTGAAGAATTGATGCTTTTGAACTGTGGTGGTGGAGAAGACTCTTGAGAGTCCCCTGGACTGCAAGGAGATCAAACCAGTCAATCCTAAAGGAAATCAATTCTGAATAGTATTGGAAGGACTGATGCTGAAGCTGAGCCTCCAATACTGTGGCCACCTGATGCAAAGAGCTGACTCATTAGAAAAGCCCCTTGATGCTGGGAAAGATTGATGGCAGGAGGAGAAGGGGGCAACAGAGGATGAGATGGTTGGATGGCATCACTGACTCGATGGACATGAGTTTGAGCAAGCTCTAGTTGGTGACAGACAGGGAAGCTTGGTGTGCTTCAGTCCACGGGGTTGCAAAGAGTCGGACATGACTGAGTAACTGAATTGAACTGAACTGAGCAGTCCTTATCCACCAGAAGCCAGGAAGACACAAATACTAAAGTGAACCTCAAGGTCAGAAGGGCAGCCTGGCGGGCTTCACCCACATGGACTCATGGAAATGGCGCAAATGGACCATGGTGTCCCTAGAAGCAATACAGAGAGCCACCAAGGGTTATCACTCAAGATATACAAGCTGAAAAAGGCAAAAGTGGAGAAATAAGGGGCTGAGGGAGGTTCTCCCCAATAAAAAGTCCAAATTACTTGCTCAATTTCCAGACATCAGCCCATCCTCAGATCTAGAAGAGGTAGCTGGGCCCCTAGAAGGAAGGACAATGCCATGTAATGCTTCTCCCAGCACTAACTAATGAAGGGACCTAAAGCCATTCATTTGGGTGTATGTACACTGGGGCAACGGAGAAGGCGATGGCACCCCACTCCAGTACTCTTGCCTGGAAAATCCCATGGACAGAGGAGCCTGGTAGGCTGCGGTCCATGGGGACGCGAAGAGTCAGACACGACTAAAGTGACTTAGCAGCAGCACACTGGGGCAAGAATAGCCAGACATTTGAATACTGGATGCAAGATATATATGGCGTGTGTGTATGTGTGTGTGTATATATATATGTATATATATATGTATATATGCATACCCTTTCACATACATATATGTATACCCTTTCACTTTTCACTTTCATGCATTGGAGAAGGACATGGCAACCCACTCCAGTGTTCTTGCCTGGAGAATCCCAGGGACGGGGGAGCCTGGTGGGCTGCTGTCTATGGGTCACACAGAGTCGGATACAACTGAAGTGACTTAGCAGCAGCAGCAGCACACTGGGGCAAGATTAGCCAGACATTTGAATACTGGATGCAAAATATATATGGCGTGTGTGTATGTGTGTGTGTGTGTGTGTATATATATATATGTATATATATACACACACATACATATATGTATACCATTTCTCTGAAAAAACCCTATTTGATACATAAATCAAAAACATATTCCATGGAGATGCAGTAGGTCAGGGCTGCTGTTAAACACCTGAATGATGCAGACAGTGGTAGGCTCTCTGGTAACTCTGCACCTATGGCCACAAGGGGATGCCTGTATGACCAGCTGAAGGAGGAAACGGCTTGAGCCTGGTTTACAGATGGGCCAGCACTCAATATCTAAGCACGAAATGAAGATGGGCGGTATCTACGTAACAGCAGATACGTTCACGGGGGAGAAGGAACATTTTTCCAGTGGATGGAACAACAAGCAGGGCACTTGACTTGGTGTGGAAAAATTGGCCCAAAGTGAGACCGTTTATTGAATACGTAAGACTCCTGGAAGTGGCCAATGGCTTGATCATCCAATTGGAAGCCTGAAAGGAAGATCAGAGATAAGGCGATCTGATGCAAAGGCTGTGGACTGACACATGGGAGCATGCAAAGTGTGAAGATTTCTGCATCATATGTTAACCACCACATCTGTTATGGAAAACATCTGTTATGGAAGAAGCACTGAACCACCAGGCAGACACAATGACTCAGCCAGGTGCAGGGGCCTTCGTTAGTTACTACACAACTGGCATGATGGACACGAGCAGAGTGGTCACGATGGCTGATGGAGGTCCAGCAGCAAGGATGCCTGTTTACCAAGGCTCATCTACTGGGACTCCTCTGACAGGTGACTCTTGATCAAGGGCTCACCACTGGTCTTGCTGAAATAGTCTTAGAGCTCCACTGCAGTCTTAAGACTTTTCCTATGTAACTTCCTTCTTTCCCTCCCTTTCTTCTCCAGAAGTTAGACATACGTCATAGTCTGACAGCTTTCCCAATCTCCGCCAGCTCCCTCCCCACTCTCCTTCATGGACATCCCAACCACCAATCTAGGTGCACATCTCATCTAGGACCCATACAAACACACCAGTTGATTTAACTTAGCACATTCACTATTAAAGCTCTAGTCCTCTGTTTTACAGTGTCAGAAATTCCATTTTAATAATTCAGCAGAGGTATTAAAGTTTTGTGGACTGTTCCTATCAAATTCATAAAGGATTGATTAAATAAATAAGTAGAATAAAATAAATAAATAAAAAGAAATCTCAAAATGAGAAAGAACTACCCATCAGACCACACAGATATGCAATGGAGCTGACAAAGTGTTCCCACCTCACCAAGAGCAGCTACTCGAAAAGCAGACTAAGCACAGAAGCAGGCTGGTATACCTGGCTAGCCAAAAGGTGGAAACAACCCACACGTCTAGCCATTCAGGAGTGGCAAACAAAACATGGAATATCCATACAATGGGACATTATCCATAAAAACGAATGAGGTGTCTGGAGAAGGGAATGGCTACCCACTCCAATCTTCTCACCTGGAGAATTCCATGGACAGAGGAGCCTGGAAGGCTACAGTCCATGGGATCACAAAGAGTTGGACAAGACTGAGTTAACATTTTCACTGATACAATATGGATGCACCTCAAAAATATTATACTAAGTGAAAGGCACCAAACACAAAAGGCCACATGTACAATTCCACTTACGTGAAATGTCCAGAATAGGCAAATCTACAGAAACTGAAAGCAGATTGGTAGTTGCCAGGGACAAGGAGGACGAGGGGATGGGGAGGAGCTGCTTAATGGGTATACAGGGTTTCATTTTGGGGTGATGAAAATATTTTGGAACTAGATAGGGTTGGTGGTTTTATAACACTGTCAATGTACCAAACTGCACTGAACGTTCCCTTTAAAATGGTTAATTTCAAGATAAATATCGTATACTAACGCATATATACGGAATCTAGAAGATGGTACTGATGAATTTGCAAGGCAGACATGGAAAAACATAGAAAACAGACTTATGGACACAGCGAGAGGGGAGGAGAGGGTGAGATGTACAGAGAGTAACATGGAAACTTTCAATAATATATGTAAAATAGATAGCCAATGGGAATTTACCATTATGTCTCAGGGAACTCAAACAGGGGCTCTGTATCAACCTAGAGGGGTGGGATGGGGAGGGAGATGGGAGGCTCAAGAGGGAGGGGACATATGTACACCTATGGCTGATTCATGCTGATGTTTGACAGAAAACAGAATTCTGTAAAGCAATTATCCTTAAATTTAAAAACAAATATTTTTAAATGGTTAATTTCATGTGAATTTCTTCTCAATAAAATAAATGTTATAAAGAAAAATATGTAGATATATCAACCAAAACAAAACCAGCAGAATTGAAAAAAACATGTCTACAGTTTCAAAAAACAGGGGGCAGTCAGGCAAAAATAAGGAAGGAGCAGGCTGATGTTAAGAATCCTTATCATATTCATAGCAACCTGTCTGAACCTGGTTAAGCCACACTTCTCTGCTCAATGGTTATAGCTGCCAACTGGAAAGGTTCTTAGCATGTAGCACAAAGACTGGAATTCTAGAACTGTCTGGTATTTCCCCCTCCTGGCCATTTCATCATAAATTGGGGTCATGAATTCAATGGCCATATTTATGAACCCACATTTAGGTACATGCTCTGGTAAGTACCAAAAGTACCAAGTATATCCCCAGGGACAATGGATTCTGCTCAAAAATCCAGGACATTTAGCTGTTAAAAACTACAGCTCTCTTGATGATTATTATACTCAAGGGATCAAAAGAATTAATTCTCAGAGACTTTACATGTAAATACAGTAAAAGAATAACTGAATTTCATTGTATTTGAAAAATACAGTTCATTTTTAATTCTACCGTGCTGAATAGCTGAACAGGCTGCGGCATCAGTGATGCTTGCGCTCCCTGGGATTAGAGGATTCCCGGTCTCGGGAGTGCTGGGACCTTTTGTGCCGGTGGGATCTATCTCGGCTCCTACTTCTACTCCTGTGACTACGCCCCTCAGAGCGCCTGTCATGCTGCCCCTCAGAGCGCCCATCATGCCGTCTGGAATGTATGTCTGAGCTTCGACCCCTGTCTCTCTCCCTGTGCCTGTCTTCTCTCTCTTCCCTCCTGCTTGATGACTTGTGCTCGTGCTTGGACTTCTCCTTTCTTGGCTCCCTCTCTCGGCCCTCCGTTCCACCATGGCAGGTCGTCCTGACCTCAGGGGAACTGGGGTGGGACTTCCGCACCTCCCTGGACTCCGACTTCTGACCCTTCTCTGCCTTCTCTGAGTGCTTGCCACTGTGCTTTTTAGAGCCAGGGTCATCCTTTTCCTTTATCGTCTTGCTTCTGGGCAATGAAGAGGAGGCTGGCTGCTCTGCCTGTACTTCCTGGCCAGTCTTCTCTTTGTCTTTCTTTTTTTTCTTTTTTTCCTTTTTGTCTGGAGGAAAAGGGGGGCACAATCAGTAAGAAAAAGAAGATGGAAAAGATGGAGGATATACAAAAGGAAAGCATGCTTGGTAACAGCGTGAAACACTCACGGTCTCTACTTCTAGAAAAGTGCCTCCAAGAATCCAAGGTGGATGTCTGTTACCCTTAATACGTCAGGTTGCTGTATAAGGCAACTCCAGCTCTTAATTCTCTCTCTCAAGACCCTACCTCCAAACAGTCACATTGTTAGGTACCAGAGGGTCAGGACTTCAACATATGCATTTTGGTGGCCAGAATTTAGCCCACAGCATTAGTCTTCTGCTGATATTTCTTCTTTCCCAGTTAAAGTAAGGTTAACCACACCTGCCCCAAACACCTGCCCCATTCACACTTGAGAACTGACTACCAACTCTCAGTGAAGGCTAAGAAGAGCAAACATTAAGCTTACCCAGAATCTTCTCATAGGCCTTAACCATTTACCTTTTTTGTGTTTTTTGGTGGGTTTGTCATCTTCAGAGCCCTCAGATGAACTTGGTGGAGGAGTATGAATCCCACAGCCCCTCTCCTGCAGCTCTCTGGTCACCTCATCCATTTCTTCTGAGTCCTCAGGAAGTCGATAGTTAGATACATGATCCACTCGGATAGTTCTTCCTTTGATCTAAGACAGACAGGCAATGCTAATTCTGTTTCTCAGAAAATCTCCAAAGCAGACCTGCTCCACTGATGTGTCACAGCACACACCCCTACACATTCGCTCAGCCCTGGGGCAGTCAGGTAGAGCCTGGGGCAGCTGGAGACCCTGGGAGCCTCATCAGTTTATCCCAGAGTTCTATATAAATAGCTCCATACTACAAGTGTGCCATGAAGTGAAAAGAGCCTGGAAGTACTGCCCCAAAGCATAAGCAGCATGGAAAACTGCAAAAGCTTAGATGCACAAACATGAATTACCTTCCATCTGTAACATTAATTTACGGTGAAACACACTGTGAAAAAGCCTGGAAGCTAAAGGGAATTCCTAAAATTCAGCTCAACACTACAGCTGCTTTCTCAACACAACTGGATGAGGCCAAAGCAGAACAATAGCTGGGAGAGGGTAAGAAATCTAGAAAGGACTACTTTCTTTTCTCTTAAGCCCTCACTACTTGCTCCACCCCGACCATACTGGAACCACTGCCTCATGCTGATACTATCACTGCAAATCACAACTCTCCAGGTGAACAACAAAAAATTAAACCCTCACTTAAAAACATTCGAGCAGACACAGACTTATTCTATAGGCAATGCTATCAGAAATGTGAAATGTCTGGCTTTTACTGTTCCATTCAAGAGCCAGTTTTTACTCTTACCCCTAAGCCTGAGTACTTTCACCTATCCCATTCCACCATAAAACTGCAATAAAGTCACCTTTTATGGTGACTTCCTTTCACTGCTGGTGCAATCAGTGACAAATTCTCCAAGTCAAGAGTCACCCCTCCAACCTGTAACAATGCTCATTCAATGGCAGTGCTTTTCCTAAATGAGCACAGGGAGCATGTGGGGCACAGATAGCCCGGACTTGCCCCATCCCCTTTTCATGTCTCAACTCTCATGTCATCACTCACCCTGTCTCACTTACAAGGGTGGAGGAGAGAGAAGAGAGGACGGAAACCTTCACAATGAGTTACTTTCATAGACTCTGTTATCAGTTTTTAACTAGAGAATTTTCAGGGTCCAGCACTGCTAAGTCAATGGAGACATATGACAGACATACATGGCTAGGTCCTCAGCCACGAAACCATGATAGAACCCCAAATTCCCTGATACAGGACAGCATGAAACAGCAGTGTTTGCTAGTCTCTTTGCTCTCCAATACAGCTTCCCTGGTCACTCAGAGGTTAAAGCATCTGCCTCCAATGCGGGAGACCTGGATTCGATCCCTGGGTCGGGAAGATCCCCTGGAGAAGGAAATGGCAACCCACTCCAGTATTCTTGCCTGGAGAATCCCATGGACGGAGGAGCCTGGTAGGCTACAGTCCACGGGGTCGCAAAGAGTCGGACACGACTGAGCGAGTTCACCTTTCACAGCAGAAATGAGAGTGGAGTGTGAGGAAGAAAAGGTGAAAAACAGATGCCTGGTTGGGTGCAAGATGAAGGGGAGTGGGGGGTCATGGTACCTATGCTCCTGAGGACATAGCTTGCTAAGAGATGGGGAAAAGAGACGCATGTTGACAGGGTCATGAGCCAACAGAATTACTTCCTGGGGTCATTTCCCAGTCAGTATGTCCCCACGGCTCTGCAACCCAGCTGACCAATACTGCCCTTGAGCCTGCAGTCATCAGCTGGGAAATGAAACTGAAACCCTACACAATGGAAAAGTTCTGCTCAGTAAGCATACTCACCTTGATCCCATTAAAATTGTCAACAGCCAGAATTGTGCTCCTCTGGTCTTCATAGCAGAGGAAACAGAATCCTTTGGATTTCCCAGTCTTCTTGTCCCGTACCAGATTAATGTTAACAATCTCCCCGTATCTATTTAATTTATGAAAGAGTAAGACACTATTGATTTAAAATGCAAAAACTTTCAGATTGGATGATAAAACAAAATTCAAATAATATAATCTGTACAGGAGACACACTGAAAACAAGACGACAAAGAAAGGTTAAAAATTAAAAGTTAGAAAAAGATATATCAAGAACACCTAACTTAAAAAATGGGTGGTAGTATTAAGATCAAAGATGAATTCAAGGCCAACCAAAAAAAAATTTAAATGTGACTAAGAGGGCTCTTTTACACAGAAAAAGGTCCTAATACATAAGTCATGAAATTTTATACATAAATTAACACATCCAAAATTTTAATTAAAAATACAGAGAGCAAACTAAGAGTGAAAGTTATTAGAGATTTTAACACACCACTTTGAGTTCACAACACATAAAATTGAGAAAAATAAGTCAGAAGAATTAATATAAAATTACATAACTACAAATAAATGTATACTTAATAATATAACAATTACATTGTTAAAAACATTAACATCAGACTAATAGATATACAGATATATTCGATTGTACAAAAAGAGTTTCTTCGCAAGAATCCATGAAACACATATTAAAACTGACCGTAGACTAGATCTCAAAGTAAACCTCAATCATCTCCAAAAACAGCACAGACCATGTTCTCCAATCATAATGTGAAACAGCTGGGAACAATAATTTCAAAACAAAAAATGCCCTAACTAGAACTTGAAACCTATTCTCCAGGCTAACTACTGGATGAAAGAGAAAGTGAAACAAAATAAAGAAATCATGGTAGACTATTTAGAAAACAACAAAAATGGGAATATATACCAAAACTTAGTGTCTGTGTGTGTTAGTTGCTCAGTCTTGTCCGACTCTTTGCGACCCCATGCACTATAGTCCACCAGGCTCCTCTGTCCATGGAATTCTCCAGGCAAGAATACTGGAGTGGGTTGCCATTTCCTTCTCCAGGGGATCTTCCTGAACCAGGGATCGAACCGAGGTCTCCTGCATTGCAGGCAGATGCTTTACCGTCCAAGCTACTAGGGAAGCCCACCAAAACTTACAGGATGTGGCTAAAACCACACTCAGGAAAATCTGTGACATTAAAGAATTTTATTGTTAAAAAGGAAAGGGGAATTCCCTGGCAGTCACAGTGGTCAGGATCCAGGTTCAAACCCTGGTCAGGGAACTAAGATCCCACAAGCCACGGGGGAGCGGGGGAGAGTAAATCTAAGGAAGGTAGGTGAAAGTTAATAAAGACATAATTTAATGAAAAAGAAAACAGAAAAAATTCTACCTTACTCATTATATAAAAATTAATTCCAGAAAAGTTAAAGCTTCATAAATTTAAAACTACAGTCATAAAAATACAATAGTAACTGATGGAAATGTTATAACATGATCACATACATATACCTCAGCCCCAAATCTAGCATCTTAAAAGAAAACACTAGAAATGATTCAACTATGGTATTCAGCTATTTAACACTATTTAATATTGTAGGTATTGGCCCATGCAATTAGACAGGAGAAAACAGACATAAAAAAGAGTAAATATATGTGTATGTATAACTGATTCATTTTGCTACACAGCAGAAACTAATACAACACTGTAAATCAACTATACTCTCATTTTAAAAATTAATTAAAAAATGAAAAAGTAAAGCTATCTCTGTATGAAGATTATATATGATGATATATATAGAAAACCCAAGAGAAGCAATGATAAGAACAAACAATATAACACATCTGTAGGATAACAGGATATAAAGACAACAAAAATAAACCACCCTCTTACAAACAATAATCATAAGATATAAGGAAAGAGGAGCCCCATTTGTAACAGCAACAATAACAAAATAAAATACTTAGAAATAAATTTAACAACAAGCAATGTACAAGGTCTACGCAAAGAAAACTCTTAAAAACTACTGAAAGACACAAACACAGTTTTCAATAAATATAAAGACACCTCTTTTTCTTGCATAAGATGACTCAACATTATAAAGATATCAAAATCACCTCCCCAGTTAATACTTCTGTATAAGGGTGACACTCCAATTTGCTGGGGGAAAATATGGAGTTTTAAATAAATGCTGTTGGGACAACTAGATAGCCATTTGAAAAAATATGAAATTAGGTCCATATCTCACACTACACATCAGAATAACTCTAAATGGATCAGAGATTTCAATGCATAAAATTGAAACCATACAAGTATTAGAAGAGAACGTGGATGGGTGGGGAGAAATACTTTCTAATTATGACTCAAATCAAGAAGCAATAAAAGACTGATAAATTTGACCACTGCTGCTGCTGCTGCTAAGTTGCTTCAGTCGTGTCTGACTCTGCGTGACCCCATAGATGGCAGCCCACCAGGCTCCGCCACCCCTGGGATTCTCCAGGCAAGAACACTGGAGTGGGTTGCCATTTCCTTCTCCAATGCATGAAACTGAAAAGTGAAAGTGAAGTCGCTCAGTCATGTCTGACTCTCAGTGACCCCATGGACTGCAGCCTACCAGGCTCCTTCATCCATGGGATTTTCCAGGCAGGAGTACTGGAGTGGGGTGCCACTGCCTTCTCCAGCAATTAGAGGACAGACTACACAGGGACAGCATGAGGGAGTTTGGGGGATGATGGAATTGTCCTTCATCCTAATTGTGAGGGTGATGACACAAATTTATTCAAGTATTTAACAAAATATCTCATAGGACTGTACATCCCCTAAAAAGTCAATGTTACCATAAGATCATTTAAACATATGAATAAATGAATGCATAAAAATTTAAAAATAATAATTTTGCAAAGAAAAAATCACAATAAACAAAGTCAAATGACAAACTAGGAGAAAACGTAGGCAATTTACATCACAGATTAAGGCTAGAAAGCTATTTTTTTCCTTTTTGCTATAAAGGACATTATCAGGACAACTGGAAGTCAAATAAGGTTTATAGATTAGATAACAGTGTAACAGTGTTGATTTCCTGAATTTGATCACTATCCTGAAGTTAAATGTCCCGGTATTTTGGGAAATACACACTGAAGAATTTAGGGGTAAATGTGCATCATGTCTGCAATTGACCCCCAAATGGTTCAGAAAAAAAAATAATATGCATACAGGTGGAGAGAAATAATAAAGCAAATGTGATAAAATACTAACATCTGGGGACTCTGAGTAAAGGGGATATAGGTATTCTTCATTCTATTTCATAACTTTCCTGTTTTAACCCAGAAATTATTTCAAGTATTTCAAAATAAAAAGTAAAAGAAAAAAGAATATAGGAGCTGGCTTGACAGGATAACTACAGACCACAACTGGGACAGTTTGAGCATCAAGAAATAATAATAATGGCAATGTAGTATAACACATCAAATTAAAAAAATAAGTCCACAGCAATACAATACATGATAAAGTGTTAAAAACAATAAGTTAATATCCTTAATACATGAAGGGCTCTGGTAAAATCAGTAAGAAAACGAGGAACACACTAACAGGGAAAAAATAGGCAAATGATCTTAATAGACAATTTACAAAGAAAAAGAATAAGGACCTATAAATCTATGAAGAGATGTTCAACCTCCCTGATGATGAAATAAAGGCAAAGTAAAATAATAATGAGAAGTCATATGGTAATATTTTCTTAAAATAACCATTACTGATTAGGATTCAGGAAAATGAGCATTTCAGTCAGAGTGAAAACTGATACAACCTTTTCAGAGAGTAATTTGACAATGTTTATAAATTAATTTCATGAAAGAAATCATCAGGGAGGCATACAAAGATGTATATATCACAACGCATACTGCAGTATAATTCATAACAGCAAAATATTGGAAATAATGTCCAACATTGAAAAGAAGACAATAAATACACAAAGATGTTAACATTTTTTTCCTTAAAGTACATTCTTATTTTATTCTTCGTACTTTTTTCTTTTTCCCAAATGTTCTACAACAACTATACATTACTCTGATAATCAGAAAACAAAGTATTTTTTGAAAGCCACTGTTATCAGTGACACAGGCAATCTTCATGGAGAGCAATGTGTGGAGCCAAAACAGAGAACTGAAATAAACACACACACTAGAGATCATCACTCAATACAAATAAGACAAAAACAGCTCCCAGGTGGAAGACTGGACTAGGCAGAGCTACCACAAAGGGGTGGAAGTTATAGGCTGTACCTACTGTGAACTTCCCAATACCCAAGAGTTGGAAAGAGCAGCCTCAGGCCCTGCCAGGGCCCTCTGCCATGGCCTTTTTCTTGCCCAGTTTCTTTCCCACGGCCTTCTGTCCTATATATGGCCCAACCAATCAGCCAGGGACCTCTGCCCACTGGATGGTCCAACCATTCCCTGCCATGGCAATGCCTCTGCCAGGGTGTGCTAGCCACAGTCTGTTTGCCCAAGCTCTTTTATCATGGTTCTCTGCCTGAGGACTCCACAGTCCAGGGGTCATGGCTCTCTGCTGCTCTGAGCTGCCAAGGCCTTCTGCCACCTATGGACTAACTACTCTGTGTAGCTTTGGGGTTGTACCCAACCCTTCTCACACCAGCTGCCACAACTAGTGTGAGCTGCCAAGACTCTCCCCTACCTAGTGCTGCTGCTATCATCCCATAGCAGAATGAAGAATATAAGATTCTCCCATTCATTCTTATCCCTCATCCCCATAGCAGAATAAAGAATATAAGATTCTCCTATTCATGCCTATCCCTCATCAGCCTGTAATTCTCAGTCTCCAGTTAAAGAGACTGGCTCTGCTCACTAACCTTACACTCAACTAGAAACAAACAACAACAACGAAAAAAACTACTGCCTAAACCTTTTGCTTTTTTCCCAGTTCCTCTGTGCTTTGCCCTAATCCTACAGTGCCACACAGGTGTGGGCCCAGAATGGCCCCATGATCATAAGTTACCCCTAGTTTATAAGAGCCCAAGGAGATGGGCCAACAGAGCACCTTCCTAGGAGTTCCAGTCTGTTCCAGTGTAGGCTTCAGTGAAAAGGCAATAAAAATAGACCAGAATCTCTAAGACAGGCTCCTATATCAACCAACTTCTTGGATTTGGCACATTGGAGAGTTCCAGAACCACGTCCTGGGACTGATCTAGACCAAAACAGAAGCTTCAGGCCTCCCCATGCAGGGAGGCCAGTCAGTCTAGAGTTAAAATAAATGGGCTTTTGTGATGCCATAAAATGCATTATGAAAGCAAACTACTCTGATGACCCAGAAGGTAAGAAATAAAAAAGTGACTTACTAAAAAGTAGAAAACAAGGTGACTTACTGTGAGAACACACAAATGATGTCCCCTTCAGTCAGTTCATAAGGAAGTCTCCCTCAAAAAGAAAAACACATTTCAGTTCAGCAAACACTTACCAAGTGTCTACTATGTACCACGCATGCACTAGGCCAGGCACTGGGATGCAAATCAGAATAAGCAACAGGACCTTCCCTCAAAGAACCTAGTCTAATGTAATGACAGACGCACACAGAAAATGCAGCAGTAATACAGAAAAAGGAGTGATTAACTTTGAGTGAAAAGCTGGGGTCACCCCTAACCAAACTAACCCCTCTCACACCCAAAATCTTCTGGGACAAAGCAGATAGTTTTCAGCACAAAACTTGGATTCCAAAAACATATCTTGAACTCATGTGCTCTCTATCTGCAAATTGTCAGCTAAGATCCAAAATCAGTTTAAATATGCAAATATTAACCCCACCTCACAAAGACTAAGGATTATAAAGTCAATTGTTAAGCATTTCATAGGAAATAAATTTCCCTGCAAATGTTTCCTTCCTCATCAATAGAATGGGGATATTACAGTTCTAACTTCACAGAATTGTTATAATAGTTAAATAAATGGAAATAAAATGCTTAACACAGTGTCTGGTGCAATAATCTTTGAATAAATTGTCAAATTACCGTATATGACACAAAGTGAATATAGAGATGGTGATACGGCCACGGATAGAAGGCAGGAGATAATTAGATGAGGGAAATAAACTCTGAGGGAAGGAGAATGAAAAGGGGAGGGAGTTGGGAGTAATATGAGATAGGGGCTAAGACCATGAGTTTCAGAGTGCCATAGTTCTGGCTGTTCCACTTCCTAAACTATGTGACCTGAAGTCATTAACTTCTCTGCACCTGTTTCTTTAGTTGTGTAAATGGGGAGGGACGGGGGGATGATAGTAACGGTCTCTGAGAAACCAAGTGGCACGATTCTCAGCACAGTGAACGGCCGGCAGTACCTATTATGAGCACTGACTTGGCAGAGAGAGCAAACTAGAAATGGGGAGAAAACAGACAAGGAAAACGTATTTACAGAGAGACAGCGGAAGGGAATAAATGTGGGTGGTGAATGTCGGGAGGAATGAAAGGCGGGAACGCTGAAATGTTAGGAAGCAGGGCAGGAGGGAAGGAGGAGCCCTACGAGAGGAAAACGTGGGCCTCACCCAGGAAGATCCAAGCGCTGTCCTTGTACTCGTTGTGCCAAGACACCTTCTCCGCCACCCCCAGTTGGACCTCACGCTCACTCAGCTCATTAATCAGCTTCACTTTAGTTAAAGGGCTAAACCGGAAGGAAACGCGGACATGTAAGCGCGCCCCGGCCTGAGGGAAAACAACAAAACCGAGAGACTAATTTTCTAGACTCCCTGCCTCTCCCGCCCGTCAGCCCCGCAGATGCTCTACCACCTCAGCCCCGGTGGGCTGCCCCCGGACACCAGTTCCTCTGACCTGTCTCAGAGGACAGTTGAGGCCTTACTTCATCTCCGCGGGTGCGGGCTCAGAACCTAGGAAGCAACTTCCCGGAGAAGCCGCAAGACGCGTGCGCGGTCCCGGCGCCTCGCGCCCATTGGTTGCCGCGGGGCTTGCGCCGCGCCGGAAGAGCGCTGGCGCGCCGGGGGCGCAGCGCCTGAGCACTAGAGCTGGAAGCGGCTTTCCTTGTTCGGCGGTACTGGCTCTTTAATCAGAGAATTTTTCTCTGGTCCATTCGTATGTTCCTCCGAAAAATTGGGCAAGGTTGCGAGCCTGGTCTGTTCCAGGACTCCTAGCTCCTGGACGACACCTGGCATTGATTAGCTTAGCTGCGAATTAAGACTGAAAAAGTGCCTGATACGGCGACTAAGTCGTAGCCTTCGCTCCCAGCCAGTAACTCACACGCGCACCCCCAACAAAGCATCCTTGTTCAAGAGTGACGGCAGAAGAGTAAAGAAGATATCTGACAGGGTGAATCTTTTTATTTTTTCTCTCAAATCCCAATGCATAGGCAACTGACAAGTATACCGCCGTAGGCTGAATTGCATACCCAGATTTGTGTGAAAAGCTGCTACCCCTTTTCCACAGTCTCCTACGGGAGGTAGAATTTCGTATTGTTAAATTAATAGCTAACAGTTGAGCAGACAATACTAAATTGTGTGCTAATCAATTTATATGCATTGGCTTTCTATCCTCACAACAGCCCTGTGATGTCTGTGATACAATTATTCTCTCCATTTTATAGAAGAAACTGAGGTTCAAAGGGAGTTGAATATTAATGGTTTGAAAGGTACTCTGTCTACCCGTCAGGTCTGGTTGATTTATGAATCCATACTGAGCATCTATATATGTTCTGTACAGCAAGTCTGTAGACAGAATTGTAAGGTTGGGTTCTTTGCCTTAAAAGAGCTGATAATATCACTGAGCATACAGGATATATCTGCTTTATAAATTTCACTCCAGAAATAATCAGGAACCTATAGAAGAGGTGGTGACATATAATGTGTAAATAAACCATATTGAGGATTTAAATCCATCTTGCACATGTTCACATCAGTATCTGGTCTTAGACCACTCATGGTCTAAAAGTGAAATTCCAGAGCTGTGTAGTTCTCTGTATAGGCCTAGCTCAGAACCCCTGAAACTAGGCACTTCGTAAAAGTATTTTGATGATGATGGTGATGATGACAACTGTGCCCTCAATGGTTCACCATGTACCCAATGTCTTGCTAAGAAGCAGAACAGAATCTGCCCATAAATGACAGTTTGTCTTCATTCATTCTGTGTCTCTTCCCTTCCCCCACTCCAACCCAGCTATTCATTAACTTGGTAGAATTACATTGGCAATGAAAACTAAACAGTGACAGATTGCATAGGGGTTTATCTGCTCCTAGAAACCTTAGGTTACCTAGTTGTAGGGTTGAAGTAGTCACTGCAAAGTGGTTAACTAGCTTGCAGCATTATCTGGCTGAATTCTTCCAGCAACTATGAAATGAGAGAATTGGAGCAATACCTAGGCCTTGGTCATCAGAGTTCAAAAGGAAGCTGAAGCAAAAGAGGAGAGTAAGACCAACCAAATAATAGACACCTGGGATGGCAAACTCTGGTCCTCCTCTTAGACATTAAATTCAGAGGGTCCTCTGGATTCTCATCCCCTTTCCACTCAGACTTATGGAAACCTCTAGGCATCATCTTACCTACCAATTGGAAGTACATCCATGGAGATGTCCCAGGCAAACTGGGAAGGTTTTCAGCTCTCCCAGCTTCTACTCCTTTCTTCACCAATAACATTCATTTAGCACCCATTGTATGCAGAGCTCATTTCTAGGTTCAGTGGGTAATGCTAAGGAAATTGACAGCAGTCCCCACGTTCAAGGAAAGGCTCAACAATATGGCTAGTCAAATTCATCTCTCCACTTCTGACCACCACAATACATCCGCAAACACCTTCCCCCCTGACTTCTCTGTTTCAGGGAATGTTATCACCATTTTCCTGGTTGCCCATGTTCAAAAACAGGGATGTCATGCTTGTATTCCCTATTCCTATTTACCCAAAGATATCTATCCAATCACCAATTCCTAATACTTGTGCCACTTCCGTGTCTGTCAAACACATCCTGTCTACTCTCAGTGATGTTCTGAGTCATCATCACATGCCTCCTAGCTCTTTCAGTACTCTTATAACTGCCCCAGTGCCTATTCTTCAGTCTTTTCTCCAACTGCTCCCCTGCCCCATGAAGCCTCAGTTTCAGCCAGGCTCCACTTCTGCCTGTTATCTCAAGGGTCCCTTTCATTATCCAACCTAGATACCTCTTCTGAGAGATCCATATATCCCTGGGCCACTCACCTCTCTCTGACTGAAACTTGCCTGAGCTCCAAACTCCAATCAAGGCATTTCTCATTCAGGAAACTTTTCCTGACCTTACCAGCCTGCAGTGATGGCCCCCGCTTCTGAACTCTGCAGTTTTTCACAGCTCTTTTATGTTCTCCCCCTAGAAAGACTGTGAGGTCCTAGAAGGTAAAGACTTCTTTAAGCTCTCAGTACCTCAAACCTCAAACACATAGCAAGTACACAATATAATTATTGGTTAATGAAACTGAAAATACAGCTATGGTTACCTTTATGGAAACAGATGAGAGTAAAGGGAAAGAGGCTTTTATTTTCCCTTTGTCCCTTTCTACACCATTATCATTTTCTTACCTTTATCCAGGTATCTTTTCTTTATCACATTTTTATTGCCCTGTTACCTTGGCAGAAAGAGCATGACCTTAAAGAGCATGACTGATGCCACACTGTTAGCAATGGCTGTTTCCAGATGGTAGACACAGAGGGAATTTTTCTGTGGTGTTCTGTTTTCCAAACGTCTTATGTTGAATATGCATTACTTCTGTAATCAGAAGTTATTAAAAGAATATTTAAATGTAGAAGCAAAAAAGTTATCAGATTGTACTGTATAACAGAGGTTCTAAGTCTAAATTGTAGGGTTTCCATCTTCAATCTTGTAGCAACCATCTAGCCCTTCTCTCCCTGGGTGTACCTGTTTTCAGATTAAACGTCTCCTCCCTCTTTTTCCTGTGTTCTTCTTATCTATGGTAGGTTAAGAACCATATCATTAAGCCTATAAATAACTTAAAATAAGAAACAATTGGTAAAGACCTGAAAGTTAAATCAGAGAAAATCACTGAGTATGACTCAAATTTTTACACCCAATTCTGTAACCTTCATACCCACTCAATTTCATGTCATACCTAAAAAAACGGCAAAAACTTTAACCTGGCATTCAGAGATCTTCATATTTTAGCCAAAGACCTATCTCATTTCTAATCTTTCTCACTTCCACCACACTTCACACACCCTACATAAGCCTAACTGAACTCCATGTGCTTCCTTCTACATTCATAAACCCAAATACTACCATTCTTCAAGTCCTGGCTCAAATGCTATCTCCTCCATTAAGCCCTCCTGATTGCTCTCACTCCCTTCCCATAGGTGAATGAATTCTCCCTTCTTTGAGCTCCCAATAACCCTTTATCTTCACCTCCATAGTAAGACTTAAGCACTGTCTACCTTGTAGTATGACCATGTACCTGTCATCCTCTGTACGAGGACCACATCTGATTCATTCACTCATTCACTCAGCAAATATTTATGGAGCATCTACTACTACATGCTCACAACTATTCCAGGCATGGATGATGCAAGAGTAAACAATCAGAGAATAATCCTTGACCTTATTGAGTTTGTTTTTTTAGTGAGGGGGTTTCTCTTAGTCAGGTCTTGAGTGAAAGTCACTCAGTTGTGTCCAACTCTTTGTGACCCCATGGATTATACAGTCCATGGAATTCTCCAGGCCAGAATACTGGAGTGGGTAGCCTTTCCCTTCTCCAAGGGATTTTCCCAACCCAGGGATACCATCTGAGCCACAAGGGAAGCCCAAGAATACTGGAGTGGGTAGCCTATCCCTTTTCCAGTGGATATTCCCAACCCAGGAATCGAACTGAGGTCTCCTGCATTGCAAGCAGATTCTTTACCAACTGAGCTATCAGGGAAGCCCAGGTTGGTCAGGTCAGCCCAGGTTGGGCAGGTCAGGTTGCCATAATATCGATAAGATACCATAGACTGGGTGGCTTAACCAATACAAATATATTTCTCACAGTTCTGAAGGTTGGAAAGTGCAAGATCGAGGTGCTGACTGATTCATTTCCCCAATGAGGAGTTTCTTCCTGGCTTGCAAATATCAATCATCTGACTGAGTCCCCACACGGGAGAACAGGAGAGGAGGTGGGGAGAATCAGACTCTTTGGTGTCCATTCTTGTAAGGAGACTAATCCATCACAAGGACCCCACCCTCATGGCCGCAGCTAAACCTAATTACTTCCCAAAGTCCTCATCCCCAAATACTATCACGTGGGGGTTCGGGCTTCAGCATATAAATTTTCAGGGATACAATTCAGCCCATAGCAGGAAGTAAGTAAATTATATAGTATACGAGAAGGTACTAAGTGCTAGGGAGAAACGTAAAGAAGGGAAAGAGAATAGGGAATATTGGTGGGAGTATTAAACTTTAAATAGAATGAACACTTGAGAAAACATCATTCAAGCAAAGACTTCTCTTAAAGATAAGGAAATGAGTTATGTGGATGACTGCTACTACGTTGATGATGGAAACCCTGCAATTTAGACTTAGAACTTGTGTTACTGTATAATCTGATAACTTTTTTATGCAAGTGCAAGGATCCTGAGGCAAGAGGTTACCTGAAGTAGTCAAGGAGCAGCAAGGAACAGNTGAATCAATTTGCTGTACAGTAGAAATTAACACAACATTGTAAATCAGCTATACTTCAATAAAATAAAATTCTTTAAAAAGAAAGGCAAGGTCACAGGATCAAGAAAGTACAAGGCAGGCACCTTCCTGGCAGTCTGGTGGTTAGGACTCTACACTTCCACTGAAGAGGGCACAGGTTCAATCACTAGCCAGGTCCCACATGCCTAGTCAGGTCCCACATGCCTAGTCAGATCCCACATGCCACTTGGCACAGCCAAAAAGAAGAAAGTAAAAGGCTGGCAGCCACAACTCTTGACCAGAGACAGGGTCCAACATAAGGCAGAAATTTTCTCAATGAGTATACCCAACAGACAGCAGCTTTCAATAGGGAGCGGGCTCTCTTCTAAACTGAATGACAGCTAGTAACAATTCTCTTTTGCTTCTCTGGCCTTTCTGAATCCTCAACTAATCAAGCTTTGAGGGATGAGAAATAGGGGACCAGCACACCCTATTTGAAAGAATTATAATCTGAGGTGTTAGGAAATGAAAGATAAGAAACTGCCAACATGTGTATAACTCTCCTGAAAGTATGCTGGACCCTAAAATAGCTTGCCTGCCCCACTTCCCACTTCAATGGATTATGGTCATCTTGTTTGATTAAAAGCAGTCATAGCAACTGAGAATTCGTTATCCAGAAAATGCTTAATTCAGCTGAGATTAGTTGTCAAGCTAGTATTTGAGGCTTAGGAAGAAAACAAGTGGACATTTAAGATCACGTTATGGAGGAAAAAACGTGTGATTAGAGTCAATTATATCTTCTGCGAGATAGGAGACCTGATGAATGCCCTGGTCTCTCCAAACAAAGCCCTTGAAACATTAGTGAAGGGAGAGAGCCTGGCGAGACAACAGGAGACAGGTACTTGGGAGTTGTCTAGTAACTTGGTTGTTGGAGGAGGGACTAGCTCAGGGCCGAGGGATACATCTGCACTGGGGTTGCTGCCTTCAGATCACTGGAGAGGCAAGAGGCTGAGGACTGAAAACCAAAGAAGGAGTGATTCTCCATGACCAGCAGGATCCCAAAGACGGCCAGCCACCAGCCTGGACTGCCAGCTCTGAACACACAGCTCCGTATCACCCAGCCCGTGAGAATTTGAGCTGGAGGGCCAGTATCCCCCGGTAAGTGGAAATCCTGCCACTTCAAGACATGGAATCATCTGTCTCATTTGGAGTGATCCTTGCTGTCCTGGCCTCCCTCATTATTGCTGCTAACGCCCTCGTGGCCATGGCGGTACTGTCGTTGATCCTCAAGAATGATAGCGTCAGTCTCTGTTTCACCTTGAATCTGGCTGTGGCTGATGCCTTGCTTGGCCTGGCCATCTCTGGCCTAGTCACAGACCAGCTCTCCAGCCCGGCTCGGCCCACAGAGAAGACACTGTGCAGCCTTCGGATGGCATTTGTCACTTCTTCTGCAGCCGCCTCTGTCCTCACGGTCATGCTGATTGCCTTTGACAGGTACCTTGCCATCAAGCAGCCCCTCCGCTATTTCCAAATCATGAATGGGTTCATGGTCGGGGCCTGCCTTGCTGGGCTGTGGTTGGTGTCTAACCTCATTGGCTTCCTTCCCCTCGGGATCCACGGATTCCAGCAGACCACCTACAAGGGGTCCTGCAGCTTCTTCGCTGTGTTTCACCCGCGCTTCGTGCTGACCCTCTCCTGCGTCGGCTTCTTTCCAGCCCTACTGCTCTTTGTCTTTTTCTACTGTGACATACTCAAGATTGCCTCCACGCACAACCAGCAGATCCGCAACACGGAGCATGCGGGAGCCCTAGTCAGGGCTCACCGGCCCGCACGGACCCCCAATGACTTCAAAGCTGTGCGCACGGTGGCCATTCTCATTGGCAGCTTCACTCTGTCCTGGTCCCCATTCCTTATCACGAGCATTGTGCAGGTGGCCTGCCAGGAGTGCCACCTCTACCTGGTGCTGGAACAGTACCTGTGGCTGCTTGGTGTGGGCAACTCCCTGCTCAACCCACTCATCTATGCCTATTGGCAGAAGGAGGTGCGGCAACAGTTCTCCCAGATGGCCCTGGCTATGAAGAACGGGCTCACCACATGCCTTCTTCTTCTCTCGCCCAGGGATGGCGGTCCAGAGGGGCGCAGGGAAAGTGTGCGTTACATCGCCACCATGTCCCACTCAGAGCTTGAAGGCTGAGATGGTAAAGGCAGACCAGTTTCAAAGTGCCTCTCCCTCGCTTCGCAGAGCCCCAGCTAGATCAGATGGAGCTATAGGAGAAAAAGAACACTTGCTTCTGGCAACTGACCCCCCCCCCCGTACCCCTGCACCCTCTCACCCTTTATAATCAGCTTCCCCATTTGCAAATCTCCATTCCTCCCTGCCCTTCTTTTGCAATGAGTCTGTTTCTCCTATACAGCTCTACTTACTTAAAGCAACAAGTGTACTACTGGAAAGATGCTTAAACTCAAATCTTATTTTTGAATGCACTAAAACAGCATTGTCTAATAGAAATCTATTGCAAGCCACCTATGTAATTTTAAATGTTCTTGTAGTCGTGTTAAAAAGGTAAAAATAGAAACAGACAAAATTAATGTTTCATTTACTTCAATATACCTAAAACTTTATTATTTCAACATGTAATCAATATAAAACATTATACTTTTTCATGCTAAATCTTTGAATTCTGCTGTGTATCTTACCTTCACAGAACATCTCAATTCAAACTAGCCATGTTCCAAATGCTGAAGAGCTACACATGGACAGTGGCTATCAGATTAGACAGCACAGTATTAGAAAAATGAGGTTCTGTTCTTTGTAACTGTTTACTATAGTGATTGCTTTGATAAAATGAGGAGTCTTGCCCTCCCTGATATAATCAGACATTTTATGTAGTGAGGTTGTATAAATGTAGGAACCTGAAATAGATACTAAAGCTGGTCTTTTCCCATGCTTCATGGTGTTCAAAGGAGTGTTTCTTTGACAAATAGCCAGTCTTGTGATTATTTCTGCTGTTAACCTCCTCCCCACCCAGCCCACCACCTTCTTAACTCTGTGGTGCCCCTTCCCCTCAGTTGGCCTCTTATGTCACTTGTAGCTTCTTGCTGATGACAATGCTGAACCACAGATTCCAAGACACTTAAAGGGAAGAAAGGGGCAGGTACCAAAACACGGCACTGCCAAGCTCTCCACACTGGGCCCACTTTGTTCCTCAAAGCTTGACCTTCTGCCATTTACTCCCAAATTTGCATTTCCCTAAGAAATTCAGTTGCATAAGAGGATGCCTCCAAAATGGCCCAGGAGACTAGCCTC
This sequence comes from Capra ibex, assembly GCA_006410555.1. NCBI lineage: Eukaryota > Metazoa > Chordata > Mammalia > Artiodactyla > Bovidae > Capra > Capra ibex. Next base: position 28,669,214 of record SJYO01029184.1, read on the forward strand.
ATCCTGCTCTTGTGGGTACAGAAAATGACAGTTGGCAACTGGGAATTATGCTCAGGCTCCCTCTGGGCAACCCTGGCAGCAGAAACTATAAGAGCATAGTGGGGAAGAAATCTAGGAGCCATGTTCAGCCATCTTGAGTTTCCTATAACCCTTTATCCAACCTCCTGGTCTCTACAACACATTCCTCGGAAATTTGCCGCCTAAGGCCCTAAACTAGATTATTTCCCTAGAAAGCTGCCAAGTGGACAACAAAAATGGGAAAGGAAGAAACCAAAGCAGTACAGATTGATTTGTCTGGGACTTGGTGCCAAACAACCTTGGAAGGTTAACCCCTCAATATCTCTAAAAATGATGGCTTGGGGATACATCTGAGCCTAATGTGTAATGCCTAACTCTAAGAGGCCTCTGACGATTTTCATTCCAATCTCGAACTATGATGCTCAGAACCTGGATGGAATTGGTCTCTCAGAAGGATGCTTCGCACTTGGGTTTTCATTCCCCTTCAGTCTTAGATTAACCCCCAGCTTGCTCTCCTCAGTTGTTCTGAAGTTAACGGTCATCCCTTTTCATGTCCATGTTCTTGAAAGTTCCCTTCTCCCTTTCTTCTCTTACCTTCAGACCAAATGGCACATTTTTCTCTGATCTCTTCTAATACACATCAAGCCTCCTCTGGTAGATCATTTTGCAAGTTGTTCTGCTTGCTACTCTGACCTAGAGGAGGGCCGTGCTTGCCTTTGCCATAGTAACCTTTATGTTCCTACAACTGAAGAACTTTCTGGCTCTCGAGTGGATGATGGAGTCCAATATGCCTTGAAAGGCTGAGTACCCAGCAAGTACCAGTTATGCCAGCTTGGACTGGGTTATGAGTTACTGGGAATGAGGTAAAACACAAAGAGTAACTGGGTTTGAGGACAAAATTGAAAACAGGCTCAAATCAATGGTCTCCTTATTAGTGGTTCAAAGCTTAATTTTCCGGCCTTGCTGCAAAGGCCTGATCTTGCCAAGGTAACACAAGCAAAGTGGAATGGTATTTAGTTACAGGAGAAAGGCAGGAGCTGAGCAGAGGCCAGCTGATTGTTGTGCTATGAGGTTCAGCCTAAAAAATTCCTGCTATTCCTGGGAGTCAGTGTGTCCAATGGGAAAACTGCAGGTTTTGAAATCCAACTGACCAGTATTCAAATTATGATTTAGTTGTTTAAGTTCTCAAAGCCACAGCTTTCTCATTTGTAACATTGGGGGTAATTATACCTACCTTCTTTGGTTATTAGTGAGGATTAACTCAGACACTGTATGTGAAAATGCCTAGTAAACCATAGCACATTGTTAGTGCTCAGAAAATATCCTCTTCCTCTTCCTTAAAAATCCTGAGGAATAAAATATCCTGCTGATCGATTCAAAGGAATCAGTCACATTTGCAGGCATTGTGACCTCTAGGACAAGGACTATCAGGCCCCAAACCATGAATTCCTCAATCCCTGAATAAAGGTTTTGAAAAATGAGTGATGAGAGGTGACTCAGGCTGGAAAAGACAAACATAAATCTAATACCTTAGCAGGATCAAGACAGAGGAGATATAAACAGGGTACTATTACCATATACTTGGGTTTAAGAGTAACCGCAATCAAGAACCCTGTGTTTGATAAGCCACCAAGAGCAGAGATACAGAAAGCTCTGTACTAGTCTAATGGCTTTCTTTGATGCAGGTTCCTGTACAGATAAGGGAATGCACTGGTGTGGAAATATTTAGATTTCATTCATGCATCCAATGTTGTCTCCCGATGCACTTGCAGAGAAGCCAGATCCTGTTCAGCAATTTGATCAAAATAGCCAAAAGATATTAATACCTTGAAGGACAGAATGTAGACCAATTGGGCTCATCAACCATTTCCATGAACAGCTTACTATGAATCTGTTTAAAAAAATACTGTGACATGGATAAGTTTTACACTAATTCCTTGGGTAGCTAATGTTATGCATAGCACCCCTCTGTTTCAGACAACAACCCTCAAGAACAGAACACACAGCCCTCTGGACACGGGCATTTTGAGTCGTCTCACAAATGTTAGAGGCAGGTTTCCATAATCCATCACCACTCCCCTGCTTGTCCACATGACCAAACAGCCATCTCTGAGAGCTGGCTAGCTAGACTTGGCCTTGGGATACTGTCGCCCTGTATGATGAAGTGTTTGCAGGTTCACATGGGAAATGAACTTGTGACTTTGATTTCACCTGCACTTGCTCAGTCACTGACCAAAGTGAACAGAGACCAGTGAAAACAACAAGCTCGAGAGATACTTCGAGGATGCACAGAACGAGAAGAAAGATGATGCTGACAGCTGGGCAACAAGAACAGCAACCGGCCCCACACCTTAGCTGCCGTCAGCCACTCATTTTGTGATTCCTTCAGTACCTTCTACGTCATCCTTCAAACTGCTGACTGGTCTGAAATCCTTCTCCTTTTAATTAATAAATCTTCATTTGTTATTTCTTGTAATCATATAAACTCAATGATGGTACCTATAAGTGTCAACTGCCATTTATTCATTCATCTGTCTACACACCCCATGAATGTTTATTGAGAGCTAGGTGCTAAAACTACCCCAGATTTCCTGGAATTCTTTTAGAGATATATTCATGCATACATGATGGTCATTACTCTTTTCTGATTATAATTTTTATTCATTTTAGAAGTTTTTAAAAATATAGAAAATTATAAAGGTACCTATAATTATACCATCCAGAGATACTCACTGTTACTTTCCTTTATCTGTTTTCTTCACTTAATATTATATTGTGCTATTTTCCTATGTCATTAAACTTTCTTCAAAAACATGAGTTGTAAAGGTTGCATGTTTTTCAACATGAGTATATAATATTTTAACCATTTTTCTATAGTTGTACATTTGTTATTTCCGATTTCTCACTGTTATAATACCAATTCAAACACCCTTGTGTGTAAATCTTTGTCAGGCTTCCCAGGTGGCCCAGTGGTAAAGAATCCACCTGCCAATGCAGGAGACATAGGAGATGTGCGTTCAGTCACTAGATTGGGAAGATCCCCTGGAGGAGATAATGGCTACCCATTCCAGTATTCTTCCCAGGATAATCCCATGGATGGAGGAACCTGTTGGGCTACAGTCCCTGTGGTTACAAAGAGTTGGACATGACTGAATGACTGAGCATGCATACAGCCATAAATCTTTGACATGTCTGTTTAATCCCTCAGGATAAAATTCTCTGAAGTAGTATTACTAGGTCAAGGAGCATTAAACACTTATAAGAATTTTGATTCACACTTTTGCTGGCATTTCTTGGAGGGTAATGTTTCCCTGGGGGCTTACCAGGTGCCTCAGTGGTAAAGAATCCGCCTGCCAATGCAGGAGACGTGTGTTCAATCCCTGGGTCAAGATCCCCTGGAAAAGGAAACGGCAACCCACTCTAGCATTCTTGGCTGGGAAATCACATAAACAGAGGAGCCTGGTGGGCTACAGCACACGGCATCACAAAGAGTCTGACATGACTTAGCGAGTAAACAACTACAACGACAAAATGTTTCCCTAGGATATTTGCTGCTGCTGCTGCTACTAAGTCGCTTCAGTTGTGTCCGACTCTGTGCGATCCCATAGATGGCAGCCCACCAGGCTCCCCCGTCCCTGGGATTCTCCAGGCAAGAATACTGGAGTGGGTTGCCATTGCCTTATCCAAGGATATTTGCTACAAGAAGCCAAAAGTGAGCCATAAATGAACAGATCACACTGATATGAATATCTCAAAGAAATGAATGTGCATGGCTTCCTGAAAGCATAATCCATACCAAGAGGGATCACCAGTTATTTTGTTTGTGTTTACAAAAGAAAACCTGTTGGTATACTCTGCCACGGGATTAATCTGCAAATCCAGAAATCTGGACTAATGAGACACAGCAGTTTAACAACCCCCTCATAGGACAAAGGCATGCTTGATACAGCGCCATGTGATATAGATACCAATTTCAGTGTGTTTTCACTCTTAAAATCTTCTGAGGGAGTTGCTTTATGCAATACCATAAAATGCTAAGTAGGCATGAGAATATGAAAATATGATCACATGGAGCCAGGAGTCAGCTCTTGATGCAGCTGAAGCCTCAAAGCCATAGCCTTGCAGCCTGGCTGACCGGGAAAGATGTGTTCCACCTAACACATCCATTGTGGCAGGCTGAAGTGCGGGAGGGCTTCACAGGCAACCAGGCAGCTGTATGTTCACTGGATTTCCAAGCTGTTGGGACCATAAGCTGCCATTGAGCTCAAAGAGCCCTCTCATGAGGAGTCCTAGAGATGACTGATGCAGCTGCTAAGGGTCTCAGAGTCTGTTTTAATGCACAAAGCAGCGCCTGTTTCTTTTGAATGCCTTCCACACAATGGGGCGAGCAGGATTCATTTGCTCCAAAGCACCAGAGGGACTAAAATCACACCAAGAACCTGGGGGGTGGGGGGTGGGGTCTATATTTTTTTAGGTTTGCTTTCATTTGGTGTATGTTACGCAACAGTTTCATGATTGAATTATATTTCCCATTTACTATAATAAATCCATATTGGTTTCAGTTCTCTCTTGATTGTGCTAACATTACAACACTAAAAGGATGAGAACTTCCCTGGTTGTCCAGTGGTTAAGACTCTGCACTTCCACTGCAGAGGGTGTGGATTCAATCCCTGGTTGGGGAACTAAGATGCTGCATGCTACGTGGTGCAGCCAAAAAAAAATCAGTAAAATTAATTTTTTAAAAGATGATGAACACGCTGAGATAACAGTCATTGGCCCAATAAAATGCCATGCTGTCTTACAAACGTGCTTTTATGATTCATAAAATTTGCAGATTTTCCCACTGAGCCATTCCACAAATACTAAAGCCCATCCTATGTAAAAGCAAACTGATGTCATCTCAGAGTTGGTTTAAATAGTTAAGAAAATTGAACCAAGAAATTAGAGCTGAAGGCTATGAGGTTATTTCAAATATGGAAAATGGGCTCATAATCCAAAATTCCAACTACCACCTTAAAATTATCAGGTCCCCTAGAAATCTTATGCAATGATGTGCTAAATTGTTTCTCTTATTTACTAAATAAATGGGAAAGCCAAGGATGTATGAAGAGTGCTTATAATGAGTTAGGCACAGCCCCAAATGCAACTGAATTCTGATGCTGAGACACTGAATAGAGAGAAGAAATATCCTTTACTGAAACCTCAGGAATTAAGATTACTGCGAGTAGCCATTTTCACTGAGAAGATATGATGGTATTTTTAAAAAGCAACTTTATCACTCTGACTTATATGCAATATTTTGATTGTGCTAGGCTAACGAAAATATCGGAGAAGGCAATGGTACCCCACTCCAGTACTCTTGCCTGGAAAATCCCATGGACGGAGGAGCCTGGTAGGCTGCAGTCCATGGGGTTGCTAAGAGTTGGACGACTGAGCGACTTCACTTTCACTTTTCACTTTCATGCATTGGAGAGGGACATGGCAACCCACTCCAGTGTTCTTGCTTGGAGAATCCCAGGGATGGAGGAGCCTGGTGGGCTGCTGTCTATGGGGTTGCACAGAGTTGGACACGACTGAAGCGACTTAGCAGCAGCAGCAGCAACGAAAATATTAGTGGATAGAGTAACAGGCAAATTTGGCCTTAGAATATGGAATGAAGCAGGGCAAAGGCTAATAGAGTTTTGCCAAGAGAACACACTGGTCATAGAAAACACCCTCTTCCAACAACGCAAGAGAAGACTCTACACATGGACATCACCAGATGGTCAACAACAAAATCAGATTGATTATATTCTTTGCAGCCAAAGATAGAGAAGCTCTATACAATCAGCAAAAACAAGACCGGGAGGTGACTGTGGCTCAGATCATGAACTCCTTATTGCCAAATTCAGATTGAAATTGAAGAAAGTGGGCAAAACCACTACACCATTCAGGTATGACCTAGATCAAATCCCTTATGATTATACAGTGAAAAATAGAATTAAGGGACTAGATCTGATACATAGAGTGCCTGATGAACTATGGACAGAGGTTCGTGACATTGTACAGGAGACAGGGATCAAGACCATCCCCATGGAAAAGACATGCAAAAAAGCAAAATGGCTGTCTGGGGAGGCCTTAGAAATAGTTGTGAAAAGAGAAGCGAAAAGCAAAGGAGAGAAGGAAAGATATAAGCATCTGAATGCAGAGTTCCAAAGAATAGCAAGAAGAGATAAGAAAGCCTTCCTCAGCAATCAATGCAAAGAAATAGAGGAAAACAACAGAATGGGAAAGACTAGAGATCTCTTTAAGAAAATTGGAGATACCAAGGGAGCATTTCATGCAAAGCTGGGCTCGATAAAGGACAGAAATGGTACGGACCTAACAGAAGCAGAAGATACTAAGAAGAGGTGGCAAGAATACACAGAAGAACTGTACAAAAAAGATCTTGACTATGATAAGATAGGAATACTACACCAAAAATAAAAATAGCAAGTCAAATTCTTGAATTTGAACTATCTGCTCATGATATGGCTACTTAAAGGCAGCAATCATTGAAGCTTTGGCAATTTGGCTAAAGATCTCATTAGCTTCAAACTCTGTTTCTTCAAATTTCATGTTGAAAATAATTTACCTCCTTGCCTCCTTCACTCTTTTTCTATCACCAGAATATTGTTCTTTTTTAGACAACTGTTTTATGAAGGACTGCCCCAGGTTCAGTTCTTGAACCTCTTATCTATTGACGCTTACTTCCTTAGTGATCTCATTCATTATCACAGCTTTAAGCACCATCTACATACTGATGATTTCCAAATATACATCTCCAGCCCATATTCCCCCTGAACACACTTCAATGTCTCACTACCTAAACCACATCTCTCCAAAAGTCTAACTGGCTCTTCAAACTTAACATGTACAAAATTATTGCCCCCCACCCCTGCCAAAAAAGCCTTGTACCTTCTAGTCTTCTCCACCTCTATGACAATACTGCCCTTCTCGTGGCCCAGGCCTTGGAGTTAAAACTCCTACCTCTGCTCTCTTTCTCTTTTAAAGCCCAAATCCTATCCCTTAGCAAGTCATTATTCACTCTTCTCCAACATATCGGAATTTCAACCACTTTTCACAGCCTCCACTGCTACTACTCTCATCAAAGCCACCATTAGTTCTTGCTTGAATTATCACATTAGATTCCAGGCACACTCGCACCTAAGGGGTCTTACATTTGCTTTAACCCTAGGTTGGCTTCTTCTCTCAACCTATAGACTTCAATTCAGTTTGGCTTTCTTAGTGTGCAACCCCACTCCTATATTCCCCATATCTCTCCCCCAATTTATTTTTCTAGAAACCTTTTACTGCCATCTAATATACTATATATTACTCATTTATCTTTTTATGATGTCTCCCTTTGTAAACTATAAGCTCTATGAGGCGTAGATATTTGTTGAATGAACAAATGAACAGATAATCAGTTTAAAAGGTGACATACATTCCCCAAGCACTTCTATTATCTCTTAAATAACCTATCATCCACCATTATCTAGTAATTCTAAATTTAGTTTCATTTCATTTAGATCGCACAGCATTTGCGAACCTTTGCTATGCTTTAGACATTTTATCAGGTCTTTGGATACAGATCAATTTATTTAACCAATATTTGCTGAGTATATATAACTGTACTCAGCCATGAGAACAAAGCAGTAAATGAAACTAACAGAATCCCTATTTTTGTGTAGTATACAGACTAATGGGAGATATAGATATTATTAATTAATCACATAAATATAATGTATAGTTATAAATTCATGGTATAAGGAATTACAGTGATGAAAGTGATTTAGATTCGTGGAGAGGAAATCAATGGAAGGTTTCTCTGAAGGAATAACATTTAAACTGAGCTGAAAGTCAATTTCCAATATATACACACCCTACAAGAAATTATCTTTCTAGTACAAGAAATTATACCACTGTGAAAAAAAGTGGCTTCCTTTTTGTTCATCTATTTGGAAAGGAGTAGAGTATCTGACTGGTGTAGTAGTCTTAAAAATAAACAATGATAGCTAGTGGAAAGTTGCTGTGTAATACTCACTCAGTGCTCTGTGATGACCTAGAGAGGTGGGATCGGGGGAGGGAGGTTCAAAAGGGAAGGGATATATGTATACTTGTGGCTGATATATACTTAGGGCTTCCCTGGTGGCTTAGAGGTTAAAGCGTCTGCTTGCAATGCCGAAGACCTGGGTTGATCCCTGGGTCGGGAAGATCCCCTGGAGAAAGAAATGGCAACCCATTCCAGTATTCGTGCCTGGAGAATCCCATGGACGGAGGAGCCTATAGGAGGCTATAGTCCATGGGGTCGCAAAGAGTCGGACACGACTGAGCGACTGAACTGAACTGATGGCTGATTTACTCTGTTGTATGGCAAAAACTAACACAACGTTGTAAAGCAATTATACTCAAAAATAAAAAATAAACAATGAGGTATCATTACACACCTATAAGAATGACCAAAATCCAAAACACTAACACCAAAACCTGGCAAGGATGTGGAGAAATAGGAATTCTCATTTATTGCTGGTGGGAATGCAAAATGGTATGGCCACTTTGGAAGATAGTTTGGCAGTTTCTTACAAAACTAAACAGACTCTTCCCATACCATCCAGCAATTTCACTTGATATTTAACCAAATGAGCTGAAAACTTGTGTCCACATAAAAGCCTGCACATGAATATTTATAACAGCTTTGTTCATAATTGCCAAAACTTGGAAGAAGCAATCAGGAGTCCTTCCACAGGTGAATGGATAGATACATTGTGGTATGTGCAGAAAGAAAAAAAGAAAATGAGCCATAAGCCCATGAAAAAACATGGAGGAACCTTAAGTATATATTACTAAGTTAAAGAAACCAATCTAAGAAGGCTACATACAGTATGATTCCAACTATATGACACTCTGGAAAAAGCAAAACCACAGATACAGTAAAAAGATCAGTGGATTCTAGGGGTTTGGGGGAGAAGGAAGAATGAATAGAGCACAAAGGATTTTTAGGACAGTGACTCTCTACCGTATGATACTATAATGGTGGATACATGTCATTATACATTTGTCAAAACCCACAGGATGTATGACACTTAGAGTGAACCCTAATATAAATGATGGATGTGAGGTAATAATGATGCACCAATATAGATTCACTGACTCTAACAAATGAATCACCCTGCTGAGGAATTTTGACGAGGGGGAAGCTGCACACTTGTAGGGGTAAGAGGTATGCAGGAAATCTCCACCCCTTCCACAGGACTTTGCCATTAACCCAAAACTTCTCTAAAAAAAATAGTCTGTTAAGTTTATTTTGAAAAGGCAGTACTTTAACAAATAAGAAGCCACTGTGGGGTGGTAGAATGAGACAGAGAAGGAACCTGACAACTATGTGCTAGCCTCAAACCTGCCACAATCAGGCTATGTGACTTAGGACACATTTTCTTAGCTTTTCTGGACCTTGTACATAAAGGGGAGTAGATCTCAGTGGATCCTAACCTGGTTTGGGTTGCTTCCTTCCAGGCTACCCTCCACACCAGGGTTATCATCCTAAAAATCACAAGCTGGTTATATTATCCCCTATTTTCAGCTTCCTTTGCCTGCCTCCTCCAGGATAAAAGCCAAACTCTTTCTTAGGGATATATAGAGAGCCTTCATAATTTGACCCTTTTGGCCACACTATAATTTCCTTTCATTCTAGCCCATATTTCTTTACAAGTGCTTCTCAAAGTGTAATCTAAGGATCACCCACCATCGAATGCCTGTGACAAAAGCAAATACCTCTTCCCCAAATAAGGTTAGAATCTCAGGTGATAGGACACAAGAATCTACATTTTTTGCAAGATCTTCAAGTGATTCTGCCTCACATGGTATTTGAAAACCAAAACCCTGTATTTTAGCCATGCTGAACGTCCCCCCGCCGCCCCCCTCCCCACAATTCCCCTGCCTGGAATGTCCTTCCCTGCCTTAATCTACATAGTAACATCCGCTGTTTAGCACAAATGGCACCTCTACTGCGAAGCCTTTAGCAATGGACTGTTCCCTCCTCTGTGCTTCTACAGCACTTAGTTCATTCGTCAGACAGTACTTAGTACCTATTGTACTTAGAATCTATTTACACGTCTGTTTCTCCTTGGATGTGACCTCTAAAACAGTGATTACGTCTTAATATATTTTTACACCCCCAGCATCTAGGACATACTAAACATACAATAAATGTTTGCTGAACAAATAAATGGATGGATAAAGATGAAGAACTATTCCTTTCACAAGTATCTGAGTGCCTACAATGTGGTAGATACTATTTTAGTATAAGAAAGTAGCCAGAAATTTTTGCCTGTAAGGCAATTAGAACCTTGGACACAGGGTTCTATTTTAAGCCTCTTTCAGCATTTTATCTGTGGAAACTGTCCAAATGAGCCCCTTGTTTGCTTATTCACTCTTTAGGTTAGAACCACTTGTCTGATGTTTACAAGCGAGTGGCATTACGAGAATGAATGGCAGTGGGAAAGCACAACACACTTAGTCTGTTCCCATAAATGTGCTTTAAGAGTCCAGACTCAATTTCATAGTCACCTTATCTTTATCAATTTCCGGAGAATATAACTTAAAGAGTGGGCAGATGAGAGAACAGTAAATGAAGACAAAGCCAAAGTGATTCTGTCAATAAATACTTTAATGAGAACTGAGGTCTGTAACATACATAGCAGTAACTGCCCTGGCCTATGCCTTTTGCTCTAGCCCAAGTCTGGGGCTAACAAACTAGTTTTAACCCACATTTGAAGAGAAGGCCATTTTGAGTATCATCCATCAGTATCCATCTTCACAGAAGATACCAATCTGGGGCCAGAGTCTCAATGTTAATACTTCCTCTCAGGGAACAGTTCACATGGCAACACAAACACATGAGCAATTTTGAACCATCCTATCATTCTTCCACCAGAAGGGCCTTGGGAGACCAATGGTTCAGTAAACACTTACAACTTGATCAAAATGCATTAGAACACAGAAAAAAGGGGAAAGAGAGTAGAAAGGTTGGCAGGGTTTGGCTCACATCCTTAGATTTGAAGCCTCTTGAGCTGCTCGTATGTAATAAAAAACTGAAGAGTGAGTCATGGAAGATCACTGGAATGATACTGAAAATCAAACCTGGTTATAAATTGTACACTGTATTCTCTTATTGGGATACTTAGGCTCTACTATTCTAAGTTGTACTTGCTTAAAAGTCTTTTTAAAAACTACATCTGGCAAATCAAGCATGTGTTGAGTGCCCATCATGCACCCATTTTGATTGTTGGCATTTAGCAATATAAGCATATTAAAAGTCTAACATACTTCTATTCTTTAGGGGCAAATAGGCCACACACACACACACACACACACACACACACACACACGCGCGCGCGCGCGCGCGCGTACATCCAAGAACAGCAACAACATAAAATTCAGTGTTAGAGTAACTGTCACAAACATTAGATGATCAGGAAGAGGAACGGAGACACCATCTCCCTCAACCTATAGACTCCACAAGGGCAGGGAATGACTTTTCAACCCTGCAGTGCTCACCACAATACAAACACCACCACACATACCATCCAACTCATGGCTCTGCACACAGGAGGCACTCAAACACAGCTAAAGGAAGGAAAGTTACCCAGGAGGAAAGAGTCCCCCTTGGCTCTGGATTCCTTTGTTGTATGAGTGTTTTCTGTCTTATTATTTCCTCAGCTACTCTGGTCCTATACTTGGGGGTAGGAAATGTGGACCACATAGACCTTCCTGAGGATACCTCGTGGCAGGGCTTTCAAAACCTTCCTAGCCCCTTCCAGATTTGGCTGTGCTTGTTGTTGTTTGTTTAAAAGAGGAAAAAAAAAACTTTGACATTTCTTTTCTAATCCAACTATTAGACTCCAACTGAAAGCCATTTCTGTACTTAGTTCCATCTGCAATGGTCATCACTAGAATAGATTCTCATTTGCCTAAAAGGCTCCAATAATCAAAATTTTCCTTCCCATAGCCTTGAATTACCTGGGAGCTTGAACCATGTGCTTTCATTCTCATGTTCTAAAAGGATACAATGATGTTCCAGGGTCCAAGTCGAAGCCAGTTTGGCCAAAATCCTTTATAGAGTGCAAAAAAGCCCTCGTGTTTCCACATCTGAGGGAAAGATACAAAAAAATAAGAGTGAATCCTCCTTGCACTTTACATCTGACAATTACTGTTATTATAGTACTCATCTTCCACGCCCCTCCCCAACAACTTAGGATCCATGAATGGTCCTTTTTGCTATAGACATACATTTTTAATTAGTATGGTATTCTAAATCCATCCACCCACTCATTCAACAAATATTTACTAAGCACCTACAATATGCAAGATACTCTTCTCAGTGTTGGGATAACAGTAATAATCATAAACAAGAGAGAAAGTAGCTGTGGTAGCCAGCCTCCAAGATGGCCCCCGATGATAACCATCTCTAGTTATTCATACCCTTGTGTAGTCCCTCCCACAATATATCAGGATTGGTCTGTGTCACCAATAGTATATGGCAGTAGTTAACAATGCTATGCTATGCTATGCTATAAAAGATACTTTGCATTTAAGAAGGTTTTGCCTTGTTCTCTCTTGGATCATTTGCTCTGGAGGAGGTCAGCTGCCATATCATGAAGAGAAGCCCACGTGAGGGGAAACTAAGGCCTCTGGCCAACAGCCAGAGAGGAACAGAGCCTTCCTGCTGACAATAACATGAGTGATCTTTGAAGTAGATGTCCCAGCACCAGTCAAGCCTTCAGATGATTATAGCCCTAGCTGACATCCGGACAATTACCTCATGAGAGAACCTACAGCTGAAATCATTCAGCTAAGCTGCTTCTTAATTCCAAATCCACAGAAATTGTGGGATAATAAATGTATGATGTATTAAGGCACTGAGCTTTGGAGTCATTTATTACACAGCCATAGATAACTTATACGGAGAAGACAATGGCAACCCACTCCAGTACTCTTGCCTGGAAAATCCCATGGACAGAGGAACCTGGTAGGCTGCAGTCCATGGGGTCGCTAGGAGTTGGACACGACTGAGCGGCTTCACTTTCACTTTTCACTTTTATGCAATGGAGAAGGAAATAGCAACCCACTCCAGTATTCTTGTCTGGAAAATCCCAGGGATAGGGGAGCCTGGCGGGCTGCCGCCTATGGGTTCGCACAGAGTCACACACGAGTGAAGCAAATTAGCAGCAGCAGCAGCAGATAACTTATACATTCTCTGCCCTCATAGAATGCACACGTGCATGTGTGTGCTCAGTAGCTTCAGTCATGTTCAACTCCTTGTGACCCTATGGACTGTAGCCCACCAGGCTCCTCTGTCCATGGGATTCTCCAGGCAAGAATATTGGAGTGGGTTGCCATGCCCTCCTCCAGGGAATCTTCCCGACCTAGGGATTGAACCAGCATATCCTGTGTCTCCTTCATTGCAGGCAGATTCTTTACCACTGAGCTACCAGGGAAGTCCCATAGAATGTATACTCTAGTGGAACTGATGAACAAATATACAAATTAATAATATTATATTGCTGCTACTGCTAAGTCACTTCAGTCGTGTCCAACTCTGTGCGACCCCATAGACGGCAGCCCACCAGGCTCCCCCGTCCCTGAGATTCTCCAGGCAAGAACACTGGAGTGGGTTGCCATTTCCTTCTCCAATGCATGAAAGCGAAAAGTGAAAGTAAAGTCGCTCAGTCATGTCTGACTTCGCGACCCCATGGACTGCAGCCTACCAGGCTTCTCCATCCATGGGATTTTCCAGGCAAGAGTACTGGAGTGGGATAAGTACTAATACGAAAACTAAAGCAGGGTAGGGGAATAGGAAATTGGGCAAGTCACTATCCTTTCTGAGTCTGTTTCATCATTGCAAATTCTGCATATGTAATGGCTGACTTTATAGGAATGGCTGGAGGATTAGGTGAGGGACAACGTGAAATGTTTTGAATTTAAGTTTTCTGTTTTATACGATGGAGGTCCTACATATACCAACTGAGTGGTTATTAGAATTAAATGACGAATAATGCAAACCAAAGGTCATAAATTGATGATGTGTGTTAAATTCAGTCAACAGAAACAGTTCCTGTTTAATGGATAAATATTAAGTAACTCCTGTGTTTAAGATATCATTTCCACATTGAAAAATGTAATTTTGCCTTCTCACTGGTAAAGTAAAACCCACCACTATACTAAAAAAAATGAATATATTTGGATAAAACAACAATATGAAAATCCAGACTTCTAAATATCCCTTATCCTATACTAAAGATTAAGAAGACTTGATATGATTATCCTTACTAATCATTTTTGAAGCAAATAGTAATATAAGGGCACTATTTATGAAAACATAGTGGTAATACGCTTGTCCCAATTGATCATCAGCAAATGCTAAAGGTCTCAGACCAAAATTGATGTTGGAAAATTGTGAAAATCAACCAAAATAAATCCTGGATGCAGATAACCTAGAATCAGTTCAGTTCAGTTCACTCATTCAGTCGTGTCCGACTCTTTGCAACCCCATGAATCGCAGCATGCCAGGCCTCCCTGTCCAGCACCAACTCCCGGAGTTCACTCAGACTCACGTCCATCGAGTCAGTGATGCCATCCAGCCATCTCATCCTCTGTCGTCCCCTTCTCCTCCTGCCCCCAATCCCTCCCAGCATCAGAGTCTTTTTCAATGAGTCAACTCTTTGCATGAGGGGGCCAAAGTACTGGACTTTCAGCTTTAGCATCATTCCCTCCTAAGAAATCCCAGGGGTGATCTCCTTCAGAATGGACTGGTTGGATCTCCTTGCAGTCCAAGGGACTCTCAAGAGTCTTCTCCAACACCACAGTTCAAATGCATCAATTCTTCAGCGGTCAGCCTTCTTCACAGTCCAACTCTCACATCCATACATGACCACAGGAAAAACCATAGCCTTGACTAGACAGACCTTAGTCAGCAAAGTAATGTCTCTGCTTTTGAATATACTATCTAGGTTGGGCATAACTTTTCTTCCAAGGAGTAAGCGTCTTTTAATTTCATGCCTGCAATTGCCATCTGCAGTGATTTTGGAGCTCCCCAATAATAAAGTCTGACACTGTTTCTACTGTTTCCCCATCTATTTCCCATGAAGTGATGGGACCAGATGCCATGATCTTCGTTTTCTGAATGTTGAGCTTTAGACCAACTTTTTCACTCTCCACTTTCACTTTCATCAAGAGGCTTTTTAGCTCCTCTTCACTTTCTGCCATAAGGGTGGTGTCATCTGCATATCTGAGGTTATTGATATTTCTCCCTGCAATCTTGATTCTAGCTTGTGTTTCTTCCAGTCCAGCGTTTCTCATGATGTACTCTGCATATAAGTTAAATAAGCAGGGTGACTATATACAGCCTTGATGTACTACTTTTCCATTTGGAACCAGTCTGTTGTTAAATGTCCAGTTCTAACTGCTGCTTCCTGACCTGCATACAGACTTCTCAAGAGGCAGGTCAGGTGGTCTGGTATTCCCATCTCTTTCAGAATTTTCCACAGTTTATTGTGATCCACACAGTCAAAGGCTTTGGCATAGTCAATAAAGCAGAAATAGATGGGTTTTCTGGAACTCTCTTGCTTTTTCCATGATCCAGCAGATGTTGGCAATTTGATCTCTGCTTCCTCTGCCTTTCCTAAAACCAGCTTGAACATCAGGAAATTCACAGTTCACGTATTGCTGAAGCCTGGCTTGGAGAATTTTGAGCATTACTTTACTAGCATGTGAGATGAGTGCAATTGTGCGGTAGTTTGAGTATTCTTTGGCATTGCCTTTCTCTGGAATTAGAATGAAAACTGACCTTTTCCATTCCTGTGGCCACTGCTGAGTTTTCCAAATTTGCTCACATATTGAGTGCAGCATTTTCACAGCATCATCTTTCAGGATTTGAAATAGCTCAACTGGAATTCCATCACCTCCACTAGCTTTGTTCGTAGCGATGCTTTCCAAGGCCCACTTGACCTCACATTCCAGGATGTCTGGCTCTAGATGAGTGATCACACCATCATGATTATCTTGGTCATGAATATCTTTTTTGTACAGTTCTTCCATGTATTCTTGCCACCTCTTCTTAATATCTTCTGCTTCTGTTAGGTCCATACCATTTCTGTCCTTTATCGAGCCCATCTTTGCATGAAATGTTCCCTTGGTATCTCTAATTTTCTTGAAGAGATCTCTAGTCTTTCCCATTCTGTTCTTTTCCTCTATTTCTTTGCATTGATCGCTGAAGAAGGCTTTCTTACCTCTTCTTGCTATCCTCTGGAACTCTGCATTCAGATGCTTATATCTTTCCTCTTCTCCTTTGCTTTTTGCCTCTCTTCTTTCCACAGCTATTTGTAAGGCCTCCCCAGACAGCCATTTTGCTTTTTTGCATTTCTTTTCCATGGGGATGGTCTTGATCCCTATCTCCTGTACAATGTCATGAACCTCATTCCATAGATCATCAGGCACTCTATCTATCAGATCTAGGCCCTTAAATCTATTTCTCACTTCCACTGTATAATCATAAGGGATTTGATTTAGGTCATACCTGAATGATCTAGCAGTTTTCCCTACTTTCTTCAATTTGAGTCTGAATTTGGCAATAAGGAGTTCATGATCTGAGCCGCAGTCAGCTCCTGGTCTTGTTTTTGTTGACCGTGTAGAGCTTTTCCATCGTTGGCTGCAAAGAATATAATCAATCTGATTTCGGTGTTGACCATCTGGTGATGTCCATGTGTAGAGTCTTCTCTTGTGTTGTTGGAAGGGGTGTTTGCTATGACCAGTGCATTTTCTTGGCAAAACTCTATTAGCCTTTGCCCTGCTTCATTCCGCATTCCAAGGCCAAATTTGCCTGTTACTCTAGGTGTTTTTTGACTTCCTACTTTTGCATTCCAGTCCCCTATAATGAAAAGGACATCTTTTGGGTGTTAGTTTTAAAAGGTCTTGTAGGTCTTCATAAAACCGTTCAACTTCAGCTTCTTCAGTGTTACTGGTTGGGGCATAGACTTGATAACTGTGATACTGAATGGTTTGCCTTGGAGATAAACAGAGATCATTCTGTCTTTTTTGAGATTGCATCCAAGTACTGCATTTTGGACTCTTTTGTTGACCATGATGGCTACTCCATTTCTTCTGAGGGATTCCTGCCCACAGTAGTAGACTGCTAAGACAAGGGACCTTAGAGATTCAAGCCAATCTCATCACCTCTCACTTGGAATACCACAACAAGCCTCCTAACTGGTCTATGATCTCCACCTAGGAAGCCAAGCCATCTTTTAAAATTATAAATCAGTAGTGTCACTTTCCTGCTTAAAGCTGTCCAATGACATCCCAGTGGATTTGATTCAATTTGTAAGTTTTCTTCAGTGACCTGCATGATCCTACATGATTTAGCCCTGCCTCTCTCCAGTTTTATTTTCTACCACTTTTCCATTCATCACACACAGTCACACCAGCCTTGTTTTTAACTCTTGAAAATGTCCAGCTCATTCCAAACTCAGAGCCCTTGTACCCATTCCCTCTTTCTGAAATGCTTTTCTCTCAGATTTTCTCATGACCACCCTCTTCTCATCATTCAGACCCCTGCTCAAATAAATGTCACCCCCTCACACCCTTTCCCTCACCATCCTAGCTGAAGTAGTTCCCCACCACCATCACAGAGTCACTATTTCGTTACACTGTGTTAGTTTTTTCACAGCATTTACTTCTTTATGAAATTACACTGTTTATTATCTGTGTGTTTATTCTCTGTCTCCCTCAACTAGAATGTAATCTCCAGGAAAGCCAGAGAGCAGGGACCATGTTGGTCTTCTTTACCATTCTACTCTACTACTAAACACTCTCTGGCATAGTACAGTCTCCACTAAATATCTGAATAAATATTTGTTGAGTAAATGAACACACAAACTTTTACACACACACAGTCACTAATAATCTCATGAGCCTAATGATTCCTTGCTGAGTTCCAAAACAGGGACCAACTTCCAAACATTAGAACTGGGATGTACCACTCTGGCTTGAGGCAGTTGAGTAAAAACAAACAAGAACTTCTGTAGATACACAGAGACAAGAGGCTACTTTATGAAGTTATACATTCATTCAATGAATAATTTGCTTTGGATAGAGAGATAAATAAGTTATGTCCCTGCCTTCATGGAACTTACGTCTACTGGGCAGACAGACATTAAAAGCAACTACAATTGACTCTAGAACAACACAGTTGTCAGGGACACCGACCCTCTGTGCAGTCAAAACTCCTGGTATAACTTTTTGTCAGCCCTCCGCAACCACAAATTCAACCAACCACAGGTCATGTAGTACTGCAGTAGTTACTACTGAAAAAAATCTGCATATAAGTGGACCTGTGCAGGTCAAACTTGAGTTGCTCAAGGGTCAATTGTACAATAAAATGTAACAAATGTCAATAAATGTGATACAGCCATACAACAGAATAAAGGAACAAAGTACAGACATACCTCATTTTATTGCACTTTACTACACTTTGCAGATAATGGATTTTTCACAAACTGAAAGTATGTGGCAACCCTGAGTTGAGTAAATCTATGAGCACCATTTTTCCAACAGCAGTTGCCTATTTTGTATCTCTCTGTCACTTTTGGCTATTCTCATCAGATTTCAAACTTTTTCATTATATTACTTTTGTTATGGTGATCTGTGATCCGTGACCTTTGATGTTACTATTGTAAAGAGATTATGACTCGCTGAAGGCTCAGATGATGGTTAACATTTTGAGGTATGTACATTGTTTTATTTAGACAATACTATTGCACATTTCATAGACTATTATGTGATGTAAAAATAATTTGTACATGTGCTGGGAAACCAAAAAGTTCATGTGGCTCACTTTATTGCAGTACGGCTTTATTGTGGTGGTCTGGAAGCACATGTCTTCCAGAGCTCTGCCTGAACTGATACATACTACAGCATGGATGAACCTTGAAACATGTTAAGTGAAAGGAGCTGGTCAAAAACCTCACATATTGTATGATTCCATTTATATAAGATACCCAACAATAGGCAAATCTACAGAAATAAAAGTACATTAGTGGTTGCTTAGGGCTGGGAGGATAGTGGGATAATAGCCAAAAGGCACAGGATTTCTCTTTGAAGTCATGAAAATGTTCTAAAATTGACGGTGGGGTTGATGGTTGCACATAGCTCGGAACATACCAAAAACCACACAAATGATGAATTTTATGAATTAGTGAGTTGACCCTCAAAAAGATGTTTTTCAAAATATAATAAATGCTATGAGAGAACAAGAACATATAACTACACACATATATAGTTTAATGGTCAGGGAAGGCACTTATGAAAATGATGCAATCTTATGGCAGAAACCAACAAAACATTGTAAAGCAATTATCCTCCAATTAAAAATTTAAAAATAATTTCGTTACAGTATTATCCTTCAATTAAAAATAAATAAATTAAAAAAAAACAAAGCAAAGAGAGAAAAGATCCCACATGCCATGTGGCACAGCCAAAAAAAACTGCTCAAAAATGTTTTTAAAAAAATAAAAAGAAGAGAATTCTCACACATGCTAAAAAATATTAAAAAATAATGCAATCTGAAGAATGAGTATGAGCTAGCCATCTAACAAAGTACATGGCATGGGTGAAAACTTGGCAATGAAACAAAGTCTAGTACTAGAACCTGTTCAGTCTGTCTGGAATATAGAATAAAGGTAGCAAAGATAAGACTGTAAGAAGTAAAGAGGGATCTAATAATATGAGCTTTGTGTCAATGAGAAGCAATTCAAGTGTTTGCAGATAGAGGTTAAGAGGATGAGATGTACAGCTGCTCATTTCTAAATCAAAGAGGAATGCATCATTCCATTCACCCAAGTGTACTCTTACAGATAAAATAATAAAGGATGATGACAATATAAAGCAAAGTTGTTTTACTAGCAAATAAATGAATGGCTGGTAAATATAAGTACATAAAGGTTACTGTCAACACGAAAATATGTTTGACGATACCATATGGCATAGTAGTTACGAATATAAACTTTGGAACCAGATGAACTCTGATTTAAATCCCAGATCTGCTACTTACTAGGTATATGCTGCTGCTGCTGCTAAGTCGCTTCAGTCATGTCCAACTCTGTGCGACCCCACAGACGGCAGCCCAACAGGCTCCCCCATCCCTGGGATTCTCCAGGCAAGAACACTGGAGTGGGTTGCCATGTCCCTCTCCAATGCATGAAAGTGAAAAGTGAAAGTGAAGTCGCTCAGTCGTGTCCTACTCTTCGTGACCCCATGGACTGCAGCCCACCAGGCTCCTGTGTCCATGGGATTTTCCAGGCAAGAGTACTGGAGTGGGGTGCCATCGCCTTCTCCGACTAGGTATATAATCTTGGGTAAATACTTAGCTACTCTGAACCTAAGTTCTCTCATTTATAAAATGGCAAAGATATTATCTACTCTACATGGTTGCTGATAGTTAAAGGATATACTCTAGTGTGTGGTACATAATAAGCATTCAATAAATGCTAACTATTACTATATTACTGTAACCTCTATCTCCTCTTAGCCAACCTTCTTGAAAGAGTATTTTACACTTGTCTACTTATCCTCACTTCCTATGTGTTTATCTGTCTCTTCCTATTAGAATTAAAATGTCACGAAGGCCGGGACTTTTTTGTTCACCAACCTAGAACAGTACCTAGCACAAAAGACACTTGAACAACTTTGCAAAAATGAATGAAGAATTAAACACACTCTCCAGTGGACAGCAATCTGGCTTTTGCAAATACCAATCCAGCAGACCTCCTCTAGAAAACATTAAACCCAACAGACTTTGCAGCCCTTATATTGGATCTCTCTATCCCAGTTATTTAGTATTAAATAACTTCTCATCCATTCTTGAAACTCATTTCTCCTTTGGCTTCTATGACAATAGTATCTCTTGTAAGTTCCTTCATATCTTTGAACTGTTATCTTTTGGTATCTTTCCTGAGTTCCTCATCTGTCAAGCCCTTAAAAATTGGGAGTTCTTTCTTTGGCCCTACTCTTCTCTCTCTATACCAGTGATTGTCAAGTGGAAGAGTGAGCATGTTAGAAATAGAAAGGAGGGATTTTGCAAAATTCTACTCTTCAGAGTATGAGAATCATTGCTTCTGTGAATCTCTAGTAATGGCAGGAGCTTTACAATACTCCAGTGTGTGATGAAAGCAACAAACTTGTGAACGCTTCTTCCTGCTCTCCTTGGCCTCCCCTCCACAGTTATGTAACCCCTGTATACTACTGTTTCCTCAAGTTCTGACCTCCACCCCTGAACCTCCAAGTTAAGACTAGGATATCCAAATATACTCACTGAGTATTCCTCCCACATTTCAAACTAAGTATCTCAGAACTGTGATGTCTCCCACAAAACCTGTTCCTTTTCCTGTAATGTCTCTGTCAATAAAAGTCACCACATGGTCACCAAAACCAAAAACTGGGAAGTTATCTCTGACACCTTCTCTCTCTCCCACCTCTCCACACCAGGTCAACCAAATCCTGTTGACTTTATCAACTAAATTATTCTCAGCTCTATCCCTACTATTCATGCCAAGTTCAGCCTCTCATCACCTCTTGCTCAGGCCACTCTAAGAGCCTTCCACTAAGTTTCCCTATCCCTAGGTTAGCAGTTCTCTAAGTGTGGTCCCAAACTAGCAGCATCAGTATTGCCTGGGAAGTGGTTAGAAATGCAAATTCTCAGGTCCTACTCCAAACTTACTGAATCACAGTCTGGTGATGGGGCCTAGCCATCTGCATTTTAACAAGCCCTCCAGGTGGTACAGATACATATTAAAGTTTTCAGGCTTATTCCCTTGGTTTTATGGTTTTCAACCTTGGGTGAACATTGCAATCACCTGAGGAGTTTTGAAAATCCTGACAACCTGGCTCCTACTCCTGACATTCTGAGCAGTGGTCACCATCCTTTTTGGCACTGGAGATCAGTTTTGTAGAAGACAGTTTTCCCATGGACTGGGAGAACAAGATGATTTTGAGGTAATTCACGTGTATTACATTTGTTGTGCATTTTATTTCCATTACTATTACATCAGCTCCATTTAAGACTATCAGGCATTAGACCCCAGAGGGTGGGGACATTTATTCTGATTTCAGTGGTCTAAGGTGAGCACAGAAGCTGAGAACATTCCCCAGGTGATTCCAATGTGCACTCAAGATTGAGAACCACTGTCTTAGATCCACTCTCCACAAAGCCAGTATGATCTATTTAAAACATAAATCTGACCTGATTAAATCTTTAAACAGCTCCTCATCAACTAAAAAAATAAGCCCAAGCATCTCAACATTGCATTTAATATCCTTTATAACTTAACTAACCCTCAGCCACCAACATAGGGAAGGCACCACAGTGTAGTTAAAAATGTTGGTTTGAAACCAATGGTCTGAGTTGAAATCCCAGCTCTCCCACCTACTAGCTGTGAAACCTTGGGCAGGTTAGTTAACCTCTTAGTTCTTCACTGTGCTGTAATTGTGAAGATTAAATGAATGAATACATGTAAGTCTCGTTAGAACAATCTCTGATACATAGTAAAGCATTCAACAGATGTGAATTATTATATTCAGTATTCTTCCATCTATAGGAAACCTATCCCAAATTTCCAAACTGGACTAAAATTTCCTCCCATAGAGCCCTGAGTTTATCACTTAACAAGATGTGTTGACTATGTTTGTATACCTGCAGTACACTGTAATTTCTCTGTTTCTACTAAAATGGTCTGAGGGGACTTCCCTGGTGGTAGTGAATAAGAATCCACCTGCCAATACAGGGGACATGGGTCTGATCCCTGATGCAGGAGGATGGAGTCCCAGCACAACCAATAACTAATTAATTAAAAAATAAAATATTAATAAAATAAAATGGTATCTGATAGATAATAGTTAACTAAACTGATAACAGCAGAGAAACCATATGATAGTATCATATTTTAGCTCCAAATTTGCCTTTTTAGAAGTATTATTACTAGTGGTTATATAATGCATAATACCTGTATGATTCTCAGCTTCCTACAAATATAACACAGTAAAAACTTTCAAAGCCAAACTGGGAACAATAGTACAATACTGAACTAGAATCGAGTATCAGATTTTCTATTACAGCATCTCTGCCTTGTCTGAAGTGGGCAAATGTGGAATATGTCAGGTCCTTTTCATCAGTAATTCTACATGGTGCTATTGATAAGGTATCCTGCAGTCTTAAGCATTCAAACTGGAATAATAATATCAAGGACCACTAAGCATCAGCAGATTACCAAGGAGACAGTTTTCCTACCTGGGAATTACTCTGAGAGGCTACTAAAAATAGATATAATGATTCTTCCATCTTCAGAGCAGCAACTAAGAATAAGGACTGCAAGTCTGAGACATCAAAGAAAGTCAAAAATACAATCCAAGTTTACTATGTGCGTACCTTTAAAATGCCATCCAAAGTGCCCTTATAGAGGTCCACGTGTCCCACAATTGCCCTCTGGTTCATCATGCGAGTTCGTACCACATCAACTGGATTGGAAGCCAGAGCCCCAGCCAAGCCACATGTAAAGCTGGAACTAAAGATAAAAACTGTAAGAAGACAGACTGCTCCATTTCCACCTCTGCCCACGTAAACAGAAATTAGGTCAAACATAAATGTACAATGAGTCAGACATCACATAAAACCTGGCACTTGCTCTTTTATTACAATCTAAAGAGAAAGGAAATATTTACTAAAGAGACATTAGTCAAAACCTGTCCCCTTCACTTTTCAATCCAAAATTCAGATAGCCTTTTTTTTTTTAAAGAGCTTATAAGTCTAGCAAGTTTCCTAAGCAGGAAGTATTATGCATCATCTGTTAGTTACGTAAAATTTTCAAGTCACAACATCATATGCAAAAGGAATTTGAGTATTAAAATATCATAAAAGTTGCAAGATGAAGAAAATGTAAGATGAAATGAGCAACATTTCAGTCCAAAACTGTGGTCTTGCTTCATAAGCCCTATAAAATTTCACCCTTTTATTCTGCTTATCACTGAGAAAATTTGCTTTCTGACCCAAAATTAATCAAAGCAAATAATGGATGAGTTTATTAGGTATAGAGTCTATATATGAACAAATGCAAATACTGTAGACATCTGGAATTAGACACTGCTCCCAAGTATGAAAGTGCCTATTGCATCTGGAATCTCTGTATGTTTATCAGAAGGCTTGAAGTTCTGGTGATGAGAGAGAAAAAGGTATTTAGGCCATATGTACTCATTATCAATTCTAAATGAGGACTTCAGTGAAAGATGCTTTTTGTGCTTGAAGTACTGACAATATGGAATGAACACAACCTATCAGACTTACACAAAGTGAGTTAAGATTGTGTCTCCCATCAGCCCTGACAATATCAAGTGCTTCTTCGTAATATCATAGACTGGTAGCTCTACTCCCACGACGATGGCAGCCCGCTGAGCAGTTGGGACAACACCCTACAAAACATAAGTGACATGAGACACTGGGGAAATACATTGGTAGTGAGTTGAGTCAAAGGGTGAACAAAATAGGTCAGGAATTTTAAAATGGCAGAAAAAAATCCAAGTCTGCAGCATAAGATCACTATTTCACATCAACTGCATATACTGAAACACTTATAAATTCCCAATTCACTTACTGTACTAAAAATAAAATCATTGATATGACATCTAAAGCACAAACAGTGAAAGAAAAATAGATAAATGGACTTCATCATAATTAAACATTCTTGTGATTAGTAAAATGACAACCCACACAAAGGTAGAAAATATCTGCAAGTCATATATCTGGACTAGTACAAAGCATGAACCGTGAACTCCCTGATGCTCAAGCTGATTTTAGAAAAGGCAGAGGAACCAGAGATCAAATTGCCAACATCCGTTGGATCATGGAAAAAGCAAGAGAATTCCAGAAAAACATCTATTTCTTCTTTATTGACTATGCCAAAGCCTTTGACTGTGTGGATCACAATAAACTGTGGAAAATTCTGAAAGAGATGGGAATACCAGACCACCTAACCTGCCTCTTGAGAAATCTGTATGTAGGTCAGGAGGCAACAGTTAGAACTGGACATGGAACAACAGACTGGTTCCAAATAGGAAAAGGAGTACATCAAGGCTGTATATTGTCACCCTGCTTATTTAACTTCTATGCAGAGTACATCATGAGAAACGCTGGACTGGAAGAAACACAAGGTGGAATCAAGATTGCTGGGAGAAATATCAATAATCTCAGATGTGCAGATGACACCACCCTTATGGCAGAAAGTGAAAAGGATCTAAAAAGCCTCTCGATGAAAGTGAAAGTGGAGAGTGAAAAAGTTGGCTTGAAGCTCAACATTCAGAAAATGAAGATCATGGCATCTGGTCCCATCACTTCATGGGAAATAGATGGGGAAACAGTAGAAACAGTGTCAGACTTTATTTTTTGGGGCTCCAAAATCACTGCAGAAGGTGACTGCAGCCATGAAATTAAAATATGCTTACTCCTTGGAAGAAAAGTTCTGACCAACCTAGATAGTATATTCAAAAGCAGAGACATTACTTTGCCAACTAAGGTCCATCTAGTCAAGGCTATGGTTTTTCCTGTGGTCATATATGGATGTGAGAGTTGGACTGTGAAGAAAGGTGAGCGCCGAAGAATTGATGCATTTGAACTGTGGTGTTGGAGAAGACTCTTGAGGGTCCCTTGGACTGCAAGTAGATCCAACCAGTCCATTCTGAAGGAGATCACCCCTGGGATTTCTTAGGAGGGAATGATGCTAAAGCTGAAAGTCCAGTACTTTGGCCCCCTCATGTGAAGAGTTGACTCATTGGAAAAGACTCTGATGCTGGGAGGGATTGGGGGCAGGAGGAGAAGGGGACAACAGAGGATGAGATGGCTGGATGGCATCACTGACTTGATGGACGTGAGTCTGAGTGAACTCCGGGAGTTGGTGCTGGACAGGGAGGCCTGGCATGCTTCGATTCATGGGGTCGCAAAGAGTCGGACACGACTGAGCGACTGAACTGAACTGATAGGGCCTAGTAGCCAAAATATATAAAGAACTGTTACAACTCAACAATAAAAAGACAAACAACCCAATTTTTAAAATGTGCAAAAGATCTAAATAGACATTTCCCCAAAGAAGATATACAATTATATACTGCTGGTGGGAATACCATATAGAGCAGCCACTGTGATAAACACTTTGGCAATTCCTGAAAAAGTTAAACACAGAATTACTATATGACCAATCAATTTCGCATCCAGATATATCCAGGAGAATTAAACATGTATTTATGCAAAAACTTGTACATAAATGTTCATAACATCATTATTCATAATAGCCCAAAAGTACAAATAAATACTTATTAATTGATGAAAGGATAAACAAAATGTGGTATGTACATACAATTATTATTCAGCCATAAACAGAAATGAAGTACTGATAAATGCTAAAACACAGATGAAACTTTTAGAATAGTATGCTAAACTAAAGAACCCAGTCATAAATGCCATATGTTGTATAATTACATTTACATGAAATGCCAGAATTGGGAAATCTATAGAGACAGAAAGCAGATTAGTGGTTGCCTAGGTCTGGGAGGGTTGGAGGTTGTGAGAAGTGACTATGAATGGGTATAGGGTTTTTTCTCTGGTGATGAGATGTTCTAGACTTAGACAGTGGTGATGGCTGTACAAGTCTGTGGATATCCAAAAAACATTAAAATATATACTTTAAGATGGCAAATTTTACGGTATGTGAATTATCTCAATAAAGATGTTGGGCTTCCCTGGTGGTCCAGTGGTTGGGAAACCACCTGCCAATGCAGGGGAAACGGGTTCAATCCCTGGCCCGGGAGGATTCCACATGTCCAACAGTAACTAAGCCTTGGAGCAACAACTATTGAGCCTGCCCTAGAGTCCATGCTCCACAACAGGAGAACCCACCACAATGAAAAGCCCACACACTGCAACGAAGAGTAGCTTCCACTTGCCACAACTAGAGAAAGTCCATGCACAGCAACAAAGACCCAGCAGAGCCAAGAATAAATAAATAATTAAACAAATAAAAGCATGAAGCAAAAGTCAGTAGGGAGAGGAGAGCTTTCAAGTTTAATTCACAGAATTTAGGATGTGCAGAAAGGATACACTAGGATCACACAAAAGGTATGCCACAGCCAGGGAGAAGGCCAAAGCAAAGTGCACTTCCTTACAAGTCCTCCTACAGTAACACTACCAGCTTTTCAGTCACAAGCACACTATTCCTATCACAGCTTACATTACAACACAGGGTTGCTAGAGCATTAAAAAGTCATGTTTTTGAAGAATAAGAATAACACAAGAAAATGCTTATAATGCTAAAGAAGGGAAGAGATAGCATTATTCTAACTGGGTTTCCCAGGTGGCTCAGTGAGTAAAGAATCCACCTGCCAATGTAGGAGACATGGGAGACGCAGGTTTGATTCCTGGGTCAGGAAGATCCCCTGGAGTAGCAAATGGCAACCCATTCCAGTATTCTTGGCTGAGAAATCTCATGGACAGAGGAGCCTGGTGGGCTATAATCCATGGGGTTGCAAAGCATCAGACACGACTGAAGTGACTGAGCATTCTAACTTTAGGAGGAGAGGTATATACACAAATAACAAATTTATGTAAACATTTTTACAAGGAATATTTTACTTTTATAACTGTGTTTAAATATCATTTAAAAAACTGAGGGACTTCCCTGGTGGTCCAGTGGTTATGACTCCATGCTTCCAATCTAGGGGGGCATGAGTTTGACCCCTGGTTGGGGAGCCAAGATCCCCACATGCTGTGTGACGTGGCCAAAAAAATATAATTTAAAATAATTTGATAAAAAACTGAAAATAATATACCAGGAGGAATAACTGCTTTCTGGGATACCTGTTAAAATTAGAGTTCAATCCTCTCTAAATTCCCAAACGCAATTCATAATGTGGACGTGATGGAGCTGTGCTATCATCGGATGCTTGATTCAGCTGGTCTGGCTGGTGTGCCCAGCAGTACCTTCCTCTCTGACCCTTCCACCTGCTCAACTCTGTTAGAAGGTAGCCCAAGAAGACTAGTTTGGTGAACACTATGGCTCCACAGGGTGTATTCTGGTCACAGACATGTTTTGTGTGGCCTACACAGTATTTCCTAGAAGGCTGAATTAGCTGTCAACATTAAAAAAAAAAAAAAAAAACCTACCACAGGAATGGATACTTCACACAGGAATGCAGATTTTCAGCCTCTCTTGAAAGCGCCATGGACTCCCACGGTGCATGGCAGCAATGAACAGGGCAAGTGCTCTCCAGGTCACCACTCTACTGTCTCTCCGACCCTCACCTAAGTGCCAGTCACTTTCTTACTGTACTCCTGCTGTTATTTCTCACAATGGAGTTAGGAAGAAAGGGAAATTCTTCCAGTGAAAATGAAATGTTTCCAGTACCCATGTTATTACAATCAAAGCAAGAAAATAAAATACAGACGAAAAGGGCCCTGTGTTTGAAGAAAAACGCAAACATACTTCCCTGTTGAAATGAAAAAAATATTCCTGTATTTTAATATATAAATAATACGTGTCTGTGTCAAAAGAATGTGCTAAGTTGCTCGGTCATGTCTGACACTTTGCGACCCCTGGACTGGCTCCTCTGTCCATTGGATTCTCCAGGCAAGAATACTGGAGAGGGTTGCCATTTCCTCCTCCAGGGGATCTTCCCGACCCAGGGATCGAACCCATGTCTCTTACGCTGGCAGATAGGTTTTTTACCATTAGCGCCACCTGGGAAGTCAAAACAATACATAACACAATGTATTTCACTTCTTTACCTTACATGTCTGGATGATGTAAATAGCCTGGATTGTAAAAGTAGCCATTTTCAATTCCTCAAAAAATTAAACTATCATACAATCCAGCAGTCCCACTTCTGGGTATATACACAAAGAATTGAAACCAGTCTTGAAAAGGCATCTGCACATCCATGTTCACAGCCAAAATACAGAAACAAACTAAATGTTCATCAATGGATGAATGGATTAACAAAATGCGGTGTATGTATATAATATTGTTCAGCTTTAAAAAAGGAATTCTGACCCATGTGACAACATGGTTGAACCTTGAGGACATTATGCTAAATGAAATAAACCAGTAATAAAAAGACAAATACTGTATGATTCCATTTACACAAGGTACCCAGAACCATCAAATTCATAAGGAGATAATAAAAGGTTGGTGGCCAGGGGCTGGGGGAGGAGGAAATGGCACGCTGTTGTATAATGGGTACAGAGTCCCCGTTTTGAAGGATGAAAAGAATTCTGGAGACTGGTTGTACAACTATGTAAAACTGTGTTGTATATATTTTATTACAATTAAAAGATTATTTTAAATAAAAATTAAGTAGTTATGTTCCCCTGACAAAATCTCCAATTCTATTTATTGCTCTGTCTTTGTCTTTCTCCTAGCATTAGTTTGTGAAAGAGTTCTAGTTAGTTCCATTTTCTGGTTTTAAATTAGACTAATCAAGATAGGGTACCTCAGAGAGCCTTTTTATCAAAAAGCAAACCTCAAGTATCATTGATGGATGCCACTGATTAAAGGCTATTAAGTAACAGGATATATACATGTTGTTGTTAGATATATTACCATAGACATTACCTGTTAATTGCAAAGGGGGAAAGACTTATCTTTTATTATGGTAAGAGGTGGTGGACAGTATCTTAACAAGTGAACAAACTTGGCATCACTAATTTGGGGGCAACCTAACATTATGTGCCTCTTGCTGTGGTACAATATGACATACAGGGTCACCTATGAAGCTCTCTTACCAAAAACATTTCACATGCATCTAATCAAGCCAACAGATCTAACCTCCAGCATACAGGAAATACAGGGGAAATGCAAGGAAACATTTTCTAAGAAAACTGAATATGGACTAGGTGTTAGGTATTAGGGACTTATAAATTTTCTGAGTTGTGACAATTTGTTGTTGTTGTTCAGTCACTCAGTCATGTCCAACTCTTTGCGACCCCATGGACCGCAGCACGTCAGGCTTCCGCGTCCTTCACCATCTCCCAGAGCTGCTCAAACTCATGTCCATTGAGTCAGCGATGCTATCCAACCATCTCATCCTCTGATGTCCCCTTCTCTTCCTGCCTTCAATCTTTCCCAGCATCAGGGCCTTTCTAATGAGTCAGTTCTTCACATCAGGTGGCCAAAATATTGGAGCTTTTACTGTCATTATGAGGGAGAATGTCCTTATTATTAGGATATGCATAACGAAGTACTTAGGGGAGTACTATGATGTCTGCAACTTCCTTTCAAATAATTTAGCAAAAAGTGTGTGTGTGTGTGTGTGTGTGTGTGTGTGTGTGCGTGTGGGTAGGTATGCATATGTGTATATATATATGTAAGTAGATAAAGCAAATATGACTAAACTTTGAGTCATTTAATCCAGGTGAGTAGGTTCTATTCATTGTTGTGTTCTTTCAACTTTTCTGTATGTTTGACATTCCCTGGTGGCTCAGAAGGTAAAGAATCTGCCTGCAATGCAGATGTGGGTTTGATCCTTGGGTTGGGGAGATTCCCCTGGAGGAAGGCATGGCAACCGACTCCAGTATTCTTCCATGGAGAATACCTGTGGAAAGAGGAGCCTGGAGGGCTACAGTCTATGGGGTTGCAAAGAGTCAGACACGACTGAGCGACTAAGCACAGCACAGCACAGTTAGGGAAAATTATAAAGAAAGAATAAAAGTGAGTCTCTCCCTTTTAAGAACCTATTAAAAAATTTCCCATTATAGACTGTACTACTAGTAGTCTTGGACTAGGATGCGGGAGAGGTAAGGAGCAAGGTCCTTACACCCAAGGTAAGGAACAGCAGCTGTGCTTTGCTGGAGCAGCTGTGAAGAGATACCCCACATCCAAGGTAAGAGAAACCCAAGTAAGATGGTAGGTGTTGTGAGACGGCATAAGAGGGCAGACACACTGAAACCATAATCACAGAAAACTAGCCAATCTGATCACACGGACCACAGCCTTGTCTAACTCAATAAAACTAAGCCATGCCATGTGGGGCCACCTAAGATGGGCAAGTCATGGTGGAGAGGTCTGACAGAATGTGGTCCACTGGAGAAGCGAATGGCAAACCACTTCAGTATTTTTGTCTTGAGAACCCCATGAACAGTATGAAAAGGCAAAAAGACAGGACACTGAAAAAGGAACTCCCCAGGTCGGTTCAGTGGACAGATAACTCCAGAAAGAATGAAGGGATGGAGCCAAAGCAAAAACAATACCCAGTTGTGGATGTGACTGGTGATAGAAGCAAGGTCCGATGCTGTAAAGACCAATATTGCATAAGAACCTGGAATGTTAGGTCCATGAATCAAGGCAAATTGGAAGTGGTCAAACAGGAGATGGCAAGAGTGAACGTCGACATTCTAGGAATCAGCAAACTAAAATGGACTGGAATGGGTGAATTTAACTCAGATGACCATTATATCTACTACTGTGGGCAGGAATCCCTTAGAAGAAATGGAGTAGCCATCATGGTCAACAAGAGAGTCTGAAATGCAGTACTTGGATGCAATCTCAAAAACGACAGAATGATCTTTGTTCGTTTCCAAGGCAAACCATTCAATATCACAGTAATCCAAGCCTATGCCCCAACCAGTAATGCTGAAGAAGCTGAAGTGGAACAGTTCTATACAGACCTACAAGACCTTTTAGAACTAACACCCAAAAGAGATGTCCTTTTCACTATAGGGGAGTGGAATGCAAAAGTAGGAAGTCAAGAAACACCTGGAGTAACAGGCAAATTCAGCCTTGGAATATGGAATGAAGCAGGGCAAAGGCTAATAGAGTTCTGCCAAGAGAACACATTGGTCATAGCAAACACCCTCTTCCAACAACACAAGAGAAGACTCTACACATGGACATCACCAGATGGTCAACACCAAAATCAGATTGATTCCATTCTTTGTAGCCAACGATGGAAAAGCTCTATAAAATCAGCAAAAACAAGACCGAAAGGTGACTGTGGCTAAGATCATGAACTCCTTATTGCCAAATTCAGACTTAAATTGAATAAAGTGGGGAAGACCACTAGACCATTCAGGTATGACCTAAATCAAATCCCTTATGATTATACAGTGGAAGTGAGAAATAGATTTAAAGGGACTAGATCTGATAGGTAGCCTCGTGAAATATGGACAGAGGTTCATGACATTGTACAGGAGACAGGGATCAAGACCATCCCCATGGAAAAGAAATGCAAAAAAGCAAAACTGCTGTCTGGGGAGGACTTACAAATAGCTGTGAAAAGTGAGAAGCGAAAAGCAAAGGAGAAAAGGAAAGATATAAGCATCTGAATGTAGAGTTCCAAAGAACAGCAAGAAGAGATAAGAAAGCCCTCCTCAGCGATCAAGGCAAGGAAACAGGAAAACAACAGAATGGGAAAGACTAGAGATCTCTTCAAGAAAATTAGAGATACCAAGGGAACATTTCATGCAAAGATGGGCTCGATAAAGGACAGAAATGGTATGGACCTAACAGAAGCAGAAGATATTAAGAAGAGGTGGCAAGAATACATGGAAGAACTGTACAAAAAGATCTTCACGACCAAGATAATTACGATGGTGTGATCACTCACCTAGAGCCAGACATCCTGGAATGTGAAGTCAAGTGGGCCTTGGAAAGCATCACTATGAACAAAGCTAGTGGAGGTGATGGAATTCCAGTTGAGCTATTTCAAATCCTGAAAGATGATGCTGTGAAAGTGCTGCACTCAATATGCCAGCAAATTTGGAAAACTCAGCAGTGGCCACAGGACTATAAAAGGTCAGTTTTCATTCCAATCCCAAAGAAAGGCAATGCCAAAGAATGCTCAAACTACCACAGAGTTGCACTCATCTCACATGCTAGTAAAGTAATACTCAAATTTCTCCAAGCCAAGCTTCAGCAGTATAGGAACCATGAACTTCCAGATATTCAAGCTGGTTTTCAAAAAGGCAGAGGAACCACAGATAAATTACCAACATCCACTGGATCATCAAAAAAGTGAGAGTTCCAAAAAAACATCTATTTCTGCTTTATTGACTATGCCAAAGCCCTTGACTATATGGATTACAATAAACTGTGGAAAATTCTGAAAGAGATGGGACTACCAGACCACCTGACCTGCCTCTTGAGAAACCTATATGCAGGTCAGGAAGCAACAGTTAGAACTGGACATGGAACAACAGACTGGTTCCAAATCGGGAAAGGAGTACATCAAGGCTGTATATTGTCACCCTTCTTATTTAACTTGTGTGCAGAGTACATCATGAGAAACGCTGGGCTGGAAGAAGCACAAGATAGAATCAAGATTGCCGGAAGAAATATCAATAACCTCAGATATGCAGATGACACCACCCTTATGGCAGAAAGTGAAGAGGAACTAAAAAGCCGCTTGATGAAAGTGAAAGAGGAGAGTGAAAAAGTTGGCTTAAAGCTCAACATTCAGAAAACGAAGATCATGGCATCTGGTCCCATCATTTCATGGGAAACAGTGTCAGACTTTATTTTTTGGGGCTCCAAAATCACTGCAGATGGCAACTGCAGCCATGAAATTAAAATATGCTTACCCCTGGAAGGAAAGTTATGATCAACCTAGATAGCATATTCAAAAGCAGAGACATTACTTTGCCAACAAAGGTCTGTCTAGTCAAGGCTATGGTTTTTCCAATGGTCATGTATGGATGTGAGGGTTGGACTGTGAAGAAAGCTGAGCACCAAAGAATTGATGCTTTTGAACTGTGGTGTTGGAGAAGACTCTTGAGAGTCCCTTGGACTGCAAGGAGATCCAACCAGTCCATTCTGAAGGAGATCACCCCTGGGATTTCTTAGGAGGGAATGATGCTGAAGGTGAAAGTCCAGTACTTTGGCCCCCTCATGTGAAGAGTTGACTCATTGAAAAAGACTCTGATGCTGGGAGGGATTGGGGGCAGGAGGAGAAGGGGATGACAGAGGATGAGATGGCTGGATAAAATCACCGACTCGATGGACATGAGTTTGAGTAAACTCCGGGAGATGGTGATGGACAGGGAGGCCTGGCATGCTGCGATTCCTGGGGTTGCTAAGAGTCAGACACGACTGAGCAACTGAACTGAACTGAACTAGTAGTCTTACTTAATATTACAAACTTAAGTGATTAACATAGGATAAAAAGTTATAGGAACAACAACAACAAAAAACACCCGAAGTATATATAGAATACTGGAAGTTAATATAACAAAATGTTAACAGTGATATTTCTAGTTAGTGGAATTACTGGATATTTTTCTTCTTTATATATTTTCTCAATATTTTATAGTATATCTTTTAATTTTTATAATGTTAAAGTGATCAACCCAAAGAAATGGAGAAAAACAACAAAATTGGAATGACCAGAGATCTCTTCAAGAAATTTAGAGATACCAAGGGAACATTTCATGCAAAGATGGGCTCAATAAAGGACAGAAATGGTAGGGACCTAACAGAAGCAGGAGATATTAAGAGGAGGTAGCAAGAATACACTGAAGAACTATACAAAAAAGATCTTCATGACCCAGATAACCACGATGGTGTGATCACTCACCTAGAGTCAGACATCCTGGAGTCCAAAGTCAAGTGGGTCTTACGAAGCATCACTACAAACAAAGCCAGTGGAGGTGACAGAATTCCAGTTGAGCTATTTCAAATCCTAAAAGATGATGCTGTGAAAGTGCTGCACTTAATATGCCAGCAAATTTGGAAAACTCAGCAGTGGCCACAGGACTGGAAAAAGTCAGTCTTCATTCCAATCCCAAAGAAAGGCAATGCCAAAGAATGTTCAAACTACCACACAACTGCATTCATCTCACATGCTAGCAAAGTAATGCTCAAAATTCTCCAAGCTAGGCTTCAACAGTACATGAACCAAGAACTTCCAGATGTTCAAGCTCGATTTAAAACAGACAGAGGAACCAGAAATGAAATTGCCAACATGTACTGGATCATAGGAAAAACATGAAAATTCCAGAAAAACATCTCCTTCTGCTTCATTGACTACGCTAAAGCCTTTGACTGTGTGGATCACAAGCAGCTGTAGAAAATTCTGAGAGAGATGGGAATACCAGTGCACCTCACCTGCCTCCGGAGAAATCTGTATGCAGGTCAGGAAGTAACAGTTAGAACTGAACATGGAGCACAAGACTGGTTCCAAATTGGGAAAGGAGTACGTCAAGGCTGTATATTGTCACCCTGATTATTTAACTTATATGCAGAGAACATCATGCAAAATTCTGGGCTGGATGAAGCACAAGCTACAATCAAGATTGCCAGGAGAAATATCAATAACCTCAGATATACAGATGATACCACCTTTACGGCAGAAAGTGAAGAGGAACTAAAGAGGCTTTTGATGAAAGTGAAAGAGGAGAGTGAAAAAGCTGGCTTAAAATTCAACATTCAGAAAACGAAGATCATGGCATCTGGTCCCATCACTTCATGGCAAGTAGATGGGGAAACAATGGAAACAGTGACAAATTTTATTTTCCTGGGCTCCAAAATCAATGCAGATGGTAACTGTAGCCATGAAATTAAAAGACACTTGGTCCTTGGAAGAAAAGCTATGACCAACCTAGACAGCATATTAATAAAGCACAGACATTACTTGCTAGTGGAATTATTGGATATTTTTCTTCTTCATATATTTTCTCAATATTTAATAGTATATCTTTTAACTTTTATAATGTTAAAGTGATCAATCCAAAGAAATTGAGAAAAACAATAGAATGGGAATACTAGAGATCTGTTCAAGAAAATTAGAGGTACCAAGGGAAGAGTCATATACGACTGAACGACTTCACTTTCACTTTTCACTTTCATGCATTGGAGAAGGAATGGCAACCCACTCCAGTATTCTTGCCTGGAGAATCCCAGGAGCGGGAGAGCCTGGTGGGCTGCCGTCTGGGGCCGCACAGAGTCGGACACAACTGAAGCGACTTAGCAGCAGTAGCAGGAAGGGAGCATTTCATGCAAAGATGGGCACAATATGCCCATCATATTGTGGTTCCTTTTGAGGTTCAAGAAGGAGGGGATATATGTATACCTATGTCTGATTCATGTTGAGGTTTAACAGAAAACAACAAAATTCTGTAAAGCAATTATCCTTCAATTTAAAAATAAATAAAATTTTTTAAAAAGCAGAGACATTACTTTGCCAACAAAGGTCCATATCATCAAAGCTATGGTTTTTCCAATAGTCATGTATGGATGTGAGGGTTGGACCATAAAGAAAGCTGAGTGCAGAAGAATTGATGCTTTTGAACTGCGGTGTTGGAGAAGACTTTTGAGAGTCCCTTGGACTGCAAGGAGATCAAACCAGTCTATCCTAAAGGAGATCAGTCCTGAATATTCATTGCAAGCACTAGTGCTGAAGCTGAAATTCCAATGCTTTGGCCATCCGATGTGAAGAACTGACTCATTAAAAAATACCCTGATGCTGGGAAGATTGAAGGCAGGAGGAGAAAGGGACAATGGAGGATGAGATGGTTGGATGGCATCACTGACTCAATGGACATGAGTTTGAGTAAACTCTGGGATTTGGTGATGGACAGGGAGGCCTGGAGTGCTTCAGTCCATGGTGTCACAAAGAGTCGGACACAACTGAGCGACTAAACTGAACTGAAAGACAACTGATAAGTTTTAGTCCTTTCAAAGGTGATAAGGAGCTTCTTACCCTCTTATCTTTGGGGGGTTATCAAGAATCTTACATAGTATAAGGTGACAATTCACAATTTTATGCCTTTACATTAAAGGTCTTCTTCACAAATTCCAGGTGTAAAGAATAATACCAAGAGTACTCACCCTCCACAAACCCCGGGTACCCTCTTGTTGGTATATATCAATGAAGCTGCCAATCATGCTGCCTTGGAACAAGCTTCCTTGAGCCTGCATTCGAATCTAAAATCAGAAGAGGTGCACATTTTGTTTTGCCAGAGAACCAAAATGAAACGTTTCACTCATTTAAAATAAAGAAAACAGTATTTGGGAATTATAAAAAAAAAATCAGCCTGCTATTATGATGAAATTAATGACTTAAGCTATATATAGAAAGCATTATTTGTGTCAAAGTATATTTTATAAAGATGATTTTCATCAGCCTCACATTCTTCATACTAAGTCCATCATTTCTGGATTTGGAAGAAAATTGGGGGAAAAAAAAGAACATGTACTCAGAGAGGATAGAAAAGAATCCATTTAAACTATGATTAGTTCAGTGAAAAACTAGAAACAACCTACATGTTCAAAAATAACAAAGGATTAGTTGCATAAAGTATGAAACATCCATTTAATGGAGTAGTATGCAGCCATAAAATTTGACTGTAGAATAATATTTGTGGATATTTGAAAATGTCAACAATTAACTGCTAGATAGAAAAAGCAGGTTGCAAAGCAGTATGTATGGCATATCATTTTTATCAAAAGTATGTAAACTTAAAAATAACCATATGCACAACCAAATGTTGAGGGTAGCTTAAGTGATGAAGCCACAAACGGGCATTTCTCTCTTTTGTGTTTTTCCTGCCTTCCACTTTTTGCTATACTGAACATGCATTATTTATTGAGGTGTAAAAAGCAGGGGAGGAGAGTTTTAAAATATAATCTAATGCTCACAAGACCTCACATTGAGTTTTACTTGTAAAAAGCATGACACTGTACTCTGCAAAGTAGCCTCTGAGAAGCACAAGAAAGGGGAGATAGCATTGACAGGCCATGTGAAAGATTTGGTACAATTCACCACTGAGAGCACACACAGATCATAGTAGTCAGCCACTAAATTCTACTGGACCAAATTCAGGCCTGACTTTCATGAAGCACAACTCTAGGTTTTAATAAATGTTCTTGGTAAGTCATGGTACAGCAATATGTTTTTATGTGGAAAGTCAACTGCTACTACTAAGAGTGTAGAAATAAAACCTAAACCATATTAAAATGAAATAGAAACTATCACAAAGACAAACTGAAACCATAAATATCCTATGGTATGTAGAGGACTTCTTTATGGAGGTAATTCCTGAGCAGGGTTGGGATGACATTGAGGTAAGTGTGGCACTTTCCTCAGCCACAGAATGTAGCAGGGGGGTGTAAAAAAAAAAAAACCTCAGAAATTCAGATAAATGATATTTCAATGCAATATTTTTAAAAATAAAAATGAATGCACAAAAACCTATGATGAACCAATCATCAAAACTGTAACTAAAGACAGGATCCAACAGGGCAGGATTAACATAAGCAAGTGAGATGGATTGTACAAAATATGGCTATTTTGTTTCATCATGAATTTTTTGCACTCATTTAAATTTTTAAAAAAGACTGCATAAAATGTTATTTCCTCTTGATTATTGAGGGTTTTTTTGGCACATCTTTACATTTTGCACCCAAGCGGAGTATCTCACTTGTGTTGTCCTAGTCCTGACCCTGTTTCTGAGCTGTCTTGAAGGACAAAATCGTGAGGAAAGGGGGGGAAATCATTGCAGGCAAAAAGAGAACTACAGGCACACAGGCAAGAAAGCAGCACATAGTTCAGAGAACCCTTTAAGGATAAGTGAAAGGATTAAACAGATCAACAGTGATTATAACTCCTAATAAGACTGTGACTACACTGGTCCCCCACTCCCTGGGACCACTCACCACTCAGCGCTACCTAAGTATAAGAAAGGAAAAGGCAGACTGTAGCATTCGTCAGTGGTTGCAACTGTACCAGACAGATCAGAGGGACAGGAAACTGAAGTGAATCTGAAAAGCACATTCTAACAAGTGTAATTACATGGCAAATATTTTAGAGTTTTAGGATACAGTCAGTTATCTTTCGGAGAAGGCAATGGCACCCCACTCCAGTACTCTTGCCTGGAAAATCCCATGGATGGAGGAGCCTTGTAGGCTGCAGTCCATGGGGTCGCTAAGAGTCGGATACGACTGAGCGACTTCACTTTCACTTTTCACTTTCATGCATTGAAGAAGGAAATGGCAACCCACTCCAGTGTTCTTGCCTGGAGAATCCCAGGGACGGGGGAGCCTGTTGGGCTGGTGTCTATGGGGTCGCACAGAGTCAGACACCACTGAAGTGACTTAGCAGCTTAGCAGCAGTTATCTTTAAAAACACTTGGTCTGTATACTCTAAAGTGATATAAAAATTCAGTAGGTAAAATTTTCTCAATTCAATCCAGAAATATCATCAACCACCACTGATTTCTTTCATGTGTTTTTCAAGTCACTCTCTCAGTTCTCAAAACTCTCTGAATCACAACAGATGCCCTTTCCACTTAACCTAGCCACCTGTGGTTTCAAATAAATAAAGTATATGTTCTCCTACTTTTTTCCCCCCCATTTCCCCTAAAATAATTTTTTAAAACTTGGGATCTTCTTATACATTTTAATCATATATTTAGTCATTTTAATTATCATAAGTTTAAATGAGTTAATAAGTTGGAAATGTTTACCACTCTATCTCAAATATAAGATATAGATTGATACTATTAGATCAAATTCAATTATTAGATTAAATAAAATATAGACTGATGTTACTGATATAATTAAATAAATGTTTCATTTTGTGTTCTGATAAATACTGAAAGAAATCCAATTATATTATAAAAAATTCAGTACCACTAACCTATAATGTTCTGGTCCTGAATTCAGAATATCTCAACATAAGCCAAAATATATAATTTTAAAGC
Organism: Capra ibex; assembly: GCA_006410555.1. Taxonomy (NCBI): domain Eukaryota; kingdom Metazoa; phylum Chordata; class Mammalia; order Artiodactyla; family Bovidae; genus Capra; species Capra ibex. Next base: position 28,709,028 of record SJYO01029184.1, read on the forward strand.
CAAATCTCATCCTTAATAGAAATATGGATAAGACAGGAAAAGACATCAACATTATAGACTTAAGATACCTCAATTAGTCATTAAAGGAGGTTTCTCTAAAACTGTATTTCAGTGTATCCCTTTGTTTGATATTCCAGGTTACACTACAGGTCGATATACCATACTAAGATTTGGGATGGGTGGGGGAATATAATATGCCTTTCTCTTTTAAAGTAGGGAAAGGGTTGTTATAAACATAAGTTCATTTTTAGACCAGTTTTTGAGAAGGGTATAAAGAAAGTAAGGGATCTGGAAACTGATTCCCTTAAAATTGCATAGCTCTTGGAAAGAAGATCTGGAAGTTGATTCCCTTAAAATTGCATAGCTCTTGGAAAGAACGTTTAAAGGTTTGCATACTTTATAGTCTGAAGACCAATGGATTAAAGCATATCATAATAAACTGACTACTATTTATTGAGCATCTACTACCTACCATGTTTACACATGATAGTTTACATATATTATCTTTAATTCTTAACAACTTTATGTATTATATACTGAATTATCTTCATTTTACAAATGAGAAAACTGAGGCTTAAAGCAGTTAAGTGATCTGCCCAAGGTTTTACAGCTGGCAAGTGACACAGTAGGGATTTGTGACCAAATCTGATACAAAGCTCATGTCTTTTTGCTTCACACTGAACACACCCACTGCAACCAGACTTTTCTTACCTTCAGCACATCAGTGGGATTGGCTATAGCAGAAGATATCACTCCTGACACTACTCCACATATCATATTAATTAAAAGAGTTTCATCTGTAAAAAGGAACAAGAAAAAGAAAAGTCTGCTTATAAGAGAGTTTCTGAAAAGAGAGTACTGAGCTATCAGAGGAAGGGAACCATAGAAAAATGACCGTAGGAATGAACTACAAAGCTTATGAAAATAAAGAAACTCAAATATTTCTAGGTTCCAAATGAGTACTGAAACAAAAAATTTGTAAAACATAGATTATTTTAAAATATTTCTAAAATATACTGGAATATATCCTATTATTCTATATAACTGCCAATATTCCATATAAATTCAGGAAGTGCAAATAGCACTTTAATCACTTCAAACATCTAAAGAAAAAATTTTAAGTCTCTTTCTAGAGCATAATCAACTCTATAGACTCAGAACCAAATATTAAAAAATAAAATCTTATGTCTAATAGAAAAAAATTTCCTAAATACTAGTTTTAATTGGCCTTGATAGCTACTAGCGTCTATTTATTTACAGAAGATTTCTGTAGTTAAATGTGAAAAACTAGTCATTTGGAACTAAATTCTCTCAGCTAGAAAAAAGAACAAAGAAACCAGAGCATATTATTCTAAAATTCAATCTTCACCCTGCCTCCTCACCATGAAAAGCATATGAAGAGAAAGTAGGTAAACCCAAGTGAAGAAAATGTGGGAGGAAATTATTTCAGGACTAGAAGACTTCAGGATCCTCAAAGAAGAGGCTTCAGAAAAAGCTGAGTTAGAAAATAAAGCAATTCAAAGGACATTACTAACCGAAAGGCTCTCCAGCTGTCCCCAACTATGCAACAGCCTCAGGCCTGTAGTAAAATAATCATTTTAGTACAGTATTTAGCTGAAAAAGCTATAGCAGCAAATAGACATATGGTAATGTTGAATGTGGGTTAAGATGAGCATATTTTATGTATATATAAAACCATTCTATCTAACCAAAGCTTATCAAAATCCACAGCTAGAGGATTCCTTATAGTTGAAGTTCTCTTATAGATGAGGACAGCATTAATTTTCTCAACAAGTTTGTTCCATGTCCTCCTTCTGATGACCAGAAGCCTTTTTTTGTTTGACAGGAAAAGGGACAAACTTGAAGAGCAGATCCCTCAAACCTATAGTGGGATTAATCTCAAATCAGTACAAGCTTACTTTGACCTTGCAATGACTGTTATCTATTCTCAGACACCCCATGATTAACACTTCTCACTAAGCATAATTTCAACAATCCCTCTGAGTGTTATCTCAAAAGAGGATGAGGAGTCTACACTGACCTTCTAAACGTTCTACAAATAATCTCTTCAAGCTCTGGTAAATGCCAATTTTAATGGTGCCATATGATGCCTGTCTTAGTAAAGCAGGAGCGATTCTGCCAAAGAGAAGGAAAGAAAAAAAAGTTATCCTTATCATATACTTGCAGATTATACATATCTAGACTGCCTATTCACTTCCATCACCAGCGTCATTCCATAAAAACAGCAAAATAGGCATTGTTTTCAAGTATCCACGGAACATGCACCGAGAGAGCATATTTGGATCATAAAACAAACCTCAAAAAATTTAAAATAATTGATATTATATACAGTATGTTCTCTCACCATAATGGAATTAAACTGGAAATCAGTAGGGCAAGGAAAACCCACAAACACTTGGAAATTAAATGGTACTTCTAAACAATCCTTGGGTGACATTGGTGTATTTTTTAAACACATGAAATTGAATGAAAATGAAATTTCAACCTTTTAAAATATGTGGGATGCAGCCAAAGCAGTGCTGAGAGAGAAATTTATAGCACAAAATGCTTACATTAGAAAAGAGGGAGAGTCTCGAAATCAATAATCTAAGTTCCTACCCTCATGAAACAAGAAAAAAGAAGAGCAAAGTGAACCCAAAGCAAGCAGAAGGAAGTAAACAATAAATGGCATAAGTTAATAAAACTGAAAACAGGAAAATAGAGAAAAATCAATGAAACAAAAAGTTATTTCGAAAAAAGTCAACAAAAGTAATAAACCTCTAGTAAGAGCCATGGTAGTAATAGGAGAAAAACAGAAAGTCATCAATATCAGGAATGACATGGCACTACAACCCTACAGTCATCAGAAGAATGGTGGCCCAGTGGTAAAGAATCCACCTGCAATGCAGGAGACCTGGGCTTGATCCCTGGGTTGGGAAGGTCCCTTGGGAGAAGGGAATGGCTAATATTCTTGCTTGGATAATCCCATGGACAGAGGAGCCTAGCGGGCTATAGTCCATGGGGTTTCAAAAGAGTTGGACATGATTTAGTGACTCAACAACAACAATAAACAACCTTATGCTATAAATCCAACAACTTAGAAGAAATGCATTAATTCTTTGATAACCACAAACTACCAAAATTCAATCAATATGAAACAGATAATCCAAATAATCTCATAACATCTAAAACATTTTTATTTATAATTTAAAAGTTTCCAAAAAGGAAATCTCTAGGCCCAGATAATTTCACTAGGGAATTCAATCAAACATTTAATAAATTAACATCAATCTTACACAATCTCTTCCAGAAAACAGAAGAGGGAACACGTCTCAACTTATTTTATGTAGCTAGTATTACCCTGATAACAAAACCATAAAAAAACAGTACAGAAAAGGAAAACTACAACCCAATATCTATCATGAACTTAGATACGAAAATCTTTAACAAAATATTAGCAAATTGAATCCAGTAATACAGAAGAAGTATACACTATTACCTGCTTCAAAGCTTTTTTTTAAAAATCCACCTTAATTCCTAGCAGTTGCAGATACAACTTTAATCTTATCCAGGAGACACCAGAGCCAAGATTTCACTCTATTTAAGTTCTGCTTATTAACTGGAAACATTCTCACTCATACCTCCTTTGAGATTCTTCCATATTGCAGAATTAAACTTTAGCAGTTATAAATAGAAAGACAGCAGCAGTTCAAACAGTTAAGATTTTAAAATGATGACAAAACATGCATATTTCTGACTTTATTGCTTGCTATCTGAAGAAAATATCTTGTGATTATCTGTGCCGATGAAAGAACAAGGTGAAACACATGATCCATGACTCATTTGCTTCAGGATATAATTCTTGATTTTTTCCCCAAGAAAATTATCTTTGAAATTAAGTCCAACATAAGTTAATAATAAAATTGATATCCATTCCCAGAGCAATGAACTGGGACCCTAGATGCAGAAGTGAACTAGTAAATTGGCAGCAGATTAAACAACACAGTGGACAATAAGCCACCAATTTATGAATAATCAAAAGATGATTTCCCCCCCAAAAAAATGACGGGTCTCCCTCTCTCTTAGTCTTCATTTTCTGTTTAAACTGCCAGAATAGTATTTAAGTCAGGATTTGGCAACTCAGGAAGAATATCACAGAAATATATACTGTCAATTATATTCATGGTGGCTATGGACGACTCTCAGGAAAAAAAAAGGAGAAAGCCAGGGCTACACTGAGATATCTATTTTTAAAATGTATCACTTATAGCCAAATAAACACAAAATCCAAAGTTCAAGATTTACAAGCAAGTGAAATATAAATTGGCACATCAATACTGCATTACATTTTGTGACAGCATGGATGGGACAGGAGTTTGGGGGCAAATGGATACATGTATATGTATGGCTGAGCCCCTTCACTGTTCACCTAAAACTATCACAACACTGTTAATCAGCTATACTCCAATATAAAACAAAAAGTTTAAAAAATATTGAATTACAAGTTGAAATGGTGAATATAAAGGGCACAAACTATCGAACGCTGAACTACATGGCTTCTCAAAAAATTATTTCTATTCATGATGTAAGGCAAGAATCCATTCTCACCCTGAATATAGAGCCAAAACACCTTCTTCTTTATAGATTCGGAACAAGGCATGAAACATTCCTCGGTATTTTATCTCTTTGAAGCGGACATCTATACTTTGGCCTTGAACTTGAAGTCGCGTTTTGGTCAGGTCCACAGGGAAAGTTCCTATGAAGTAACACACTCATTTATAAGTTTTTCCAGAGAGTCATAGTTAAATTTTGGATGATTCAGGCCAATGGTAATTTTTAAAACATAAGGCAAAGTCCTTTTTATAACAGCTAGATCGTCACTAAAATATTACTATCAGAGGACAAGGGCTGTATATGATAAAGTGAAATGTACTATATCTAGGCAGCAGGATTTGATCCACAGTGTAACTGAAATTATGATACAATAAAGTGCTTTAGCACAGTCCTAACACACTATAAATGCAAAATAACTTACATGCTGTTTTAATTCCATCTTAACATACAATCTGGCAATTATCTGTCTCTTCCTTCTGCTCCACCTCCCACCTCGTCTCCCCACTTCCCCCTCATAAAATCTCCACAAATTTTTGCAAAGAAGACAGGAAAGCATGGGATTGCTGCTCCACATACTTTTAAATACTGTTACAAAGTTTTGTGGGTTTTTCTTTTATCTGTTTATAAGAAACAGTTTTCTAGCATTATGAAAGATAATGGTAAAGTCCTAAACAGGACTAAATAGCCTACTCATCTGGTTCCTTAGGTAATTCAGGAGTAACCAGCACAGTGTTTAGCAGGAAAATTTCTTTAACCAAACTTCTTTCTCTTATTATATCAACACAGACAAAGTAGTCATTATATTGGCAAAATGTTTCAAGGACTATTTCAAGGTCTAAAACTAACACAGTGATTATGCAACTCTGGTCACTGATGACCCTGATATCATAACACCAGAGTTCATGACAAGAAAGTCAAGAAAAGCTAGTGGGGTCACTTAACAATTTAGGAAAGAGAATCTGGAAAATGAAAAACAATCTAAAAGTACTTCAAAGTTAAAATCAAAAAGAGAAGAATCTGGTTTGATCTTGTTGGTCAATTTTCTTCCAAAACGGAAAAGAGGTTTGAAAACAAGGAGTTTGAACACTTACTAAGAAATTTATGAACAACTTAACACAAAGGAAAGGCCATTAGTATAAGAATATAGCAGAAACCACTATCTTACCAAACTCCTCTATATGTTCATGCACACTTCTTAAGCCTAGCAAATTAAATCATTAAACCACCAAAATAGAGTCCTAAGTTTGACTTTTCTTAACATCACTTACAGTAGTAGTACTTTCCCAGAAAATATTACTTGATAGCATTGAGGCAAGTTTTTTTCTTATTTTTAATTGAAGGATAATTACAGTACTGTGTTGGTTTCTGGATGATCCATGTTGATGTACGAGACAACAGTTTTTAAAACAAATAGGGCAAGCTTCTTTTTCTCCACTTTTTACCAAAAATAACATTACCATATCTATACCCTAAAGGAGCAGATATGTCAGTTTCCACATTCTTACCAAACTCAGCAACAATAGAGGCAAGGCCGCCATATACAAAGGGTTTCCAATTCAGACCAGACATCTCATGGCTTACAGTGGCACTTTTCTGGTGCTAAAAATAAACACAAATCAGAACAAGGCACAAGAGTGAGGAGCACCTGTCAGTGTATGATCACAACTTAGAGCAAACAAAACGGACATAGAGAAAAACCCTACCAAGTGGAATGACACAAAATGAAGGCTCCTGTTTTATGTGATAGATGACCGTGAATGTGTTCTGTACTGCTTTTCTGTAGGGGTAAGTGTGCGATTTACTCAAATGTCAACCTGTGCACTTCACGTTATCTAGTTTCTTTAATGTTTTTTCCCCATCCCACCCGAAGAAGAGGTTTCAGTCCATCTAGCACACCCAACTTAGACATTCAACTAGACAATTACAACTGAAGGAATCTGGAGTTTAAATTACATAGGCTGAGGCATCTCATAAAAGCAGTTCATGGTATTGTTAGCTTGATTCAGGTACAAAGCACAGACTGGCATCACTACCCTCTCATATTCTTAGCCCTCTCATCTCTCCACTAAACTTTATTTCATCTAGCTACTTTCCAGCTACACAAAACCTCCTCACACTAGGCCCAGGCCAAGTTAAGCACCTTTTCACCTTCCTTTGTTTCTTTGAGGAATGACAGCAACATGGATGATGTCTCTCTTCTCTCTGACATTTAACATATATCCATCTAGTGAATCTCCTTGTCCCTGTCCTTTTAAAGCACATAAATACAAATGCTGTTTCTCTTTGATATCTGAGTTCTTTAACAAAGTATTCTACTCCCAGTCCTCCTTACCTCCCTCCCCCTCCTGCCCCCAATAGACCTGTCACCTTCAATCTTTTCAGCCTATTTTCTTTTCCTGCCACTCCCAGCTATTTCTCTCTGGAATTTTATTTTCCCCACAGCTCTGCTTTCTCCATGAGTGGTTCTCAAATTTTAATGGGCACCAGAATCACCCAGAAGGCAGATTAAAACACAGATTGTTGGGTCTCACTCCTGCAAGTTTTTGATTGGTGGTCTGGGACTGGCCTGAGAACGTGAAAATTTGCAAACAATGCTGATACTTTCAAGCTCTAAGACCTACTGCTCTAGGCCTTTCCTACTAAATTCTGGTCCAGCTGGAAGCTATTTTCTTAGGATGGCTTCTCAGATTTCTCTTAAATATTCCTTTTTTCAGATCTTCAAGGTCTGCCTACTATTGAATTTCAAAAGCAACTTCAATTGGTCTTTGGCCAGGAATGAGGATTCAAAAAGTTAGACTTGCCTAGGTTTAAATCCTGGCACCACCACTTATTGATTCTGTGACCTCGGGCAAGTTATTTAACCACGTGTCCCTGAGTTTGCTGAATTGTAAAATGGGGATGATAATAATAAGTACTGTATTATAGGATTGTTGTGAAAATTAAATAAAACATATAAAACTCTTAGAAAAAGTACCTGGCACCTAATTAAAAAACTATTAGTTAACATTATTACATTTTTTGAATAGTTAAGTACTCAAATATATATATTTTAACAGATAATACTTACTGCCCACTTCCCCTACTGCCCAATCTGGGATTAGCACTGAATTGACAGTCTCTTTTAAGAGGAGACAAGGTTTTGCTTTGTTTCCGCATAAGGAATCCTCTGTAACTAAGGACAGAAAAACAACTTTCCAGAAAGGATAGCTAACATGCAGACAAATGTTTAAGAGGCCACAAAAATAATTATGGAAACTTCCTTTCATGCATAATATGATCAGCCAGTCCATCTGACATACAGAGTCGGCAATACATAGCTCTTTTGGAGGAAAACTGCTTAAAAGAATTCTAAAAAGCAAAGTAGGAATAAGTACTTTAAATATCAGCTGCAGCTTGAAAGAAGAGTCTTGAGTACTAAATACTACCTAATCAACATTTTCAGTTATGCCCATATTTTAAGACTACAAATAACAGCAACACATGACACACACAATGAAAGGGTAGACATGGAAAAGCAAGGAACTGGCATATCCCTTTTCTAAGTTTAGGGGAGGGGGAATGCCCTTTCCATTCACTAATTTAGAGATTTCCCCAAACAGTCAAATATTTCAAAAGGCAGCTATGCTTCTCTTGAAAGGTCTCTCTTTATAACTTCTTTCAACTCTTCATTATAGAAGAAGCCTGACTTGACTACCTGCTACCCAGCCTTTTAATAAAGATGTACTCAGGGTTCAGAGAATACTAGTAATGCAGTTAAAGGCACGGGGCAAAGTCACAGCAGGGAGCAGAAAGACCAGTCACAATCTCTGGTCAGTTAGCCCAGTAGTTCTTTAATGAAATTTTCACAATTCTGAATTGAAATAAAGAAAATAAGGGCACCAAGTGCCTTTTTTCAGCTAAAAATGTATCTCATTTAAAGGACTATTAGAAGATCATGTTCTTCCTACTCCTAGAGCATTTTTCAAAAATCACCTTTCTTATATGAAATGTAATAGCTGGTAGTTGATTTTGTTTAGTGTTCTTATTTGGCCAAATAAGACTGGCTACCCTAATCTGTGCTGCCTCCCCACACTTTCATTTCAATTTTACTGGTCCATGAAGACTAAAAGTCTGGGACCACTGCCATCTTCCCGCTCCCATCTGATAGTAAACTTTCTTTCCCTCCAATGCAGGGAAAGAATCTTGTTATGAAGAAATCCTGTATCATCTTTAAGTCTGATTTTAGACATTCCCTCCTCATACTGAGCCAAAAGTCTGTCTTCCTCTAGTTTTCACTCATATTTTGGAGGCAGTATGAACAATTTATTCTTTTCCCTTAGGGGAGTCCTTCAAACAGTTAAAGACAGCTACCATTTTCCTCCTATATCTTATTTTTTAGGCTAAATATCTGCCAATAATTTTTGTTGTTCTCCATATTACACTTCAGCTACTATAGCTGAAAATTGCAGTCACTTTTACGGAAGTCATATCACACTACTGAATCATTAAAATGTCAGCTATAATCCCCAAGTCTTTTACATAAGGCTGTATATATGCATGCATGTTATGTCATACCTATTTCACAGCTGTGTAATGCTCTTTTGAGCATTCATTTATCCCTTCTATATCTTAAATCTCAGGCATACAAATAATGACTAGGATGAGGTTTATATTCTGGTTGCCCCATGTTATTTTCTCTCTTAACTAGGTAAGATCCCTGAAGGCTGGCACCTGGTCTCACAGTACTTTTTATAACCCCTAGAATAGCTTACACAGAATTGGGTACACATCCATTAAATACCTGGTTGGTTCCAGCGTGATGTCCTTTATAAACATTTGTATGTAAAAGGTTACAGGGGAAATCAGAAAGATAACTTGCTGGACCCAACCAATACTACACACTCTGTACATGACACTTTGCTGATCCTCAAAGACTCTCTCCCTAGGTTTTGTTGCAGAAAATTATTTGTGCAAAATACTCCCCAAAGGATTTTGATTTGTGGGGTCTATCCCCAAATATGGGTAAAAGAAGCCACATCTGAGTTAATATAGAAATATACCTTAAGTATTTTTATTGTGTAAAGAGGCCAATGAAAAATGCCTTCAAAACGCAGACATGTATTCTGAAATCTGACTAAGGAAAATTTGATAGCCTAAAGAGTGAGAAGAATGTCCTAGAACACAAGTTACATAATCCTGTCACACTACTGCAAAGCTCTGGTCAGAAAATCCAGGCGCTTTTCTTGGTTTCTCCTTTAAGAAAGAGTAGGCATTAGATATTCTCAGATTCAGGAGATAAAATAGAGAATCAAGCAAATGCTTATTGAAGGCATACTAAATGCCCAAATGTGCTACAGGTGCAAATGCCAGTTTAAAAAAAAAACACATGACATGTTCTAACACCATGGCAATATTTATGTTTCCTGGATAATTAAGGAGATGGGTGTGGGGATAAAAGTTGTATGAAATACAGTACTTGCCTTTCAAGAGCTTATAATCCGGTGGAAGAAATCAAAGTAGTTCATCAGAGAAAAAAAACAAGTGCTAAACTATATAGCACAAACTATAAGAGCAGGACAAGCATGGAAAAGGAACCAATCCACGTGAGCTTGAATAATTCGAAAAAGCTTATGGAGATGAGAGAACTTAAAGTGGGCCATGGTAGGCGGCAGGTAGAATATTAACAGGTGTAGGTAAAGGAGAGAGTAAGGGGAGAACAGGCTGTATAGACACAAATTTGGGGAAAAACACAGGATGTGGAGGCAAGCATCAGTATGGTTTGTTCTCAGAAGGAAGAACGCAACCTAACTGGAACAGAGAATTATTTTATATTGAAACAATATGTTGTTTACATATTGTTTATATTGAAACAATATCAGACAAACAGTATGATAAGGAACAGATTCAGTTGAAAGGCATGAAATCAAAGTGAGTGTGGCAGAGTGGAAGGGATACTGTAAATTTTTGAATAGACCTAGTGACCTGATGAAATCGACCACATTTTAGTTAGCCTACTAGGGTTGCAGCAAGCAATGCATTACAAACAGGAGAGGCAGGGAAACTAGCTTAGGATGGTGTGAAGTAAAGCAGACAAGATGATTGTTGGCAGCAAGGTTAGAGATAAACTTCTAAAATGGAGACACAAAGGAACTTGATGATGTAGGGAATGAAGGTGAGGGAAGAGTTGATGATGACTGGAAGCACCCTTGGCCTGAAAAAAAACAAAAAACAAGGAAACACTGACAGAGAACTACAAATGTCCCTGCTGTTACCTTGTCTGAGAAGCTAATTCATATTCATAATGGCTGTCATCCCAATCAGTTAGCTGAACTGCATTTTAATAGATGCCTTCAATGCCTTGATCTCAAGGAGTGACAGGGGCTAGAAATTGAAAGGGAGAACCTTTCAACAGCATCCCTCACACTAATACAATGGAGGTGTTTGCTTACTCCGCTTACAATCACGGCCGCCGTTGCAAACTTCACCCTTAGAAAAATTAGGATTATTCCAGGAAAGATACCCATTCACCCTCTGGGTAGCAGGATCTTGCCAGTTCCTCAGCTGTCAGAGCGAGTTCGTGGAGAGAAGGGAGGCGCCTTAATGAGGCGGCCTCCCTGGGGGGTCGAGGAAGCAGGGTTCAATCGAAGAAGTAAAACCACCGATGCCAGAAGAGTGAAAAACAGGGAAGGGACTCAGCTGAGGGGAGAGAGAGATCAAAGGACCGTTAAGCCCCTCCCAGGTCGGGAACCAGGCCAGCCCGGCCCCGCGCGGCCTGGCGCGGCCCAGCCCCGCTCCCCAGCCTGGAAGTGCAGGAGCTCCCCCTCACCTGCTCGGGCTCATCGGACGACTGGGAAGCCGAGGCTCCCACAGTCGGAAGCGCCACTGCAACGCCAACCCGGAAGCATTGATACCAACGGAAGTAACCAAGCTGTCGCCTCGGCAACGGTGGTACAGCCATCCCAACTCCGCCCCTGTAAGCCTAAAAACGGAGGCGCGAAAGAAGAGGCGGAAATGACAAGGGTCTTAACGGGGGAGTTGGGTAGGCTACCAGCGCAAAGGCCCAGAGAGGGAAACCTGACTTTAGGGAAGTGCAGGGAGAAGAGGCTAAGGCATGAGAATGTAGCAGCTTCTGCAGCTAACGTGGGCACAGTGATGCCTTGTTACAGTATCACCACCCACCTCGTGCGTGCAAGGTCTAGGGAAAGAAGAGGGGTGGGGCGCCTGCGCGCAGAGTACGGGAATGAAGGGAGCGTGAGGAGGCGGGGCAAAGATCTTAAAAGTGGGAAAAGGCATGAGTGGTATTTAGAGGGGTGCCTGAGCTGGGCTGTAGTCCATGGGGTCGCGAAGAGTCGGACACCACTGAGCGACTTCCCTTTCACTTTTCACTTTCATGCATTGGAGAAGGAAATGGCAACCCACTCCAGTGTTCTTGCCTGGAGAATCCCAGGGACGGGGGAGCCTGGTGGGCTGCAGTCTATGGGGTCACACAGAGTCGGACACGACTGAAGTGACTTAGCAGCAGCAGCTGAGCTGGGGGGTGGGGTGCGGAGGGAGGAGATGGGGGCGGAGGAGACAGAAATAAACATCAAGTAAGCAAATAACCTCAGCATCAGGTCTGAGGTCGCCAGGCCCTCAAAGCATGGTTCAGTTCAGTTCAGTTCAGTCACTCAGTCGTGTCCGACTCTTTGTGACCCCATGAACCGCAGCACGCCAGGCCTCCCTGTCCATCACCAACTGCCAGAGTCTACCCAAACCCATGTCCATTGAGTCAGTGATGCCATCCAACCATCTCATCCTCTGTCATCCCCTTCTCCTCCTGCCCTCAATCTTTCCCAGCATCAGGGCCTTTTCAAATGAGTCAGCTCTTCACATCAGGTGGCCAAAGTACTGGAGTTTCAGCTTCAACATCAGTCCTTCCAATGAACACCCAGGACTGATCTCCTTTAGGATGGACTGGTTGGATCTCCTTGCAGTCCAAGGGACTCTCAAGAGTCTTCTCCAACACCACAGTTCAAAAGTATCAATTCTTTGGCACTCAGCTTTCTTCACAGTCCAACTCTCACATCCATACATGACCACAGGAAAAACCATAGCCTTGACTAGATGGACCTTTATTGACAAAGTAATGTCTCTGCTTTTTAATATGCTGTCTAGATTGGTCATAACTTTCCTTCCAAGGAACAAGCGTCTTTTAATTTCATGGCTGCAGTCACCATCTGCAGTGATTTTGGAGCCCAGAAAAATAAAGTCTGACACTGTTTCCACTGTTTCCCCATCTATTTGCCATGAAGTGATGGGACCAGACGTCATGATCTTCGTTTTCTGAATGTTGAGCTTTAAGCCAGCTTTTTCACTCTCCTCTTTCACTTTCATCAAGAGGCTCTTTAGTTCTTCACTTTCTGCCATAAGGGTGGTGTCATCTGCATATCTGAGGTTATTGATATTTCTCCTGGCAATCTTGATTCCAGCTTGTGCTTCCTCCAGCCCACCATTTCTTACTCATATAGGTTAAATAAGCAGGGTGACAATATACAGCCTTGACGTACTCCTTTTCCTATTTGGAACCAAAAGCATGGTTAAGAGCGAGCAAATTAGAAGCAAAAAAGGGAACCATAAAAAGTTTTAGATAAAATAAAGAGTGGAAATATAACAGGGGAGTCCGAGAGTTAATCTGGACCTCACAATCAGCCAGCAAATGATATGAGGGCCTGGTGACCAGCTTCGGGCTCTAGCCACCCCCAGGAACCAGAAGGGACAACTTCAAATCACCCTAGGTGATTACGTTAACCAATGGGCTACATTTTTAAGCCTCTTGTGTGAAGGATCCATAATCACACGGGAATACAAAATAGTATGGTTTAGATGTTGAGTAAAAGTCAATGCAAAGCACGTAGCTCTAAATGAGCATTTGTTAAATGAATGAATGTTCAGAATACCTTTGTTCCAAAAGGATCATTCTCATTTTAGTTCACATTTTGGTTTTTTGCCCCCACTTAAAAAATTTATTCAGGCAGCACACATAGTATCAGCTGACACCATAGAATACTTACCAAGGGTGGTGCCAAAAGCTTTCATGTGCACAAAACTACCCTATGAGACAGGGGCTATTATTTCCCCCTTTTGATAGATAGGAAATGTGAGGTCTTAAGTTAAGAGAGTAACATGGTGAGTGGCAAAGCTGGTATTCAAATTCATTTCTGACTTAAGAGCCCAAACTCTTAACCACTATGCCACACTGCTTTCAACTTTAGTAATAGGACACCACCCTCATGACAGAAAGTGAAGAGGAACTAAAAAGCCTCTTGATGAAAGTGAAAGTGGAGAGTGAAAAAGCTGGCTTAAAGCTCAACATTCAGAAAACGAAGACCATGGTATCTGGTCCCATCACTTCATGGCAAATAGATGGGGAAAGAGTGGAAACAGTGTCAGACTTTATTTTTTTGGGCTCCAAAATCACTGCAGATGGTGATTGCAGCCATGAAATTAAAAAATGCTTACTCTTTGGAAGAAAAGTTATGACCAACCTAGATAGCATATTTAAAAGCAGAGACATTACTTTGCTGACTAAGGTCCGTCTAGTCAAGGCTAGGGTTTTTCCTGTGGTCATGTATGGATGTGAGAGTTGGACTGTGAAGAAGGCTGAGCGCCGAGGAATTGATGCTTTTGAACTGTGGTGTTGGAGAAGACTCTTGAGAGTCCCTTGGACTGCAAGGAGATCCAACCAGTCCATTCTGAAGGAGCTCAGCCCTGGGATTTCTTTGGAAGGAATGATGCTAAAGCTGAAACTCCAGTACTTTGGCCACCTCATGTGAAGAGTTGACTCATTGGAAAAGACTCTGATGTTGGGAGGGATTGAGGGCAGGAGGAGAAGGGGACGACAGAGGATGAGATGGCTGGATGGCATCACGGACTTGATGGACGTGAGTCTGAGTGAACTCCGGGAGATGGTGATGGACAGGGAGTCCTGGCGTGCTGTGATTCATGGGGTCACAAAGAGTCGGACACGACTGAGCGACTGAACTGAACTGAATAGCCTTGTTACCTTCAGAAACTTCCTTACTAAAAATAATGTGAGAAACCTGTACATGCATTCCAAAATGTAAATACCCTTAAATTTACATCTCAGCAAAGTACTCTCTTCCAGCCAGACTAAGGGGGTTACAACTTAGAGTCTTTCTAAATTGGAAGGACTGTATTCTCTCCAGTGAAATGAACTGTATGTCTAGCTGTAGCTGTGACCTGGGCCTGTCCCTCACATCCAGACTGCCCAACCTTGTAGAATTATGGCTCTCTTTGTGACCAAATCACTCTCTTAGCTTTTCTACAAGACTGCCCTGCACTTTTGTCACCTCAGCCACTGCCAGATAATCTCACCAAACACCTAGGTAAACTTCGTTAAAAGAAGCACTGTTTTCAAATGGCTTATTTTAAAAGATCTACAATAGATTAATTTTAAAGTAGCATTTCTGGAAACAACACTATAAACATATAGCACACTTTTATTTAACACATTTGCTGTTTGCTTAGTTTCTAAAATTTTTTTAAACTGCAAATTTAAAAAAATCTAATTTGTCAAAGTTGGCCACTTTTTAATCACTTTCTGTTTATAGTCTCTACCACACAACCCAAATTTGATTATACTCTGTCTTGGGTTATGTAGTAGTTATAGGTGCCAGGAATGTTCAAATTCTGATCTCTCCGAGATCAGCTATTCAAGTGAATAGAATCCTTGAATCTTCAAGTCAGAAGGAGACTGCCTCCTATCCTGTAAATAGCCAGTGTTTTTATCTCAAGACTTGACTGGGGAAGAATTCATGTCCAAACTCACTCAGGTTGTTGCAGAATTCACTTCTACCACCAGGGCTTCACTTTCTTGCTGGCTGTTGGCCAGAGCTCCCTTCTATAATACTCATTACAGACAGTTGTCCAGTCCCTGCTAGAATATTTCCAGTGTAAGCATAGATCACAAGTCAACCCATTAAGCTCTTCGATAGTTCTGTTTGAAAACTCTCACTTATGTTGAACCAAAAGGTGCTTTCATCTTTCTACTCTCCCAAGAGAAACACCTTGTCTTAAAAAAATGAAAAAAGTATTTTATTTGGAGTCGGAAGCCCTTTTTTTAAATTAATTGAGGTGAAGTTCACATCACTAATACAATATTATGTCAATTATATTGTAATAAAACTGAGGGAAAAAATAAATAATATTGATAACATTTTTATTTTCATTAAAAGTCACAATTAAGAGAGTGAAAAGGTAAGCTCCAGGCTGGGAGAAGAAATTTTTAATCCATGTATCCCATCAAATCTCATATCCAGTATAAATAAAGAACTCCTAAACTCAGCAATCAAAAGATAGGCAACTCATTTTTTTTTAATAGGAAAAATACTTGAAAGACACTTCATAAAAGTCTGGAGAGAAAAGGGAGGCGGGAGTGTCTTTTCGGGCTGTTTAAGAATCAGCTGTTTATCTTTCTCTAGCTTACTTCATTCAGTATGACAGTCTCTAGGTCCATCCATGCTGCTGCAAATGGCATTATTTCATTCTTTTTATGGCTGAGTAATATTCCATTGTTTCAGTGATTCTTAAACAGCCCTAAAAGACATTCCCTCCTCCCTTTTCTCTCCAGATTATTGCGTGTTATGCAATAATCTTGCAGTGGCCCACCTGTAGTGACCGCCTGCCTCCTATCCTGTAAATAGCCAGTGTGTTTTTATCTCAAGACTTGACTGGGGAAGAATTCATGTCCAAACTCACTTAGGTTGTTGCAGAATTCACTTCTATGCAGCTGTACCACCAGGGCTTCACTTTCTTGCTGGCTGTTGGCCAGAGGCCACTCCCAGCCCCTGTAGCAGGCCCAGTTTCCCGTGATTTGGCCCTCTCCATAGGCAGTTCACAGGCAGTTCTATAGGCCACTTGTTTCTTCCAAGCTGGTAGAAGACGAAAGCCTAAGATGTGGTTTTATCAACACAGGATATAGTGGGACTATTATTTCTGTGAGGCAAGAACATGCCTATTTTTCAAAAGTACAGTAGCTTCTTTTTCTGATTATAAAAAAGTACATAATCATTTTTAAACTTTATACACAAAAAGTGAATTATACACAAAAGTCAAAAGATGATATTTAGGGCTCTCCTTATGGCTCAGCTGGTAAAGAATCCAAAATCTCCTGCAATGCAGGAGGCCTGGGTTCAATCCCTGGATTGGGAGTGAAAAGATGGAATAAATTACCTGAAATCCTAATATCCACAGACACTCCTCTTAACAGTGTGGAGCACCTCTTCCTAGTCTTCTTTCTATGCCTACACATTTGCTTATTATACTATCATTCTTGTGATTTGTGTGCTCCTGTCACACGTTCCTCTGGGGTGTTCCTCATGTGCTAAAGTCAGTGTTCCAAGCTACCTCTAATTTCTGGTCCCTCAACATTTCCCCAATTTTAAAAGTTATGCATCTTTATGGAAGAAAAAGGAAAATACAAAAACATATACAAATAAGTACCGGTGGCTCAGACGGTAAAGAATCTGCCTGCAAAGCAACAGACTGAGGTTTGGTCCCTGGGTCGGAAAGATCCCCTGGATAAGGAAAAGGCTACCCACTCCAGTATTCTTGTCTGGAAAATTCCACAGACAGAGGAGCCTGGTGGACTATAGTCCATGGCATCGCAAAGAGTCAGACAGAATGAAGCGAGTAACACTTCTTTTCACTTTCACAAAAATATAATGCAAACGTCATCCCCACTACCTAGATACTGACGTTAACATTTCTACATGTTTCCTTCCAGTCTTACCATCTTTTATATAACTGTATACAAGCCACAGGAGTAAAGGATAGGAAAACCCGGCGTGCCGCAGTCCATGGGGTCGCAAAGAGTCAGATACCACTTAACGACTAAGCAACAATACAAGCCACACAAACCTTGTCTTAACCTCCTTTCCTTCTTATAGACCTCACTCCCTTACTCACCCACTTTGCCGATCCTGGAGAGCCAAAGTCTCCCTTTCTTGTTAGCTTCATATTCTTTCCAGGCTGCCAAAGCAAGAAAATCCTCTTCTAATCCTTTGACACCCTCTAGTTATTGCCCAATTACCTTCTATTCACAGCCCTTGTAAAAAATTTAACAATATTTACTTAACCCAATATAATCAAAATAATATCATTTCAGAATGCAATCAATATAAAAAGTATTAATGAGCTGTCTTACAGTTTCTTTTCTTTATACTGAGTTCTTGTGTATTTTACACCCACAACTCATCTCAGACAAGATACATTTCAAACAGCTACATACGGTGATGTGGCCACCATAATGGACAGCAGAGATCTAATTCAATGCTCCACCTGATGGAGGATCACAGACCTTCTCCAGCATCCCCTCACTCGAAAGAATCATCTAGCTCCCTGCTATTCAAATTTCATCACTAGGCATCTTCATCATCACCTGGGGCTTATTAGAAATGCAGAATTTCATGCCCCACAAAGGACCTATTTAAATTAGAATCTGTATTTAAACACTATCCCCAGGTGATTCATTTGCATAGGAAACTTAAGTCTGATTCACCTCCTGTTAAACACATCCAGAAGCATGGACTCACTCACTATCCCATCCCTAAGGAAGCCCATTCCATCTTCAAATGGTTCCAAGTATTAGAAATTTATTCATAAGCCCAGCATTATGCTAAGCACAGCACGAGAATTATCTCATTTAAGCCCAGCACTTTAAGACAAACATCCATATAGTCAAAGCCATGTTTTTTCCAATAGTCGTGGAGAGACGTGAGAGTTCAAGCATAAAGAAGGCTGAGTGCCAAAGAATTGATGTTTTCAAATTGTGGTGCTGGAGAAGACTCTTGAGAGTCCCTTGGACTGCAAGCAGATCAAACCAGTCAATTTTAAAGGAAGTCAACCCTGAATATTCATTGGAAGGACTGATGCTGAAGCTGAATCTCCAATACTTTGGCCACCTGATGCAAAGAGCCGATTCACTGGAAAAGACCCTGATGCTGGGAAAGACTGAAGGCAAAAGGAGAAAGGGGTGGCAGAGGATGAGATGGTTAAATAATATCACTGACTCAATGCATACGAAATTGAGCAAACTTATCAACTTAGCAACTACAACTCTATGAAATAGTCTAATTTTGACTCCTTTTGTCATTGTTGCTGCTGTCATTGTTGTTTATGGTAAAATATATATAATTTATCATTTTAATAGTTCAGTGACATTAAGTACATTCATAATGTTGTGCGAACAACACTGCATGCATGCTCAATGGCTAAGTCATATCTGACTCTTTGCAACCACCTGGACTGTAGCCCACCAGGCTCCTCTGTCCATGGAATTTCCCAGGCAAGAATTCTGGAGTGAGTGGCCATTGCCTTCTACAGGGGATCTTCTCCACCCAGGGGTCAAACCTGTGGCTCCTGCTGTCTCTCCTGCATTGCAGGCAGGTTCTTTACCACTGCCACCTGGAATGAGTCACTATCCATTTCCAGAACTTCCCATTATTTCAAACATAAGCCCATTAAACAATCACTTCCCCTTCTACTCTCCCCGCAGCCCTTAATATCCACTGTTCTTTCTGTCTCTCTGAGTGTGACAATTCTAGGTATCTCATATAAGTGAAATCATACAATATTTGTCCTTTTGTATCTAGTTTTTTTCACCTAGTATAGGGTTTCAGTGTTAATCCATGTTGTACTTTATTTCAGAATTTCCTTCCTTTGTACAATAATTATTCCATTGTATATATATACCAACATTATAGAGTAAGATTAATTAAGATGGTGGACGTGCGCTCATCTTCTCCTGCGAGAACACCAAAACTACAACTCACTACTGAACAACCATCAACAGGAGAATGCCGGGTCCCACCAAAAAAAGATACTCCACTTCCAAGAGCAAAGGAGAAACCCCAGCAAGACAGTAGGAGGGGCAAAATTGCATTTAGAATCAAACCCCTTACCTGCCAGATATGCTCAGAGGGCTCAAACAAACATTGTGCACACCAGGACCCAGAGACCCCACAGAGACTGAGCCTGAACTGGGTTTAGGTATCTCCTGTGAAGGTACGGGTCAGCAATGGCCTGCCGCATAGGCAAGGGATCTGGGTGCAGCAGACCAAAAGTGAAAACAACATCCAGTTGTGGGTGTGACTGGTGATGGAAGTAAAGTCTGATGCTGAAAAGAGCAATACTGCATAGGAACCTGGAATGTTAGGTCCACGAATCAAGGCAAATTGGAAGTGGTCAAACAGGAGATGGCAAAAGTGAACAATGACATTTTAGGAATAAGCGAACTAAAATGGACTGGAATGGGTGAATTTAACTCAGATGACCATTATATCGACTATTGTGGGCAGACCACCTTAGAAGAAATGGAGTAGCCAGCACAGTAAAGAAAAGTCCAAAATGCAGTACTTGGATACAATCTCAAAAGCAACAGAATTCGATATTACAGTAATCCAAGTCTATGCCCCAACCAGTAATGCTGAAGAAGCTGAAGCTGAATGGTTCTATGAAGCCTTACAAGACCTTTTAGAACCAACACCCTTTAGATGCCCTTTTCATTATAGGGGACTGGAATGCAAAAGTAGGAAGTCAAGAGATACCTGAAGTAACAAGCAAATTTGGCCTTGGAGTACAAAATGAAGCAGGTCAAAGGCTAGTAGAGTTTTGCCAACAGAATGCACTGGTCATAGCAAACACCCTCTTCCAACAAAACAAGAAGACTCTACACATGGACATCACCACATGGTCAATACTGAAATCAGCCAAAGATGAAGAAGTTCTATACAGTCAGCAAAAACAAGACTGGGGGCTGACTGTGGCTCAGATCATGAACTCCTTATTGCCAAATTCAGACTTAAATTGAAGAAAATGGGGAAAACCACTAGACCATTCAGGTATGACTTAAATCAAATCCCTTATGATTATACAGTAGACGTGACAAATAGATTCAAAGGATTAGATCTGAAAGAGTGCCTGAAGAACAATGGGCACAGGTTCATGACATTGTACAAGAATTAGTGATCAAGACCATCCCCAAGAAAAAGAAATGCAAAAAGGCGAAATGGTTGTTTGAGGAGGCCTTACAAATAGCTGAGAAAAGAAGAGAAGCTAAAGGCAAAGGAGAAAAGGAAAGATATACCAATTTGAATGCAGAGTTCCAAAGAATAGCAAGGAGAGATAAGAAAGCCTTCCTCAGTGATCAATGCAAAGAAATAGAGGAAAACAATAGAATGGGAAAGACTAGAGCTCTATTCTAAAAAATTAGAGATACCAAGGGAACAGTTCATGCAGAGATGGGCTCAATAAAGTACAGAAATGGTATGGACCTAACAGAAGCAGAAGATATTAAGCAGTGGCAAGAATACATAGAGGAACTATACCAAAAAGATCTTCATGTCTCAGATAACCACGATGATCACTCACCTAGAACCAGACATCCTGGAGTCCAAAGTCAAGCGGGCCTTAGGAAGCATCACTATGAAGAAAGCTAGTGGAGGTGATGAAATTCCAGCTGAGCTATTTCAAATCCTAAAAGATGATGCTGTGAAAATGCTGCACTCAATATGCCAGTAAACTTGGAAAACTCAGCGGTGGCCACAAGACTGGAAAAAGTCAGCTTCCATTCCAATCCCAAAGAAGAGCAAATGCCAAAGAATGTCCAATCTACTGCACAACTGCACTCATCTCACACACGAGCAAAGTAATGCTCAAAAATCCTTCCAGCTAGGCTTCAACAGTACATGAACTGAGAAATTCCACATGTTCAAGCTGGATTTAGAAGAGGCAGAGGAATCAGAGATCAAATTGCCAGCATCTGTTGGATCATAGAAAAAGCAATAGAATTCCAGAAAAACATCTACTTCTGCTTTATTCACTAAGCCAAAGCCTTTGATTGTGTGGATCACAACAAACTGTGGAAAATTCTTAAAGAGATGGGAATACCAGACCACCTGACTTGCCTCTTGAGAAATCTGTATGCAGGTCAAGAAGGAATAGTTAGAACTGGACATGGAACAACAGACTGGTTCCAAATAGGAAAAGGAGTACATCAAGGCTGTATATTGTCACCCTGCTTATTTAACTTATATACAGAGTACATCATGCAAAATGCTGTGCTGGATGAAGCCCAAGCTGGAATCAAGATTGCCGGGAGAAATATCAATAACCTCAGATATGCAGATGACACCACCCTTATGGCAGAAAGTGAAGAAGAACTAAAGAGCCTCTTGATGAAAGTGAAAGAGGAGAGTGAAAAAATTGGCTTAAAACTCAACATTCAGAAAACTAAAATCATGGCATCTGGTCCCATCACTTCATGGAAAATAGATGGGGAAACAATGGAAACCGTGAAGACTTTATTTTGGGGGGCTCCAAAATCACTGCAGATGGTGGTTGCAGCCATGAAATTAAAAGACGCTTACTCCTTGGAAGAAAAGCTATGATCAAGCTAGACAGCATATTAAAAAGCAGAGACATTACTTTGCCAACAAAAGTCCGTCTAGTCAAAGCTATGGTTTTTCCAGTAGTCATGTACGGACGTGAGAGGTGGACTATAAAGAAAATTGAGTGCCGAAGTATTGATGCTTTTCATCTGTGGTGTTGGAAAAGACCCTTGAGAGTCTCTTGGACTGCAAGGAGATCCAACCAGTCCATCCTAAAGGAAATCAGTCCTGAATACTCATTGGAAGGACTGATGCTGAAGCTGAAACTCTGACACTTTGGCCACCTGATGTGAAGAACTGATTCATTGGAAAAGACCCTGATTTTGGGAAAGATTGGAGGCAGGAGGAGAAGGGAGTGACAGAGGACGAGATGGTTGGATGGCATCACCGACTCGATGGACATGAGTTTGTGTAAGCCCCGTGAGTTGATGATGGATAGGGAAGCCTGGTGTACTGCCCTCCATGGGGTCACAAAGAGTCAGACACGACTGAGCAACTGAACTGAACTGAACTGATATATGTACCACATATTGCTTATCCATTCATATGTTGATGGACATTTGGGTTGTTTTCACCTTTTCGTCACTGTAAATAATGCTGCTTTGAAAATTGGTTACAAGAATCTGTTTGACTCCTTGGTTTGAATTATATTGGTTGACTCCTTGCTTTGAATTCTTGGGCCTACACCTAGGAGTGGAATTGTTGGGCGATATGGTAATTCTATATTAAACTTTCCAAGGAACTACCAAACTGCTTTTCATAGCAGCTTCATTATTTTGCTATAGCTTTTTTAAAAAATAAGAACAGTTATTGTGGCTTTATTTCTGATCAGAACATTTTAAAAATATCCTCTTTTAAGAAAACTGGAGTGGAAAGATAAGATTTTTGTAAAAATCTATAATCCTATATCCTATAAAATTCTTCACATGTTGATAAATGTTCTTTCTGAATTTCTTTTTATGACAACTGTTTCTTAAATAAAGGTTTTGTTACCATGGAATTCTAAACATATTTTTGAAGGAATAGTATTTTAGAGTTGTGCTTGCCTTAAATATACATGATTTTTCAAATAATTTGCAGCTGTCAGAAATTATGTTTATGAGAACCGTGTAATAATAATAAAAGTAGTTAAAAAAAAAAACTCTACCTTCTATTGACTTCTGTACTTCAGAAACTTTTCACATGCCAACTCTATTCCTTAACTCTGTTTAGGCTTTCTCACTGATGGGCCAGGTTTCACCAGCTGTGTGGTCTTGGACAAGTACCCACCCTGCCTGTTCCTAAATTTCCTCCCCTGTGAAAACAACGCTCCTATTAGCACCCACCTCCTGAGTTTCTGAGCATTCAAATGTGATTATCCATGTAAGGCACTTGGAATAAAACCTGGCACACCACAAGCATTCCAGACATGCCTTTTCACCAAGTAAATTCCAGGTCCCCTGAAAATTTAAACATGAGAAAGAAAACCAAACTATGACAGTAGTAGAAGAAAATTCAAGTGAACACTTTTATAACCATGGGGCTGAAGAAGAGTTTCTAAGCATGCAATCAGAGGCAGAGACAACAAAAGGATTATTAGAACTGACAACACAATAAAAATCATTTCTGAATGGCAGAAAACACCAAAGAGTTAGAAGATGAACAATAATTAGGGAAAAAATTGTAACAAATTTGACAGACTAAAAGCTCTTTAGTATACAATGAGCTTCATAACTTAAAACAATACAAACGCTGAAAGGTTATTTTCCTAGAATAGTGGACAGAAGATAATAAGCAGCAAAGCAAGACATTCTGATGTGGCCAGTTCTTCTATGGGGACATTCTGATGAGCCCTGTTGACACAACTACTCTAGTGCAACTGCGGTTTCCCCAGTGTTCCGTCCCAATGCACAGTGCAATTCAGTCTCCAGGCCTGTTCTCTCTCCTCACCTTCAGTCCAGAGGACTTTCACTTTCCATCTGAGTCCTTTCTGCATTGCTTACATTTTCTTTTCTGAAAGTGTTACTTCTAATCTGAAAACAGTAAAAAAAAAAAATCTTTATAAAAGAGATTTTATGATACTAAATACATTTGCATACTCAAATCCTGAAAGAAAAGTTGGCTTTAGTTAAGCTTTTTTCCTCTATAGTCTGGAGCTGAGGATAAAGAATCTTGTGTTCTAAATGCCTTCCTTCTCTATATCTACGGATACATATATAAATACATCTAGATAGATAGACATATGTCTGTATATCAGATTCATTCATTAATTCACTGATAAGTACCTACAAGCACCTACTGTGTGCCAGGTACTCTGCTGGGCATGGGAAACCTAGTGATGAACTAAAAACAGCCCCTGCCACCATGGAACAGACAGTCTGGTTGAGGGAGGAGCAGGCAAAAAGGAAGGAAATATTCAGGTTAATAACATATTATTAAGTTTAAAGAAAAATGAAGCAAGGAAAGGACACAGAGAATGGCAGGAGCTGCTGTTTTAGATTAAATGGTCAGGAAGGCCTCTCTAATGAAATGATATTTGAAGAGAAGCATGAAAGAGGTGAGAGAGGGAGCCCTAAGGATCTTTGAGATCATTCGAGGCAAAGAGAACAGCAATAGCAAAGGCCCCTAAGCAGGAGTGAGCCAGGTGTGTTTGAGGAACATCCAGATCACCAGAGTGGCTGGAGCAGATGGATAAAGAGGGACAGCAGTTGGAGATGAGGTCAGAAACATAAGAGCTGGGGCAAACCATGTAGGGCTATAACACCCTGGTAACAACTTTGGATTTTATTCTAAGAGTCTGAGATAGTTGACATTGTCAGGAAAGAGCAAACCCACAAAAAACGGAGGTATCTATTCTTCACATTTTTATTTTTAAATGAAGAAGAGAGTAATTTCCATTAAAACAAATGGCCCCAGGTTATATGTGATTATAGATTCAAATGGTGCCCAATCCCTGACCCTCTTTCACTGCCCCATCACTGATACCTGTGCCTCAAACTGCAGGAGTTAACAATAGGGAAATCTCATGTTTGCATGTTGTGGGTAGAAGAGTTCACACAGCAGGCTTGGTAACTTACTCCTTGCCTGTCTCCAAGAGAACCATAACTGATTCTTAGCCAACCCAAAAGAATGTGTCTGACCAGAGTGTTCTTTGTATCACCAATGGACTGATGATTTTGTTGTGTACACCTGGAGTAGCAGTCACTGTTGTATCATCTTGTTAGGGTTGCTTCACACAGAAATATCAAGATTGATGGCGTGAACCCGTTTTCATTGCTTGAGTCAACTAGAATGTTAGGGTGCTGAGTTTTCCGGTCATGGCCAGTTGTTGGCAACTGAAAATTATGAACACACAAATAAGTAGACTTATTGTGGTGAGCATTTTACAATATATACAAATACTAAATCATTATGCTGTACATCTGAAACTAGTATGTTATATGCCAAGTACACCTCAATAAAAATAAATATTCTACAGCTAAAAAGAAAATGAAATCATAAAAATTTATAGGATGTAGCTAAAGCAATTGTTAGAAGAAAGTTTATAGCACTAAATGCCTATACTAGAAAACATTAAGGACCTGGAAACAATGACTTTAGCTTTCACATTAAAACATTAAAAAGGATTTCCCTGGTGGTCTAGTGGTTAGGACTCTGTGCTTCCACTGCAGGGGGGAATGGGCTTGATCCCTGGTCAAGGAACTAAGATCTTGCATGCTTCATGATGTGGCCAAAAAATAAAAAAGAAATTAAAAGATAAAAAGCAAATTAAACTTAAAGTAAGAAAATAAACCCAAAATAAAGATGACATAATTCAAACACCATGAAAACAGAAAAACAAAGAAAAGCTGGTTCTTTGAGAATGTCAATAAAGTATAAAACATAGATCCTACAAATATTGTGTCTAAAATGATCCCCCTTGATGCTTGCTTCCCAGTATTCATGCCCCTGTGTAGTCCTTTCCCCTTGAGTCTGAAGTGACCTAGTGACTTGCTTCTAACCAGTAAAACATGGCAGAGGTAGGGGGATGTCATTTCCATAACTAGGCTATGACTCCATCTTGCTACCCTCTATGGCTGACTTGAATGAAACAAGCTGCCATGCTGAGGGCCCCTCTTGCCAACATCCAGCAAAAAATTGAGGACCTCAGTTCAACAACCCACAAGGAACTGAATCATGTTAACACTCATGTGAGCATAGAATTGGATTCTTCCCTAGTCAAGTCTTCAGATGAGACCCTGGCCCTGGCTGACAGGGCCTTTGATTACAGCCTTATGGGAGACCTTGAACTGAGGATCCAGCTAGTGAAAGTGAAAGTGTTAAGTTGCTTAGTTGTGTCCGACTTTGTGAACCCATGGACTGTAGCCTGCCAGGCAAGAATACTGGAGTGGGCTGCCATTCTCTTCTCCAGGGGATCTTCCCAACCCAGGGATTGAACCTGGGTCTCCTACACTGCAGATTCTTTACCGTCTGAGCCACCAGGGAAGCCCAGCTAAGCTGTACCCAAATTCCTGAACTGCAGAATCTGTGAGATAATAAATATGTATTGTTTTAAGCTGTTAAGTTTTGGGTAATTTATTATTTAGAAATAGCTAAGTAGTATGAATGTAAAATGATAAGGAAATATTATCAACAGCTTTATGATAATAAATTTGATAATGAAAAGGATAAACGGAAAATTTTAAAAAAATACACAAACTGTCAAAGCTCATTCAAGAAGAAATCAGGGGCTTCCCTGGTGGCCCAGTGGTTAAAATCTGCCTTGCAATGCAAGGGACACCAGTTTGGTCCCTGATCTTGGAAGATTCCACATACCTCAGAGCAACTAAGCCTGTGTGCCATAACTACTGAGCCCAGGCTCTAGAGCCTGTACTCTGCAACAAGAATCCACTGCAGTGAAAAGTCCATGCGCTGCAATGAAGAGTAGCCCCCGCACATTACAGCTAGACAAAGCTTGAGTGTAGCAACGAAGACCCAGTGCAGCTAAAAATAAATAAATAAGTCTTGAAAAAAAGAAATCAGCAACAGACATATGGATACTGGTGGGGAGGGTGGGATGAACTGAGAGACTGAGATTGACAAATATACACTAGTACGATACAATAGATAAATAATGAGAACCTACTGTATAGCACAGGGAGCTCCACTTGATGCTCTGTAGTGACCTAAATGGGAAGGAAATCCAGAAAAGAAAAAAGAGATATAAGTATACATATGGCTGATTCACTTGGCTGTACAGCACAAACTAACACAACATTGTAAGGCAACTATACTCCAATAAAAATTAACTTAAAATATTTTTTAAAAAGCCTCCAAAAGAAGAAATCAACAACCCAACTAGCCCTACAACTATTACAAAAATTAATTTGTAGTTTAAAAACTTTTCCACAAAAGAAACTTTAGGCCCAGATGATGTCACTGGTGAATGTTCCTAAACATTTAGTAAGAAATTATTGCAATTCTACACAAACTCTTCCAGAAAATAGAAGCTACCGAATTACTTTCCAGCCCATTCTGTGAGACCTGCATTACTCCAGAATCAAAATCAAAGACCGGAGAAGGCAATGGCACCCCACTCCAGCACTCTTGCTTGGAAAATCCCATGGACCGAGTCTGGTAGGCTGCAGTCCATGGGGTCGCTAAGTTGGACATGACTGAGCAACTTCACTTTCACTTTTCACTTTCATGCATTGGAGAAGGAAATGGCAACCCACTCCAGTGTTCTTGCCTGGAGAATCCCAGGGCGGGGGAACCTGGTGGGTTGCCGTCTATGGGGTCGCACAGAGTCAGACACGACTGAAGTGACTTAGCAGTAAATTCAAAGACATTATAAGAAAGAAAACAAAGAACAAGATTCCTCAAGAACTTATATGCAAAAATTTTTAGCAAAATTTTAGCAAGTAAAGTCTGCTGCTGCTGCTGCTAAGTCACATCAGTCGTGTCCGACTCTGTGTGACCCCATAGATGGCAGCCCACCAGGCTCCCCCATCCCTGGGATTCTCTAGGCAAGAATACTGGAGTGGGTTGCCATTTCCTTCTCCAATGCATGAAAGTGAAAAGTGAAAGGGAAGTTGCTCAGTTGTGTCCAACTCTTCGCGACCCCATGGACTGCAGCCTACCAGACTCCTCCGTCCATGGAATTTCCCAGGCAAGAGTATTGGAGTGGGGTGCCATTGCCTTCTCCTAAGTAAAGTCTAACAATATGTAAAAAGGATGCTTCATCATGACTACGTGGGATTTATCTGAGGAATGCAGATTATGTTTGACTATCAAAAATCAATCACTGTAATCAAAACAGTATAGCACTGGCACAAAAACAGACATATAAATCAATCGAAGAGGATAGAAAACCCAGAAATAAACCCATGCACTTAAGATCAATTAATGTACAACAAGGGCTTCCCGGGTAGCTCAGCTCGTAAATGCAGGAGACCCCAGTTGGACTTCCTGGGTCAGGAAGGTTCCCTGGAGAAGGGATAGGCTACCTACTCCAGTATTCTTGGACTTCCCTGGTGGCACAGATGGTAAAGAATCCATCTGCAGTGTGGGAGACCTGGGTTTGATCCCTGGGTTGAGAAGATCCCCTGGAGGAGGGCATGGCAACCTAGTCCAGTGTTCTTGCCAGGAGAATCCCCATGCAAAGAGGAGCCTGGCGGGCTACAGTCCATGGGGTCACAAAAGAGTCGGACATGACTGAGTGACTAAATACACAGCACAGTGTGCAACAAAGGAGACAAGAATATACAATGGAGAAAAGACAGGCTCTTCAATAAGTGGTGCTGGGAAAACTGCACAGCTATATGTAAAAGAATGAAATTATATATATACATAAATAAACTCAAAACACATTAAAGACCTACATGTAAAACCGGATAATATAAAACCCCTAGAGGAAAACATAGGCAGAACACTCTTTGACATAAATCACAGCAACATTTTTTGGGGGGGACTGTCTCCTACAGTAATGGAAATAAAAACAAAAATGAACAAATGAGACCTTATTAAACTTGAAAGCTTTTGCACAGCAAAAGAACCCATAAACAAAATGAAAAGCCAACCCACAGAATGGGCAGAAATATTTGCAAATGATGTGACCAACAAGTAATTAATTTCCAAAATACACAAACAGCTGATACAGCTTAATAGCAAAAAAACAAACAACCCAATCAAAAAATGGGCAGGAGATCTAAATAGACATTTCTTCAGAGAAGACATACAGATGGCCAAATGAAAAGATGCTCAATATCAGTCTTACTAGAGAAATACAAATCAAAACTATAATGAAGTATCACTTCACACCATTCAGGATGACCATCATCAAAAAGTGTACAAACAATAAATGCTGGAGGGTGTGGAGAACAAGAAACTCTCCTATACTGTTGGTGGAAATGTAAATTGGTGCAGTCACTATTGAGAACAGTATGGAACTTCCTTAAGAAACTAAAAATAGAACTACCATAGATCCCAGAATCCCATTCCTGGGCATATATCCAGAGAAAACTGTAATGTGAAAAGATACAAGTACTCCAGTGTTCATAGTAGCACTATTTACAATAGTCAAGACATGGAAGCAACATAAATGTACATCAATAAATGGATAAAGAAGATGTGGTACATACAAAATGGAATATTAGTCATAAAAAAGAATGAAATAATGCCATTTGCAGCAACATTGATGGACCCAGAGATTATCATATTAAGTGAAGTAAGTCAGAGAAAAACAAATATATGATATCACTTCGTGGAATCTTAAAAAATTATATAAATGAACTTATTTATAAGACAGAAATAGACTTACAGACATAGAAAGCAAACTTTTGGTAACCAAAGGGGAAAGTAGAGGGAAGGGATAAATTTGGAGTTTGGGATTAACAAATACACACTATTATATATTAAATAAATTAATAACAAGGACCTACTGTACAACACAGGGAACTATACTCAATATTTTGTAGCAACCTATATGGGGAAAGAATCTGAAAAAGAATATATATGCACACATGTATATATATAACTGAATGAATCTGCAGTATACCTAAAATTAACATGACATTATAAGTCAATCATACTTCAATAAAAAATCAATTAAAAACAAAAAATTTAAAGAATATGTATAACTAAATCACTTTACTGTACACTTAAAACTAATACAACATTGCAAATTATACTTCAATTATAAAAAGAAAATTAATCACTGTAATTCACCATATTAATAAAAGAATAAAGAAAATATATAATCATCTCATTAGACACAGAAAGCATTGGACAAAAGCATAAAATTTCTTAGCAAAAGCATAAAATCTCTTAGAATAGAAGAGGTCTTCCTCAGTCTGAAGAAAATCCTATAGCTAACATCATATTTAATAAGAAACTGAATGATTTTCCCTTAACATCAGGAACAAATCAAAGCAATCTACTTTTACCACTTGTATTCAATATTATACTAAAAATTCTAGTCAGAGCAGTAAGACAAGAAAAAATGCATCTAGGTTAGAAAGGAAAATGTTAAGTTCTCATTATTCAAACATGATAAATTGTTGAAACTGAAAATCTTAAAGAATGTATTAATACAAAAAAGCTACAACAACTAACAAATGAGCCTAGAAAGGCTCATTTATAGCATATAAGGCTGTAAGGCTCAATACAGCATATAAA
Organism: Capra ibex; assembly: GCA_006410555.1. NCBI lineage: Eukaryota > Metazoa > Chordata > Mammalia > Artiodactyla > Bovidae > Capra > Capra ibex. Next base: position 28,739,702 of record SJYO01029184.1, read on the forward strand.
GTCAACATACAAGAGTCAATTGTATTTTCATATATTAGACATTTAGATTTTCAAAATAATTTAAAACTGCATCAAAATATGAAATATTTAGGGATAGATGGAATGAAAAATGTGCAAGACCTAGACATTGAAAACTACAAGATTATGAAAGATCACTAAGCAAAATTAAAGACTGGTTAAATAGAAAAAAATACTATCCTCATGAGCTGGAAGACTCAATATTGATATGATGTCAGTTCTCCTCGAGTTGAGGAATAGATTCAACACAATACCAACCAAAATCCTACGAGGCTTTCCAGTAAAAATTGATAAACTAATTCTAAAATTCATAATTGATATGCAAAGGACCTAGAATAGACAAAACAATTTTGAAAAAGAATGACAAAGTTAAAGACTTACACTATCTGATTTCAAGATTTATCATAAAGGTACAGTAATCAAGACATAATAGTACTGCTGGAAGGATAGACACAGTGATCAACAGAACAGAACAGATGGTCCAGAAGTTGACCCATACATGTATGGTCAACTGATTTTCCACTGAGGTGACAAGGATAATATTTTCAATAAATGATGCTGTAAAAATTGGATAATCTTACACACACAAAAAAATCACTCATTTTATGTTTCATATAGCAATAAACTCGCAATGAATCATAGACCTAAAGGATAAATATTTCTTGAAATGTTATGTAGCAGTTAATTTCTGATACAAAAGGATTCTATGGTATAAAAAATGTAAAGAATTAGATTCCTCTCTTGAAGATGTATAATTTACAATATCCAATCAAAAACTGAGAAATTCAACAATAAACAAATCTGCTTAATTTGGTTTCACCCAGTAATCACAAATGTATTTGATCATGGAGCTGTTTATCTGCACACTAGTAATATTGTATAAAATACACTTTGGAAACCATGGTCTTGTTCCAAACTTTTGCTTTACACACGAGGAATGGGATATCTAGATAGAGTGATTCACTTGACCAAGACCACTTGAATAATAGAACATGTCTCCAGGCTGAAATCTTCTGCTCCTTGTATTACACAACAGATTATCATTTTCATTCAGTTTGGTGTATGCTTTGAAGGCTTCATTAAACAAGTGTTGCTTGTATTTCTGGGTTTCCACTACTCCATGGGCTGTCTGTATTATATCACTTATCAGCATATAGTACAATCACTTGTCTTTCCCATGGAATTCAGCACTCCTGCCCAGGGAATGTGAACTGATCATTTTTCTTTTGTCCACACAGTTCCAGTGACTTGAATACAACAGAATATCAATAAATGTTTCACAAATGAAAGGAGGGGGCAGATTTCTATGTAAACAGTCCAAGGACAAGAGAACAGATATCTAAGAGTACAAGACTCCAAGTTGGAAAAAAGATACTGAGCAAAAGTGATACCATGGAGGGAGACAGGATTGGTGGGAAATTAAGAACAGCACAGCAAGAAATCAGGAAAGAAGAAACAATTAGATACAGTGGTATCTTTAATTCAGAGGAGATATTTGGTTCAGGACAGCTGGTACCTTACTGCATAATTAGCTATGCTAAAGGCCAAGAAAATGCCTTGCTCCATGCAAAAAAAAAAAAAAAAAAGTGCACAGTAAGACATATTAACATTAAAATAATCATTTCAGTTAGGTAACATTGGATATATATCATAAACAAGTAGAGATTCAATATATTGAGGGAAATCATTTCAAGCTTGTTATTCTCAAAATAAAAGTATTAGAATATATGAAAACAAAAGCACATCACAAAAAGAAGGACTTCCCTGGTGGTATAGGGGATAAGAATCCGCCTGTCAATGTAGGGGACACAGGTTCAATCCCTGGCCGAGAAGACTCCACAAGCCTGCAGAGCAACTAAAGTCCATGGACTACAATTAGTGAGTCTGTGCTCCAGAGCCTGCAAGCCGCTACCACGGAGCCCATTTACCTAGAGCCCATGCTCCACAATAAGAGAAGCCATCCCAGTGAGAAGGCCATGCACCTCAGGACGAGTAGCCCCCACTCATCACAACTAGAGAAAGCCTGCAGGAAGCAACAAAGACGCAGCACAACCAAAAATAAATAAACCAAAGAAACTAATATTTATTGAGCATGACAAACTCTTGACAGACACACCCCATTAGGTCTCATAACTACCCTGTGAGGTAAATAGCTCCCCTTGCCTTTAAAAAGATTTGAGAAACTGAGGCGTTCTGTCTTCTAAGAATCTGCATTCTGTCATAAGAATCTGGGTTGACTCAGTTTTTTTCTCAATAACTTCCCAAACCAAGAAAAACCTCTTAATGTAGGGAACTTCTCCAATGTCTCCAATTTTACAAAGAGTTTAATTTTCCTGACTTACACAACCTTTGGTTGAGCACTTTAAAAAAAAATGGTTAAGAGGTCCATATCTTGCTCAGAACAAACTGCAGGAATTCAAAACAGCTGCCTCTCCAAGGAGCATCCAAGACTGTTAAGAGTTCCCAGCATGGTTTGTATCAAAATCAATTTGTAACTTTTCATGGGAACAGAAGTAAAAAGAGGAATGAGTGTTTATAGAGTGCTTAATAAATTCCAGATATTCTACTAAACAATTTATAAAGCTTCTTTTATGTAATTCTCACACTCCCCTTACAGATAAGATAGACCTTGCTTCTGGAATGTTGATAAAAATTTACGTTTCAAAAGTTTGAAAAACAAAGTACAAAAATGGGCTAAATGTTTAATAATGGAGCTGGTCATAAATACACAGAAAGTAAACTTCAAGACAGCACTAATCTAGGAATAAAAATCTCATTTAATTTTCAATCTAAATTTCTATTCATTTGTATCATTTATTTCATTAACATTGTAAATAATAGTCCACAAATATACAGCAAATGCATTGAGGGATTTGACTTTCCAACAATACGGTGATTCTGTTTTGAAAAACTAGTCACTTACATGAGCGATTTTAAGATCGTTAAATTTACATTCTAATTTTTTGCCTCTGAGCTTCATTTTGGAAGAAAGAAAATCTCACTACATTTACTCTACATTTACGTATATGCAGTCAAAATTGTGTCCAATGACACTACCACACACAGTAAAGATTCACCATATGACAGTTTGATAGAACAAGTGTTGGTTCTGCCTCTTATGCAGCAGTTAACAACAAAATTCAACCATTTAATAACAAAAAATATCAGCCAAAACCAAAGGGGTTTTTAAGGTATTAAATTATTTCCTATGTCAAAAATAAAAAGCCAAAACAGTCTTAAAATAAAAGTGCCCAGTTAAAACTGGCTGAAAATTCTAGCCCTGTACTTTCTTATAACTGACATCTTTCAGATGTCACCTGCATGCCTGCTAAGTCGCTTCAGTAGTGTCTGACTCTTTGCGACCCTATGGACCATAGCCTGCCAGGCTCCTCTGTCCATGGAAATTCTCCAGACAAGAATACTGGAGTGGGCTATAATTTGCTTCTCCAAAGGAATCTTCCCCATCCAGGGATTGAACCGGGTCTTTTACATCTCCTACATTGGCAGGCAGGTTCTGTATCACTAGCGCCACCTGGGAAGCCCAGATAGCATTAACTGTAGTAATCTGATCTTGGAGAAGGGATTTGAAAGGGATATTGAAAAAAAATTTAACCTTTTTTCATATAATACTTTAAATACCTAAATTCCTAATAAGTATCAGGGTCAGAGGGTGACTCATGATTTCACTGTTTTCAACTGGTTAAATCAAATGACCCCTCTGGCAGTCAAGTTTTAAATCTGCAAGTCTAGACATTACATCAAAATTCAGATGTCCGAGTCAGGGAAGCTGGACTCTGGCCCCGAGAACTACTGCTCAAAGCCGATGGAATTCAAGCTGCCTAACCTCCAGATCGCTTTTTTTCCCCCAATTTTTTTCTTGCCTTTTTTTGTTTATAAACTTCCGCAGCTTTCCAAGATGCCGCGGAAAGTTCTCATACCGAACTGAAGTGGAGCAGGTTGTTCAGCTCCTAGGTCTCTACAGTGGCCACGCGCTGCGGCTGACTTTCATCTTAGGACCCCTTCCAGCAGGTCCTAAACTGGGGGAAAAGGTTTAGTGAGAGACCACCAAAGCCAGAGTGGGGAGTGGGCAGATGGAGCAGGGCGTCAGGAAAGAGAAAGAAGGTTGGGGGCGCCGGGCTGATTCCCAAGGTCCCCTACTAGTTCCCAAAGCGTTGCGGGCGGGAGGCGGAAGAGCCCAGGCCGGGTAAGAGGTCAGTTGGGCATCCCTGCCAGCTGGGCAGCAGCGGCGGCCAGTAGAGACAAGAAGTGACCCGCTCGCCCCTCAAGGATAGAATGGCCCTGATGCTGGGAAGGCGCCTGTGGCAGAGCCAGGTCCGAGCGGCCGCCGGATATCCTCAACGGGGCCCTGGAGTCAGAAAGCGGGTCCAAGGACCGTTGTTAAAAAGAAAACAACGTCTCGCTGTCGCCCAGCATCCTCCTCCCTTGGCTTGGCTTCCTCCCACTTGCCGTCGTGCCCGCGGCCGACCAGCTCGGCACCTACCGAGACCACAAGGCTCGCTGGGCTCGGAAGCCGCGCTCTGGCCCACGCGCCCCCGAGCCCGGGCCCCGGCCCCAGACCCCCATGTCGCCCGCAGACTCGCGATCCCGGACTCGCGGCCCGCATCCCTCCCCAGCGCAGACCCGGCCAGAGGTTCCCCGCGGTAGCGCGGGAGTCGGGGCGTGGGCCAGGGTCACTCCTCTCCCCGTCGCCAGCCCGAAACTGCCAGCCGCCCCACAGTAGCATCCAGCCACCCGGATTCCAGTTCCTTGAGTGGGGAGAGCGCCTCTGGTTCACCCAGAGCAGGGGCTCTGAGTCCAGGCGAGGGAGGCGGCCCACCGTCCCGATCGCCCCTTCCTCCCAGGCGAGGGGGCCGTCTCCGGGAACAGAGCCGGTGGGCCGCCTCGGGCGGGCATTTTTGTCGCTGGGGTGGTCTCAGCACCGACTAGGCCCCAGCGCCCCCTCTGGCGCGCCCCCTTCGCCTGGAAGAACCTCTGGTTAACCCGTTAGTCGCCGCCTCGCTGGCGCCACCTGCGCGGGGGAAGTAGGGGCCCTCCGGAGGCTGAGGGGCGGGGGGCGCAGAAAGGCGGGCGGGAATCTGAAGCGAGGGGGAGGAGAAGGGAGATTCTGCACAGCGGGAGGACAAAGCCGCCTGTAGGGGAAGGCAGGGCGGCCGAGAGGCTTGCAGGCCCCTGGGGAGTGCGGGGCGACGGGCACCGGGGCGCCTCCAGCCTTCTGCTCTTCCAGCTACTCCCTCTGTCCCGAAGCGGAGCCAGAAGGAGATGCAGCTGCGGACGCATCTGGATCCGCTGCCCAGGCCATTGATGGCTGCCGTCCCCGAGCCAGCGGCTCTGGCTGCTGGCGACTCAGGCCTGGGCCGGCTACGCTGCGCTTGGAGGAAGAAGATGCGCGCGTTGAGTGAAGGGAGGCCAGGCTACTTCGGCCTACCCTCGTAGTAGGTTTAGGTTGATCACATTCGGTGCTGAGCCCAGTGCAGAATAAAGGGCAGAAACTCCCTCAAACTCGACAAAGCAGTGTGGGCTTCAGGTTTCCAAACACGGCACTCACCGAGCCCTTCACGCCCAGAATCATTTCCTCCCACCAGAATCCAACTTTTCATCCTTTGAATAACAATTGATTCAGAGGGAGAAATAGCCAGCTCCCCATATCCTCAGTCACGGGGACTTCTGTGTGGGTACTGACTGGGAGAATTTTTCATAATTAACGTGTCACAGAACTTGCAGTAGGACCAGTCCTTGGAAATGGATCAGGACGGTCCTCTTCATTTTACCACGGAGAACGAGATAGGTTCTATCACATAGCCACTATCTGGCACAACTGAACCTGGGTTGAGGAAGAACCCGAAAACGGAGGAGAAAGAAGAGATAACTGAACCTCCATTCAGTTCAATTCCGAATTCAGGAAGAAATACCAGTGACAGACAGTCACCTTTGGGGTCAGTGAATTCAGTAAAGAATGGTAAGGCCCAGGCAGAAGAGGCTGCTGAGAAGGAAAACACATCCAGAGTAATGAATTCAAGGAAACAGCATGCCAAGAAGGAGCCATTGGTACTCTGAGCTGGATGGAAACAAGGAGGTTAATTCAATGGAAAATATACTTTCTTAGAATGGGAGTTGTCCAGCAGGGAAGGCGATTGTAGCTTCGTGGTTATTTAGTCGCTAAGCTGTGTCCAGCTCTTTGCGACCCCATGGACTGTAGCCCGCTAGGCTCCTCTATCCATGGGATTTCCCAGTCAAGAATACTGGCATAGGCTGTCATTCCCTTCTCCAGGGGATTTTCATGATGCTGTCAATGGCTAACCCAAGACCCTGTACCAGACAGACCCTGTGGTAACTTCCCCAATATCCTCTTATCTTGGTGGCCACCTCCTGTTCCTTAATGTCACATCCTTGCCCTAACTCCCTCCCAGAACATATGATTCCAATCTTAGCAAATTAGCACAATTCAAATCCAAATTAATCAGCCTTGTCCCATTCCTTGCCACTGGCTGGCTATGAGCATAATCTAATTGGGGAAGGGGAGAGTAGCAATTTCCCGGGGCTTTGGAGAAACTTTTTCTTTCATTATCTGGAGGAGTGTGGAAGCAAGCAACCGCCTCCTCTTCATGTGCTCAAAGAAACAAAGAGCCCCTGATAACTGCAGGCAGCCACATATCAGCAGTAAGAAAGAGCCAAGTCAAAATAAAGCACACATCAAGAAGCACAGGCAGGAAGAAATCTGACTCTGGTGTCATTTTTGAGCCTCTGAATCAAGCAGCTTTTGAGTCTAGGTCTACCCTCAGTGATTAGGGTAGTGAGATTTGAGTTTTCTGTTCATTGTCATTTCGTGTTTCTAACTAATACAGGCCCAATGATCATTTTTGATAGCAAAGACCCAAGCATCAAATGGGCAGATGGATTAAATAACTTTTGAGGCCCACAGTGATAAGAGACTACCACATTTGAGTAGTAGAGCTAAAAGGAAATCCTGGAGCAGGAAGAAGCCCGTAACCTGATCTGAGGGGTTCACGTCTGCTTTCAAGAGTAATGAACAGCCAACTTTTCACCCTTTACAGACAACTGATTCAGAGGAAGAAACAGCCATCTACCCAAATCCTCAGTCATGGCGAGTGACTCCTCTGAGGGACTAATTGGTAGAACTTTTCATAGCTATTGGGGCCACAATATTTTTACTTTATACTTTCTTTTTCTTAGTAGACTGCAAATCCCATGAAAGCTGGGGTTGCCAGGCATTTTTGTATAACATACTACAAAGCAGACACTCAAAAAATGGGAGCTGGAATGAAATCTATCAATCATTTGACATTATAACAGAAAAAAATTTATGCCACAATGCAGTCTTTGTATGTGTCATTTTAAATTATTTTTAATGACACATTTTATTATTCCCACCAGGGGATTTCCTATAATAACTCTGTACACTTGGGACTAGAGGGAACAATATGATTTTAAAAATTGTTTAATAGCAATCTAACCCTTCAGTTCACGACATGTCAGTTATCACTGAACTAAAATCCAAGATTTAAGGGGCTTCCCTGGTGGCTCAGTGGTAAAGAATCTGCCTAATGCAGGGGACACAGGTTTGACTCCTGATCTGGGAAGAGCCCACATGCCAAGGAGCAATTAAGCCTTTGTGCCACAACTATACACTATGCTCTAGAGCCTGGGAGCCACAACTACTAAGCCCATGTGCCCTAGAGCCCATGCTCCACAACAAGAGAAGCTACCACAATGAGAAGCTTGTGCACCACAACTGGAGAAAAGCCCTCACAGCAACTATATATATATATAAAAGAAGACTTAGGACGTCAGTTTAAAAAAAAAATCCAAGATTTAAATCTATGTTATCATAAGCCAGTTTACTCCCAACTATTCTCCTCCATCAGCCAGCAAGAAAATCCCATCTCTGGGATTCCCTGCTAGAAAATTTATTTAGATTTACTCTCTGAACGTTAGTAGATACAAAGATTCCTGTAAACCTTGCTAGTATTCTTGTTTATTTTTATTAAGGTAAAATTCACATCACATACAATGAACCATTTTAAAGTGTTCAATTTGGTGGCATCTAGTACATTTACAATGCTATGCAGCCATCACCCCCATCCAGTTTCAAATCCTCTCATTATCCCAGAAGAACATTCCATACCTGGTAAACACTCACTCCCCATTCACCTCTCCATCCATGCCTTGGCAACCACTAATCTGCTATCTATCTTTATGCACTTGATATTCTGGATATTTCACATTAAGAAAAATCATACAATATATGAGCTTTGTGACCTATTGCATAGCACATGGAACTCTACTCAATGTTATATGCCAGCCTGGATGGGAGAGGAGTTTGGGGGGGAGAATAGATACATGTGTATGTATGGCTGAGTCCCTTTGCTGTTCACCTGAAATTATCACAACATTGTTAATTGGCTATGCCCCAGTACAAAATAAAAAAGTTTAAAGTTTGAAAAAAATAAAAAATACATGTGGCCATTCTGTCTAGTTTCTTTCATTGGGCATTATGAATTCAAGAACAAAAAGATAAAGTCACGTTAAAAAATGGGTAACGGAAAAAACCGGGCAAAAAACTTATACAGGCATTTCACCAAAAATAGCTAATAAACACATGAAAAGATGTTTGCAAATGCAAATCAAAACTACACCGAGATACCGCTTCACATCCACTACCATGCATATTCAAAAGAAAAGGGAAAATAACAAGTTGGAGAGTACACAGAGCAATTGGAAGACCTTTGCATTACTAACGGGACAGTAAAATGATGCAGTCACTGTGGGAAACCAATTTGACAGTTCCTCAAAAGTTAAACACATAAATATTTTCTCAGTCTGCTTGATTGACTCAAACAATAGACATTTATTTCTCACCATTCTGGAGGCTGTGAAGTCCAAGATCAAGGTGCCAGCGAATTCCATTCCCAGTTAGAGCCCTCTTCCTGGCTCACAGACAGCTGCTTTCTTGTATCTTCACATAGGAGGAGAGAAATCAAGAGGAGAAGGTTTCTTCTTATAAGGATACTAATCTCATCATGTGGGCTATACTCTCATGACTTCATCTAAACTTACCTCTCAAAGCCCCCACCTCCAAATACCAGCACATTGAGGCTTAGGGTTTCAACCTATGAATTTTAGGAAGACAAATATTTAATCCATAGCAAAGCCATACAATCCATCAATTCCACTTCTGTATATATGCTCAAAAGAATTGATAGCAGAGACTCAAACAGGTGTGTGTACACTCATGTTCATAATAGCGTTATTCACAATAGCCAAAATGTCAAATGTCCATTGACAGATAAATGGGCAAACAAAATATGGTATACATGTACAATGGAATATTATTCAGCTTTAAAAAACAAAGGAGGGCTACTTCCCTAGTGGTTCAGTGGTAAAGAATCTGCCTGCCAATGCAGGAGACGTGGGTTGGATCCCTGATCCAGGAAGATCCCACATGCTGCGGAGCAACCAAGCCTGTGGGCCACAACTATTGAGCCTGTGCTCTAGAGCCCGGGAGCTACAACCACTGAAGCCCGCGTGCCCTAGAGCCCCGTGCTCGGCAACAAGAGATGCCCCCACAATGAGAAGCCCGCGCACCACAACTAGAGTATAGCCCCTGCTTGCTGCAACCAGACAAAAGCCTGCACAGCAACAAAAACTCAACACAGACAAAAATAAATACTTAAAAATAATGAATGGGATTCTGATACATGCTACAACATGGACAAAACTTGAAAACACTACACTAAGTGAATAAGCTAGACACGAAAGGACACCTACTATGTGATTCCACTTATATGAGTTATCTATATTACACAAATTTATAGAAAAAGAAGGTACAATAGAGGTTACCAGGGGCTGAGAGGCAACAGAAATGTGTAGTTATTGCTTAAGGGTTACAGTTTTTCTGTTTGGGGTGATGAAAAAGTTGTGAAATAAGATAGTGGTGATGGTAACACAATAATATGAATTCATTTAATGCCACTGTATCATGAACTTAAAATGGATAAAATGCTTTATGTTATACATATTTTGCCACTATTATAAATAGTGTAATGCACCAAAAACCACTGTACTGTACTCTGTCAGAAAATCCATTATATACAAATTATATATCAATAAAGCTCTTTTGAAAAATCCATTATCACTCCTTCTAAAAAGGTATCATCAAAGGCAAAAGTACTTAAGAATATATTTATATATTTAATCAAGAAATGCAAGATTTGTACACTGGAAAATACAAACTATTCTTGAAAGAAATTGACAAAAATCTAAATAAACAGAAAGTCAGCCCAATTTAATAGAGAGATAATATGGTTAAAACAGTAATTCTTCCCAAATTGATCTTCAGTTTGATGAAAGAACTATCAAAATACCTTTTTTTATAGAAGTGGATGAGCTTATCCTAAATTTCATGTGGAATTCCAAAAGACCTTGACTAGACAAAACAATTTTGGAAAAGAAGAATTACGGTGAAGGATTCATACTACTCAATTAAAGCTGCAATAATCTAAACAGTGTTGTTTCTCTATAAGGAAGGAAAATATATAACAGTGAAATAAAATGAGAATCCGGAGGTAAGCTATATCAGCAAGGGTGACATATTGATTCAATGGGAAAAAATAGTGTTTTCTGCATATCATTCTGTGACAATATAGATACTTATATACAAAAGAACATACTGATATTCGGCCCCTACCTCAAACCATATATAAAATTCCTCAGATGGCTCAAAACCTGAAATGTAACCTAAAACTATAAAAATTTAGGAGGAAACATAAGTTAAATCTTTGTGACTTTGGATTAGGAAATGATTTCTTAATTATGATACCAAAAGTACAAGCATGAAAAGAAAAAGTAAATGCCTTGGACTTCATCAAAATAAACAATGTTTGTTTTTATGAAGTTAATGGCCCCTAAAGATTGTTTCCTAGTTGCACCATTTCATTAAGGATAATAAAATAATGACATACTATCATTTCTTCTCCATTTATCAACTAGAATATTTTATAAAGAGAAACATCCTCTTACGAACTCTGTGGTTATCCTCAAGTACAATAGGCCCTATGAAAGGCAGGATAAATACAACCTCATTCTCTTTTATTTTCTAGTTTTTAAAATGAGTTGATTCCCTAGCCTTGTTTTACAGTATCAATCTGACCTAAAGCATTGAAATAGATTTGATATGTTTCAATCCAATAGAGTTACTATTCTCATTGATATTCAGATTTTCCCCTCTTTGAACAATAGGAGGGATCTTCAAGTTGCTCCTGAATTCTTTTTAGGAAGATCCAGTGATCACTGATACTTTTCTTATATGACAAGATGTTTCAGGATCACTCTGTAATTTCCTGCTCCAATCCTAGAGACAGCTATACCTCCAAGGAGACCTGGAAAAGATTATTTTTAATGGCTACATCTTTTGAATGTACTTCTTATTCAACTAGTCCACTATTTGGAGAGAAAAAGCTTCAGATAGTTTCTGTGACTATTCTATATTATAAATTAAATACTGAGCTATTTGATAGAAATAGCATGTACAAGTGACTGATAATAACCTTATAACTGTTTTCTCTAGTATTTAACGTTGATATTTAACAAAAGCCTAGTCAATCGACCCATTTGGGGCCTAACCTATTGTTTTCCTGAAGTTAGCAGTCTCTGAAGATCTTTTCCTCCTTGTACCACTTCATTAAGGATAACAGAATGATGACATTCTATCAGTTCTATAATGATAAACATTTGTTATTATAGACATTCACCTATTATAGACATTTGCTTCTACGGTGGGACTTGCAAACAATGAATCAAAAGGTGGAAGAAAAACAATAATCAGGAAAATAAAAGGTAGTAGCAAACATGAAATAAAACCTTCAGAGAGGAAATTAAGTATATTTTAGGCCCTAATACTCATCAGCCTCGAAGGATATTCTGCTTTTTCCTGGAACTATAATCCCTCTAACAGTCCCTGGACATTTCATCACCAGTCAAGAGGATAACTGTATGCGTGAGCTCAGTCATGTCCCACTCTGTGACCCCATGGACTGTAGCCCGTCAGGCTCCTCTGTCTGTGGAATTTTCCAGGTAAGAATACTGGAGTGGGTTGCCATTTCCTCCTCCAGGGGATCTTCCCCACCCACGGATCGAACCCAGATTTCTTTATGTCTTCTGCATTGGCAAGTGGATTCTTTACCACTAGTGCCACCTGGGAAGCCCACTACACACTGTAAGAAAGTCTAACATTGAAAAACTGATTGTACCAAGTGTTAGTGAAGTTGTCGGGGAGCTCTCATACATTGTTGAAGAGAGTGTAAAATCACTCAACCATTTTGGTAAATAGTTTGGTAGTTTCTTTAAAAGTGAAACAGGGGGATGTCCTTGGTGGTCCAGTGGCTAAGACTCTGTGCTCCCAATGTGTGGGGCCAGGTTCCATCCCTGGTCAGGGAACTAGATCCCACATGCCCGAACTAAAGATCTCACATGCCTCAACAAAGATTGAAGATTCCGCATGTCACAACTAAGACCTGATGCAGTGAAATATTTTTTGAAGTGAAACATATTACTACCATATGAGCCAGCTATTCCACCCCTATGTATTTACCAAACATAAATGAAAGCATATATCTACACAAAGATTTGTATACAACTGTCCCAAGCAGCTCTATCTGTAATAGCTTAAAAGTGGAACAACTGAAGTGTCTAGCAGAACACTGTTCAGCAGCAGGAAGGAAGAACTACTGATACATGCATAAGATTGAGTGAATTTCAAGATAACAGTGTTGAGTGAAAGAAACCATGCAAAAATGAGTACAGTAGAGGATAATACTGGGTAGGAATATGATAACTGAAAGGTGTTGTTGTTAACCTTTATTGGAGAGAGCTCACTTCCTGTTCACCTATGGAAGAAGCTTTTACCTAGGAACCTTATCCCTTATTCTTAAGAATTATAAACAGAAAGCACTCTCTCCCAACCATGCCAAATTCCTTATTTGGTTGCTTGGCAATAGGTATATTGGCTGAAATGTTAGAGTGAATTAAGCTGTCTTATACTAGAAGTACTCTCCAGAGGAAAGCCAGCACATATTTTCAAATTTTCTTTTTTTTTTTACCATGTATTTTCTTTATTTAAGATTTGTTTAATCCATATTTTGAAAGGAACACAAGTCCGATTCTATGGGTTAAAGGTGTTGGTCAAAGTTAATTAAGTATAAGTAGTTGCAATTCATAGGTCTATTGGGGGAAAAATGACTATTCTATAGTACAGTTAAAAGAGAAAGCCACTCACCCCTCAAATTATAAAGACCTCAGGCTTGGAATGCTTGCACAGAACTCAGTGTGCTGGAAACTGGGTAGAGTTTACATGTTCTGCTGTTACGCTATTTATTATGTTGTACATGCATTCCTCTCAGCCATTATGTTCATTTTCCTTTTTGTTCATTTTCTTTACTGCAGAGAGAGGAGCATGTGGATGAGCAGAGTTGCCAGATAAAATACAGGACATACTCATACTAAAAAAAGGAGTCATTGTTTATCTTGAAATTCAAATTTAACTGGGAGTCTTGTGTTTTTATTGGTTAAATCTGACAACCCTAAGGATGAGTACAGAGTAACAGTGACTAATTTCGGGAAGTTAAAAAGGACTACATATGTACAAGGTAGCGTAGCACTTCTAAAACTTTAATAGAGTGTACATATGTATTATCTGGCGTTCTTGTTGAAAAATAGATTCTGATTCTGAGGATCTGCAGCAGAATCTGTATTTCTAACAGTTGATGCCAATGATGCTGGTTTCCAGACCGCAGTTTGAGCAAGGCTCTAGTGGAAATTTGAGTGTGTGAGTGTGTGAGTGTGTGTGTGCGTGCGTGTGTGCGTGCGTGCATGTGTGTGTGCACATTTTGGCTGCCCAGCATATGAACTTCCTTTCTGAGCATAAGGAATTCACCAACATAATTCTTGAAGGAACATGGAGCCTGGCTCTCACTATGAAAACAGAAGGAAGGTGTCAAATACTCATTTCACCAGACTGCTTTGCAGCCTGGATTTAGTTCCATAATCTACACGGGGATTTAGTTCCATGAATACACAAAGCAAAAGGCAAAGAAGAAAGGAAAAGATATACCCAACTGAATGCAGTTCAGTTCAGTTGCTAAGTCGTGTCCGACTCTTTGCCACCCCATGAATCACAGCACGCCAGGCCTCCCTGTCCATCACCAACTCCTGGAGTCCAGCCAAACCCATGTCCATTGAGTCGGTGATGCCATCCAACCATCTCATTCTCTGTCGTCCCCTTCTCCTCCTGCCCTCAATCTTTTTCAGCATCAGGGTCTTTTCCAATGAGTCAGCTCTTTGCATCAGGTGGCCAAAGTATTGGAGTCTCAGCTTCAGCATCAGTCCTTCCAATGAATATTCAAGACTGATTTCCTTTAGGATGGACTGGTTGGATCTCCTTGCAGTCCAAGGGACTCTCAAGAGGCTTCTCCAACACCACAGATCAGAAGCATCAATTCTTCGGCGCTCAGCTTTCTTCACAGTCCAACTCTCACATCCATACATCACCACTGGAAAAACCATAGCCTTGACCAGACAGACCTTTCCTGACAAAGTAATGTCTCTGCTTTTTAATGTGCTGTCTAGGTTGGTCATAACTTTCCTTTCAAGGAGTAAGCGTCTTTTAATTTCATGGCTGCAATCACCATCTGCAGTGATTTTGGAGCCCCCAAAAATAAAGTCTGACACAGTTTCCACTGTTTCCCCATCTATTTGCCATGAAGTGATGGGTCCAGATGCCATGATCTTAGTTTTCTAAATGTTGAGCTTTAAGCCAACTTTTCCACTCTCCTCTTTCACTTTCATCAAGAGGCTCTTTAGTTCTTCTTCACTTTCTGCCATAGGGTGGTGTCATCTTCATATCTGAGGTTATTGATATTTCTCCCGGCAATCTTCCCAGGCAATCTTCAGCCTGTGCTTCCTCCAGCCCAGCATTTCTCATGATGTACTCTGCATAAAAGTTAAATAAGCAGGGTGACAATATACAGCCTTGTCATACTCCATTTCCTATTTGAAACCAGTCTGTTGTTCCATGTCCAGTTCTAACTGTTGCTTCCTGACCTGCATACAGATTTCTTAAGAGGCAAGTCAGGTGGTCTGATATTCCCATCTCTTTCAGAATTTTCCACAGTTTATTGTGATCCACACAGTCAAAGGCTTTGGCATGGTCAATAAAGCAGAAGTAGATGCCTTTCTGGAACTCTCTTGATTTTTCGATGATCCAACAGATGTTGGCAGTTTGATCTCTGGTTCCTCTGCCTTTTCTAAAACCAGCTTGAACATCTGGAAGTTCATGGTTCCCGTATTGCTGAAGCCTGGCTTGGAGAATGTTGAGCATTACTTTACTAGCATGTGAGATGAGTACGATTGTGTGGTAGTTTGAGCATTCTTTAGCATTGCCTTTCTTTGGGATTGGAATGAAAACTGACCTTTGCCAGTCCTGTGGCCACTGCTGAGTTTTCCAAATTTGCTGGCATATTGAGTGCAGCACTTTCACAGCATCATCTTTCAGGATTTGAAATAGTTCAACCGGAATTCTATCACGTCCTCTAGCTTTGTTGATAGTGATGCTTCCTAAGGCCCATTTGACTTCACTTTCCAGGATCTCTGGCTCTAGGTGAGTGACCACACCATCGTGATTATCTGGATCATGAAGATCTTTTTTTGTACAGTTCTTCTGTGTATTCTTGCCACCTCTTCTTAATCTTTTCTGCTTCTATTAGGTCTCTACCATTTCTGTCCTTTATTGAGCCCATGTTTGCATGATATGTTCCCTTAGTGTTTTTAATTTTCTTGAAGAGATCTCTAGTCTTTCCCATTCTATTGTTTTCCTCTATTTCCTTGCATTGATCGCTGAGGAAGGCTTTCTTGTCTCTCCTTGGTATTCTTTGGAACTCTGCATTCAAATGGGTATATCTTTCCTTTTCTCTTTTGCTTTTCATCTCCCTTCTTTTCACAGCTATTTGTAAGGCCTCCTCAGACAAGAAAGTGAAGAAAACCACTAGACCATTCAGGTATGACCTAAATCAAATCCCTTATACAGTGGAAGTGAGGAATAGATTTAAGGGACTAGATCTGATAAACAGAGTGCCTGATGAACTATGACACTGTACAGGAGGCAGGAATCAAGGCCATCCCCAAGAAAAAGAAATGCAAAAAAGCAAAATGGCTGTCTGAGGAGCCCTTACAAATAGCTGTGAAAAGCAGGGAAATGAAAAGCAAAGGCGAGAAGGAAAGATATACCCATTTGAATGCAGAGTTCCAAAGAACAGCAAGGAGAGATAAGAAAGCCAGAGTTCCAAAGAAAGCAAGGAGAGAGATAAGAGCCTTCTAAGGTGAACAATGCAAAGAAATAGAGGAAAACAATAGAATAGGAAAGACTAGAGATTTTTTTCAAGAAAATTAGAGATACCAAGGCAGTGTTCCATGCAAAGATGGGCACAATAAAGGACAGAAATGGTATGAATGAAACAGAAGCAGAAGAGATTAAGAAGAGGTGGCAAGAATACACAGAAGAACTGTAAAAAAAAAAAAAAAAGCTCTTAATGATCCAGATAAGCACAATGGTATGGTCACTTATCTAGAGCCAGACGTTCTGGAGTGTGAAGGCAAGTGGGCCATAGGAAGCATCACTATGAAGAAAGGTAGTGGAGGTGATGGAATTCCAGCTGACCTATTTCAAATCCTAAAAGATGATGCTGTGGAAGTGCTGCACTCAATATGCCAGCAAATTTGGAAAACTCAGCAGTGTCCACAAAGAAAGCTGTAAAAAGTCAGCTTTCATTCCAATCCCAAAGAAGAGCAAATGCCAAAGAATGTTCAAACTACCGCACAATTGTACTCATCTCACACGCTAGCAAAGTAATGCTCAAAATCCTTCAAACTAGGCTTCAACAGTACAAGAACTGAGAACTTCCAGATGTTCAAGCTGGATTTAGAAAAGGCAGAGGAATCAGCGATCAAATTGCCAACATCTGTTGGATCATAGAAAAAGCAATATAATTCCAGAAAAACATCTACTCCTGCTTCATTGACTATACCAAAGCCTTTGACTGTGTGGATCACAACAAACTTTGGAAAATTCTTAGAGATGGGAATGCCAGACCACCTGACCTGCTTCCTGAGAAATCTGCATGCAGGTCAAGAAGCAACAGTTATAACTGGACATGTAACAATGGACTGGTTCCCAATTGGGAAAGGAGTATGTCAAGGCTGTATATTGTCATCCTGCTTTTTAACTTATATGCAGAGTACATCATGCAAAATGCCAGACTGGATGAAGCAGAAGCTAGAATCAAGATTGCTGGGAGAAATATCAATAACCTCAGATGTGCAGATGATACCACCCTAATGGCAGAATGTAAAGAGGAACTAAAATGCCTCGTGATGAAGGTGAAAGAGAAGAATGAAAAAGCTGGTTTAAAACTCAACATTCGAAAAATGAAGATCATGGTATCTGGTCCCATCACTTCATGGCAAATAGATGGGGGGATAAATGGAGACAGTGGCAGATTTTATTTTCTTGATCTCCAAAATCATTGCAGACAGTGACTGCAGCCATGAAATTAAAAGACACTTGCTCCTTGGAAGAAAAGCTATGACAAACCTAGATGTGTATTCAAAAGCAGAGACATCACTTTGAGGACAAAAGTCTGTCTAGTCAAAGCTATGGTGTTTCCAATAGTTATGTATGGATGTAATAGCTGGACTATAAAGAAAGCTGAGCACCAAAGAATTGATGCTTCGAACTGTGGTGCTGGAGAAGGTTCTTGAGAGTCCCTTGGACAGTAAGATCAAACCAGTCAATCATAAAGGAAATCAGTTCTGAATATTCATTGGAAGGACTGATGCTGAAGCTGAAGCTCCAGTACTTTGGCCACCTGATGTGAAGAGCCAGCTCATTTGAAAAGACCCTGAAAAAAAAAATAGAAAAGACCCTGATGCCAGGAAAGATTGAAGGCAGGAGGAGAAGGGGGCGACAGAGGATGAGATGATTGGATTGCATCATCAACTCAATGGATACAAGCAAACTCTGGAAGATAGTAAAGGACAGGGAAGCCTGACATGCTGCAATCTATGGGGTCGCAAAGAGTCAGACACGACTGAGCAACTGAACAACGAAAACATGGGGCCAATCAGAAGCACCTACATAGGAATTTGAGTCAAGAACTAGAAACATATTAACTATGAAAGCAATAAGTTTTCTCTCTTGCAACAGCCCCAGTTGCGAACTGGCCAAATTGTAAACCCAAGGTGGCAGTGGTGGTAAAGGAAGGGGCAGAGTCCAGGATACTTGGGAACATCAGGAACAGTAGTCTTCCCATTGGGTGGAATCTGCAGTGTGATGTTGAGCATTGTTCCTAGCTGCCCAGCTCTGAGCTTACTTCTTAATCCTCATAATGATTCCGTGAGCTGTTCATTTCCTTTTCTTACCTTAATCACTCAGAATTGGTATTTGTTGCTTGAAACTAAGCACTCTGATCAAGTCAAAGGGTTTGCTAGAGGCTAGCTGGCTTGTACAGCCCCATCAATTGGCACATGAGATGAGGTCTAGGTCACCACTCAGTGAGATCTTTGCTTCACAGAGTGAAGACATTTCTGAGAGAGGAGCAACCTCCACTTGTGATAGGGTATCGATTTCCTGACATACAAGTCTCTGTCCCTTCTTTTATTAGTACCTCTGGTGGTGGCTGGACTTCCCAGGTGGCACTAGTGGTAAAGAACCCGCCTGCCAATGCAAGAGACTTGGGTTTGATCCCTGGTCAGGAAAATCCCCTAGAGGAGGGCATGGCAACCCACTCCAGTATTCTTGCCTGAAGAATCCCATGGACAGGGGAGCCTTAACACACAGCAACTTAGCATGCACGCACGCTGGTGATGACAGGTCTTGGTTTAATAGAACTAGATTCATTCACATGCTAACCCTGTCACTAACTAGTTAGTTATGTGATTTGGGGCAAATCACTTAGTCTCCATTTCCTTGACTGTTAAAAGAGGACAAGATTATCTGATTATTCACTTATTCACATTACTTCATAATTATTTTTACAACCTTATTGAGATACAAATTGCATATTCTAAAATTCACCCATTTCAAGGGGAATTTAAGGGATAATGGATACATGTATATGTATGGCCGAGTTCCTTTGCTGTCCACCTGAAACTATCACAACATTGTTAATTGGCTATACTCCAATATAAAATAAAAAGTTTTTTTAAACCTTAAAAATAAATAAAATTCACCAATTTCAAGTGTACAATTGAAGGACTTTTAGTAAATTTACCAAATTGTTCAACCATCACCATAACCTAGTTTTAGAACATTTCATCTCCCCAATAAGGTCCCTCAGGCCCATTTACAGTTAGTTCATCCCCATATTCACCCTCAGGGCTGAGCAATCACTAATTTATTTTCTGTGTCTATAAATTCACTTTTTCTGGCCATTTTAAATAAATAGAACCATACAATCATAATTATTTGTTACACAAGGTTTTTCTGCTCTAGAATGAGTTTCCAAAAGGCCTGTGTCTAAGGACAGAAATCAATAAAACTGAAAACAGGAAAATAATAAAGAAAATCCATGAAACAAAGAGCTGGATCTTTTAAAAGATCAATCAAATTCACAAACCTCTAGCAAGTCTGACAAAGAAAAGACACAATTACCAATATCAGGAATGAAGCAGGTAGTATCACTACAGATCCTGCAGACATCAAAAGGAGAGAAAGCAAGTATTGCAAGCAATTCTAGAGTTTAGGTGAAATAGCCCAATTGCTTGAAATTCACAAACAAAACTCATTAAAGACAAAAAAGTTACTGTGAATACTCCTATAACTACAAAAGAATGTTAATTCATAATTTAAAACATTTTCAAAAAGAAATTCCAGGCTCAGATAGTTTTACTGAGTAATTACGGGGGCTTCCCTTGTGCCTCAGACAGTAAAGAATCTACCTGCCAATGCAAGAGACCCACGTTCTATCCCAGGGTTGGGAACTGAATAATTATACCAAACACTTAAGTGAAAATACCATTTCTATGCAACCTCCTCCAGGAAAGAAAACAGGAGCTAACACTTCTCAACTTATTTTATGAGGCTGGTATTACCCTAATACCAAAACCAGACAACAAGCGCAAAACAGGAACTACAGACCAATATCTCCCATGAATTTAGACACAAGAATCTTCAACAAAATCTTCTAACAATAGACTAAAAAATTATGAAACAAATTACAACCATGTGGGCTTTATTCCATGTACAAAAGGCTGGTTAAACATTTAAAGATCATTCAATGTAACCAGCCATGTGATCAGTCGCTCACTCCTGTTCTACTATTTGTAACCTCACGGGACTGTAGACCATCAGGTTTCTGTGTCCATGGAATTTTCCAGGCAAGAATATTGGAGTGGGTCGCTGTTTCCTTTGCCAGGGATTCTTTCCGACCCAGGGATCAAACCCACATCTCCTGCATGGGCAGGCGGATTCTTTACCACTGAGCCACCTGGGAAGCCCCGTAACCAACCATATCAAAAGGTTAAAGAAGAAAAATCCAATGAGCATGTCAATTGACATCGCAAAGCATTTGGCCAAATTTAACCCCCATTCATATAAAAAGGAATAGAGAGGAACTTTCTCAGTTTGGTAAAGAACATCTACAAAAACCTACAGCTAACATTATGCTTCACAGTGACAGAGCAGCACACTTAACTGTAGAAGAATGAATGCTTTCCCCGGGGTCGCGGAATCCACCCAGGAAGACTGTGGCACTAGGAGAGAAGCTGCGGTCCAGTCCACTCGCCTTCCTTTGCCCTAGCCTCTCGGAGAACGAGCCGCCCCTAAAGGGGGACTACTTGTCCTTCCGCCTGGTCCTGCGCAGCCGCAGGTACGAGGGTCTGGGTCCCCAGCCCAGTTGTCTGCGGGAATGAGTGGCAGGAGATTGAAAGTGGAAGTGTGAAAGTGAAGTCGCTCAGCCGTGTTCGACTCTTTGCGACCCCATGGACTGTAGTCCCGCAGGCTCCTCGGTCCATGGGATTTTCCAGGCACGAATACTGGAGTGGGTTGCTATTTCCTTCTCCAGGGGATCTTCCCGACCCAGGAATCAAACCTGGGTCTCCCGCGTTGTAGGGAGACGCTTTACTGTCTGAGCTGCCAGGGAAGTAGGAGATTAGTTCAGTTCATTCAGTTCAGTTCAGTCGCTCAGTCGTGTCCGACTCTTTGCAACCCCATGAATCACAGCACGCCAGGCCTCCCTGTCCATCACCACCTCCCGGAGTTCACTCAGACTTACGTCCATCGAGTCAGTGATGCCATCCAGCCATCTCATCCTCTGTCGTCCCCTTCTCCTCCTGCCCCCAATCCCTCCCAGCATCAGAGTCTTTTCCAATGAGTCAACTCTTCACATGAGGGGGCCAAAGTACTGGACTTTCAGCTTTAGCATCATTCCCTCCTAAGAAATCCCAGGGGTGATCTCCTTCAGAATGGACTGGTTGGATCTTCTTGCAGTCCAAGGGACTCTCAAGAGTCTTCTCCAACACCACAGTTCAAAAGCATCAATTCTTCAGCGCTCAGCCTTCTTCACAGTCCAACTCTCACATCCATACATCACCACTGGAAAAACCATAGCCCTGACTAGACGGACCTTTGTTGGCAAAGTAATGTCTCTGCTTTTCAACATGCTATCTAGGTTGGTCATAACTTTTCTTCCAAGGAGTAAGCCTCTTTTAATTTCATGGCTGCAGTCACCATCTACAGTGATTTTGGAGCCCCCAAACATAAAGTCTGACACTGTTTCCACTGTTTCCCCATCTATTTGCCATGAAGTGATGGGACCAGATGCCATGATCTTCGTTTTCTGAATGTTGAGCTTTAAGCCAACTTTTTCACTCTCCTCTTTCACTTTCATCAAGAGGATTTTTAGTTCCTCTTCACTTTCTGCCATAAGGGTGGTGTCATCTGCATATCTGAGGTTATTGATATTTCTCCCGGCAATCCTGATTCCATCTTGTGCTTCTTCCAGCCCAGGATTTCTCATGATGTACTCTGCATATAAGTTAAATAAGCAGGGTGATAACATACAACCTTGATATACTTCTTTTCCTATTTGGAACCAGTCTGTTGTTCCATGTCCAGTACGGCTAATCCAGAATCATCTAATATGAGCAGCCTCAACCCCCACGGACACTCCCCTTCCCACCAGCTTGTTCGCTTGTTTTTTTTCCTTTCTCTCTTTTTCTGTTTTTCTTTCTCTCCAACTTCCTTACCGATTCTCCTTTGAACTTTCTCCATTTGTTGACCCTGTCTTCTAAACACCTTTATTATTCTCTCTAAAGTGAAGATGAATGAGGAAAAAGAGTGTTCGTTAGAATAGTAATTAGCATGTTTGTCAAGGTTTACACTAAGCATTCCACCACCATCCAGGCTTTCCTAACAGACCGCATGTAGAGCGGTGCCATGGAGACTTCTCGTTGAGGAAAAAGACTGTACCCTTCATAATTCTTTAGAGACTCTGTGGACTCTTTCAACATTCTTGAGTATTCTCTTTTAAGAGAGTCTTAAATTGGTGAATTTCTCACTTGGTTTTCGGCTATGGTTCATTCAGAACATTGACATCTTGTTCTTTTTATATCTGGGATGGGGGGGGACAGCACTACCACCTCTTGCACACATTTGCAGACCTATGAGCCAATTGATATACACGTTTGAAGAAAGCAAATACTAAATTGTGCCTTGTTTTCTCACTTGCATTATATTCTCCTGAGACTGTGGCTTGCCTGTAAGTCCATACCATTGATATGGGTAATTAGCAACCTAATAAGAGGAAGTAAAGAAAGTGCTATCAAAACAAGTAGGTACAAAGACCTAAATGTAAGGCTAGCCTCTTAGAGGAAAACATAGGCAGAACACTCTTTGACATAAATCTCGGCAAGATATTTTTTAATCCACTTCCTAGAGTAATGGAAATAAAAATAAAAAATAAACAAATGGGACCTAATTAAACTTAAAAGCTTTTGCACAGCAAGGGAAACTATAAACAAAACTAAGAGACAACCCACAGAATGGGAGAAAATATTTGCAAACAGAGACTAACAAGGAATTAATCTCTAAAATATACAGATAGCTCAGGAAGCTCAGTGTCAAAAAAAAGAAAAAAGAAATTAACCCAACAAAAACTGGGCAGAAGATCTGAATAGACATTTCTTCAAAGATGTGCAGATGGCCAAAAAGCACATGAAAAGATGTTCAACATAACTAATTATTAGATAAATGCAAATCAAAACTGCAATGTGGTATCACCTCACACCAGTCAGAATGGCCATCATCAAAAAAGTCTACAAATAAACCAAAAAAAGTCTACAAACAATAAATGGTAGAAAGGGTGTGGAGAAAAGGGAGCCCTCATTACACTGTTGGTGGGAAAGTAAACTGGCACAACCACTATGGAGACTAGTATGGAGGTTCCTTAAGAAACTAAAAATAGAACTACCATATAATCTAGCAATATCAGTCCTTTGCATATATCCAGAGAAAATAATAATTCAAAAAGATACACACACCCCAAAGTTCATTGCAGCACTATTTGCAATAACCAAGACATAGAAGCAACCTAAATGTCTATCAACAGAGGATTGGATAAAGAAGACATGGTACATATATACAATGGAATATTACTCAGCCATGAAAAAGAATAAAATAATGCCATTTGCAGGAACATGGATGGACCCAAAGAGTGTCATGCTGAGTGAAGTAAGTCAGACAGAGAAGGGGAAGTATGACATCCTTTATATGTGGAATCTAAAAAGAAATGATACAAAACCTAACTTACTTACAAAACAGAAACAGACTCACAGACTTCAAGAACAAGCTTATGTTGCTGAGGGGAAGGATAGGGGGAAGGGATAGTTAAGGAGTTTGGGATGGGCATGTACACACTACTATATTTTAAATGGATAACCCACTCCAGTATTCTTGCCTGGGAAATCTTATGGAAAGAAGAGCCTGGCAGGCTACAGTCCATAGGGTCACAAAGAGTCAGACAAGACTTAGCAACTGAGCATGCATGCACATTCTAAGAACAATATCCTAGGAAGACACTGCTAATTAAATCAGGTTCCACATCTGCATGCAGTTCACATTCTGGTGGGGAAACTTTGTTTCTCCCACAAGACTTGACTTGATCTACAAACAATAAATGCTGGAGAAGGTGTGGAGAAAAAGGAACCCTCTTACACTGTTGGTGGGAATGCAAACTAGTAGAGCCACTATGGAGAACAGTGTGGAAATTCCTTAAAAAACTGGAAATAGAACTGCCTTATGACCCAGCAATCCCACGGCTGGGCATACACACTGAGGAAACCAGAATTGAAAGAGATATGTGTACCCCAATGTTCATCGCAGCACTGTTTATAATAGCCAGGACACGGAAGCAACCTAGATGTCCATTGGCAGACGAATGGATAAGAAAGCTGTAGTACATAAACCCAATGGAATATTACTCAGCAGTGAAAAATAATGCATTTGAATCTGTTCTAATGAGGTGGATGAAACCAGACGCTATTATACAGAGTGAAGTAAGTCAGAAAGAAAAACACCAATACAGTATACCAATGCATATATATGGAATTTAGAAAGATGGTAACGATGACTCTATATGCGAGATAACAAAAGAGACATAGATGTAAAAAACAGTCTTTTGGACTCTGGGAGAAGGCAAAGGTGGGATGATTTGAGAGGGTAGCATTGAAATGTGTATATTATCATATATGAAGTTAGTCCAGGTTCGATGCATGAGACAAGGTGCTCAGGGCTGGTGCACGGGGATAACCCTGGGGGATGGGATAGGGAGGGAGGTAGGAGGGAGGGTCCAGATGGGGAACACATGTATACCCATGGCTGATTCATGTGAATGTATGGCAAAACCCACAATATTGTAAAGTAATTAGTCTCCAATTAAAATAAATAAATTAATTTTTAAAAAAGACTTGACTTAATAATCATGGCTCTCTCAGAGAGACCAGAATGGAGACAGAACCTAACAGCAATGGTGAGTCATAAACTCTCTACAGTAAAAACCCATATTTTAATCCTTCATGAACAGCTACTATTATTAGTCTAAATTATTTTGATCTTGATATAATTCAGGAGGCATAACAGACTAAGGTTCGATTCCTGGGTCGGGAAGATCACCTGAAGAAGGGCATGGCATCCACTCCAGTATTCTTGCCTAGAGAATCGCATGGACAGAGGAGCCTGGTAGGCTACAGTCCACAGGGTCACACAGAGTTGGGCACAACTGAAGTGACCTAGCATGCACACATCACAAGTACATTGTCTGACACTGCATTTATCTTGTTGGAAACCATAATTGTCTGAAACAATGGCCTCAGTGAAAAATGTGATATAATACAATTCATATATAATTCACACATATAATGCTCCAAGAATATTGGAGTGTGTTGCCATGCCCTTGTCCGGGGATCTTCCCAACCCAGGAATCAAACCTGTGTCTCTTACAGGTCCTGTATTGGTAGGTAGGTTCTTTGCCACTAGTCCCACCTGGGAAGGTGGTACTTGTGGTACTAATGCTTTATTAACAATATGCCATGTCAGCTGAGTGGGCTAGGCCATGTATGGGTGATTACAGCAAAAATGGTGCCTGTATGTGATCCAAGTTTATGTATAATCAGAGTCATTACCCTTTATCTGCTTATAGTCAGGAATCTACCAGATTATTCAGCAGAATGATTTGTGGATACATCATCAGGCAATAAAATACTTACTATTACCTACCCTCCTTTGGCTACACTTGCTGGAGGATATATAGTAAAATAAAATTTTCTTTTCTTTTTTTATGCTTCAACATTCACCCAGTTATCATTTCCGTTTTTGCTCTTAGGGAAAAAATCTCCAGGGAGAAAAAAAGGACTACACTATATAGAAATAAAACACTGCTTTGTTGTATTTTATACTTACAGTATTTCTGCTTCAGATAATATCACGGACCCTTGGTGTCTAATTTATCCTGACAGTGTCTAAAGTGGAAGTAAAGCAATTGAGAAATATGAGTCTGAGAAGGTGGATGCAGCAGAAGTGAAGTGAGAACGTTTAAATGAAAATATAAACCCCAGTCAATCTGAATGAATTCCTCTAACACCTTGCTTCAGGAAAGAATCTGTAAGGGTCTTAATGATTGCTTCACTCACAACAAAGTGCACAACCCCAAGTGAGTCACTTAATCTCTGTGTCTCAGTGTCTTTGATTTTACAACAGCGTTAGTAGGACCAAAATGCACCTATACTTATAGGAGAAAAGATAATCACACAATTTCTGAAATGTACCTAATAATTGTCAATCAATTATCAAGAGAAATTTATGGAGCCCTGGATACATCCTTCATTATATGCCCAAGTCCTGGTAAGCACTTTACATATAAATGCTCAAGAAATCTTTATTGCATGTATGAATGAGAAAATAAATCAATGAGCCATCTACTGTGTGCCAGGCATCTGAGATACATTTCTGCCTTCAATGAACTATTCAGTAATTATGTAGTTAAATAAGACATTCATAGATAATGTTATTTAGTAATTTAACATAGTAAATGCCAAATGAATGTTATCATGCATCATCTTCAAACTAGAATTTCCAGATTCTCAACTTCATTTTGAATTATTCCCTAAAATTCACCAGCTTAAGAATATGCCTATGATTTTATCACAGAGAAATATTTGAGGATGTTGAAAGACTTTCAAAAATAGAAATATATTTCATGAGGATAAAATTCTGTAGAGAATGGAATGAAAATGTAAGTTCAAAAGGAAGAAAGAAAACTATAAAACATTTCCATCATTCCCCAAAATTCCCTCATGCCTCAACCTTTTGAATCTCCCCTTCCATCCCCAGCTCAAGTACAGGTACTCATTGATCTGTGCATTCTGTCATTACAGGTTCATTTGCATTCTGGGATTTTAACCAAATGAAATTACACTCTATGTATTTTTCTAATGACTTCTTTCAGTCAGCATGGTGGTTTTAAGATCCATCTATATTGTTTCATGCATTAATAATTGTTCCTTTTTATTGATGCTTTCCATTTTGAGTATATACCCCAATTTCCATTGTAAACCACAATTTGTTTATCCATTCATATGTTGATACGCATTTGGGTTGTTCCCAGTTTGGGCTCTTACAAATAGAATTGCTACGAACATTTGCATACAAGTCATTTTGAACATATGTTTTCATTTCTCACAGATGCATATCTGGAAGTGGAATAGCTGGATCATATTGTAGGCTTATGTTAAAATTTTTCAGAAACTGTCAAAATGCTTTCCAAATTGGTCATAACCATGGTACATTTCCACAAGCAGAGCATGAGATTTCCAGTTGCTGCACATCCTTGCTAACACTTGATATGGTCAGTTTTAAAATTTTTGTCTATTCTAATGGGCATGTGGTGGTATCTCAATGTGGTTTTTTATTTCCTTTCCCCAAAGACTAATGACTTCAAGTATTTTTTCATGACCTTATTGGCCATTTCTCTCTTCTTTTTGTCAAATGTATATTGAAATATTTTTTGCATTGTTATTTTATCTTATTATTATTGACTGTGTGTGTGCATATTCTGGATATTTCCTTTGTTTGATATATGTATTGTGAATATTTTCCCCAGTATCTGGCTTGGCTTTTCTTTTTCTCAATGGTGCACTTTAAAAATTAAAAAAAAAAAAAACTTACTGGAGTTTTGCGTTTGTGTTATACCTATAGATTTAGGGAGAATTGTCACTTAACATTATTGAATCATGGTATATGTCTGTACTTTTTAATTTCCCTCAGTTTTGTTTTGCAATTTCCAAGTAGAGAAATTCAATAGGATTTATTTATAAATATTTTACATTTTAGTGCTATCGTGAATAGATTTGTTTTTTGAGTTTCATTTCCCAATTGTTTGCTCTTGGTATTGTTGCTATTGTTCAGTTGCTAAGTCATGTCTGACTCATGATCCCATGGAGTGCAGCATGCCAGGCCTCCCTTCTTTTACTGTCTCCCGGAGTTTGCTCAAACTCATGTCCATTGAGTCGGTAATGCCATCTGAACAGCTCATCCTCTGTTGCCCCCTTCTCCTAATGCCCTCAACCTTTCCCAGCATCAGGGTCTTTTCCAATGAGGTGACTTTTCACAACTGGTGGCCAAAGTATTGGAGCTTCAACTTCAACATCAGTCCTTCCAATGAATATTCAGGACCAATTTCCTTTACAATTGACTGGTCTGATCTCCTTGCAGTCCAAGGGACTCTCAAGAGTCTTCTCCAGCACCACAATTCGAAAGCATCCATTCTTCAGCGCTCAGCTTTCTTTATGGTCCAACTCTCACATCCATACATGACTACTGGAAAAACCATAGCTTTGACTAGATGGACCTTTGTCAGCAAAGTGATGTCTCTGCTTTTGAATACACTGTCCAGGTTTGTCATAGCTTTTCTTCTAAGCAGCAGGTGTCTTTTAATTTAGTGGTTGCTGTCACTGAACACAGTAATTTTGGAGCCCAAGAAAATAAAATCTGTCAGTTTCCACTTTTTCCCCATCTATTTGCCATGAAGTGATGGGACCAGATGCCATAATTTTAGTTGTTTGACTGTTGAGTTTTAAACCAGCTTTTTCACTTTCTTCTTTAACCCTCATCAAGAAGCTCTTTAGTTCCTCTTTGCTTTCTGCCATTAGAGTTGGTATCAGTTCAGTTTAATCACTCAGTTGTGTCTAACTTTTTGCGACCCCATGGACTGCAGCACGCTAGGCTTCCCTGTCCATTACCAACTCCCGGAGATTACTCAAACTCATGTCCATTGAGTTCGTGATGCCATCCAACCATCTCATCCTCTGTCATCCCCTTTTCCTCCCACCTTCAATCTTTCCCAGCATCAGGGTCTTTTCCAATGAGTCAGTTCTTTGCATCAGGTGGCCAAAGCATTGGAGTTTCAACTTCAGCATCAGTCCTTCCAGTGAATATTCCAGACTGATTTCCTTTAGGATGGGCTGGTTGGATCTCCTTACAGTCCAAAGGACTCTCGAGAGTCTTCTCCAATACCACAGTTCAAAGGCATTAATTCTTCGGCTCTCAGCTTTCTTTATAGTCCACCTCTCACATCCATAGATGACTATTGGAAAAACCATAGGACTAGACTGACCTTTTTTTGCAGAAGTTGGTATATAAGGATGCAACTGATTTTCTACATTAACCCTGTATTCTGTGACCTTGCTAAGTTCACTTATTAGTTCTAACATTTGTTTTCTAGATTCTCTGGGATTTTCTACATTAATAATCATATCATCTACAAATAGGGATTTAAAAAATCTCAGTGCTTTCAATTTCTTTCTTTCTTTTCAATGCTTGGGACCTTCGATACCATGTTGAATACAAGAGAAGACAGTAGTATCCTTGCCTTGTTCCCATCTTAAGGAAGAACAATTCAATCTTTCACCATCAATTATGATGCTAGCTATTGGTGTTTCATAGATGCTCTTTATTCATTTGAGAAAGGTTTTTTTTTACTATTTCTAATTTTCTGAAAATTTTAGTCATCAGTGGACATTGGATTTTGTCATATGCTATGTCTACATCTATTGAAATGATTGTATGGATTTTCTTTTTTATCTTGTTAATATGGTGAATTACATTGATGGATTTTTAATGTTAAATTAACCTTGTATTCTGGAATAAACCCTACTTAGTCCAGAGGAGCTTGATGGGGTACAGTCCATGTGGTCACAAAGAGGGGGACACAACTGAGGGACTGAGCATGCCTGCAAGCAGAGTCTTGAAGTATGATTCTTTATTTAGTAATGTTTTGTTAAGGATTTTTGCCTCTATATTTATGAAGGATATTGATGTGTAATTTTATTTTTACAGTATCTTTCTCATGTCTTGGTGTTAAGGCTATGCTAGCCTTACAAAATGAGCTAGACGGTATTCCCTCTTCCAGTTTTCTGGAATGTGTTTGTAAAATTGGTGCTATTCAGTGATGAAGCCGTGCAGTTTTCTTTTGGAAAAGTTTTTTAATAACAAATTCAACTTGTTTAATAGATAGAGGGATATTCAGACTTTCTGCTTCTTGTGTCTATTTTGGTAAACTATATTTTTCAATAAATTTGTCCTTTTCATCCATGTTGAATATGTTGACATAATGTCATTCACAACGTTTTCTTATTATCCTTTAACCACTGTAGACTCTATGGTGACAACCTTTAGCTATAGTTGTCATTACTATATATGCGTTATGCAATGTATGATAACGTGATAGATTTATTATTGTTAAAATTAACTAGTATATAAATATTTTAAAATTTTTAATACAAAAATATTATAAGTAACTTGCATAAATAAAAACTCCTTGGTGTCTTCAATTAAATTTTTTAAGGTTGCAAAGGGCTTCTGAGAACCACTAATGTATATAATATTCCAATGTCTCTGTGCCATTATTTATCTATCTATTCTATGGCTGATGGACAATTGGTTTTTCTAGAGGTTTTGGTTATTACAAATGAAATACGATGGCTATTTTTGTATATATCTCAGGGTGGATGTATATACTCATTGCTCTTAAATATCTAAAAGTGGAATGGCTAGGTCTCCCGGTATTAGTATTTTTAAATGGATAGTGTGAATATCAAACTCTGTTGAATCAGATTCCTTTGAATATGTTTCAAAGATAATATTCTGTAACATATATTTATGCAAAGGTTGTCAGTTTTAAATTCATCTTCAGCTCATTACTCTTCTTACTTGACACATTCCCCTTGGTGAGTTCATACACATGCTAATCTGTCCCAAATCTTTTTCTCCAACTCAGAATTATCTCTTGAGTATTAGACTTCTATATATGACAAATTGCTGGACATCTCAAGGTCCCGTTCATGATCCACAGAGCAACAACACAAACATAACTTAAATGGAACTTAAAACTGGCTATTCTTCCCATATTCTCTACCCAGAAGCCCACACTAGAGAACTGGGCCTGATCTTAGGTTCCATCTTCACACTTAATCCCCACAACCAGGCAGTCACCAAATCCTCTCAGTTTTTCTGCCTAAATGTCACTTAAATTCTTCTCTTCCACCATCCTATTGTCACTGTCCTTTTTATTTCCTTCTCCACCACCACAAAGGCATCCTAATTAGTCTCCAAGCATCTAGCCTTTTTTCTGCTATCTTAACCAATACTTTAATTTTTTTAAGTTACAAGTGTAAAATAATAGCAAAAGGGAAAAGAAAGATATCAGTTACTGAGTTTCTACGCTTTATCAGGTACTGTGCTAGGCACATATTACCTATATTATCATATGTTATTTAAAAACGGTCCTGTGGAGTAGATCTTTTCCCCTATTTTAAAAATGAGGAAACAAAGACTCAGAGTAAATTACTTACAAATACTACCATATTACAGATGTGGATAATAAATAGGAGAGGTCTAATTTAAAATTAGGTCTCTGGTTGATGCATATAGCCTTAATTCCTTCAAGTCTCTCTTCCACTTTGAATCCAGAGAGACCAAAGTAAATCACAAATCTGCACTTCATTCTTCCATAAAAATTTTTAATGCCTCGCTATGTCTGACCACAGGGTTAAAGTCCAAGTTCCTGTGCAAGGTATTCAATGCCCTCGTTCATCTACCCCTCCCTCACCCCCATCTACCTCTTCATCTAATTTCCCTCCACTGGCCCTTAGTCACAAGTAATACTGTGTGGTTTCTCATTCTCCTGAATATATTTTGCTGCTTTGTGTCAGTTTAATCCCTTGGAAAAGCAAATGTCAGATGGGACTGGACACGCAAAATATTTATTGGAAGAACCATTTTTAAAGGATAAAAAGGGAGTAAGTAAGAAGAGGTGGGAAGAGCTTAGAAACTATGTTACAAGTCTGACACTTGTGAAAGAAAAGAGGAAAGGAAGATCAAGTAGGAAGAGCCTCATAATGCGATGCAGTTCTAAGAAAGTCTTGGACAAGGCAGATGCAGAGTACTGAAGCAAAAATTGCGCATTAAAAGAATCTCATAATAGGCAGGAATGGACTGGTACTGGTAACCATGCTGTGCCCAGTCATTGTCTGAGAATTCCCCCAGGAGGAAGCACGGCCTGGTGGAAAAGCTACAATGGACTCAAAGGTACTATAGCTAGAGTCTGTTGGTCATCAATGATCTCCAAAGCAAGTTCCTTCACAGCGAGATCTGAGTGGACTATTGATGTGACTGCTACATGATCTTATTCCTATAGGATTTGTCCATTCTTCTCTCTACCACTATAATTTAAGCTGAACAATCAGGTCCTTCAGGAAGCCTTCCCTGACACACCCAGGCTGTGTCAGGAGCCCTCTTGGAGTGTAATTCTATTATAGCACTACGGCTGTATATTGTCACCCTGCTTATTTAACTTATATGCAGAGTACATCATGAGAAACGCTGGGCTGGAAGAAACACAAGCTGGAATCAAGATTGCCGGGAGAAATATCAATAACCTCAGATATGCAGATGACACCACTCTTATGGCAGAAAGTGAAGAGAAACTAAAAAGCTTCTTGATGAAAGTGAAAGAGGAGAGTGAAAAAGTTGGCTTAAAGCTCAACATTCAGAAAACGAAGATCATGGTATCTGGTCGCATCACTTCATGGCAAATAGATGGGGAAACGGTGGAAACAGTGTCAGACTTTATTTTTGGGGGGCTCCAAAATCACTGCAGGTGGTGATTGCAACCATGAAATTAAAAGAGGCTTACTCCTTGGAAGAAAAGTTATGACCAACCTAGATAGCATGTTGAAAAGCAGAGACATTACTTTGCCAACTAAGGTCCGTCTAGTCAAGGCTATGGTTTTTCCTGTGGTCATGTATGGATGTGAGAGTTGGGCTGTAAAGAAGGCTGAGAGCCAAAGAATTGATGCTTTTGAACTGTGGTATTGGAGAAGACTCTTGAGAGTCCCTTGGCCTGCAAGGAGATCCAACCAGTCCATTCTGAAGAGATCAGCCCTGGAATTTCTTTGGAAGGAATGATGCTAAAGCTGAAACTCCAGTACTTTGGCCACCTCATGTGAAGAGTTGACTCATTGGAAAAGACTCTGATGCTGGGAGGGATTGGGGGCAGGAGGAGAAGGGGACAACCGAGGATGAGATGGCTGGATGGCATCACTGACTCGATGGACATGAGTCTGAGTGAACTCCGGGAGTTGGTGATGGACAGGGAGGCCTGGCGTGCTGCGATTCATGGGGTTGCAAAGAGTCGGACACGACTGAGCGACTGAACTGAACTGATAGTTATGAATCTGTTTCTACTACTTGAACACAAGCAACTTGAAGGCAAGAATTGTGTCCCATTTTTCACAATATTCCCAACACATGACCTTGTGCTCACTTAGCATTTGTTCCATGAATGAATGAGTAAATGAAGAAATAAATACCCAAACTCAGTTCTCTTACCCCTGATGCATAATATCTGCTCTAAGCAAACTGGTCCATTGATTGAGTCATGGAAGCATTATTTTTGTTTATGTCTCCTTGTTTTCCTTCATGTCTCTCATCTTATCTAATTCTCTTCTCTGTCTTATTGAGTTATGTTCATCCTATAAGACTCTGCTTAGTCCAAACTTAGCTTAAGACCAGGCCTTTTACATCTATTTCCATCTGCTCTAGTTTACTATTCTCTGAATTCTCACTGTACTTGACAGTCTGAACCATATACATGATCATAAGAGCTCTTGCATTGCTCCCTAATTATTTCTGGGGTTTTGAGCCTAGTTTGCCAATTGGATGGTAATACCATAAGAGAAGAGTCTATGTTTTATCCCCCCTTCCCTATCCCCCCTTTAATATAGAGCATAATGCAACGTACTGATTACAAAGTTTTAAACCTTTCAACAAAGTCAGTCTCTACATACAGTTACCCGAGGAGTGTGAAACTCTCTTTTCCTAGAAATTACTGTATATAAGTGGGTTGACCATTCTTGAAACTTGTTCAAGAGCCCTTTACTGCCAAGTGGTTCGATCAAAAGTGTGAAGGGCATAGAAACACTTAACTGAGATCTAAAATTTATATGACAGGAGTGATTTGTTTCTTAATGAGAGATTCATTCTAATTACTCTATTATACTTCTTCTACATGAAGGTAGCATTGTTTGATATTCCTCTGTTATTTGATATGCCCCCAAGAATCTCTGATCCCAGCATATATGATCTATTCAGTCATTAATTCATTCAACATATATTTGGTGAACATCTGAAGAGATAGGTCAGTATAATATCTAAGGTTCCAGATAATAGAACCAGAATGCCTGGGTTCAAATCCTGGCTTTATCACTTTCTAGTTGTGTGAATGCAAACAAAGTACTTAGCATTTTTGTGCCATCTGTAAATGGGGATGGTTAAAAAGAATACATACATTGTATTGAATAATCAATATTATAAATTGCTGAGAACAATGTTGGCACAAAACAAGTGCTATATAGTTTTTAGTTATATAAACTATTACAATTGTAATCATTACTATATACCCACTATGTCTACTGCTGTTTCTCCCTTCTTCTTGCATACAACTTCTTCCATTCACTAAAATGTTCTGAGAGGATATTTTCTCTAGGAGGCCCCTCTCTCATAGTCAGCATACATTACTGGGAACTTTGGTTACTCAATCAGATGTACTACTTGATAACTTTGGTTTTTTTTCATACAATGAGAAACAGAACAGGAAAATTTTAATGGGTGACCATTGAGTACAAATAGGAAGAGTATTAATTAGATTGGAAATAAGGAAAATGAAAGTTTTAGTCTCTTGGTTGTTTCTGACTCTTTGTGATCTCTTGGACTGTACCCTGCCAGGCTCCTCTGTTCATGAAATTCACCAGGCAAGAATACTGGAGTGAGTTGCCATTCCTTTCTCCAGGGGATCTTCCTAACCCAGGGATCGAACCAAGGTCTCCTGCATTGCAGGCAGATTTTTACCATTTGAGCCACAAGTGAGTGTATGGAAATAAGGAGACCTCGGTTCTAGTACTTGTCCTGTCATTTTTCTCTGCCCTTTGTGTGATATTGGACAACTCTTTTTAATCTTTTCAATTTTCCGTTAAAAGAAGCAACAGTTAGAACCGAACATGGAACAAACTGGTTCAAAATTGGGAAAGGAATACATCAAGGCTATGTATTGTCACCTTGCTTATTTAACTTATATGCAGAGTACATCATACAAAATGCCAGGCTGGATGAAGCTCAAGCTGGAGTCAAGATTGCTGGGAGAAACATCAACAACCTCAGATATGCAGATGACACCACCCTTATGGCAGAAAGCGAAGAGGAACTAAAGAACTTCTTGATGAAAGTGAAAGAAGAGACTAAAAAAGCTGGTTTAAAACTCAACATTCAAAAAACTAAGATCATGGCATCTGGTCCCATCAATCATGACAAATAGATGGGGGGAAAGTGGAAATAGTAACAAACTTTATTTTCTTGGGCTTCAAAATCACTGCAAATGGTGACTGTGGCCATGAAATTAAAAGACACTTGCTCATTGGAAGAAAAGCTATGACAAACCTAGACAGTGTATTCAAAAGCAGAGACATCACTTTGCTGACAAAGATCCATCTAGTCAAAGCTATGGTTTTTCCAGTAGTCATGTATGGATGTGAGAGTTGGACCATAAAAAGGTTGAGTGCCAAAGAATTGATGCTTTTGAACTGTGGTGTTGGAGAAGACTCTTGAGAGTCCCTTGATCAGCAAGGCAATCAAACCAGTAAAGGAAATCGGTCCTGAATATTCATTGGAAGGACTGATGCTGAAGTTGAAGCCCAACACTTTGGCCACCTGATGTGAAAAGCCGACTCATTGGTAAAGATCCTAATGCTGGGAAAGATTGAAGGCAGGAAGAGAAGGGGACAACAGAAGATGAGATGATTGGATGGCATCACTGATTCAATGGACATGACTTTGGGCAAACTCTGGGAGATTATGAAGGACAGGGAAGCCTGATGTGCTGCAGTCCATGGGGTTGCAAAGAGTTGGACATGACTGAGTGACTGAACAGCAGCAATTTTCCATTGAGTCATTTTTAAAATTAGTTGGTCTAGAACAATAGTTTTCAAATGTTTATTATTTATTTGTATCAGTGGAAACTTTTTTCACATAAATATTAGGTAGAAGTTCAAAATATAAACATGGAGTTGCTGCTTTAGTTAAAGAGAAGATGAAGAGC
This sequence comes from Capra ibex, assembly GCA_006410555.1. NCBI lineage: Eukaryota > Metazoa > Chordata > Mammalia > Artiodactyla > Bovidae > Capra > Capra ibex. Next base: position 28,776,007 of record SJYO01029184.1, read on the forward strand.
TTCCAGAGACACCTGTTAGTTAAGCATTGGGCCATAGGCACTGAAACCACATAATTGAATCAGTGTTGTGCTAGTAAATCAGTTCTCCTAGAGCAAGTAAACCTTGATCAGTAATTTTCCTACCATAGCCAACCTTCAAGGCATAAGAATTGCCATGCTTTACTGTGTGCAAACAAACACTCTTTAGGAATAAAACCAGTCCATTAGCCCAGGTCAGCTAATTACAATACCTACCTAGCGAAGAGCAAGTCTCTGAAGGTTATGCTAGAGGTAGGTGAGGTTTCAGAGAAAAATAAGGGGAAGCTGCTAAGCTGCTAAGTTGCTTCAGTTGTGTCTGACTCTGAGCGACCCCATAGACGGCCGCCCACCAGGCTCCCCCGTCCCTGGGATTCTCCAGGCAAGAACACTGGAGTGGGTTGCCATTTCCTTCTCCAGTGCATGAAAGGGAAAAGGGAAAGTGAAGGTGCTCAGTCGTGGCCGACTCTTCGCGACCCCATGGACTGCAGCCCACCAGGCTCCTCCGTCCATGGGATTTTCCAGGCAAGAGTACTGGAGTGGGGTGCCATTGAGGTAAGAATAAAAAGACATAGAAAGAGACAGTCTCTCAAGAAGGCAAACTCAGGTAGGTGTCATAAACACACAAAAGCATCATGAATTTTCAGGATACTGGAGTGTGTTGGCAGTAGGGGAAGAAACATGGAAAGGGAAGAATAAAAAGGAGTTGCAGACAAACTTCTTTCACAATGTCACCATTTTGCTTGGAAATGGCCTTTTTTAACTAGTGGAGGGAAAATGGAATCAAGGGTATCCCACAAAAGATGCAACACTCAAATGTTTTTCTACTTGAATTTGGATTTTTTTAATTTACATTTGAATATATGTTGTAGGAGTTCTCTTGAAAGTAAATATGACATGACTCAGGAGAAGGTGAGTAACTAGTTTTCTTCTCCTGCTTTGCTATTCAATTACTTGCTGCAGCCCTGGTTCATGTTATCAACCATTATTTTTCAATGTGATATTTAATTTTTCCATAATCTCCATCAGCCTGCTTATTAGTAGCCACTCCTCCATTTGTATTGACAACTGACCATTTCTCTTTTTGTGTAGAGTGCAAAACCTGAAATCTACTTCCAACTAATAGTGTTGAGTAAGCCTCTCCTATATGTAAATGGAACCTCAACTGCTCACTTGGCACTTCTTAGTATAGGAAAGAGAGTAATGTGAGTTTGAAAGGATATCTCAGACTTCCCTGGTGGTCCACTGGATAGGAGTCCACCTGCCAATGAAGGAGACATGGGTTCCATCCCCGGTCTGGAAATATTCTACATGCCATGGCAACTAAGCAGGTGCATCACAGCTGCTGAAGCCCAAGTGCTCTACAGCCCATACTCCATAAGAGAAGCCACTGCAATGAGAAGCTGATGCATCAAAACTAGAGAAAGCCCATGTGCAACAATGAAGATCCAGGGCAGCCAAAAATAAATAAATAAATATTTTTTAAAGCAAGCAAACCATGAATAGTTACTTTAAATGACTCAATAAATTTATTTTTAAAAAAGAAAGAAAAAAAGTTTGTTTTTGTAGACAAATTCAATGAAAGGTATAAAGATATCCATGAAGCTGTGAATTAGGTGATTTAGGCATAAACCATCAGTAGTCTTCTTATACTGAGGCTGTAGTTGCTCAATAAAGTTATTGATATCAGGACATTGAGAGTATGTGCTAAGTCATGTCAGTCGTGTCTGACTCATTGCAACCCTTTGAACTGTAGCCCACCAAGTTCCTCTGTCCATGGGATTCTCCAGGCCTGAATACTGGAGTGCCCTTCTCCAGAGGATCTTTCTGACCCAGGAATTGAACCCGCGTCTCTTACATCTCCTCCATTGGTAGGAGGATTCTTTATCACTAGCACCACCTGGGAAGGGAACAGAGAAATGAGGCAAGTGGGACAATGCTTAAGTGTTAATGCTTTATTTATTTATTGCAATCAGTGACTTTATTCAAATTCAAATTACCCTCTTTATAGGAGAGGGTATGTAGAGGATTTCTGGAAATTGACCATGGTGATGGTCACTGATATCTGTGATTATGATTCAAAAACTGAATTGTACACTTTAAATAAACGAATTGTATATGTGAACTGTATCTCAATAGTTGATTTTTTTAAAAAGTCTTATACACCAATGTTCATAGCTGCATTATTTATAATAGACCAAAAGTGGAAACAACCCAAATATCCATCAGCTGAAGAATGGATAAACAAAAATTAGTATATCTATACAATGAAATATTATGCAGTCATTAAAAAGGAATGGACTACTGATACAGGGTACTACATGATGAACCTACCTCAAAAACATTATGGTAAGTAAAAGAAGCTAGACACAAAGGGCTACATACTGTGATCCCATCTATGTGCAATGTCCAGAATAGGTAGATCTGTAGAGACACAGAATTTTTCCTGGGGATGTGGGTAGATGGGACTTGGGAGTCACTATTAACAAGTATGGGATTTCTTTTGGGGGATGATGGAAATTTTCTTATTAGACAGTGGAGATAATTATACAATATTGTGAGTATATTAGAGATCACTATACTGTACACTTTAAAATGGTGAATTTTTACGTTAGTTTATCTCTGTTTAAAAACTGCCCCCAAAAAGGCTATACAGGAGTAAATCCTGATTAATGTTAGTCCTGGGTGAAATAAAGGAACATGGGGACAGTTAGTCAAAAGAACCAGAAGCCTGGAGAGGGGTTTTAAGGATAGACTAGTCAAAATTATCCAAATAATTTCCCATGTGCTTATTCCATTCTCACCAGGCATCTTTTTTTTATTATAATTTGGTTTCTTATGTACATTTCGTTTTGAAAGAAAATTTGCTGACCAGAGTTTCCCAATCTTCTTCGCTATTATATTTTTCAATAAAATACATTATAAATTGGATTAGAATTTTGGTTTGGTTCATCCCTCTGAGGCAGATTGACTCTCCTTCCTCTTACTTTTAGTTTAGATGTGCAGGCTCAGACACTTATACAGAATTTGAGAAAATTTCATTATTCAAGGGACCCTCACGGAAAACACAGGGGCCAAAATGGTCAGGACTTTCTTGAGAGGCAGAGTGAGTGCATTAGGCCTTTATTGTCTCTAAGGGGTGGGACTCATTAGCTGTAGATTTGCAAGTTTTAAATTTCCCTCTTGCACCAAAGGAAGAGGCAGAGGGCTGGAGAGTTGTGAGTCTGAAATTTCCCACCTGCACTGAAAGAGAAGATACCATGACTGTAAACTTCCTAGTTTTAAATTTCTTACTGACAACAAAGGAGAGGGCACTGAGCTTTCTTATCAACCCATCAAGAAGGAGGGGCCACCTGTATAAAAGTGAAAGTGTTACTCAATCATGTTTGACTCTGTGACCCCAAGGACTGTAGCCCGCCAGTCTACAGGAGCCCACCATTCTCCACTGTTCATGGGAATTCTCCAGGCAAGAATACTGCTGTGAGTTGCCATTCCCTTCTCCAGGGGATCTTCCAGGTCTCCTGCATTGCAGGCAGATTGTTTACTGTTTGAGTCACCAGGGAGTGAAGTGAAAGTTGCTCAGTCCTGTCCGACTCTTTGAGACCCCATGGCCTATACAGTCCATGGAATTCTCCAGGCTGAGTGGCTAGCCTTTCCCCTCTCCAGGCGATCTTCCCAACCCAGGGATCAAATCCAGGTCTCCCACATTGAAGACGTATTCTTTACCAGCTGAGTCACCAGGGAAGCCCATGGCTAATTCATGTTGATATTTGGGAGAAACCAAAAAATTCTGTAAAGCAGTTATCCCTTAATTAAAAAATAAATTTAAAGTTTTAGAAAAAGAGGTGGGAACAACCATGAATACTTTAAGATTCTGGAACTTTAAACTTTCCATGCTGGTTATTTTGATTACTTTCTGTCTTTCCTTGTAAAGCTTATTATCAGAACCAGTAGCAAAGAGTAGTATAGGTGAGAAAGAAGAAAGTTGCTCAAATAGAAGAATTGGTACAGTTCAGTGGCTGATTGAACTTACATGCATAGTAGTTCCTTAACTATTGAGGCAAGGTTTTAAGTCTTGGTAACTCTTGGGAGGATGACCACTAGTGTCATAGACCTTGTGAGGAAAATTGGGAGAGGAAACTTTCTATACTGTTATGCATTGTTTAGAATATGTTTCTGCAAGCAGAATCTTGGCAAGTGTTTTTCTTAACATTTTAATTATCACAGACATCTATATGACAGAGTTAGGAATAACAGAGATGCAACCAAAATCATATTTTAAAAACAAATTTAGTTAATCAATTACTTAAATAATTATTCCTCTTACTCAACTGGTTTATGTCTTCACTTCTTGGGAACAGTATTTTTCAGGCTGGAGTGTCCAGCTCCTACACACTGGGAAGACCTAGAATTCACGTTTCCACGTGCTCAGTCTGATGCACAGCCCTGATTTCCTATTTGCAATGTGGGTTGGACAGTGGGCTGACCGAAGTGATCTGCTTCAGCCCCAGGCCCTCGCCCTGACCCACGGCTTGTGACCCACGGCCCGCCACCCACAAGCAGCGGATCGCTGACTTCGAGAATGTGTAAAGCCTTGCACATGTCTGCGCCCGCCCTCCCTGGTCAATTAGAAAAGAAACCCGGATGTTTGGGGGGCGGGGGGAGAAGCTGGCGTCTACCCATGAGGCAGCGCGCTTAGTTATATACTTCTGCCCTCTTCTGAGACACTCATTCCGCTCTGAGAGCCGCCGCGGGCCGTCGCTGTGGCTGCAGTCGCCGCCTAATGTTTTCGCGCTCCTCCCTTCCCTCCTCCTCTTTCTCCTCCTCCGAGTCCCAGTCAGGCTGACCTGCCCCGCTCGCGGTAAGTGTCCCCCGCCTGCGCCGCGCGGAAGCAGGCAGGGGCTCTCCCGCGAGGCTGTGGCCACTTTGCTCTGGGGGCAGTTTAGGTGGCCCGGCTATGAGGACTGGGTCGAGGGTCTCGATGCTGGCATAGATCGCCAGGATGGCCCAGGGTGCGGGGGAGGGGACGGACTTGGCGCGGTGGCGGGTGGGCCACCATCTTGCGCCAGCCCGGAGGGGGAGGCATCTCGGAAAGGTAGTTGCTTGGCGGCAGCGTTTGGCCACCCTCGGGCCGACAGCGTTTGGTCACCCTCAGGTCGGAGACGCGCGGGTTGCTGCTGCTCCCTCCTCACCTTCGGGGGCCTAAGTGTCGGTCTGTCCCAGCCTGGTTTTGGCTTTTCTTTCTGGAGGCAACTCCCTTTGGTCTTTTGTACATATGATGCCGATGTTTGGCGAGACCCGCCCACCCTCAAGGCTCTTCAGTGTTGGGAATAGAGGGGAGAGAGGGTCCCGAACTTTCTGGCTCCTGCCCCCCTTGGGCCCCTCCTTTCTGTGCTGACTCCCCCCACCCAGGTTACTGGTCATTCAGTGCTTACACCCTTGTTCTTGCCAAAGGAACCTCTCTCCTTCGTAGAAATCGTGCTCCATTCCGTTATTGTCTAGAGGAGAAGAGCCCTGAGGAGAAACGTGGAGTTAGAGACACAATTTTTTAACTGTGATCGTTGCAGGTTTTACTTAATGAGACGGAAAAATTATCTCATACTGAGGTTTTATCTTTCTCTAGACACGGAGGGAGTTCCTCTTAACTTATCTCAAGTTTTAATGCTATTTTAAAAGGAGAGATAGGAGAAGAAAGTGTCAAGTGAACTAGCTTCTTCTAAATCCAAGGAGTTCTCTTTGTTTGCAAGGATTTTTTAGGTTTTGTTTTTTTTTTAAATCTGTGAACGTAAATTTTGCTTTTATTATTTTCAGGTTGGAACAGTGATTTTTAATGTCTTTTAGTGCCATTAAACATAAAATTAAAACTGAGAAGTAGAGTTTTAACCACAAAATTCTCGTCTTAGCATTTGTGATGTGTCCTGCTTTGGGGGGGGTTACAGTGAAAATTCAAATTGTCTCCTTAAGCAGAAACTTTACTAAGCCTATGAAGACACCAATTTGCTTATAAAATTAAGGCTGTGTGCCCTTGATGTGTTAACATTGGTACAAATCCCACTACAGTTGTATCTTGCATTTATACATTTCATTGCTATCACCTCCTTTGAGGTGGGCTGCAGGGTGTTGATAGAACTGTTTTGAAGTTGAGGAAACAACCTCAAGGAGATTTTACCCTTAGTCCTGCGGTTAAGAGTGATAGAACCAATTCTTGAACCTAGGTCTTCTGACTCCTTAGCCAATGCTCAGTCCACTATATTATGATCCACTTTTTGTGAGAGTGAAGTGGTTAAGGAGGAAAAGCAAGTAGACTTACCTAAAACATATAGGTAGCATTTTTCCATTTTTTTCCTTTATATTTAAAATATTTAAGACTTCATATCAAAACAACATTGTAAATCAGCTATTCTTCAGTAAAAATTTGAAAAAAAATTTATATCTTTTCAACTTTTTAGTATTAAAATAATATTATTTCCAAGTATGTTGAAAATTTGAAAAAAGTTCTATGTTGAAGGGGTCCAAATTTCACCTTCTCCTCTTCAACCCATTTTCATCAGTTCAGTTTTCTAGTTCAATCTAATTTTTTCAGCCTAGTGTTTTACTCCTTGGTAACAGTTTTTTTAGTGGAAAAAGAAAGTAGGGGAATGGATATATATTTCTGTACCTCCTCTTCTCTTCAATTTGTTTTCTTTATTCAAGAGGGCATTTAGAACCATACCCAAATATTTCTGTTGTTCTTATTATACAGGGAAAATACCTAAATGATTAGCAATTTTTGTAAATAGAAAATAACCCATAGTTTTAGTGACAAATAAGATATTTACTGGATATTTATATTGAAAATATTTTATTTCAAAGGTGCTTTTTTGAAGGTCAGAAGTATTTCACATATTCACCAAATATGTAACCCTGAATATTTTTCTTTTTGCTTCAGAGAAGGACTTAAAATATACATGATTTTCAGTCAGGTTGTTTTAAATAGTGACTCAAGAAGGACTTGGTTTTCTCTATGATTTGTATCAAAAGTTTATCTAGGCCTTTTTAATTCATTCCTTGGAAAGCAGTTTTCTTTTAAGAAGTGTTTTTAATAACTGTATATCAAGAAAAGTAGCCATCCCTACATACCATCTGGGTCCAATGGACTATTTTTCTTTCATTTTTTGTATTTTAAGTCATTTTAGAAATAATTGCATAAGAATAAAAAATAGTGAAACCAGTTTCATTAGATAAGTATTAATAAGACATGGTATACTCCTTTGTATGTTCTTAGAAAGACAAAAAATACATTTCAGAAATCGCTAAAAGTATCCAATTGTCTTTTTATTAGGACAGATCCTAAAGACATTTGCAAAAATGTAAATCAGTGTCATTCTTATTAGATTTTTTTGTTTTTGAAGTTATTTTAATTTATTTATATGGGCATGTGATGGGCTTTTTATTATTTTAAGTTAATATATATTTAATTTTTTTCCTCAGTTTCAATTTCTAATATGGTAAGTATAAATAGATATAATCCACATAAACAAAAAGCTCATTGGAGTCATCAGTAAGTTTTAAGAATGAAGAGTGGGCCTGAGATAAAAAGTTTGAGAACTACTAATCTGGCATTATTTGTGACAATATCTTAACAGTTCTATACATGGACTAGAATTTTTGTTTCTTTTTAGTGCTTATATTCATCAACTTGTATGACTTTTAGTAAAGAAGGAAATGTTGAGCAAAATAAGGCAAATTACTGTATAATAATTTTTCATGTGCTTTATTTAATCTTCCAGTAGTGCTGCAAGGAAGGTATTACTGTTTTTATTTTACAGATAGAAAAGCTAAGTTCAAAGAGATCAATTAAATATCCTATAGGTTTGGCAACCAGAAAGTAGTAGACTTCAAATTCCCACTCAGTTGTTCAGTTCCTATGTATAGTGTTCCCATAATTGTGCTCCATATCTTTACTTAATATTTTCCCTAGTGGTTTAGTTTTACTCCTATAAAATGTGAATTAACAATATATACTTCTTGAGGTTACTTTAGAAATTAGTGATTATATAATATCTTAGGAAACTTCAATGAAGTATTTGTTATATAATTTGGCTTTGAAAGGTCCACTATGCACTAGTCTTTTCTCCAGGTTGTATCTTTTACATATGAATTGCAATAAAAACATCTCCTTATAGATAAAATCTTTACTCTGAATATGATATAAAAATTACTTTGTAGAAAGTATATTTTATTAGAATGGTGGTCCATCTCAAAAGCTAATGTTAAAATGTTTTAAAATATAGACAAGCTTTGCAAAATATTATGCTAATGATTTTAAATCTTAATGTCAAGTAGCTGTTTTCTACATATAGATGAATTATGAAAGTAAACTGAGACAAAAGTTGAAAACTAAAATTAGGGAAGAAATAGTAAAATTATTAAAGATCTGCTCAAAATGTACATAGACTCAAAATATACCTGTGTTCAGGCTTTCAAAAAATAACTTCCACAATATAAAAACTTGGACAAAGACAAGATGATGAGTCTATGTTTTTCTTCTAAATTATATATGATTTGTTCCTAAGATCTGGTTTGAGAGTGTGAATTGTTTTTAGGTGCCAGTGAAGTTGTCTAATAAACCAAGGTATAATACAGTGTTTCTTGGATTTCAGTACAATACCACTTAATTCCTATTATAAGGAAAACATTTTCACAGATACCCTCTTACTTCAAGTATTTAAAAATTCTTAGAATTCTTGTACAGTCATAAAATAATCAGGACTGCAAAATCAATGCTATTCAAATCAACCTTACAACACTGAATAATACACTTTGGTGAAACAAAGTCACTAACTACTTCAATTGAGTTTTTCACACCCATAATTCCTATCTACCTAGGCAGTAGCAAGATTTTTCTATTTAAACTTTTTCAGTACCTTCATTTCTCTGTACAAACTGTTACTTTTCCTTTTATTTAGTACAAATACATCATTTAGATACTTTCTCTCTGTTCTTTTATTAGGTACCAGCAGTAAAAGTAATAGTACTTGATGACAATGCAGTAGTAAATATAGACAAAAACATGAGTACTGATATAATAAACCAATTCAACTTCTGAGTGTTTACCCAGAGGACACAAAAACACTAACTCAAAAAGATATCTGCACCCCCATGTTCACTGCGGCATTATTATAATGTTATTATTGTAATAACCAAGACATGGAAAAATCTAAGTGTCTATCTTTAGATGGACGAATAGAGAAAATATGGAATATTATTCCACATTATTCCATGGAATATTATTGAGCTATTAAAATGAAGGAAATCCTGCCATTTGCAACATGAATGGACCTTTAGGGCATTATGCTAAGTCATAATGTGTGGAATCTTTAAAACATACGCACACTTCATAGATACAGAACACAGATTGGGGGAGGGGAGGACAAAATTGGGTGGAGGTGGCCAAAAGGTACAAACTTCTAATTACAGAATAAGTCCTGGGGATGTAATATAGTGTGGTGTGACTACTATTAATAAGACTGTGATGGGTATTTGAAAGTTGCTAAGAGAGCAGGGGCTTCCCAGTGGTAAAAGAATCCGCCTGCCAATGCAGGAGATGCAGGTTCAATCAGTGGGTGGAGAAGATCCCCTGGAGTAGGAAGTGGCAACCCATTCCTGAATTCTTGCCTGAAAAATTCCGTGACAGAGGAGCCTGGCGGGCTACAGTCCATGGGGTTGAAAAGAATCAGAAACAACTGAGCACACGCGCTACTGCAAGAGAGTAGCTCTTAAAAGATCTCATCACACACACACACACAACTGTAGTGATAGATGTTAATTAGACTTACTCTGGTGATCATTTTGCAATATATATACACGTGTCACATCAGAACTTGAATGTCTCCCTGTTCTACCTCCTTTCTCTCTACTCTGTAATTTTATGGCTTTGCTTCTTTGTTGGTGTCTGTCTTAGGTAGTCATTCTCCATGTAGTGATTTCCATCACCACCAGGCCTATATCCTATCAGGTTATTATATGCCTAACAGCTTTATTCAGCTATAATTCACATAGTGTACAATTCACCCATTTGAAGTGTACAACTCAGTGATTTTAGTACATCCACAGTGCTGTGCAATTATCACCACAATCAATTTTAAAACATTTTCATCACCCTGTGAAGAAACCTCATGTCCATTAGGAGTCACTCATTTACCCCCCAATCCTCCCAGCTGTAAGCAACCACTACTCCACTTTCTGTTTTTATGAATTTTCCATTTCTGGAGATTTCATATAAATGAAATCATACAATATGTAGTCTTTCTAGCTTCCTTCAGTTAGTATAATCTCAAGATCCATCCATCCATTTTATAGTATGTACCAGTACTTCATTCTTTCTATGACCACATTATTCCCTTGTATAGGTATATCACATTTTGTTTCTCCATTAATCAGGCATTTGTGTCATTTACTTTTTTGCTATTATTAATAGTACTGCTATGAATGTTCATCTATATGTTTTTGTGTGGACAAATGTGTTCAATTCTTTCTTGCTAGGAGTGGAATTGCTAGGTTATGTGTTAACTTCATTTTGTAGTATGTACCAGTACTTCATTCTTTCTATGACCACATTATTCCCTTGTATAGGTATATCACATTTTGTTTCTCCATTAATCAGGCATTTGTGTCATTTACTTTTTTGCTATTATCAATAGTACTGCTATGAATGTTCATCTATATGTTTTTGTGTGGACAAATGTGTTCAATTCTTTCTTGCTAGGAGTGGAATTGCTAGGTTATGTGTTAACTTTTTGCCTTTTCATACTGTTTAGGGGGGAAAGGGCAGCAGAGAATGAGATGGTTAGATAGCATCGCTGACTCAGTGGACATGGATTTGAGCAAACTCAGGGAGATAGTGAAGGACAGGGAAGCCTGGTGTGCTGCAATCGATGGGGTCGCAAAGATTTGGACACGACTTAGCTAAGGAAACAAGAACAAATGTTAATTTTAAGTCTTAAGTTTGTGACTGCCAAAGTTTTTCCCACAGTGTCTGCATCATTTTATATTCTTACCAGCAATATATGAAGGTTCCAGTTTCTCCATATGCTGGCCAACACGTTATTAATCTGTTCTTTTTAGTCACAACCATCCTAGTGAGTATGAAATGGCATCTTAATATTTTCAAGTATTTCATCTTGTAAAAGCACATAACATACAATTTACTATTGTAATTCTTTTAACCCACAGATTTTTAATTTTTGTAGAATTAACTCTTAAAAAATAGCTGAATTTTAGATGTATAAGAGCTGAAACAAGATAGATAGATATATATATATATATAATTATTTATACATCAGTCTCCAAAAACTGAATGGATTATGCTCCAAGAGGTCTTTCATTAGTCAGTTACTTGAAATTCATTTTCCCCCACATGAGACCAGTCTATTGAATTTGGGCATAGTATTCCCACCTGATGGAGAAGGCAATGGCAACCCACTCCAATACTCTTGCCTGGAAAATCCTGTGGATGGAGGAGCCTGGTACACTGCAGTCCATGGGGTTGCTAGGAATCAGACACGACTGAGCGATTTCACTTTCACTTTTCACTTTCATCCATTGGAGAAGGAAATGGCAACCCACTCCGGTATTCTTGACTGGAGAATCCCAGGGATGGGATTCTGGTGAGCTGGTGGGCTGCAGCCCTGGTGGGCTGCCGTCTATGGGGTCGCACAGAGTCGGATATGACTGAAGCGACTTAGCAGCAGCAGCAGCAGCAGCATCCCTACCTGAGTCAGTAGCTGAGGTGGAGAGTTCTCTTCTGCTTATTTTGGTGTCAACTGTGGGTTGCAGAACAGGGAGACCCTTTGGAGTTGCTATTATAGGAATGCTAAGATACTCCTTACATATTTTGCTAGGTATTCCATTTCTCTAACAAATGACTTAATTTCTCATAAAATTCTTTGCCTTGCCACCAAAGCTCTGAAGTGATGATCTGAGAGTTTTTTGTGGTGATCGTTTTGGGGAGGCTTAACTGCTTTATTGGGTAACGTAGCTTTAGACTAAAGTTATGATCCTAATGGCATCTGAGAGTGTTTATGAACATACTGATTGAGGCTCCTTGGTGGCTGCTCTTGGCCTCAAAAGCTACTGTAGTCATAGGCAATAGATATGACTTGTTTATATAGACTACTTGTGCATTTAGTACTAATGTAGACCTTTTGTACCAAACAATGTTGTTTACGATTATTTAATAAAAGGGTTCTATTTGAATTTCAAAGGCTGTACAGTGGTGACTCTTAAAAAAATACTTTCTATTCTTCATAGCAGTAGGTCCTTAATGCTGAGCAAGAATTGTCATGAATCTATCTGCTTGACATATGCATTAACCTTAATTCTAGTTTAGGGACAAGCAATAACTATTCAAATAATTCAGTTCAGAGGTTTCAGTAGCCGCACCTCAGAACTAGGGACATTTAAGTACAGAATTCACTAGAGAATTTTATAATGGTAATTCAGACATTTCTACCAGTAACTTCTTCTGGAGTTAGTTTTTTTTTTTCCCCTTGATCTAATGATTAAAGGGAATGATTTGGAATTGGAAGAAGCAAGAAAGCTTGCTGTTGCTAGTCTGAGGATAAAGAAATATGTGGAGACTCAGTTAACTGTTTATCTTAATACTTTAGATTATTGATGTTGAAGTTTAACTTTTTTAAATAGCTGAAAATTTTTTAAGCATACTTATCTTGTATGTAAAAAATATGGTATGTGCATGAGAATTCAGAATAGAAGTTATTGTTTTAAAAAAGCAATTTAAATGTTTTTTGAAAATGTTTGAATATTTTAAAATGCCCAAAGAAACATAGACATTAGGTTATAAACTTGTGAAAGTAAGTACTATGATTTATCTATCAATTTTTCCTCTAGAATTAAGCACGTTACATTGAGTGCAGAAGGCAATGAGTAATTTTTTAATGAATTAATTATGATAAAATGTGTCCAATTAGTTTTCTGTTCCTTTCAGTTAGCATTGGTAAGAAACCAAAAAAAGGCCTAAAAGTTTCTTTTGAATGCCTTTTGAAAATAATATTATTTCTGAGATGTGAAGAATAGCAGTTAAAAATTAATGTTACTTTGCATTTTAAACTCAGATTTACTAAAACATGTATTACAGGGTGATTACTCATTTTTATAGGATACCTTTCAAAAATTTGTAATTAAATAATTTGTCAGATTTCAAGTAATAAATGCTATTTACATTCAGGATTTTATTTTAAAAATTTTCATTCATTCAGGAATGAACCAGTTACGAAAAGTGAGTAGTATGTATATATCAAACTCAAAAGGTAAACTGTTTATAGAGAAAAATATTTGATGTGTGAACATTTAACAAATCCACCCTAATAGTAAGTGTCTTTACTTTATAGGGCAGAAAACTAAGACCTAACTTGCTACCTTGTCTGAAGTCACATGGTGAGTTTCTGGAAACTGAAATGATACCCAGAGATTTTTGAAACCCAAATATCATGTTTCAATATATTTGGTGTTACTTAAAGTGACTCATAAAATTGATTGATGTCATGTGTTAGTGCTTAGGTGACTCTGCAACTTGATGGACGACGACACCTCTTTTCAACCAAAAAGTAAGTATTGCTGCTGCAAGTGATACTAGTGTACTTGGCTCTTGTATTGATAATCTTGCTTCATGAGAAAATGTGAGAGAGACGGAGGTGGGCATATTGAAAAAAAAAACCACAAAAAACCTCTTAAGTTTATTGTAGTAATCTGTGTAGTTGCTAGGTTGTATCTGACTCTTTGCGACCCCATGGACTGTAGCCTGCCAGGCTCCCCTGTCCATGGTATTCTCCAGACAAGAATACTGGAGTGGGTTGCCATTTCCTCTTCCAGGACTGTAGTAATACTGTAGTAAAAAAAGAACTACATACAATAAAAATGTCAGTAAAATAGGAATGAGGTGTTTCTTCTCATCTCCAGTATACATAATTACAGACGTTTTTCTATGTGTAGACACAGATATAAATTATTTCTAAATAAGATCATACTATTACATGCCCTTAAAATTTTTTACTCATCAATCTATCTTGAATATAGTGATAGTGTCAGTACCCAGTTAATAAGAATGTGGAAGACCTATGTATCTATATATTAAGACCATCGTATTAATACAGATATAATTTTTTTTTATTATCAGTATACATGGGTCTCTCATTTTTTTTAAATTTGGCATTCCCTGACTTTGCCTAGTTTCTTAGTCCTTATATTTCCATATGTTAAGTGCTTACTGCATATCCAATAGACTGCTGTGTGTAGGAGGAAATATAAAGGAAGAAGAAACTATGTTCTTTACTCTCAAGGAGCTTACTTTGGAGTTAGACATGTACAGTGATGTATGGCAGAAAAGAAACCAATATTATAAAGCAATTATCCTTCTATTAAAAATAAATAAATTTAAAAAAGAAACAGCAAGGGACTTCCCTGGTGGTCCACTAGTTAAGAATCCATTTGCCAATGCAGGGGACACAGGTTCGATCCCTGGTCCAGGAAAATGGGGACAGCAAAGCCGGCTCGCCCAAACTGTTGAAGCCTGGGCCCTCTAGAGCCCATGCTCTGCCACAAGTGAAGCCACCAAAATGAGAAGCCCGCTCACCACAACTAGAGAAAGCCCATGTGCAACAATGAAGACCCAGTGCAGCCAAATAAATAAAATCAATTAGATTAAAAAATAAATGAAAGATAAATTTTAAATAGCAGTATCTAATTTAAAAAAAGGATATCATCATCTAAGTCAGAACCCTGGAGTTATTAGATTGTTTTGTTTTTATTTTTTCAGAGTTGTCACCCCATCCACATCTCACTCCATATATCTAGCTAAGAGTGAGAGAGCAAGCAATAGAGGAGGTGTGCATACTAGGCCTCTGTACTCCCTGTTTTGTTTTTTTTCTCACAACATCCACTTTCAATAGTTTAGTTGTTAGATCAGTTTTTGCCGTTATCTAATGATTTTTCCATCAAGGAATAGCAGGATTTTAATTTTCTTACACTTCACCACCTAATAAGCATCTCCCAATGTAGTTATTTCTCTATTTCTAGTGAAATCATATTTGATGTTTTTATTGTAATGCCCACATAACATTGTTTGCTGATGTATCCTCAAATTAAATTTTTTTGGTTTTTAAAATTCACTAAATTTTTCTAGAATCTATAGCCAAGTCCTCTCACACCCTTCTGGCACCTCTTAACTTGATTTTCTGCATGGTAAAACTTGTCAGATAATCTAACAATTTGATTGTGTGTATGTGTGCATGTGCGTGTGTGCATGTGTTTGGTCTCCTAGAGACATTCCTCCTGGGAGTAATGTTCAGTTCTACTCTGGCTGGTTGCTCTCTAGACTTAAAACAGCCATTGCCCTGGGACTTTCTTTTGTCTTTGATTGTGTTGAATGTCATGTTTTCTGCGTTCCGTTGTTTTCCTCCTTAAGTCTCATATTTTGATATGGTCTTCCTAAGAAAATAAGGGTGAATGGGAGGTAAATTTTGTGTGATGCTGCTGGCCTTTATTCTTTTTTTTTTTTTTTGCTATCTAATGCATGTCCATTTATTTTACAATTATGAAAGAAATCACCCACCCTCTGCCCCATCCCCCCAAAACAGTCTCTTTTTACAAACACTTAAAAGCTAAAACCAAATGAAGATAGACAAGTTAATTTCAGTACAATTATTTTTTCAATGAAGCTGTCATAATTAGAGTTTAAATTTCTTACAAGTGACCAATGTCCAAGTGATGTGCTTAGTTGCTCAGTCCAGTCCAACTCTTTGTGACACCATGGACTGTAGCCCACCAGGCTTCTCTGTCCCTGAGGATTCTCAAGGCAAGAATACTGGAGTGGGTTGCCATGCCCTCCTCCAGGGGATCTTCCCAACCCAGGGATTGAACCCGGGCCTCCTACATTGTAGGTGGATTCTTTAGCATCTGAGCCACAGGGAAGCCCAATGTCCAAGTGACTTATAGGGAAATCCTGATTATATAGGGAAATACTGATTATTGACTGTATTACAAGTTAGCAAATTCTAGTACAAAAATAGCCTGTGTGCTGGAATAGACTTTCCTTTTACATAGGGACTTCCCTGATAGCTCAGTTAGTTAAGAATCCGCCTGCAATGCAGGAGACACCAGTTCGATTCCTGTGTCAGGAAGATCCTCTGGAGAAGGAATAGGCTACCCACTCCAGTATTCTGGCCAGGAGAATCCCATGGACTGTACAGTCTGTGGGGTTGCAAAGAGTCAGACACAACTGAGCGACTTTCACTTACATATGCCTCAGGTTAGTCTACATAATCCCTTAATGTCTTGGGGTTTTTTTCTTAACAAATGGCTCATTCATCATAGCTGAAGCAGCCTGGCACCCCTGATGATGTCTGGGCTGGGTCTGCCTGGGGCTGTGCTGGAGACAGCAGGCCTGGGCATGCATCATTGGTCTGGGGGCAGCAGGGCAGAGACCCAACTCCACTCCAAGCCCTGGAAGGAGGGAAGAGTTGTGGGCAGAGCTGCCTAGGACAGGGGCACTGTGCAGGACAGCCCACTTCCTGTGGCCTCGGTGGTCAGTAGAGCCCTGCCCTCGGTGTATGCGGAGGAAGTGGGCAGGCTACTTGTCCATAAGGAGATTGAGCTTCTCCTGGAACTCAGTGAACAGGTGCTGGAAGCAGAAGTTCTGGGGACTCCCAGTGACTTCAGTGGAAGTGTGATCCAGCCCCAGTAAGTCCTTGCACTATTTCCGGGAGTTCGTATTCAAACCTTTTGCTCACGAGGTAATGTGCGCAAGAGGAGGTACCACGAGAGAGGGGGTACCAGGAGAGGGAGGGAGGGGTACCACAAGATAGGAGATACCATGAGAGAGAATGTACTGTGCGAAAACAAGAACCATGTGTAGAGGCGTTACTGTATGAGAGCACATAACCATGCATAGCGGAGCCAGTGGCAGTACCACAAGAGGGGTGTACTGCGAGAGAGGCGGGTACTGCGAGAGCGGGTACTGCGAGAGCAGGTACTGCGTGTGGAGGCAGTACCGTGTGAGAGGACATTGTGCGCATAGGCCAGTGGTGCTATTGCGAGAGGGGGGGTGCTGCGAGGGGGGAAGGGGTAGCGTGAGAGGGAAAGGGATAGTGCGAGGTGGGGGAGGGGTAGCGCGAGGTGGGAGAGGGGTAGCGGGCAAGAGGAGATACCTCGAGAGAGAACATACCATGCAGAGCAGGAACCAATTGTAGAGGCGTTACCTCATGAGAGGAGATATTGTGCGTAGCAGAGCCAATGGCAGTACCGCAAAAGAGGGGTGCATTGCAAGAGAGGTGGGTACACCGAGAGAGGACGTAGCACGAAAAAGAGGGTAGCGCATGTAGAGGCAGTACCGGGTGAGAGGACATTCAGCGCATAGGCCAGTGGCACTGTTCCGAGACAGAGGGTACAGCGAGGTGGCGGAGGGGTAGCACTCGAGAGGAGATACCGCGAGACAGAACGTACCCTGCGAGAGCACGAACCAATTGTAGAGGCATTACCAGGTGAGAGGACATACTGCGCATAGCAGAGCCAATGGCGGTACCACAAAAGAGGGGTGTGCTGTGAGAGAGGTGGGTACCCCGAGAGAGGACCTAGCATGCGAGAGCGGGTACCGCATGTAGAGGCACTACCGTGTGAGAGGACATCCTGCACATAGGCCAAGTGGTGGTATTCTGAGAGAGGGGGTACGGCAAGGTGGGGGGAGAGGTAGCACAAGAGCGGAGATACCGCGAGAGAGAACATATCGTGCAAGAGCGGGAACCAATTGTAGAGGCATTACCAGGTGAGAGGACATACTGTGCGTAGCAGAGCCAATGGCGGTACCACAAAAGAGGGGTGTGCTGTGAGAGAGGTGGGTACCCCGAGAGAGGACATAGCATGCAAGAGCGGGTACCGCATGTAGAGGCAGTATGGTGTGAGAGGACATCGTGTGCATAGGCCAGTGGTGCTATTGCGAAGCGGGGGGGTACCGCAAGGGAGGGAGGGGTAGCCCACGAGAGGAGATACCGCGAGAGAGAACGTACCGTGCGAGAGCGCAAACCAATTGTAGAGGCATTACCAAGTGAGAGGACAAACTGCACATAGCAGAGCCAATGGCGGTATCGTAAAAGAGGGGTGTGCTGTGAGAGAGGTGAGTACCCCGAGAGAGGACCTAGCACGCAAAAGCAGGTACTGCATGTAGAGGCAGTATCATGTGAGAGGACATCCTGTGCAAAGGCCAGTGGTGCTATTGCGGGGTGGGGGGCTTACCACGAGGTGGGAGGAAGCGTAGCGCGAGGGAGGGAGGGGTAGCGCGAGGGAGGGAAGGGTAGTGCGAGGGAGGGAGGTGTAGCACGAGAGAGGGAAGCGTAGCGCGAGAGAGGAGATACCGCGTGAGAGAACGTACCGTGCGAGAGTGCAAACCAATTGTAGAGGCGTTACCACGTGAGAGGACATACTGCGCATAGCAGAGCCAATGGAGGTACCACAAAAGAGGGGTGTGCTGTGAGAGAGGTGGGTACCCCGAGGGAGGATGTAGCATGCGAGAGCGGGTACCGCATGTAAAGGCAGTATTGTGTGAGAGGACATCCTGCACATAGGCCAGTGGTGCTATTGCGGGGGGGGGGGGGGNGAGGGAGGGAGGCGTAGCGCGAGAGAGAAGGTACCGTGCGAGAGCGCGAACCAATTCTAGAGGCGTTATCACATGAGAGGACATACTGCGCATAGCAGAGCCATGGCAGTATCAAAAAAGAGGGGTGTGCTGTGATAGAGCTGGGTACCCCGAGAGAGGACGTAGCACGCGAGAGCGGGTACCGCATGTAGAGGCAGTACCTAGTGCGAGGACATCCTGCGCATAGGTCAGTGGTGCTATTATTAGAGGGGGTACTGTGAGGTGGGGGGAGGTGTAGTGCACGAGAGAGATATCGCGAGAGAGAACAGTACCGTGCGAGAGCGGGAACCAATTGTAGAGGCGTTACCAGGTGAGAGGACATACTGCGCATAGCAGAGCCAATGGCGGCACCACAAAAGAGGGGTTTGCTGTGAGAGAGGTGGGTACCCCGAGGGAGGACGTAGCATGGGAGAGCGGGTACCGCATATAGAGGCAGTATCGTGTGAGAGGACATCGTGCGCATAGGCCAGTAGTGCTATTGCGAGAGGGGTGTACCGCGAGGTGGGGGGAGGGTTAGTGCACGAGAAGATATCGCGAGAGAGAACATACCGTGCGAGAGCAAGAATCTATTGTAGAGGCGTTACCATGTGAGAGGACATACTGCGCATAGCAGAGTCAATGGCGGTAC
Source organism: Capra ibex (assembly GCA_006410555.1). NCBI lineage: Eukaryota > Metazoa > Chordata > Mammalia > Artiodactyla > Bovidae > Capra > Capra ibex. The sequence goes on from SJYO01029184.1 coordinate 28,795,335, forward strand.
CACAGAAGAGGGGTGTGCTGAGAGAGAGGTGGGTACCCCGAGAGAGGACGTAGCATGGGAGAGCGGGTACTGCATGTAGAGGCAGTATCGTGTGAGAGGACATTGTGTGCGTAGGCCAGTGTTGCTATTGCGAGAGGGGGGAGTACCGCGAAGTGGGAGGAGGGGTAGCGGGAGTGAGTTAGGCATAGTGCGAGAGAGGAGATAACCGCGGGAGAGAATGTACCGTGGGAGAGCGCGAACCGATTGTACAGGCCGTTGCCACGTGAGAGGACATACTGCGCATAGCAGAGCCAATGGCGGTATCACAAAAGAGGGGTGTGCTGTGAGAGAGGTGGGTATCCCGAGGGAGGACGTAGCATGCGAGAGCGGGTACGGCATGTAGAGGCAGTATCGTGTGAGAGAACGTCGTGCGCATAGGCCTGTGGTGCTATTGCGAGGGGGGGCGTACCGCGAGGTTGGGGGAGGGGTAGTGCACGAGAGGAGATATCGCGAGAGAGAACATACCGTGTGAGAGCACGAACCAATTGTAGAGACGTTACCACGTGAGAGGACATACTGCGCATAGCAGAGCCAATGGCGGTATCAAAAAGAGGGGTGTGCTGTGAGAGGTGGGTACCCCGAGAGAGGACGTAGCACGCGAGTGCGGGTACCGCATGTAGAGGCAGTATCGTGTGAGAGGACATCCTGCGCATAGGCCAGTGGTGCTATTGCGGGGGGGGGGGTGCCTAGCACGAAGTGGGAGGAGGGGTAGCGCGAGGGAGGGAGGCGTAGCGCGAGAGAGGAGATATCACGCGAGAGAACGTACCGTGCGAGAGCGCGAACCAATTGTAGAGGCGTTACCACGTGAGGACATACTGCGCATAGCAGAGCCAATGGCGGTACCACAAAAGAGGGGTTTGCTGTGAGTGAGGTGGGTACCCCGAGGGAGGACGTAGCATGGGAGAGCGGGTACCGCATATAGAGGCAGTATCATGTGAGAGGACATCGTGCGCATAGGCCAGTGGTGCTATTGCGAGAGGGGTGTACCGCGAGGTGGGGGGAGGGGTAGTGCACGAGAGGAGATATCGCGAGAGAGAACGTATCGTTCGAGAGCACGAAGCTATTGTAGAGGCGTTACCATGTGAGAGGACATACTGCACATAGCAGAGCCAATGGCGGTACCACAAAAGAGGGGTGTGCTGTGAGAGAAGTGAGTACCCCGAGAGAACGTAGCATGGGAGAGCGGGTACTGCATGTAGAGGCAGTATCGTTTGAGCGGACATTGTGTGCATAGGCCAGTGTTGCTATTGCGAGAGGGGGGGATACCGCGAGATGGGGGGAGGGGTAGCGTGAGTGAGTTAGGCGTAGTGGGAGAGAGGAGATACCGCGAGAGAGAACGTACCGAGGTAGAGCGCAAACCAATTGTACAGGCCGTTACCACGTGAGAGGACATACTGCACATTGCAGAGCCAATGGCGGTACCACAAAAGAGGGGTTTGCTGTGAGAGAGGTGGGTACCCCGAGGGAGGACGTAGCATGGGATAGCGGGTACCGCATATAGAGGCAGTATCATGTGAGAGGACATCGTGCGCATAGGCCAGTGGTGTTATTGCGAGAGGGGGGTACCGTGAAGTAGGGGGGGGATAGCTCACGAGAGGAGATATCGCGAGAGAATGTACCGTGTGAGAGCACGAACCAATTGTAGAGACGTTACCACGTGAGAGGACATACTGCGCATAGCAGAGCCAATGGCGGTATCAAAAAAGAGGGGTGTGCTGTGAGAGGTGGGTACCCCGAGAGAGGACATAGCACGCGAGTGCGGGTACCGCATGTAGAGGCAGTATCGTGTGAGAGGACATCCTGCGCGTAGGCCAGTGGTGCTATTGCAAGGGGGGTGCGTAGCGCGAGGGAGGGAGGGGTAGAGCGAGGGAGGGAGGCGTAGCATGAGAGAGGAGATATCGCGCTAGAGAAGGGACCGTGCGAGAGCGCGAACCAATTGTAGAAGCATTACCACATGAGAGGACATACTGCGCATAGCAGAGCCAATGGCGGTATCAAGAAAGAGGGGTGTGCTGTGAGAGGTGGGTACCCCGAGGGAGGACGTAGCATGGGAGAGCGGGTACCGCATATAGAGGCATATCATGTGAGAGGACATCGTGTGCATAGGCCAGTGGTGCTATTGCGAGAGGGGTGTACCGCGAGGTGGGGGGAGGGGTAGTGCATGAGAGGAGATATCGCGAGAGAGAACATACCGTGCGAGAGCACGAAGCTATTGTAGAGGCATTACCACGTGAGAGGACATACTGTGCATAGCAGAGCCAATGGCGGTACCACAAAAGAGGGGTTTGCTGTGAGAGAGGTGGCTACCCCGAGAGAGAAAGTAGCATGGGAGAGCGGGTACTGCATGTAGAGGCAGTATCGTGTGAGCGGACATTGTGTGCATAGGCCAGTGTTGCTATTGCGAGAGGGGGGGATACCGCGAGATGGGGGGAGGGGTAGCGTGAGTGAGTTAGGCGTAGTGGGAGAGAGGAGATACCGCGAGAGAGAACGTACCGTGGGAGAGCCTGAACCAATTGTAGAGGTGTTACGTGAGAGGACATACTGCGCATGGCAGAGCCAATGGCGGTACCACAAAAGAGGGGTGTGCTGTGAGAGAAGTGAGTACCCCGAGAGAACGTAGCATGGGAGAGCGGGTACTGCATGTAGAGGCAGTATCGTGTGAGCAGACATTGTGTGCATAGGCCAGTGTTGCTATTGCGAGAGGGGGGGATACCGCGAGATGGGGGGAGGAGTAGCGTGAGTGAGTTAGGCGTAGTGGGAGAGAGGAGATACCGCGAGAGAGAACGTACCGTGGGAGAGCGTGAACCAATTGTAGAGGTGTTACGTGAGAGGACATACTGCGCATGGCAGAGTCAATGGCGGTACCACGAAAGAGGGCTGTGCTGTGAGAGGTGGGTACCCCAAGGGAGGACGTAGCATGGGAGAGCGGGCACCGCATGTAGAGGCAGTATCGTGTGAGAGGACATCGTGCGCATAGGCAGTGGTGCTATTGCGAGAGGGGAGTACCGCGAGGCGGGAGGAGGGGTAGCGCGAGGGAGGGACGGGTAGCGTCAGTGAGTTAGGCGTAGTGCGAGAGAGGCGATACCGGGAGAGAGAACGTACCTTGCGAGAGCGCGAACCAATTGTAGAGGCCGTTACCACGTGAGAGGACATACTGCGCTTAGCAGAGCCAATGGAGGTATCACAAAAGAGGCGTGTGCTATGAGAGAGGTGGGTACCCCGAGGGAGGACGTAGCATGGGAGAGCTGGTACCGCATATAGAGGCAGTATCGTCTCAGAGGACATCGTGCGCATAGGCCAGTGGTGCTATTTTGAGAGGGGTGTACCGCGAGGTGGGGGGAAGGGTAGTGCACGAGACGAGATATCGCGAGAGAGAACATACCGTACGAGAGCATGAACCTATTGTAGAGGCGTTACCACGTGAGAGGACATACTGCGCATAGCAGAGCCAATGGGGTACCACAAAAGAGGGGTGTGCTGTGAGAGAGGTGGGTAACCCGAGAGAGGACGAAACACGGGAGAGCGGGTACTGCATGTAGAGGCAGTATCGTGTGAGAGGACATCCTGCGCATAGGCCAGTGGTGCTATTGCGAGAGGGGGGGGTACCGCGAGGTTGGGGGATGGGTAGCGCACGAGACGAGATATCGCGAGAGAGAACGTACCGTGCGAGAGCGCGAACCAATTGTAGAGGCGTTACCACGTGAGGACATACTGCGCATAGCAAAGCTAATGGCGGTATCACAAAAGAGAGGTGTGCTGTGAGAGAGGTGGGTACCCCAAAGGAGGACATAGCATGGGAGAGCGGGTACCACATGTAGAGGCAGTATCGTGTGAGGAGACATCTCGCCCAAAGGCCAGTGGTGCTATTGCAAGGGGGGGGGGGCGTAGCATGAGGTGGGAGGAGTGGTAGCGCGAAGGAGGGAGGGGTAGAGCGAGGGAGGGAGGCGTAGCGCGAGAGAGGAGATAACGCGCGAGAGAAGGGACCGTGCGAGAGCGCGAACCAATTGTAGAGGCATTACCACATGAGAGGACATACTGCACATAGCAGAGCCAATGGCGGTATCAAGAAAGAGGGGTGTGCTGTGAGAGAGGTGGGTACCCCAAGAGAGGACGTAGCACGCGAGAGCGGGTACCGCATGTAGAGGCAGTATCCTGTGAGGGGACATCCTGTGCATAGGCCAGTGATGGTATTGCGAGAGGGGTACCCCAAGGTGGGGGGAGGGGTAGTGCACGAGAGGAGATATCGCGAGAGAGAACGTACCGTGTGAGAGCGCGAACCAATTGTAGAGGCGTTACCACGTGAGGACATACTGCGCATAGCAGAGCCAAAGGCGGTACCACAAAAGAGTGATTTGCTGTGAGAGAGGTGGGTACCCCGAGGGAGGACGTAGCATGGGAGAGCGGGTACCGCATGTAGAGGCAGTATCGTGTGAGAGGACATCGTGCGCATAGGCCAGTGGTGCTATTACGAGAGGGGTGTACCGCGAGGTGGGGGGAGGGGTAGTGCACGAGAGGAGATATCGCGAGAGAGAACGTACCGTGCGAGAGCACGAACCTATTGCAGAGGCGTTACCACGTGAGAGGACATACTGCACATAGCAGAGCCAATGGCGGTACCATAAAAGAGGGGTTTGCTGTGAGAGAGGCGGGTACCCCGAGAGAGAACGTAGCATGGGAGAGCGGGTACTGCATGTAGAGGCAGTATCGTGTGAGGGGACATCCTGCGCATAGGCCAGTGGTGCTATTGCGAGAGGGGGGTACCGCGAGGTGGGGGGAGGGGTAGCACACGAGAGGAGATATCGCGAGAGAAAACACACCGTGCGAGAGCGCGAACCAATTGTAGAGGCGTTACCACGTGAGAGGACATACTGCGCATAGCAGAGCCAATGGCGGTACCACAAAAGAGGGATGTGCTGTGAAAGAGGTGGGTACCCCGAGGGAGGACGTAGCATGCGAGAGCGTGTACGGCATTAGGCAGTATCGTGTGAGGGGACATTTTGCGCATAGGCCAGTGGTGCTATTGTGAGAGGGGTGTACCGCGAGGTGGGGAGAGGGGTAGCGCGAGAGGGGAGATACCGCGAGAGAACGTACAGTTGCGAGAGCGGGAACCAATTGTAGAGGCGTTACCGCGTGAGGACGTATTGCTCATAGCAGAGCCAGTGGCATTTCCGCAAAAAGGGGGTGTACTGTGAGAGAGGTGGGTACCGTTAATGAGGACCTAGTGTGCGAGAGCGGGTACCGTATGTAGGGGCGGTACCGTGTAAAGGTCCATCGTGCGCATAGGCCATTGGTGCTATTGGGAGAGCAGGGGTACCACGAGGTGGGGGGGCGGTAGCGGGGGAGAGGAAATACCGCGAGAGAGAACGTACCGTGCGAGATCATGTAACGTGCGAGAGCAGGAATCACGTGGAGAGGCGGTTCGGCGTTAGAGGACATATTGGTCTTAACAGAGTCAGTGGCGGTACTCATGGGTGGAGCGGAGGATTAGCGCGACTGCGACCTGACTGTCCAGGTAGGCTAGGGTGGTCTCTTGCAGCCCCATGTAAGGCACGGAGAAGAGCTAGGCCGCCTGACTCCCCAGCAGGTGGTGGCGCGGCCCTGGCCTGTGGCTAACGGTCAGGAGTTACAGCATGGCGTCCTGGACTAGCAGGCAGGCAGCTCCTGAAGTCTGCGCACTGGCGCAGTGAGTCCTATTTGTCAGAGACCAGCTTCTACGTGGTCAGCGACGGGCCGAAGTAGTAGGCCTTGCTGTCCGACAGGTTCATCACAGGAATCTCGTGCTACGTCAGCAAGACCTGAGGGTGACCATTCAGTGGTTCTTTAGAAAACATATCTTTCTACGTAGACTGTTTCTTCCCGTTTATAGATTGTCTTATGTCGTCAAACCATCGTTGACAAAACTACCTCATAAAAACAATATCTCTGTTAACAATTTATTTTTTCGATTTATACGGGATGGTAGAGAGGGATTTATATATTCCAATACAATTTCGTGTAGATACGAATAAGATAGTATATAATTTAGTTATTAAATTATAATTTATTAATTTAATATTGTTTTTGGTCGTTGACTTCAGGGGACGTTAGTTTAAAGGACGTAGTCATTAGAGTCCGTTCAGTTAGGTCGTTGTAAAGTCTTATTTTACGGAAGAACTGAAACTGATGAACGAGGAAAGGGTTTGTGACGTAAATAGGAAATTGGAGTAGCTCTCAATATAAAAATCTGTGTGACATACAATAATTGCCCGAAGGAACCACCGAGTCACTATTTCTTAGGTGGACGTTTATGTCCTCTAGGGACCCAGCCCTTCTAGGGGACCTCTCCCTTTACCGTTGGATGAGGTTATAAGAACGGACCTTTAAGGTACCTGTCTCCTCGCACCACCCGATGTCAGGTACCTCAACGTTTTCTCAACCTATGGTGAATCGATTTGTTGTTTATGTAATGATCCTTTAAAGGTCTTTGATCCTTTTACGACTAAGGACAAGTGGTTCGGTGAATGTACGAATTTATTCCAGACACCAAGAAAGTCGCAGTACTTCATCTGTACTTTTCGTTTATTGAACCACTATCTCAAACTCAGTACTCAGAAATTGGAAATTCGAATGTCAGAAAATGAAATTGATTACGGATGTTTAAATGTGGACTCATCTAAGGATTGGTAAAAATAGATCGTTTTAAGTAATGACATAAAGTAGTTAGATTCTGTGGTAACTAAAATTTTGTCTTAAAATACATGGTGACTCTTTCCTTTTTTTCCGACTAATTTCATACGAAATCGTTCTTAAATATTATGTAGTTAAAGTCCCCATAATTTAACAGTTTTTATGCACGGAGTAACTTCTCTACTTTATATCCCCAACTAAAGTTTCCGACAACGGAGAAGAGTGAGGATTTCACAGACAACTGTATAAAAATTACATCTTAATTTCAATTACCCTGGTAAAAAAGGGGGACTTTTACTTGACAGAAAACCAAAGTGACGGATGACTTAAAACCGATCAAAAAAAAATTATAAACCGATCAAAAAGTTTGAATCTTAAAGATTGTAAAGTGATCTTTGAAGTGACGATGAAGTTTGTCCAATAGAGTCCTTACATAAAGCATCCTTTTCTCCCTTCTTGTTCCATCCGATCTCTTTTCTGTTCCAGGATCAACAGTTAGTGACAAAAGTTATAGGATTGAATTTTAAGAAAAAATTTGGAATATCACATTCTTCTTTGTTGATTGACAAGACCTCGGAATTTTTTTAGTTTTCTGGAATTTGGTTCGAACTCTTTTGAACAATTTCCGTTAAAAATAAATAAAAAAATTCAATGTTTTTATACGTGTACAGTTTTTATGTCAGATCAGGTATATTCTCATCAAGGTCGGTAATTTCAATATGTCTCAAACCTTTGTCGTTAAATATGTGTTCAGAATTTCGTGAGTTCATTACTTGTCTTATGTATGTTGGTCAGTTAAGTCAATAACGATCAATATACGGTGAAAATGAACTCTGACAAGAGGAAATCCCTTTTCCGTTATAAACCCGTTAGACTAACAACGATGATTTCGACACCAAAATTTTTCAGTTAGGTTTTAATCTTATTTGAGTCAAACTCATCTTATACACATTCGAAATCAGTCATGATGTTCTTCCACACCAGATATAAAGACAAGGTAGGGAAAGAGGATGAATCAAGATAAAATATAGTCTTTACACTGTACATCAAACACTGTTCTCATTTACTTAGCAACTAGAAGTTTAATTCATTGTTCTCTGTGACTCAACCTTACACCTTTGTTTCAACCGTGTAGATCACATTGTTGTACTCTTACTACTTAAGTTCTTACCTTTTTACAAGTTTAAAATTGGTTTTTTGTTTCTAAAGAAAAAGAAATCTACGACTCTGTGTCTTACTTAGTTGACCAAAAAGACTTCAAATATCCGATACTTCTAGACGACAAGAGATAGAAAAGGTTTTTCTTTTACACTCGATATATTGTCCTCGTACAAAATATTGTATAGATAAACGAGTTACGGTATACCTTCTTGTGGTAATACTCTAATTTATTAAAATCGAAATTCATCATTTTTCTAGTACGTCAACTGTCACATTTGTGTCCCTTGTTTAGTGAGTGAAACCCCCACCTATCATACATCGTCTGAAAACCAGACTTCAAGTGCACCTTCTGAATCTTCAATTCCCAGGGTTTCTCTCTCGGTACCGAAACAAAGGTTGAAAAGACAGTCTGGGACGACGTCCCAGTCCGAATAACGACTGTAAAAAGGGGTTGTTCAAGAATTTAACTTTGTATATGACCATTATTATTCATACTCCACTTGATCTTTTTGTAAATTTTTATTAAGAATCTTGTTTTCACTGTGTACTGGAAAACCATTTCTATGAATAATAGAATTACTGAATTTAAGATTTTAATCCGATGTAAAAATCCTCCATCTTTTGTTTATGGGTTTCGCATGGTGAACCGGTAGGAAGGAATGAACACCGGTTGGAGCCTAGATATGTAAAAAGTGAGGAGTAAGAGGGTGATTTCGATAATCAGGATGATGGTAAATGATAGATTTCAATGTCTGGACCTCGACGGTTCTTTTTCGAAAATTTCTTCAGAACGAAAATTCAGTGACTCACATAGGTTGTGAGCCCATAGTTGACTCTTGTGAAACATAGAGAGCTCATCTAATTGAGTGAAGTATTCTTTTGTACGGTTGTACTTTTTTTAATGAATTATATTTTTCTGATAACTTGTAGAGGTGTACACTGAGATCATACAGTCTCATCAATACATTTGGTTTTGATCATTACGCAAGTAACTTAACGAAATTTTTTCGAAATATATATTTGGCGCAATGGTCACAATTTGTTTTTTCCATGTAAAATATGATGTTTTAATTGGATTTAATTAGATTATTGTTGTTGTTATTTGTGAGGTGAAGGAGGGTCTTTCAATGTAACACGACTATAGGGTATCTATCATGATATTTTTCTAAAATAAAAACGCTATACGACCCGAGTGTCACTTATACGATTATGTCGCTAGTACCTATATTATAATGACATTCTTTCAGTAATCACTTTGTACATATTCCGTACATCTTTTGATCGTAATTTCGAGAATTCCCGTTACTAAGTTTAACCGTGGACGATCTTTTCCACGACGATCCTTATTTTTTTATAATTTCTTTAAATCAAAGTCGTGTATGATCAAAAATTACGAAGATGTTACTTTACTTAATTATTGAGTGTATTTAAAGACAACGACCTTGATTACCTGGTTTTTTCTTACCTGAAGACGGGGGAAATTTATCGTCGGGTTAGAACTTTTGCCTTCGTCAGTGAACGTTAGAAGGTGTGTCATAACAATCGTCATCAGACTCGCCAGTCGTCCTTCAAGACCAACTTCATCACAACGAACAACGGTAGTTTGAAGTGTCAAGGTGACCAGTGTTGTTCTTGACACCAGACCCGGACTCATCGAACGAGACGTGGGTGTGTTCTTTTCTCTTCTCCAACCTAAGAAATGTGTCCGTCTAAACGTCCGAATTTGTGTAACATATATTGAATTTGTGATTTTTTTCAAAGTATTTGACAGAAATGAAATCCGTATTAGAACTCGTACGGGTGGGTCTCGGTCTTTTGAGTTATTGGTAAAGTTTCTATGATTGTAATAAAAGTCAGGTCTTTCTAAAACCCATGAGATTTGAAAGTTATAGATCGAAAAACCAAGGACACAATCATAGAGGAAAAAAAAAAAAAATTGTCTTGAACCAGTTTAAAACAAATTCAACAGTAAGAAAAGTTCTTGATATTTCCGTTTTTTAGTGAGTCCTTTGATGACGAATTCTACGAATCCTGGGGTAGATCTCCAATTAGAATATTTGACGTAGTTAGACGGACTTTAGTTTTAGACGGAACTTTCGATGGGAAAGTGCAAACGACACTTTAAAATTATCCAACATTCTATTATTTTGTAATTAGTCTCTATAAAAAAAAGAGAACTCTGTAAAGTTCCATGTATTCCGTTGATAAATAAATCCCTTTTCTCTGTCAACAAGGAGGGGTAGTTGTCTTTAGTATCATTCCGAGTTAAACGGTGTACTGAAAATTATCCGACGTGTTAGTGAGTTAGGTGGTTTTGGATGGTGACCGAGAGACCTTAATCTACGTAGATTTACTTCTAGTTTTCAAACTGAACTGTCGACTTAAAAAGTATAAATTGAACGAGTTTTTTCATTAATGACGATGGTGACTTTCAACAATCGACGAAAACCACAATTTCAAGTCACGGGTGATTTCCTTTTGTTCATGGAGTTTTCTGGTACTAGAATGGTACTTGACCGACCGTTAGATTGTATAACTGGACCTTAAGTGATCTTCCGTTGTACAGTTTTTTTAACCGATCCCGAAGGTCGGGACATTGTTGTAAAGGTAAGGTATAATTTCACCGGAACAGGTCTATGTCGGACCAATCACGGATTTTTCTTTCTTTTTTCTTTTTTTCCCCTTTCTAAAAACGAAACCCCGTTTAATAGAACATCTTTACCTAACTTTCCAATGTCGCCCACAAATTTGTAAAAATATCGAGAAAGAGGTAGAGAGGAAGGGAACGGGGGAGGGTGTCTCCTGTTACACTTGTTCCGTAGACGGAACATGTCAACGGGAATTTACCCATAATAGGACACGATACGACACGAATCAGTGAGTCAGCATAGGTTGTGAGAAACGCTGGAGTACCTGACATTGGAAGGTCCGAAGAGTCAAGGACCCTTAGAGGTTCGTTCTTATGCCCTCACCCAACGGTGCGAGAGGAGGTCCCCTAGGCTTGGGTCCAGAGGGTGTAACGTCCGCCTAATAAATAGTCGACTCGATGGTCCCTTCGGGAGAATTATATGATCCGTCGATCGATGAAAAAAAGTAGAAAGTGAAATCGGTGTGACTCTTTGGAAACATAGTTTACCTATCCGAAAAAAAATTTCAAAACGAAAGACATTAATTTTACTTAATTTACTAGTGTCCAAAGTTTCGGGAACGTCGGACCTTGGTCAAACTTAGAGGGAGAGAAAAGATTAAGACACTTGTTTCAACAGACAGTCCGGGATGGACATGGAAAGTTAGGATCACAAATATATGTTACACTCGGGAAATTACAAACTTGGTAAATTACAACATACACAATTCTTAATCAAGGAAAATAGCGGTACCTTTATCGTATAAGTCAGGTTTTGTTAGTTATCATGAACGATTTCGTCTCAGAAACTATTCAGTTCATTCAATTTTGAGTTTATTCCTTCTTAAGTTGTCAATTGAGAAATCAAGGACCTCAGTCAGTGTCCTTAAATCACACAGTTTCCCCTGTAATAAACGAATCGAGATTTAAAATTTTGAATTTCCCGGTTGTGTATAGACCTCAGACCTTTACTTGATACAACGAAAGAAAACAAACGATGAAACAGGAACTTCCGTGGTTCCGGGTTGTTTACAGGTGACAATGTAAGACACGGTCCAGGGTGTAGTAGTTTGTAGTCATAGTTCTTGAAGAAAAATTAGAAGACGGAATTGTTTTGTCGAAAATCTCTATAAATAAAGATGTCGTATCTGTTCTCAAGACATGTTGTGTCACAATATGACTATTATCTGGATCACTTCTAAGATCCAGTGTATGTCTTTAGGAATTTTCTATACCGAGTCCTTGTGTAGTGTTACTTTTTTCGACTACTTCACTCTTGGAAGAGACACCTTCTGATTTTCATAGGTTCGGTCCGTCTAAGATAAGCACTCACGGTCTATGTCTACACTCGAAATTGTGGTTTAATAGTTAATTATATACTTTAATTTCCCTGTTTAGTCCCTTGTAAGAGACATTACTGTCTGGGGGAAGTGATCGTGATTATGATAAAATTCATATAACCAATTTAATACACTAATTCTTTTATATTGCTTAAATTCATTTATATACAACCCAGGGTACAATTCACGTCATAAATTAAGGGTAAATGGTGGGATTTTTATTTTGTCCCAACTCTCTCCAATCGTTGAACGGGTTCCAGTGTCTTGAACCGTTTGTGTTTTGACCCCATACTAAGGTGTCAAGTGTGTAGGTATTACGGTATGGTTGGGAAAGGATTCGTTACACAAAAATCTCTTGTATCGATAGTGAATACGTTAAACCTACTTACCGACCGAGTTTTTTTTTTTTTTTTTGTTGACCATAAATTATTTCTTATCATCAGACATTGTGAGTGGGCAGAAGAAAACAGGTAACAGAGTATCATTTATAACTGTTTAAGGAGTCGTCGAGACGTACGGACTAGATGCATTCAAAATTTAAGGATGTTCTTTTTAAAGTAATTTTACATTAATGGTGGGAAGGTTGGGGAGTGTTTGTATAGTGGTTGTTTTCGACTACCAAATAAAGTTAGTAATATATTGAGGTATGTGTCAGATGTAAGAAGGTATATTTAAACCTGTAAAAATTCCAATCCCGGATCCAAAGATTGAAAGTGATAAAAATTCATGTAATACCAATCCTGTATGATTGGTAAGTAATCACTTAAAGTCAAAAAAGAATGAAATTTGTATTTAAATGTTAGAAACGTACCGTTGACCACAAAATCCGAAGGTCATAAAATCTTTTGTAAATGGAGTTATTTTTTGCTACCCAAGACTTGACATTCCTTTTTTTTTTTTTCTCCGTCCCCCGCCACGCCCGTCTGCGCTTAATGGTAACTTATTCAATCGTTTAACAACTCAAGGGAAAAGTTCGACGATTTAATAATTCAATAAGTTTTCAACAACTTACTCTTTTTTTGACTCATACAAGATGCTTGAACAAACTTTTTAATCCATGAGTCTTTTGCAGGAGTATAATACATTTTTAAATGTCCTCAAACATTTCCTAAAATCGCATGCACGACGGTTTCGCTCGTTACATTTCCTAAAATTTTGCCTTCTTTTCTTTATAACAACGCCAAAAGAGGACGCTCTTTTGATGAAAGAAGGGGTCGGTAAATGGTCTGGTTTGATAATAAACTTAATTATTGATTAAAGTAAGGTGAGAGTGCATTAACTTTCAATAAATTTAGCACTTTCCTAATGTTCGGTATTCGTTGTCTGGGGTTGTAAGGGTTGAGAGCGATCAAAGGCAGAATCCCAGAAAAGGTCCTAGCCTTTCGTTGACGTGACGGGATCCTCCACCCGCCCAGCCCCCAGCACCCAGCCGCCGGCCCCTTATTACTCCCCGAAGTCTCTCGCCCGGGGCGGGGGCCGCGGACCGCCCGGTTTGGGACTAAGCGGCGAACTGGTGCACTGGCCGTTGGTCGGGCGGGGTCTCGGGGAGGGGAGTCGGCGGACGCGGGCCGTGGGACGCCGCCGACCCCGTGAGTGGTGTCGGTACCGGTAGCCCCTCAGGCTTGACAGGAAAAAGAAGTCACCGCTTCAGTGATGCAGAAGAACAGGGACCAAGGGAGAGGACACCCTACTAGTTTATGAATCGTTCTGTCGCTTTGGGCGGTTTGCGTGTCTTAAGAGACGGGCGGGTAAGAGAGGGCCTTCATGGAGCCAGGCTACAATTTTAGTGGGGCTACATGGTTGGAATTCATGTCAAGAGAACTCAAGGCTGGCAGGGCAGGGCAGGGCAGAGGGAATACATGAGTGAACAAACTATAAATAATTGAATCAAATCTTTTTTTTTTTAGTGAGGCGAAAACATTGACCTATTAGAATTGTTTTCATAGGTAAAGAGGTTGTGCAGGTTCCTGTCGCTTTTTTTCTCGATAAATTTCACAGATTACACGCCCGAAGAAACGAGGTCCCCCACCCCTTTCCCGATCGACTACTTTAGATGGTCTAGACATTCGCTCATCCTTTTCACCCATCTCGAACCCCTTTTCGCACGTTGTTGTGACGATCTTTTACCGCATTTCAAGACCTTGGAAGAGTTTCTGAGTTAGAATTGACTTAAATGGGCACAGAATCATTATGAGGATTTTAATAAGTGATGAAATATTATACGATTCCCAGTGTTTTGATTAACATTAAGTTCAAATTCATCAAATTGATGGTGACGTTGGTCTGAGGTGAGGGGTTGTATGAAGTTTTGGTGAGTTTCAGGGGTTGCTACAGAGCCGTCAGTTCAGTCAGTCTATAAAACTATCAGAGAAATGGTGCTTATCGACCACACACCGAGGAGTCTTTTTATTAAAGAAGAAACCATGACAAGAGACAGAGGGACTCTGGTCAGTGAAGACTTAAAAGAGTATGAAGTTAGACGAAAAAAGGACAGAGGGAGGGAAACCAGATCGAGATTGACTTCGTTGCTGAGAGGGGGCATGGGATACTGGAGACACGGGGAGAATAACTGCAGTGAAGGTCCCACAGAAGGACAAATTGTGGAGAGAGGAGGACGACGATGACGATTCAGTGAAGTCAGCACAGGCTGAGACACGCTGGGGGTATCTGCCGTCGGGTGGTCCGAGAGGGCAGGGACCCTAAGAGGTNGTCCGAGGGGGCAGGTACCCTAAGAGGTCCGTTCTTGTGACCTCACCCAACGGTAAAGGAAGAGGTTACGTACTTTCACTTTTCACTTTCACTTCAGCGAGTCAGCACAGGCTGAGAAGAGCTGGGGTCCCTGACGTCGGATGGTCCGAGGAGGCGGGTACCCTCATGACCTCACCCAACGGTAACGGAAGAGGAGAGAGGAGGATGCACCAGAGTTAACAATGAACATACGATTGCTTAAAGTTATTGTACATAGGTCGTGTCGGGAGGTTGAGCAGAGACCCAACGTTAAGATAAATAATTTATACTTGTGGTCACACGTGATGTCCGAAGAGTCTGAACCACTCAGGTTTTAAACTTACGCAAAAAAGGAGACGTGAATATTAGAAGACATACGAAAGACAATAGGCACGAACTTAAAAACCTTACAAAGATAAATTTAAAAAACCACAGAAAGGGGAGGAGGGGGGTAGTAACATTAAGTAAGTAAGTAAGTTGTTTATAAATAACTTACGTATGATACCCTGTCCGTAACACGTTCCAAGACCCATATATCACTACTCGTTTTATCTGTACTAGATATGGGAGTACTGCGAGTGTTTTATTAAAACTTATTACCTGTTATTTACTTTGTTACCTAATGTCTCCTCAAGGTTCATTGAACGGGTTAAGACGAGTAAGAGGTGGTTGGGGGAGGGGGGTGGGGTAAGGCGGAAAGAAAGAGAAAGGAGCTGTGTTTGAAACTAGCGAGATAAGAGTAAAAAAGGTTTTAAGAAGATCAAAAACTTCTGGATAGAATCAGATCGGAGTTAAAAGGGAAGGTCTGAAGAGAGGATAATAAATGGTTGTGACCGTTTCAATTGATGACAAATGGTTTTTACTGAGTACAAATGGCTAAATATCCACTAACAGACCGTATGTCAGGGACTAAGTCTTTATAAAAGGATGGGTACTGTCTCCTCTAATACGTCGGTCGGGGGACAAACTCACATACTTCAACCCTGACTAATCTATGTAAAACTACACAACTCTCCATAGTCATGTTAAGTCCTCTACCAATTCCCCGGACCTTATCGTCTGACATTCTCGTTATTTGACCCAACATCCCGGCGAATGCCGATAAGTCAAGTCGGTAAAGAGAACCAGTTCACATCTGTATACCTTGGGTTCGAGAAACCTGAATAGTGGTAAGGATAGACTTGGAAAGGGAACCAGAACTAAGTTCTTCCTGATCAGATCCAGTGAGTTCCTTCACTAGACTCGTCAGTCAGAGAAGAGCCCAGAGATTGACCACTGGTCGTAAGTGATTCAAAAGACGAGATGGGTGATTCAATCGGTCCGTGTACAACGGACAAGTGTAATTTATCACGAAAACTTTTTCTTGAAAAAACTCTATGTTAAGTATGGTGGGTAAATTCCACATCTTAAGCCACCTAAAATCATACAAGTCTCAACTCTTTCGTAGTAGTACTTTAAAGTGTTGAAAAATTTACAGGACTTTTCTTTAGGGAAAGGGTAATCGTCAGTAAAGGGTAAGGAGAAAGTGGGGTCGAGGACCGTGGTCATTACGTGAAAAATGAATGTATCTAAACGGTAAGACCTGTAAAGTAAATTTACCTTAGTATGTTATACACCAAGAAACACAAAGTCGTTACAATAGTTTCAAGTAGGTACAACATCGTACATAGTCATGAGAAAAGGAAAATTAACATCTTATTATAAGGTTGACATACTTATATTGTAAAACAAATAAGTAATTAGGTAACTACCCGTAAACCCACCAAAGGTAAAATCCCATATCACTTATTAAGAAGGTATTTTCAAACACATGTTCAAAAACACACCTGCGAAAGTTAAGAGAACTCATCTATAGACCCTCACCTTAAAGACCCAGTATAACATTAAATACCCGAAGGGTCCACCGAGTCACCATTTCTTTGGTCAACGTTACGTCCTCGACGTCCTCTACACCCAAGTTAGGGTCCCAACCCTTCTAGTGGACCTCCTCCCGTGTCGTTGGTTGAGGTTATAAGAACGGACCTCTTCGGGTACCTGTCTCCTCGGACCATCCGACGTCAGGTACCCCCAGAGTTCTCAACCTACACTGAATCGTTGATTTGGTGGTGGTCCCCGGATAACCCGTCTAACGGATTGATCATCACTAGTCTACTAAGAACTAACCAAATGATAAAATAAAACCCCTCTCGGGTTTGACATTAATTTGGAACCAAACCACTGTAACTCCGAATCGTATTTGGTAAGGTAAAACCAGGACAAAATAAAAATTTGTATAGAAATTGTAAAATACCTTGACGACCTAACAAAAGTTGTCACCGACTTAGTAAAATGTTAGGGTGGTCGTTACGTACTCCCAAGGTTAAAAGGTGTAGGAGTGGTTGCGACCAATAACAGATAGAACTTTTTCTTTACAAATAATTTAATTAAATAAAATTAACCTCCGATTAATGGAATTTTATAACACCACCTAAAACGATATGTATCTATACTTAGTCGGTACCTACATGTACACAGGTGTTAGGACTTGGGGAGAGGGTGGAGGGAGAAGTGGGGTAGGGAGACCCAACAGGGTCTCGTGGTCGAAACTGACAGGACGAAGTACGTAACTTGAACGTAACCAGTAGACAAAATGTATACCATTATATGTACAAAGTTACGATAAGAGAGTTTAGTAGGGTGGGAACGGAAGAGGGTGTCTCAAGTTTTCAGACAAGAAATCTAGACACAGAGAACGACAGAACGTATATCCCAATAACAATGACAGAAAGATTTAAGGTATAATATACGCAGTTATATGACATAACCACAAAGAGAAAGACTGAATGAAGTGAGACATATTATCCGAGGTCAAAGTAGATGGAGTAATTTTGACTGAGTTTATGTAAGAAAAAATATCGACTCATTATAAGGTAACACATATACATGGTGTTGAAGGAATAGGTAAACAGACGGCAACCTGTAGATTCAACGAAGGTTCAGGATCGATAACATTTGTCACAACGTCACTTGAAACCCCATGTACACGGAGAAAGTTAAGACCAAAGGAACCACACATACGGGTCGTCACCCTAACGACCCAACATACCGTCAAGATAAAGGTAAAAAAATTCCTTAGAGGTGTGACAAGAGGTATCATTGACATGATCAAACGTAAGGGTGGTTGTCACATTCTCCCAAGGGAAAAGAGACGTGGGAGAGACCGTAATAACAAACATCTGAAACCTTACTGTCGGTAAGACTGGTCGCACTCTACCATGGAGTAACACCAAAACTAAACGTAAAGAGACTATTACTCACTACAACTCCTAGAAAAGTGTACAATCGGTAGACGTACAGAAGAAACCTCTTTACAGACAAATCAAGAAACCGGGTGAAAAACTAACCCAGTAAATAAAAAGACCTTAACTCGACGTACTCGACGAACATATCAAACCTCCACTTAAGAAACAGTCAACAGAACAAACGACAATAAAAGAGGGTAAGACTTCCGACGGAAAAGTAGGACGAATGTCAAAGGAAACAACACGTTTTCGAAAATTAATCCAGGGTAAACAAATAAAAACAAAAATAAAGGTAATGAGACCCTCCACCCAGTATCTCCTAGAACGACACTAAATACAGTCTCTCACAAGATACAAAAGGAGATTCTCAAAATATCAAAGACAAGAATGTGAATCTAGAAATTAGGTAAAACTCAAATAAAAACACATACCACAGTCTTTCACAAGATCAAAGTAAGAAAAAGTCCACCAACATAACAGATAGAAAAATTAATATCGGTAGGATCACTCAAGTTTCATTATAGAGTGACTCCGAAACTAAACGTAGAGGGACTATGGATTACTACAACTCGCAGAAAAGTACTCGAATAACCAGTAAACATCTAGACGAAATCACCTCCCGTCTCCTCGGACCACACGACGTCAGGTACCCCGGCGTTTTTCAGTCTGTACTGAATCGTTGACTTTTTGTTGTTGTTAGAAGAAAGTTTAGCCATGTAAGTCTAGGAAACAGATAAAAATTTTAATCCAATAGACGGAAAAATAATAACAACATTTATAAGAAGTATATAAGATCTTTGTTCAGGAACTAGTATATATGTTAACCATTCAATAAAAAAGGAGTAAGACGTCCAACAGAAAAGTGATGACACCTCGACATCTCTCCCCTCACCCTAATCCACTCATCCCTTTCAATATTGTGATGTTTGGGACTACACAAATAGTCACAAACCGCCAAGGAAAACTTGTTCATTCATGAGGAATCTTAAACGTTCACAAACGAATTAAAGATCTCAAGACTTTTTCAATTAAAACTGTTAAAACGATCACAAACATAACGAAAATAACTTCCCACCTGAATGTCTCCAGGAGTGTGACGGTAAGGGTTTTGGGACGGACATATCGGGAACACATTAGAAGACTTTCCGTAATAACATCAGACGGAAAACAATAAGACATAAATGTAAGAAATAATCTAAACTTCAAGGACACCGATTGGTACACACAAAAACTATGCAATTTGTGGGTGAGTATGGTGACCATAACTCATTTTTGGAATGTACCTCATCATCCATCAATTTTCACTTACAGGTTTACTTTAAAGTAGGAGGAAATCGGAGTAAGACTTAGGTAAGACTTTCTTCACTCTTACACTGGATTAAAAAATATTTACCTTGAAAAAGAAGGATGGTACTATTTTTACTCTCTTATTAGATAAAAGTGGAGTAATGAAAAGTTGACGGAGGAGATACCCCATAAGTGTTCGGAATAGAAGTCCTCTCTTGTTAAGAAAGTTGAGACGACGTTTGAAGAAAAGGAAGTTCATTAATAAAAGTCTTCGTTTTACATGTTATTCCGAAAACATAACCGACTCGCGAGTCCAAAACCCTTTAGACTGATTGTAAGACCGAGTTGGTCAGATTTTAAAGAATCTTTTTACACTTAATAGCAACAGTTCTGTAGTATTACATTCCAAGTCTGTCCCCGTATGACAATTAATCGTCCTACTCTTTGATTCTAGACGTTTAAAAGAATAGAATGAACCGAGATAGAATCTTCAGCAGAAGTATTATTTGTAGACATGAAAAAGAATGGAAGACAGAGGGTAGATAAAGGTTGAAGAAAAGACGAAGGTACATAAGTTGTCTTTATTTGTTTTGTCTTTCAACAGAGGTGGAGAGTTTTTTTCCTTTCCTTTTTTTATTTACGACGATCCCAGAATTGTATCAGAGAGTTAAAAAGAGATAAGAAAAATGGTAATTTATATACAAAAGGACTATAATTGTATCTAGATGTTTAAAAAAACAATAATAAAAGGACTGTTTTGTAAAAGAGCAGTAAAAGAAAATTTGGAAAACTCAACGATACAACTCCTCACAGGAAACATCTAAAGTATATCGAACTAAAAAGACCCGAACTATCAGACAGAAAATTTTTATGATATAATACAAGGATGTCATTACAAGTATTTCAAACACGTGGTGTAGTACCTAAAAATGTTTTCATATGTCGGTATATCGATCAGTGATTGATGTAATTTTATTATAAAAGTCACGGGTCTTTCGAGGTAAAACAGGAGAGAGTCAGTTACTAGGGGTTTCCTTTGGTCATATTACTGAAACTACTAATATCTAGTGAAATCACCGAGTCTACCATTTTCGTAGACCGATGTTACGCCCTCTGGACCCTTCCTTTACCGTTGGGTGAGGTCATGAGAACAGACGTTTTAGAGTACCTGTCTCCTCGGACCACCCGACTTCAGATACCCCAGCGTTTCTCAGCCTGTCTGACTCGTTGAAGTGAAGTGAAGTGAAGTGAAAAAAGTATATTTACCTAAATATATCGTACATGAGAAATTGTGACCGAAGAAAGTGAGTCGTAATCATACTCTCATAGGTTCAAGAACGTAAAATCGTTATCAAGTCAGAAATATTGTCGAAGTTTTCCCTCTATTGTTTTCCCTCTCACCTCTTCTTTTGACTAAACTCCCTCTTTCTCAAGTTATAAAGTAATAATTTAACATAAGACCGAATTTTTTTTAAGGAACTAAATCTCTTCAAAGAAAGGTAAGGAACACACCACACATACAAAAAATAAGGAATTTTAATATATGTCTAACTTAAAATAGATTACGAACAAGACGTTCATAACCGTCGGAAGAGGAAATAAGTCGATTATATTATTTAACTTAACCAACTGAAAATTTATAAATTGGTTCTAAGCAATAACTCTATTTGGAGTGAACAGTACTAAGTAAAGTATGTAACGATCTAAATAAAAGAATTTAAAACAAACCCTCAAAACTTAGATAGAAGTACTGTCTATGACTGAACGTAAGAAGGAAAGAACAAAAAAGGAATAATTCCAAACCATAGTCACAAGACGACCGGAGTAATTTATGTTGATGAAACCTAAAAAGAAAACCACAAACGTAACACATATAAGGGTGGAAAAAATGAAAATTGAAAAGACATGGATAATAAATTAGACTTAGAGAAAATTCGTCGTGAATAAACGTAACAAAAGACATTTTCTTTTTCGTTAGACTATTTAGATAAAATTAACTTCACAAATTAGGTAATGTGAATTTTATTAATAACTTATACCAACCCGAATATCGATGGTAGCACGATGAACAAAAAGTGAACCGGATAGATAAAAACCAAAAGGAAAGAACGGAAAAATAATAATTTTATAAAATAATGGGTTAAAATATGACATAACGAAAAAAAAACGAAAAGTTTTGTACGACAAATAAAATTTTCGTTGAACAACTTAAAACAGATAATTATATACAGAAGACAATTGTAAAAAAAACGAGTTCTAATACACACAACTGTTGAGAATATCGAAGACCCTTAAGTAAAGTCATCGCTCGGACTGTTGGTCACCATTGTATGACATAATGTGTTAAAGAAATTTAAGGAAAGTCCGTTGGAGAAAAGTTGGTACTACAAAACAAGGTCTCGGGTGCGTTCTTGTCAAAAAAAGGTTTCATTTTCAACAAAAGAGGTCCAGAAAGGTAATCCTTCAACACTAAAGGGACACTTACCTACCTTGAATGTCGGATTAACAAGTTAAGTTTTAAGTTTTCGGTGTCTTAAACCGGATTTCATTTGTTTCGTGTAAATAAGAGAACAAGGATTAACGAATTTTAAAATAGGTCCAAAAGATTTTCAACTAACTCAGAACGGTTGTAAAAGATACTTGGTATGTACCTAAACCTCAAATATCTTTGTGGGTTTGGAGATCTTTGTTTGGGACGTAGTTCTTTCAAAGTAAACCAAAGTTCAAAGTCACATTTTTAGATTATATTGGAATAATTTTTCGTGATTCGTTATGATCTACCTCACTTAGAGACAAAGGTCGTTTTACGGTACGAATACATAGTGACCTAAGACCATGATTAAATACAGACATTCAGAACTTACTTCAGGAGAGATACAAAACTTCATTTACGTTGATACGTGTAAAATAAAATAAATAAATAAAATTTTAAATAAATTAAAATTAACTTCCTATTAACGAAATGTCTTAAAACAACAAAGGACAGTTTGTAGTTGTACTTAGTCGGTACTCACATGTATATAGGGGAGGGAAAACTTGGAGGGAGGGGTAGGGTGGGGATATCCAACTATGTCTCGGGGACAAACTCAAAGGACTCTGTATATCTTTTAAGGACAACCGATAGACAAAATGTATACCNATATCTTTTAAGGACAACCGATAGACAAAATGTATACCTTTACATTCAAAGGTACAATGAGAGAGGTATGTAGAGTCGGAGAGGAGGGGAGAGGGGTACAGATATTCAGATAGGAGATACAGACAAAGAGGTGACGACGGGACGTTTATTTAAGAAGACATGGTAAAAAGATCTAAGGTATATATACGCAATCATATGCTATAAATAGAAAGAAAAAGACTGAATGAAGTAAGACATATTATCCGACATCCAAGTAGTGGAGTAATCTTGACTGAGTTTACGCAAAGAAAAATACCGACTCATTATAATGTAACACATATATATGGTGTTGAAATGGGTAAGTAGACAGTCACCTGTAGATCCAACTAAGGTACAAGATCGATAACATTCAACACGACATCACCCTATGTACACAGAAAAAGTTAAAACCAAAAGAGTCCCATATACGGATTCTCACCCTAACTACCTAGTATACCACCAAAATAAGGATCAAAAATTTTTTGATTAAATAAATAAAATTAACCTCCGATTAATGAAATGTTATAACATCACCAAAAACGGTATGTAATTGTACTTAGTCGGTACCCACGTGTACACAAAGGGTAGGTCTTGGGGGGAGGGTAGAGGGAGGGGTAGGGTAGGGGGTCCCAGTAGGATCACGTGGTCGGGACTCGTGGGACAGAGTACGTAGTTTGGACCTGACCGTTAGGTGAAGTGTATACTATTATATGTACAAAGTTACGATCAGAGAGTTTAGTAGGGTGGGAGCGGAAGAGGGTGTCTCAGGTTTTCTGTCAAGAAATGTAGACACAGAGAAAACGACAGAACGTATATCCCAGTAGCAATGGTAGAAAGATTTAAGGTATATTTACGTAACTATATGACAAAACGACAAAAAGAAAGACTGAATGAAGTGAGACATATTATCCGAGGTCAACGTAGGTGGAGTAGTCTTGACTAAGTTTACGTAAGAAAAATTACCGACTTATTATGAGGTAACACACATACATGGTGTCGAAGGAATAGGTGAGTAGACGGCTACCCGTAGATCCAACGAAGGTACAGGACCGATAACATTTGTCACGATGTTACTTGTAACCCCGTGTGCACAGAGAAAGTCAAGACCAAAGGAGCCACACATACGGGTCGTCACCCTAACGACCCAACATACCGTCAAGATAAAGGTCAAAAAAAAATTCCTGAGAGGTGTGACAAGAGGTATCACCGACATGATCAAACGTAAGGGTGGTTGTCACATTCTCCCAAGGAAAAAGAGATGTGGGAGAGGTCGTAAATAACAAACATCTGAAGAACTATCGTCGGTAAGACTGACCGTACTCTACCATGAAGTAACACCAAAACTAAACGTAAAGAGACTATTACTCACTACAACTCGTAGAAAAGTACACAAACAATCGGTAGACATACAGAAGAAACCTCTTTACAGACAAATCAAGAAACTGGGTAAAAAACAAACCCAACAAATAAAAAAACCTTAACTCGACGTCCTCGACGAACATATAAAAATTTTAATTAGGAAACAGTCAACGAAGTAAACGATAATATAAGAGAGTAAGACTTCCGACAGAAAAGTGGAACGAATATCAAAGGCAGTAACACGTTTTCGAAAATTCAAATTAATCCAGGGTAAACACATAACAGACGTAAATAAAGGTAATGAGACCCTCCACCCGGTATCTCCTAGGACGACACTAAATACAGTTTCTCACAAAACGGATACGAAAGGAGATCCTCAAAATATCAAAGACCAGAATGTAAATCTAGAAATTAGGTAAAACTCAAATAAAAACACATACCACAATCTTTCACAAGATCAAAGTAAGAAAATGTTCACCAACTGGTCAAAAGGGTCGTGGTGAACAATTTCTCTAACAGAAAAGAGGTAACATATAAGAACGGAGGAAACAGGTTCTATTCCACAGGTAGTCAAGTCAAGTCAAGTCAAGTCAACGAGTCAGCACAGGCTGAGAAACGCTGGGGTACTTAGTGTCGTGCGGTCCGGAGGGACAGGTAGTGGTTGAGGGCCTCAACTCACTCGGATGGTTTCCTGGACTACAAGGAAGATAAGGACGAAGGACCTCCCTTCAGTCTGTGCTGACTCACTGACTTGATTTGACTTGATTTGACTTCCCTTTTTTGTTGTACATCCTTCAACCCGAATGAAACTACTCAAAGGGAGGAAAGACCTTAGAGGGAAGGGTTCAGGACCGAGGGACTATGAAAGTTCTTCCTAAAACCAAAAACCTTAAAATGGACTAAAAAATTCAATGAGAGTCGTTGTTGTAACCAGACGAGATTCAATAAGGTAGGACTTAGTCTTCAGGCAACCATGTTATAAAAGTATTCATAGCCCGGACCTTAAAAGAACATATAAAGAGATTAAATACACCGGGTATTGACTTAACCTTTAGTCTACAAACGTTAAGGAATTTATGTATTACAAATTACTACTACCACGGTCACACTGTTACACACATAGTCAGTCTAAAATCACATCCTTTCTCTTCGGTGAGATTCTTCAAATTCGTCTTTACCTACAGAAATGGAGAAATAATGTTTTTACCTTAATACATTGGACAAAATAATTTATGTCGTATATAGTACTGTACATATGTGTTGTAAAAAAAAATCAAACTAGATTTTATAGAGTATCACATCTACATGACATTACTTAAATCGGTAGGAAAATAAATACCTTTAAGTCCATCAGAGGTCCCAAAAAAAAAAAGGAACGGTGACTTTTATTGTGACGTTATTTACAGAAACACCGTCACTTAGACCTACGAGAATAAAAACATGTTATCTTAAAAGATTCATTCTGACGACCCAGTTTCCCATATACATGAAATTTCTACATTATCTATGTCAATCTGACGTGAGATCCTTCAAATATTGTTAAATGTCCTTACTTAAATTTTGTCTCTTTACTTATGAATGTTTTAACGGCCTTCCAGATTTCCTCCTCTCACCTCAGATCTAAATTTTCTTATCAAGATTTTTTATGACTTGACTTTGGAGTTCCCTGGAGGAGGAAAACTACAGTGGGGATCTCGGGACGGTCTTAGTTCCCGGACGGTAACAGTGGAGCCATAGACCATGTCGAGAGAGACTCATGGGTCCCTCCATCTGCTTCTCGTAGTTATTGACGCTAGGTCACTAATCTTTAGTGTAACTCTTTGACGAGAACGACGGAAACGACCCCCATGGAGGAGACAAGGAGAACTATGGGTCCTTCGACCTCTTCTTTGTGACGTCTTTTAGGAGTATAGATATTCGTCCTGATGTTAAAGATCGAACAGTTGGGTAAAGGTCCCTGAAGGGACCATCAAACCACCATTTCTAAGGTGGACGGTCACGTCCTCTGTACTCTCTATACCCGAACTAGGGACCCAGTCCTTCTAGGGGACCTCTTCCTTTACCGTTGGACGAGGTCATAAAAACGGACCCTTTAGGGTGTCTGTCTCCTCGGACTGTCCGGTGTCAGGTATCCCAATGTTTTCTCAATCTGTTATGAATCACTGATTTGTTGTTGTTGTTGGGTAAAGGTAGACGGTCTGAAAATGTATTCACTTAGATCCATCCACTATAGATTAAATGTACGTTTTGGGATCGACCTACACTGAGACACCACCTTACCTGTACCTTATTTGGTTAGGTATGACGATCGATGTAAGATATCAATAACATGTCATAATAATTGATGGGTTAAAACGTATTACGACCCGTTCTGTAATTAATCCCCGATAAGAGAACTATGGTGACCTGGAATCTTCACCTTCTTCTCTGTTTCTCTGAGAAATGTTTTGTCCTTTAAGTATTGTGAATTTTTTAATACCGTTTTCTTACAAACTTGTTGAGTGGTCATTAGGTTTTTACGTATAATTTTAGTCTATGGTAAAACCCCCTCCCCGAACACTTTAATCGTCTATATTTAAACTCTGTTCCATCTCGACTACTGTCTCGTTATTTTACCTGTGAAAGTAAAATAAGTGACAATCTCGTATTTAACCGGGTTTATAAAACCTTTATTTATCTGGTACACACAGTTTTTAGTAATAACTATAAGTATATGAGATTGGGTCATTAAAGTGAAGACCCTTAGATAAGTTTCCATTATTAGGATTATATGACTTTTCTTCAAATATAATTTTCTATAAGTAACATCGTAGTGAATATTATCTTTTTACCATTGTTAGATTCAAATATTATTATCCCCTTACAAACTCACTTAAAACCTAGTATGTGTTTTAATTTATAAGGTGTCGGTATTTTATTACGTATTCACTTCACTATTACTACAATCGGTCTTTGAAAGTAAAATTAGGTAATTTATGATTTTCATATTATATATTCCAGATTGTGGAAAATCCAGATACTGGATTTTCTACTACGACAATTTCACGACGTGAGTCATACGGTCGTTTAAACCTTTTGTATCGTCACCGGTGTCCTGACCTTTTCCAGTCAACAGTAAGGTTAGGGTTTCTTTCCGTTACGGTTTCGTACGAGTTTGATGGCGTGTAAACGTGAGTAGAGTGTGCGATCGGTTCATTACGAGTTTTAAGAGGTTCGATCCGAAATTGTCATACACTTGGTTCTTGAAAGTCCACAAATTCGACCTAAATCTTTTCCGTCTCCTTGGTCTCTAGTTTAAAGGTTGTAGACAACCTAGTAGTTTTTTCGTTCTCTCAAGGTCTTCTTGCAGATGAAAACGAAATAACTGATACTATTTCGGAAACTGACACACCCAGTATGGTTTGACACCTTTTAAGAATTCTCTACCCTTATGGTCTGGTAGAATGGACGGAGGACTCTTTAGATATACGTCCAGTTCTTCGTTGTCAATCTTGACCTGTACCTTGTTACCTGACCAAGGTTTAACCCTTTCCTCATGTAGTTGCGACATATCACAGTGGGACGAATAAATTGAATATACGTCTCATGTAGTACGTTTTACGACCCAACCTACTTCGTGTTCGACCTTATTTCTAACGGTCTTCTTTATAGTTATTGGAGTCTATATGTCTACTGTGGTGGGAATACTGTCTTTCGCTTCTGAAGAAATTTCTTCATAAATTTCTCAGAGAACTACTTTCACTTTCTCCTCTCACTTTTTCGACTGAATTTTGAGTTGTAAGTTTTTTGTTTCTAGTACCGTAGACCAGGGTAGTGGAGTACCGTTTATCTACACCTTTGTTACCTTTGTCACAGTCTGAAATAAAAGAACCCGAGGTTTTAGTGACGTCTACCACTGACATCGGTACTTTAATTTTCTGCGAACGAGGAACCTTCCTGTCGATACCGGTTGGACCTGTCGTATAATTTTTCGTCTCCATAATGAAACGGTTGTTTTCAGGCAGATCAGTTCCGATACCAAAAAGGACACCTGTACATACCTACACTCTCAACCTAGTATTTCTTTCGACTCACGACTTTTTAACTACGAAACCTTAACACCACGACCTCTTCTGAGAACTCTCGGGGAACCTGACGTTCTTCTAGTTTGGTTAGTTAGGATTTCCTTTAGTCAGGACTTATAAGTAACCTTCCTGACTACGACTTCGACTTCGAGGTCATGAAACCGGTGGATTAAGCTTCTTGACTGAATAAACTTTTCCGGAACTATCACCCTTTCTAACTTCCGTCCTCCTCTTCTCCTACTGTCTCCTACTCTGCCAACCTACCGTAGTGACTGAGCCACCTGTACTCAAACTCGTTCCACTACCTGTCCCTTCGGACCACACGACGTTAGGTACCCCAGCGTTTTTCAGTCTGTGATGACTCTTTCACTTGAATGACTGACTGGAAAAGTTCCTGGACGTTTACACGAAATGTGAACTACTTTTAATAACCGAAGTTTAATACATCCATTGACGTTTAAATTTCGGTTATTTAGAGACGATGACGACGACGATTCGGTGAAGTCAGCACAGGCTGAGACACACTGAGGTATCTCCCGTCGGGTGGTCCGAGGGGGCAGGGCCCCCAAGAGGTTCGTTCTTGTTTATTTACAGATGTACATTTTTTACATTGTGTAATTAAAATATTTAATAAAGAAAAACATAAGTCTTTGTAATATAGTCTTTTTTTAACTACCAATCTAATATAGTCAAACATTCGTGACGACTCATATGTACTAGAGACGATTCTTCAGTATTCAAGATTTAAAGTTTTCGTCTTAAAATTCAATGAAGTTAAATCGTTTTTTATATAAATTACATCCTACACTCATGTACAATTTTCATATTTACCTTTATATATATCACCGGGAGGTTTTCATTTTCATGTACCCCAAATCCTACCAGAATTTTACGAGACGGATTCTTTACGGTACAAAAATCATGGATCACACACGGTTCGAGAAATATACGTAGTAGAAATTAGGGGTGTTGTCACGACCAAACATCGAGACAAATTAGTAGTAAAGAAAGCATTCTTCTTAATACGTTCATAAAGTTCTAATGTACCGATCCTTTCCACTTCGACCTTAAGCTTCCGTCCAACCGAACTCAGGCATAAGATTTTAAAATTCAAATACATACAACACCACAATAAAAAAAAATTTTCCTCGAATATGTTAACATATACGCCAAACTAACACTGAAATCTTTTTTTATGTCATAAGTAATTCTTGTTTAAAAAGACTAAAAATGACAACACGTAAAAGACTTTATAAAAATGTTCAGTACGTTGTGAATTTTTTTTAACTCAACCTCTTATGAACGAGTTATCACTGTAGGACACCTATATACCTCCACTAACGTCAGAATCGAAATTAAAGTTAAACCCTCGACTGACGAACTTCCGATGCGACTCGAAATACAACCAGTTCTAAAGACCCGACTTACACCGTCTTTTGAACCAGTCCTAAGGTGGAAAAGAGAGTTTTAACCTCTTCTTTTAAATATTACAGTAAAAAACCGTTAATATGAAGTCATCTCAAATTACACTAAAATAATATGAATTTTATAACAAGACCCTTCCCAAACATTCAAAGTGTTTTAACGGTCCTTAGGTGTCGTCCTTTTCAAGTGTAAACCCATATAAAATCTGTCCGATGAGGTGATCGGCCCAGGACCTCTCTTCTAGTGTTCTTCGCCTCGACGGTGACTGAGTATCGATTTATCTATCTGTCTATTTATCCACTTATTTTATGAGAGATTATCGAAGAGACGTAGGACTTCGTTATATCGTTTCAGTAATTCGAGGGTCGGAACCTAGGTACAACGGACTTAAACTCTACACTGAGATCGTAAAGGATCGAAACACTAGAACCGGTTGAGTGTGTTGGGGAGACATGAAATAGAAAAAGAGGTAGAGATTTCACTCCTATTCTTAACAGGGTAGAATCCCAAATCACTCTTTCTTTACTTTATTATGTGAATGTCACAGCAAATCCCCCACGAATTACTAATCATTAATAATATAACGGAGACGGGTTTTGATAGGAAGGAAATTCTTAGTCATACATGGAACAACTCGTAATATTCGTTTCTCTTGAAACAGTGATAATGAATTAAGTGTTTTCTTGAAAGTCACCCTAATCCAAATATACTTTGTAAATTTCTCTTCAACTTTTAACGGCAAGTCTCGGACACGACCTTAGTCCTTCTAGACCGAACTCGGGTTCGTTCAATGGACTAGACAGATACGGAGTAAACAGTTTCTACCTCTTTTATTATTATACACGTAGTTATCTCAAAAACACTATTAACATCTCTCACGGACAGTACGAACGTCGTGTACATCTCGAGTGTCGTTGACAATTTAAAACAACAGGAGGAATAGGAGTCACCCCAATGTGTACTGTACCGTCGGGAACACCGTTTTGCACACACTAACAGATTGTAGTAAAGAACATCAAAAGGAGAGGGTAAGAGTCAGTAGGAGGGGATGGAGGGAACGAGGAATCCGAGAGTGTACTGAAGGACTGACGTTTCTCGATGAACAGGTTCGGAACAAGACCTACTAATTGATCCTTGTGTAGTAAGACCTGGATAAAAATATTAACTCCGGGGTCGGAACGTCTTGATAAGTATGACACAGAGCTTTTCTTACGTATCTAGGGTCCCATTACAGTACCTTTCGGAACCGGTGAAAGGGTGTTACATATATTAACCTCCAAAGGGCATCACAAATCGTCATGTTTTTTCTTAGTAATGTATAATTTCCTAACACAAAGACGAAAACGTCGATTTCAATTCTTCCTTAGATCTCTATGCACAGACCTAAGTGTTAGTCAAAACACCCCTCTCTCCCAACCTAGGGAAACCTAGGAAAACAAGGTACCGAGGAATCCTTTATTTCTAGTAGGTCTCTACGGACTTAAGACATTTAGTGATCCGAAGTTATATCCCTTGTATCTTACCCTTAACTATATTCGAAGTCATTTTAGGTCATCTTAGGGTACTTGCAAAAAGTTGTTCTGGGGACTCCCTGTTATAAATTAGTCTGTTACATCGACTTAAAAGACTGTGTCACTAAGATTTTCCAGGTATCCTTACTAGGGATTCTGATATGAATATTTACTTACATTTTAAAAACGTTAAAAATCTGAGTATTCCTTGGGTTCACCAAAACTTAGTAACAGTAAATAGTAGTGATTAATATGACAGTGACTTCCTCCAGATCTCTAGGTCACCTATAAAAACTCGAATACCTATTTAGGTCACCGAAGTGGGATACTACGGAAAATTCTGCGGAACTGAGATTTCGATCTGGTAAACAAAAGTGTTAGACCGAGGTGCTGTATCATCAACACGTAGGAACCCGTTCAATGAACTGGAGAGACACGAAGTCAAAGGAGTAGATATTTTACACCCACTATCATTATCATGATTAGGATATCCTGATAGCACTACTAAGTCACTAAATCACATACATTTCGGGTATCTTGTCACGGATCATGTATCACTTGTACATCATTGACAATTAATAGTAATAATTGTTCTCTCTCTGTTCATAAATACCTAGAGTCATTTTTATAGAGAAATCTTCAAATATATAAAATACATTTAAAATAAGTATATTAAAATAAGTACATAAAGAGTCGATGAGAATGGATCTTTAAACCTTAGAGTACAGATAAGTCCTAAAAGCTCGAAAAGAACTTATACCGAGGAACTCGTAGGTAGGATCGGGAGCAGTCTTGTGAGAACACTTCATAGACGACCGTGATATCCATCTAGATCTTCCGGGAGTGGACGTACTTATAAAGGTAGTCCAATGGGTCGTAAGGTGTTAATCCCTAACAAAGGAAACCCATCATTGGTCCCAAAGGACCTCGGGGACAATTCTACGTTCGTCGGAACCTCCGTATCGTGTTCTCTACGCAATCACCTTACATCGTTCCTATTCACCTCTTCCGTCACCTTGAGGTAAGGTCATGAGAACGGACCTTTTACGATACCTGCTTCCTCGGACCATCCGACGTCAGGTACCCCAACGATTCTCAGCCTATACTGACTCGCTGAAGTGAAAGTGAAAAGTGAAAGTACGTAACCTCTTCCTTTACCGTTGGGTGAAGTCACAAGAACGGACCTCTTAGGGTCCCTACCCCCTCGGACCACCCGACGGTAGATACCCCAACGTGTCTCAACCTGTGTTGACTTCACTGAATCGTCGTCGTCGTTCCTATTCTTACCCGAAACAACCTCGGTTTACCGGAACCCAAATTTAAAATTGATGTAGTGAATAAGTCTTAGTCTGACAGACCCAAATTTAAGACCGAGGTGACTAATCACCGACACACTGAAACCCATTCAATGAAATTGGAGGATAGAGATACAGACGTTAAATTTGTCATAGATGGAATACCCTAGTGACACGTCTAATTTCCTTGATCCCTAAGGTTCTATCTCTACGGTCGGTATAGTAGTCATGAGTTATTTATAATAATAACAGATTCAGACTCTGAACCATAGAAGGAAATGTCTTACCATAACTGAACAGACTCAGAACCATAGAAGGAAATGTCTTACCCCCCCTTATTATCGATGACAGTACCAATAACACTTATATTTTACTCTAGTATATGTATATTTTTATGATTTTTTTCCGTCTGTTTATTACTCATAACTGTTCTTGTCCACCTCTTTGTTCTTGAGAACACATAAATACCACCCTAACATTTTACCATGTCGAAGAAACAAAAAATCGAAAAATTTTTAAACAAACAAACCCGAGGTACACGTTGAACAACCTAGAATCAAAGGATCGATCCCTACCTTTGACCCGGGGGATGTCACCTTCGTGCCTCAGGGTTGATGACCTAGCGGTCCCTTTAGAGTCCATAATATCGGAGAAACCTTTTGTCAAACTGTCAAAGAGTCTTTCAATTTGTCTCAATAGTAGTGTACTGGGTCGTTAAAATACAAATCCATATATGTGTTTTCTTAACTTCTTAATACAGGTGTGTCTTTGAACATGTGCTACAACCATCTTCGTAATAAGTATGATCGATTTTTCACCTTTAATGGGTTTATAGACAGGTAAGTATTTACTCCCTTGTTTTACACTTTATAAGTTATTTCATCTTTTAATAAGTCACTATAATTATTTTCGCTTACTTCATGACTAGGTACCATGGTATACATACTGGAAACTTTTGTAACACGGTTCAGTGTTTACTGTCGTATAACATACACACGTAAATATACTTTAAAGGTCTTATCCGTTTAGGTGTCTTTCATCTAACTACCAACTGTTACCGACCCTCCTCCCCTTCTTATCTCTTACTGACGATTTACCTATGTTCTAAAGAAACACCCCTCACTATTTTTACGAGACCTTAACCTGTCACCACTACCAATATGTTGACACACCAATATATATAGTTTCGGTGGTTTAGCATACGAAAATTCCTCACTTAAAATACCATACACTTAACACAGAGTCATTTGGGGCAATCAAAAAAATTACAGACGGTACACCATCAGTAGTAAATTGTTTTCAGTAAAAATCGGTGGTTATGGAGTCGAGAATGGAATCCTAAGGTCTTGGCAAGGGACTTACTTACTGTGAGTACTGTTCCTTCTAACGATTCCCTTTTACCTATCTAAATTTCGCACTCCCATACACGTCTCAACTCCCCACCCTCAACCCCCAAAGAGAACCTTCCTTTCCGTCACTTCCGTAAGTTCCTCTTGTCTTCTTCCTCTGTTTGAAGTGGATGAAACTTAAAACATCCGGACGTTGGAAAGTATAGGACCTGACCTTAGTGTTGACTACTTACAAGATCGTAAATTTCGGTAGGACCCTTTTCCCACTATATACTAGTAATCTTACCTCTTTCCTTCTTGTTTCTTGAGTCTCCGTTTTAGGCTCCCATATACTCAGGTTGAAACTTTCCATCTTCTTCCGTCATTCATCAGACAACTCCTGCTTAAATAGGTCCCCTGACAAACAATTAGAGACCCAGTTACGTAAATCCAGTCGTGGTTGAGACGATGTCCACCCTAGTTAAATTTCCTAATCTTCACAGAGATTTAGGATTAGGATCAGAACCCGATCCCTACGACTTCTCATTAAATTTTTTGCCAAATGATAGGGAGAGTTAATAAATGGGGTAATTACCTTAAATAGTTGTCTGACCTCAGGAACCGTCCTAATACTTACGTATCTCCTACGTGGTTCTACCTGTGTGACTCATCGGCACGGTCTCTAAACGGACACGTCTGTCATTTGACTTCTGTAAACTCGTCACTTAATGTACCACTCATCAACTGTCGAGAACAAATAATCTTTCTAACATCACCCCTTTTTTGTGTCGGGTGAACCGTCGAGTCTGAAGACTGACTCTATGTAGTCAAAATGTCGTTATTCATCACCCCCTCTTTTCTTTGTTTTATTTCTTACTTTCTCCTCTTTCTTACTCTCTTTTCCCAACCTTTTCCTCGAAAGTCCTGAGAAATTTAGTTCTAAACCCGAGTTTCCGAGAGTAGGTTCAAAAGTAAATCAAAGAGAGTACTAAGAAAAAATAAAGAAAGGCTACAACAGAATGTGTTCGACAATTGAACTGAGTCCGACATTGACGTTTCTAGTTAGTAGGTATCTACAGAAGTCGAACTGTTTGATCCTACTCCTTGGTAAAAGGAGTCTCGATAAACAGTATCAGAAAGAAACATGTCCAAATTTCTTGTCAGTAAAGGGAACACTTTAACCCGAAGGGCAGTATAATACTTTCGATGGTCTTTATTTTACAACGTAGGGATACGAGATCAATGAAAGGTACCTTCGGGCTAAGGTACGTCCTGAAGTTTGGACACAATAGACCCGTTATCGAGGTCTTCTCAACACCCAGTCATCATAAGTTGAAAGTTTTAAAGTATGGAAGTTTGAAAGTCAATATAGGTATAAAGGAAAATTGGACTTCCTTCCGAAGTCGTTCGAACAACACTTCCGCCACATAAAATGTACTCTCGAAAAACAAAAATTTGGGTGACTTCTTCCGAATCCCATAGGAGAGAGTGGGGAGGGAGGGAGAAGGAAAAAAAGGGAAGGGAGGATGGAAGGAACAGAAGGAGAGAAAAGACAGAAGGGTGCACCAAAAAGTCTGATTCAAATGAAGACTTTTTAAGACCCTAGTCCCTAGTTCTGATTTAAGATCTCATTGTGTCTTGAAAGACCAGAGGTTCGCTCAGGATCTTCTCAATCTTTATGGTGGGTTCCGTACTTTATCTCGGGTCCTTCTTACCTCCCTGTCTAGAAATCGAACCTTCAACAAATTGTTTCCCGTTGTGGATCTGTTTATGTTTATCTTTCCATAAAAGACTGTACACGAAACTCCTTCCTAGGTACAACATTTACACATTTTAACTTTTTACGATGTGTCTTTCTCGTTTTAAAATTAAATTTAAAAATAATATTCTTGTGAATTGTACTCTAGATGAGAGAATTGTTTAAAAAGTCACGTTTTATATATGACAATTGAAATCCGTGACACAACATGTCATTTAGTGATCTAGAAAAAGTTGAACTAATTGACTTTGAAATATAAGTAGCTTGTTGTTGAGTGGTAAAGGGAGAGAGGTATCGGGAGTCATTGCTGATAAGATAAGAGACGAAATTACGTAAACTGATACAATCTATCGAGTGTATTCATCTTAATACGTTATAAACAGTACCGAATAAAGTGAATCGTATTATAGGAGGTCCAATTAGGTACATTAACGTATACCGTCCTAAAGGAAAAAAAAAAATTTTCGAATTATTATAAGGTAAAATACATATATGGTGAAAAAGAAAAGATAAATAGGTAGCTACATGTAAATCCAACAAAGACATAGAACCGAGAACACTTATTACGACTTTGTTTGTACCCTCAAGTCTATAGAGAAACTCTTGGATCAAAGTTAAGCAATCTATACATAGGTCTTCCACCTGATGATCTAATATGATATCTAGAAAAAAATTACAAAACTCCTTACAGGTATGACAGAAGGTGTCGACGATGTGGTAAAAAGTAAGGGTGGTTGTCATACGTTCCTAAGGTTAAAGAGACGAACGAATAGTTGTAAACTATAGTGAAAAATTTTTTATTATCGGTAGAACTGTTCACACTCCCCATAGAGTAATTCCAAAACTCAACGTAAAGGGACTACTAATCATTATGACTCGTGGAGAAGTAGATGGTAGACAGATATAAGTATCTATCGTAAACATACAGAATAAGTCTCTTTGTAGATAATTACGGGGAACGGGTAAAAATTTAGTGTAATAATAATAAACGACAACTCAACATCCTCAAGGAATATATAAAACTTATATTTAGTGAATAGTCTAAATCTTAAACGTTTATAAAAGACGGTGAGACATCCGACGGAAAAGTAGGACAACTAATAAAGGAAACGACACGTCTCGAAAAGCAAACTACATCAGGATGAAAAGACAAAAACGAAAACAAATGACACGACAACCGTAGTTTAGGTTCTTCAGTAACGGTTCTGATTACGGTCCTTCTAAAGACGAACAAAAGAAGATCCTCAAATTATCAAGATCGAGAATGTATAAATCTAAAAACTAGGTAAGTTCAATTAAAAACATATATCACATTTCATTCTCAGGTTGAGTAGGGAAAAGTCAAAAGGGTAATAGTAAACAACTTTTTTAACAGGAAAGGAGTGTCCTGTCACTCCTGTCACATAAGAACCGAGGGAATGATTTCTAGTCAACTGAGATATACGTACCCAAATAAAGATACAAGAGATAAGACGAGGTAACTAGATACACAGACAGTAATGCGGTTGTGATGTGACAAAACTAATGACATCGAAACATTACATAAAACTATAGTCCTCACACTATGAAGGTCGAAATAGTCCTAACGAAACCGATAAGTCTAAAAAACACCAAGTCATACTTAAAATCCTAATAAAAAGACAAAGATATTTTTTATAACCTTAAAACTACCCTTATTATGACTTAGATATCTAACGAAACACATCATTCCTGTAGAAATCTTATAATTAAGAAGGTTAGGTAAAAAACCCTATAGAAAGGTAAATAAACTCTCATAAGGAATTAAAGAAAGTAGTAACAGAATATTAAAAGTCACACTTTCAGAAAGTGGAGGAAACGGTTTAAATAAGGATTCATCAAATAATAAAAACTACGATAACATTTATCCTAACGTAAAATTTAAATGAAAAACATATCAAGTAACAATCATATATCTTTACACTGATTAAAAACATACAACTAAAATAAGGACGTTGAAAGAACTCAAGTGAAAATTCAAGATTATCCACCCCAAAAACAAATAAAACTCAGTAATCCCAAAAGACACATATTCCAGTTCATTGGATCCTTGACCCTATTGAAATGAAGAAGTAAAGGTTAAAACTACAGAAAATAAAGAAAAAGAACGGATTAACGAGACCGATCCTGAAGGTCATGATTCAACTTATCCTCACCATTCTTTCCCGTAGGGACAGGACAAATAGTAGATCTCCTTTTCGAAAATCAAAAAATGGGAACTCATACTACACTTGACACTCGAATAATATATACCGGAAATAACAAAGCTCCATGGAAGGACGAGATGGATAAAACAACTCTCAAAAATAGTACTTTCCCACAACTTAAAACGGATTACGAAAAAGACGAAAATAACTCTACTATTACACTAAAATTAGGAAGTAAAACAAGTACGTCATAGTATAAATAACTAAATACTTAAAGTTGGTAGGAATGTAGGGTCCCTATTTAGGTTAAACTAGTACTATATATTTAGAAATTTCATGAAAACTTTTTGTTTGAAAAATCTTGAACCTTACCCATTCGTCAGACGAATCCTCCTTACTGGACTAAATATTGAATTTTTACGGTTGGAATATTGATCTTATCTGTCGATTAGTGAAACTAGACTCTTCACGGTTTTGAGGGAAATAAAAAGATAAGTTTATCACCGGGTAGGGGGAAACGGATGGACGATGACTACGAACTTTAACTTTACTATTATAATATCTAATTAAGGAAACAGTATTTGAAGAGGGGTGGGGTACAAATTTTTGTTTGTGGTAAACAACCCCTCCTCTTTCCCTTTCATAGTTTATAATAAAATGTATAGTCACTTTTTAGTGAATTTCTCAAAGAAAGACATCTCAAAGAGAAGGAGAGGTAATTATCTCCCTCGTTTCTTTTCAGGTTGACCTTCAAACTTGTGTCTGAAACGAATGACTTATTAAACGGTTTCCAGCAAGGATTGGTTCCAGATTTTATCTCGGAAAAGTTCTTGTACCATTATATTTTGTAAAATGAACATGAGGTACAGAGGAGAAGTGATAAAATAAGTTGTTTATAAATGACTTATGGATATTACAAAGTCCGACCCGTGTCGGGACCTCTATGGTATCACTCGTTTTTGTTCGTCCCTTGAATGTTTAAACTGAAATGTATCTTGGTACAACTACCTGTAATAACGGGGAAAGAAGGACTACACACATATCAAAGAAAAGGACCATTTTAAAGAACCGGTTCGGAATATACGAGGGTGAAAAAAAAGAACATCGATGTCCGGACCGAACGGTCCACCGTGTCACCGTATCTTAGGAGGACGAGTACGTCCTCTGTGTTCTCTGTACCTAAGTTAGGGACCCAACCCTTCTAGGGAACCTCCTCTTTTACCGTTTGGAAGAGGTGATAAGAACGGACCTTTTCAGGTACCTGTTTCCTCGGACCGTCCGATGTCAGGTAATCCAGTGTTTCTCAGTCTGTGATGACTCGGTGCCTCGTGAGTGTGTGCGGATCCTGTTTGGTCTAAGAGTTACATAGGAAGGAGTATTACTACTATACTATCACTTACCAAGATCCTCAGGTCTAAAAGTCACACCGTATTGAGGTCGTTCCCATCCCCCTTGAAGTGTAACATTCATGAACTATCTCCTAAGATCTGGTTTTAAATTTTACTAGTCCTTGACCTAGACGGTCTGTCTTCGTTCACGATTTGTGAAGTCGTTTTAGATTAATCTTGTCGTTTCGGATCCCTTACAACTTACTTAAGTCTTTCGTCAAATTATCACGTCTCCAAATCTTTTGGAGAAGGTTCATGACGAACCTTCTTCATGTCTTAGGGTCCTAGTTACATCCAGTCTCTTCTTCTCCTGAACTTCTAGGAGATCAAGTTGACTTCCTCATTTTCTCTTTGGATCTTCCCCATTACTATAGAAGTCACAGTATACCACTCAGTCACCGTCAGGACCCAATTCCTAGGTGCAGAAGGTTAAGGATTACGTCAGGAGAAGGGTTTGTCGTTCCTTCTTGATCATAAATGACTTCCCGTCGACGTACGAGTTGTAAGATAGAATAAATTAGGGAATGGAGTTTCCGTAATTTAAATGGAGAATAAAACATCTATTCCGTCAATTCTTCGTCTTGATTACACGGTTTCCAGTATGAGGGTTCTGAAGGTGAGAGTTTCTGATCATAATCGAAGTATATCTCATGTTACACTAACCTCTGGGTAAGGGGGTCAACACGTTATGACGTGGGACTCACTCCCCAGGGGTCCAAACCGACCTTGTGGCCACCGTTTAAAGAAGGCCAACCTACTATTTAAAGACAAGTAGGGAGGGTCAAATGAGGTAGGCAGGGAGAGTAATGTATTAAATAATAAAGTTCCCCTTGTTCTCTAAAATTTTTTTGGTGGTTACTTAGTAAGTTCAAGTTAGACCCATCGTATCTTCCATGTTATTCATACCAGAGTCACTAAAGTATTTAATCTCCGACAACCGTCCATCATGAACTAGTTGACCCCATGTTTAGGGGTAGGACGACGATACACGAGAATCCTTTCAATGGGAAAGACTTGGAATCAAAGTAGTAGACAGTCAAGTCAAGTCAGCGAGTCAGTACAGACTAAGAAACGCTGGGGTACTTAGCGTCGTGCGGTCCGGAGGGACAGGTAGTAGTTGAGGGTCTCAAGTGAGTCTAAGTGCAGGAAGCTCGGTCAGTAGACATTTACTCCCATTATTGGTCAGGTAAGACTTCCTCTGGTTGGGACCGTAAAGAAACCTTCCTTACTACGATTTCGACTTTCAGGTCATGAAACGTGGAGTACTCTTCTCAACTGAGTAACCTTTTCTGAGACTACGACCCTCCCTAACCCCCGTCCTCCTCTTCCCCTGCTGTCTCCTACTCTACCGACCTACCGTAGTGTCTGAGCTACCTGCACTCAGACTCACTTGAGGCCCTCTACCACTACCTGTCCCTCCGGACCGTACGACACTAAGTACCCCAACGTTTCTCAACCTGTGCTCACTCGTTGACTTGACTTGACTTGGAGTTTTCCAACACTACTCAACTAAAATAAAAAACAAACAAAAATGAATCAATAGTGATAGTATTAAAATAAAAAGTAACTTCTTATCAAATAAATGTTACGACATGGTTACAGACAACATGTCGTTTCACCGAGTCAACATATGTATATATGTAAGAAAAAATATAAGAAAAGGTCATACCAAATAGTGTCCTATAATTTATATCATGGTACACGATGCATCATCCTGGAATAACGGACAGGTAGGATATATTTTATCAAATTTAGACGATTGGGGTTTGAGGGTCAGGAAAGGAGGGGTGGGTGGGAGAACTGTTGGTGTTCAGACAAGAGATACAGACACTCAGACAAAGACAAAAAATCTATCCAAGTAAAAACGTATGAAACCTAAGGTGTATATTCACTATGGTATACCACAAACAGAAAGAAAGACTGAAAGAAAAGAATCATGCTAATAGAGATCAACAAAGGTGCACACACTCACGAATCAGTGAGTTAACATAGACCGAGAAAACACTAAGGTACCTGATATATATTGGGTGGTCCGAGGAGACAGATACCCTAAAGGGTCCGTTCTTATGGCCTCACCCAAGGTAAAGGAGGAGGTCGATCAACGTGGGTACAACGACGTTTACTTTAATAAAGTAAGAAAAAATACCGACTCATCATAAGGTAATGTATATACATATGTGTGTGTATATACACATACATATATATAGTGTGTGTGTGATGTAGAAGAAATAGGTAATTAGACAACTACCTATAACTCAAAATTTTTATTCCATTATGTACGTCTTAAATCGGGTCACAAACTATGTATCGTTCTTGAGTCATTCAGAATCGGAAAATAGAGGATCACGATAAAAGACTAAATTTACATGTTGAAGACCCTCTATTGGGTAGTTTGATCCATACAATCACCTTCTTCCCCGTCAATTAACCGGAGGACCGAGACGACGACAGTTGTCTCGAGACGAGGGGTATATCTTACCGGAAGTAAGACGCCTTAGGATCACCAACTTTCTCGCTCCAAGGATTTTTCTGTCTAGTATGTCGAGTCACAGCAACAGGGTCATGTTTTTATCCCTGGAGAGGGTACGATGAGGTCTCTTCCCAGACGAGGATCTGACTGGACCGAGGGTTCAAAACAGTACGGTTTATTCCCTCGTCCCGGTCCCCTCCTACCTCTCTCTTCATACACCGACGACTGATCTCGAGTGAAACATCACGATCTGACTCTCGAGAAACCTCCGATTCAGGGGTAGAGTTGTGGAACAGGTAGTACGTAGAGTGGGTCTACGAAAGTGGTCTCGTGTGTCTTACGTAGATAAAGTCACCTCCTTCCAACGTGATCTAGTGAAAACTTTCAGATCCTTATTTAAACTACAGAAATACGTATATTCGTCACTTCTTGATGGAAAGGTGGTGGAGGTTTCGTTTCAACCTTCAAAGGGGGAGTTTGGATGTATGGAGGTCAAGTACGACACAAAACTCGACAGAGGAGTTGACAGTAAGAACTGGCAGGAAAACCACTCGAAAGTGGACGAGTGACTACTACCTCGTATGATAACACTATCCAGACATTCTAGGTCGTCTACAAGGAGACCGACCAAAGAACTTCTCAGGTTAAACAAGTGTTTTACTCCCTACTTTCAGTTCTATTATTGGTTGTCTGGATCGTGTCCGTCTTAACAACAACCGTTATTCGTTGGTCAACACAAACGGGTCAAGTATGGTCACGACTAATAATCGGTACTTCTCACAGTATGGTAATAAAACTAGAAACAAACCTTAATTATTAAGTGATTCCTAAAAGGAGTAATTACAGTGAGGGTTCGTTCATTAAGAAAAAGAAAAATATAGGTCACTCCGATAAGAACTGGAATCTAGTTTAAATTACAAAATAATTAACTAAAGTGTTTGTAAATAGACCATAGATGATACGAAACCGATCCATAATTCCTCTGCCTCTTCTAGCGATCCTTTAGGGTAATGTCTCCCGAGACGAGGGGTATCTTTCAACGGGAGTAACGGGTGGGGAATATCAACTTTTACACTCCAGAACATTTATGTCTCTATCCCTGACAAATATTTAGTTTCCTTGTGGAAAGGAGTACCCACATTCATACTCCGTGTCCACCTTTTTTTTACTTGAGTTGGACTCCCACAATTGATTCCGACTTGTCTCACCACTTGTGACGTAAACCCAAAACGACCATCTTCCAAGTAGTCCTCTTAGACTTTCACCTCATACCCTTCTTCCTCCTGTAAGGTCCGTCTTCCTTACCGTAAAAGGTTTAGGATACGAATTGTTTGATACACTATGTACAGACTCTTGACATTTTTTAAATGATATCGTAGTCTACTCTTGTCCCTCTACCCCACATCTCTTTTTGTTCCCAGTTTACTTCTTTCCGAAACGTACGTAACACAACTTTCTCAAGAGGTGTAAATGACTGAGGTGAAGTAAATAAGGGTAAGTCACCCTGAAGGGACCACCAGGTCACCGATTCTGAGGTTTCGAGGGTTACGTCCCACGGGTCCAAACTAGGGACCAGTTCTTTGACCTAACGTATACGGTGTTGATTTTTCCAGGGTGCATGACGTTGACTTTCTAAGGTGTACGGAATTACTTCTAGTTGCTAGGGACCCCGGTTGCGATTCCGGACCTCGTCGGTTTATTTATTTTTATTTATTTATTAAATTTTATGTAATAT
Organism: Capra ibex; assembly: GCA_006410555.1. Taxonomy (NCBI): domain Eukaryota; kingdom Metazoa; phylum Chordata; class Mammalia; order Artiodactyla; family Bovidae; genus Capra; species Capra ibex. The sequence goes on from SJYO01029184.1 coordinate 28,838,118, forward strand.
TTTTTAAAGGGTAAGTAAAAACTGAGTAACACCCAGGAAGGTGAACGTCGGAATGAGAGACTTAGGTTTAGATTATCTGTCTATGGAAAGATCGAATGGACTGAAGAGTTGTCTTACACTCTACACTATTTGTGAAAAGTAAGACTTTCGCAGTAGAAGGAACCTAACATTCTGTGGTGATCGAGGACCTGAAACGACAAAGAGGTATGACAAGTACCTTCAAAAGTAATACTGGAGGGAAAAGAGACAGACTTGAAACACAACACCCAAGAGTCCTGAAACAGGAGACTGAAGAATGAAATGAGACGTTGAGAGAAAACAACTAGAATATGTGACGGTACAGAAGTCAAGTCAAGTCAGCGAGTCAGCACAGGTTGAGAAAGTCTGGGGTACTTAGCGTCGTGCGGTCCGGAGGGACAGGCAGTGGTTGAGGGTCTCAAGTGAGTCTGAGTGCAGGTAACTCAGTCACTACGGTAGGTCGGTAGAGTAGGAGACAGCAGGGGAAGAGGAGGACGGGGGTTAAGGAGGGTTGTAGTCTCAGAAAAGGTTACTCAGTTGAGAAGTGTACTCCACCGGTTTCATAACCCAAAGTCGAAATCGTAGTCAGGAAGGTTTCTTGTGGGTCCTGACTAGAGGAAATCTTACCTGACCAACCTAGAGGAACGTCAGGTTCCCTGAGAGTTCTCAGAAGACGTTGTGGTGTCAAGTTTTCGTAGTTAAGAAGCCACGAGTCGAAAGAAGTGTCAGGTTGAGAGTGTAGGTATGTACTGGTGACCTTTTTGTTATCGGAACTGATCTACCTGGAAACAACCGTTTCATTACAGAGACGAAAACTTATACGATACATCCAACCAGTATTGAAAGGAAGGTTCCTTATTCGTAGAAAATTAAAGTACCGACGTCAGTAGTAGACGTCACTAAAACCTCGGGTTTTCTTATTTCAGACTGTGACAAAGGTGACAAAGGGGGTAAATAAACGGTACTTCGCTATCCTGACCTACGGTACTAGAATCAAAAGACTTACAACTCAAAATTCGGTTCAAAAAGTGACAGGAGAAAGTGAAAGTAGTTTTCCGAGAAATCAAAAAGTGAAAGACGGTATTCCCACCATAGTAGACGTATAGACTCCAATGACTATAAAGAGGACCGTTACAACTAAGGTCGGACACGAAGTAGGTCGGGTCGTAAAGAGTCCTACATGAGACGTATCTTCAATTTATTCGTCCCACTGTTATATGTCGGAACTGTATGAGGAAAAGGATAAACCTTGGTCAGACAACAAGGTACAGGTCAAGATTGACAACGAAGGACTGAACGTATGTATAAAGAGTCCTCCGTCCAGTCCACCAGACCATAAGGGTAGAGAAAGTCTTAAAAGATGTCAAATAACACTAGGTGTGTCAGTTTCCGAAACCGTATCAGTTATTTCGTCTTTATCTACAAAAAGACCTTGAGAGAAGGAAAGAGGTACTAGGTCGTCTGCAACCATTAAACTAGAGACCAAGGAGACGGAAAAGACTTTGGTCGAACTTGTAGACCTACAAGTACCAAGTTCATAATAACTTCAGACCGAACCTCTTAAAACTCGTAATAAAACGATCGCACACTCTACTCACGTTAACACGCCATTGAACTCGTAAGAAACACTAACCTTACTTTTGACTGGAAAAGGTCAGGACACCGGTGACGACTCAAAAGGTTTAAACGACCGTATGACTTACGTCGTGAAAGTGTCGTAGTAGAAAGTCCTAAACTTTATCAAGTCGACCTTAAGGTAGTGGAGGTGATCGAAACAAACATCACTACGAAGGATTCCGGGTGAACTGAAACGTAAGGTCTTACAGACCGAGATCCACTCACTATAAAAAATTCCGAATTTTTTATCAATAAATAAACCGACGTAACCCAGAATTGACTCCGTACGCCCTAGAAGCAACGCCGTGTGGTCGATCAGAGATCAACACCGTACACCCGAGGTATCGGGACTCTTTACACGATAGAATCAAGGGGTTGGTCCTTAGTTTACACGTAGGGGACGTAACCGTTCGTCTAAGAATTGGTGACCTGGTGGTCCCTTTAGAGACGGTAGAAAAGAGTATACCTAATGATGTTATCGGAGTTTTGGCCCGAGGAACGGGGGAAAGTTGGGTAAGAGACGGGACAATAAACTCATTAGAAATTTTTTATCCTTAGAATAATATGGTAAAGAGACGAGATTTCGATAATAGATATACTAATTTAGATTTTCGAATATTTACTATATATCCTGAGAACCACTAGACCGGGGACGGAACCAACTGTGGTGTCTGGACTCGTCTTGTTTACAGAACCTTAAGACTCTTAGATTATAGTTATATAGGAAAAGGAAAAAGGTGGAGACCAGGAATGACGCATAACAACGAAGAAGGACCTTCCGAGAATCGTGGTTGGGGGACCGTTGGGGTAAGTGGATCGATTGAAAAGAAACTTCGAGTTGAGTCTCTCTGAAGGGAGGAGGAGGGAGAAGACCCACACAATCAACGAGTCAGTACAGGTTGGGAAACGCTGGGTACCTGACGTCGGGCGGTCCGAGGAGATAGGTACCCTAAGAGGTCCGTTCTTATGACCTCACCCAACGGTACGGGAGGAGGTCCCCTAGAAGGGTTGGGTCCTTAGCTCGAGCACAGAGGACACAGAGAACGTAACGTCCTCCTAAGAAATGGGTGACTCGGTACTTTCCTTACCGTCAGGGACAAGATGAGGGGACTTTAAACCCGAATCTACTGGGAGAGATAGAAGGAGACAGACCCGATGAAGTTAGTATCGTGCAAAATGAGACGAAACGGTAATAGATAATTGTAGACGTAGACCGGGGTTCTCCCGTCACACCAGTTCTTTTTACCTGTATGAACTTTGAGAATTATCATTATTATAGTGATTTTATTGTAATTACTACACAATAACACAATTTTATAATTTACAATTTTCGTAAACGACATACAAAATTAGGTACATTAGGAATACATTAGGATACTCTACTCGTCGATAACGACTTCAACTTAGTTGTCATTAACCCCTACCTAACTCACTCTCCGTCTTCTTCTTTCTTAGAGTCGACTAACGGGCCAAAGACTGGTCTCGTTCATATCTACCTCCACAGTAGAGGACTCTATTCCTAATGTTCTTGATCTCCTTGTCCTTCTCAAACTAGTCCCAGCCCCTCCCTTTGAATGTCAAATCCCTGACGGTAAGAAAAGTACCGAGTCGTCATTTCTTAGCCGGACGTTACGTTCTCTGTGTCCTCTGTGCCCTAGCTAAGGACCCAACCCTTCTACGGGACCTCCTCCTTTACCGTTGGGTGAGGTCATAAGAACGGACTTTTTAGGGTACCTGTCTCCTTGGACCGTCCGACGTCAGGCACCCAGCGTTTTCCGACCTGTGCTGACTCGTTGATTGTGTGTGTAAGGAAAGTATTAAAAATAAAGGTCCTCGAAGTCCTTATTACCCTCATTATATGGAAAAGAAGACTAACTGTCCGTGAACCTGTGGGGTGACAGGCAGAGCCTTGTTGTCTTAGTGGAACGTCATAAAGAAGTAATCGGACGACCTTCGTCCTCCCGATACAAGAACCCTGGGACCGGAAAGAGGATGGAATACGAGAGCAAGCACTGAGACCCTTCTGTCGCTCCTGTTGTACCGGAACGTAGAAAGTTCGAGGACACCACAAACACCGAGAACCAGGAATACAGAGAGGGTGACGTCCACACCCGTGGTGGGATGTTCTATCCCCACCAACCGGGAACCTGAACACTAGGTAACAAGAGTTTCCGGGACGGACTCTAACGACGAGTCAATCGGTGACTCGCCTAGTTGTTCCTGGGTCGGAAACTGGACCCAGTGAGAGAACTTATACACTAAAAGTTACTTCTGACGGTCCGAAGGTCTCGAGAGCGGTCAAAGTAAAGGGTGGTGGTCTACCGGAGTCCCAAATAACCTGGACGGTTGGGACCGATGACGCTCCGTCGGAGCGAGGACCCTTTGTCGACCTTGTTTCCCTAAAAGAGAACCCGAACGCACTTAATACTTGATCTGTCATTTTTCTCGGTGGGCTGAAAAAGAGCCTGGGAGGGAAGAGGGTAGGTCCACGACGATTGACAGTACTTTATAAAAGTCACCCGAGTGCGACCTCAGTAAAGGAGTCTACTTCTGTAAACCCACGTGTGTCGGATAGCTCAACGTTCACGAGAAGCCTCGGCGCCGGATGGTCATCCCCAGCAGGACTGGTGTCCTGTTCTGTCGGTTTCGTAGGTCTTTCGAGAGGTCGTCTAAGCGGTCCGTCTATCTTAAGCGTCACTCACGAAAGAGCCCCGAGTCGAAAGTTACACCGAAGTCACTTTCCAAAGACTGGGAGTGTCGGATCCTATCGTGGAATGAGGGGTCAAGAAGTACGTAAACGGGGGAAATTTAGGGTGAGTCCGGGGTTCTGACAGGACGAAGTTGTCTCGGATGAAATACTTGACTCAGGTTCATATTTCTGGAGACACCAAGTTTACGGGAACCCACGGTCACGGACGAAAGTCGCGGAGTCACCCCGACTTTCTCGTAGTTCTCGTCGACACCGGTGTGTGGGAGGTACGAGAATCCTGGAACCGTCAAAGTCTAGTCGACTCTTCCGCACAAGAATCTCGAAATAAAAACAGGTCAGATCAGTGACTTCACTCTAAATGGAAACTAAGGGAAGACCCATGAAAGGGAATATCCACGGGTCACGGGGACCCAGTAGTGGAGATTGAATCTTATACAGAAGAGACCTGAGGTTTTACGTGTGGGTGGGGAAGAACGAAAGTTCAGGAACTTTTGTCCCAAAAAGAGAGAGATGTCGTATATTACTCGACTATACCTCCCTGGACCGACTATTTTTTTTCGTATAATTTTACTCTTTGGATGGGTTTAACATTGGTAAGGGGAAGGTTCTCTTCAAAAGACAAGTTTCTACTAAGAACGTCTCTGGTACCTCGTTGACACTTCGTCTCCTGACTGGGTGACTGACTCCCGCTCAACCCACGTAAAACCCCTTCCCCTCCTATTAAGGACCAGGAGAATTTAGTCTACCTACACAAAATGTATATGAATGACGTTCGGGAACACTGTGACCCAGAACTAAAAAAAAAAAAAGATAAGATTAACAAATTAGAGGTGGAATGGAAAAAGACCTTTCATCGTCACTAAACACCCTTGTGACGAGTAGGAGATAACGTCAGTAAGGTAGTGAAATTCTGTCTATCGAGTCTTTGATGAACAGTTTGACTAATGAAGATCCTAATCAGGACCAGGGTCAGTAAAGGAATTGTATTGTTACGTGAACAATCTCTTACCAGGTCGAACCCCGACCGGATATTGGGTCTTCGAGTCAAATTCAAAACTCATAGAGGTCATAACCTGGAATTAATACTAGTAAAACCCTCCTACTCCCGTTCTTATAAATCAAGGTCCTTGATGTCATCAGACGAAGATCGAGGTCAGATGTTCTAGGATATTTACAATTCGTTAGTCACACCGAGACTAATGAAGTATTATCTCGGACTATGAAAGTTTCATCTCGTGTTTTAATAAAAGTTTCTATATTTTGGTAAAGGTCCCTCCTCAGTACGGTCTTTGTTCGATTGTATAAATTATAGTATTGAAATATTATACAATGTTTAGAAGTACTTCGGGTCACAGAGGACGTTCAAATGTAAGGTACTCGTAAAGTGTAGGGTGGGTAAGATTTATCACATGAGAATTTTTACTGTAAAACAAGGGATGGTACTTTACAATTTATTTAGGTCCGGGGTTTCGAGAAACCCAAAAGTCTGATTCTCTTCAGTCCTAACTCACGAGTCGTGGGTGTTGAGAAAACTCCGTCCCTCTATCGTTTATGCGAATAATAACGGGACGATAATCTCTAAGCAAGGCAATCCAGTTACCAAGAGTGAAACCAACGTGTGACCTTTATGGACCTGTAGATAAGTTTTACTCATCTCGGTCTCATGGTGGAGACCTATAGGACTACAAGACCACCAACTCCCGGGTCGTTTCTATGAAATTCATCGAAGGGTCCACGAACGTTTTATTTCGATCTCAGTTCTTGGTAACGAAGTTCAAGTACTTTTACGTTTATTTGAAAGGGGTGAAATTCAATGGTCCATAAAAAAGAATTATACTGAAACAAATTAGTCTAACAAAAGACATATAGTCACACCTAGTCGAGTGATTCCCTTACTTTTAAAATTCTACCCCCACTCTCTCATCTACTCCCGTCTTACCTCCACCCTAGGTCCTTTGGATCTCTCCTGTCATACACCAATACCTCGTTTCCTTCTGGGACTTATCCCTCTCTTCGTTGTCTTTCACGTTATTCCTGAGTTTCTGTTTCACTCACTTCTGTTTCGACACGAACGTTCCTAAAAGGGGACCCAAAGACTGTTTTGTATCCGTCTAAGTCTACTCCGTACGACCCTGGAGTCGTTGTACTTAGTCTTACACCCATCCAACCCTCACCTACGTCCCTTTGACTCGGTAACCAACTAGACACCAGACTCATACTGGAGACCGTCAAGCCACACGTCATCGGTTCTCACACACCATGAGTGTGAACCGTGTCGATCAACAACCATAGACTCCCGCTGGACTCACCACCCACCCTATGCCATCTTCCTAAACGTCTTCTCCTCACTCAAAATTCCATTTGAATCACAGGTGAACTAGTAACTCTCATCACGTGGTCGGTTATCCTCGTACTCTTCGTCCTAAGTCTCATACTTACATTTAACTCATAACCCTGAAATCGGTGCTTCGGACTCCAAGTCCCGTGTAGAGACCAGGGTAGTCTCTTACCCTCTAGACCACTCTTTGACTCAACCTTCGATTACTCATACTACCACTAAATCAGTGATTCAGCACAGATTGAGAACGATGGGGTACCTGACATCGGACGGTCCAAGGAGACAGGTACCCTAAGAGATCCGTTCTTATGACCTCACCCAACGGTAAAAGTAGAGGTGCCCTAGAAGGACTGGGTCCTTAGCTTGGACCCAGAGGACGTAACGTCCGTCTAAAAAATGACTGACTCGATACTCCCTTCGGGGTTACTCATATCTAACCCGGTTGTCTTGTTCCCTCTTGTCAATGTCATGTGGTCTAAGTCGTATAGGATCTAGTTTAGAGACAACTGAATTTTTTTTTGTGTGTGTGTGTGTGTGTGTGTCACACTCTCAACACTCAATTCAAAATAGACCCCGTTATACTCCTGTCGTCGGGCCCTCTGTCATGGAGTCTATAGAGACTCTTTGACGAGGTTTCTCCGTCCCCCTTTCCTGTTACATATACACTAAAACCACTTCCTCCTCATGTACGCTAGTTCGTGTATAAAAAAACATCTTTCAAAGACGACCAGAACCCTTTGGAGACGATCAGAATTCTTTGTCGGTAGTGGTACTTACTAAAATCACGAAAAGATCTATACTCTATGTTCTTAACTCGAGTATTTCAATCGAAGGACTTTTATAGTTTGATAGACTCCTGGACAGGACGGTCAAAGGACCTCGTGTCTCACGGAGTAGAGACGAGAGGTGGGACTTGAGGAAGTTCCCCACAACTTCCAGTCGTCGACCTCCCCGTGTACTAAGTTAGGAACATCTCCATCTACCGTTCGTGGGTACTGTTCACGGTTAAACACCAACTGTAAAGATCGACTAAAAGATTGTGGAAAACTGACCCTGATCTTTATACCATTATAACATATATCATAAATATGTCATATCGTATTATGACATTATCATAAGGATCGACAATTCATAGTATTGACTTTTTCGTGATTCCAAAAGTACCACTGGAGTCGACTCTTCCTGACTCGTTCCGTCCTGGACCGGAGAAGGAATAAGACGACCTATACTTCGATGAAGAATTGTGATACCTCGTGGTTTGTTTGGAAGTCCCATCCTGGAAAACCCTACATGTTTTATATCATCTTTCCCTAGGGAAAGAAACATCTCCTGACCGTTACAAACCTTCATTACCTTTATCAACCTTCTGACTAAAGTAGACTGGACGAGTGTTATTGTCACTGGTGTCGGGGTGCCCTGTCACCGTCACCACCGCCGCCACTCTGCATCACCACCCCTCCCTCCCATCTCTTTCGATCGAATAATGACCGACAATACGGTGAAGAGAAAGTGTATTTAAATACAAAGACCACGAATGACCCGAAGACCCACCGAGTCAACATTTCTTAGACGAACGATTCCGTCCTCTGTACCCAAGTTAGGGACCCAACCCTTTTAGGGGACCTCTTCCTTTACCGACGGGTGAGGTCATGAGAACGGACCTCTTAGGGTACCTGCCTCCTCGGACCACCCGACGTCAGGTGTCCCAACGTTCCTCAGTCTGTGTTGACTCACTGATTTGTAATCGTATTCGTACTCACGAGTGACCGTGGAATGACCTCAGTCTTCCTCACCGAAAGAATCTTTGGCCAGATTTAATACGAATTTGCTTTCGTACTGTTACTATTTTAAATTAACATTTCTACTAGCATTGTTATTATTACCAATACCCGAAAGTATTCCCCTTTGTCACCCCCGCAATAATCTCCGACGGTGACTCTGTTACTTTTGAGAAGTCAAATGTTCCATAAACGTATATCTATTACAGTAAATTAGGAGACCCAATAGGTCCTCTTTCCATAAGAGAAAATTCAAAATGTTGTGGACACCTGGAGTGTATTGTTCATCCATCTATGTCTGTAGTGATTTCAGTTTCTTACCCCATTTACTTCAGGATCTCCTCAACCATAAGGTAAAGAGGGTCTAACAGTCGAGTAAAGGAAATTCGAAGTCTCCGTTAATGGTTAATAGAAACAAAGGCTTTTTCAGTATTTCCTCTCTATAACAAGTTTCTGTTTCCGGAGTTGAATACCAGTCCCGACGACACACACCAATACCTTCAACACGGGATGTGTTCCCCTGGATCGACTCGCCTGTATTCCCGGTTTTAAGCAAGTGAGAGGTGAGGAATTTGGTACTCAGGACAACCTCCAAAACTAGGTCACCGTCCTTTTTCGTAGAGAGTGTCCGACTCGTGGACACCTTAACGTTAATGGGTCTTCAAGAAAACGATTAAGAGTGTTTCTGATCGTCCTCCGGGGTGACTTTTCGAGAAATCTCTTGAAAAGTTTACCGATAAAGTTAGGGAGGAGTGGAAAAACGGATAGTTACGAACCGACTAACACTTTAGGAAAGTTAAACCCAAATGGTCCGACAACTTGGTAAACCCCTAAGGAAATTTAGGAAGGTTTAACCCTTACGAATCAATGTTATACTACAAGTCATTGATCCTGTGACAGTCTTACACGAAGAGAACAAGAAGGTTTTAGTCTATGGAATAACGATGGAGTAACAGTCCCTAGACCGGTCGGAGATGGTAGACAACTTCTAAGAACTGTATGTGTGTGTGTGGTTTTTTTTTTTTTTTGTTTGGTGTGTGTATGGTCATTATTACTGTTGTTACTATTTTCGATTATAAATAACTCATAAATAATATACAACCAGTAAAACGTTCCCAAAATATACCTGGTAGAGTAAGTTAAAAACGTTGTCGGGACATTTCATTCCGGTTAATGATAATTTACGTGAAATACCCACTCTGAAACCTCAGATTCTCTCTAATTTATGAACGGGTTATGGTACATTGATCACTCACCTGCTTCCGACCATTTCTTAGACGGACGTTACGTCCTCTGGGTCCAAACTAGGGACCCAGTCTTTCTAGGGGACTTCTTCCCTTACCGATGGGTGAGGTTATAAGAACGGACCTCTTAGGGTACCTGTCTCCTCGGACTACCCGATGTCAAGTACCCCAACGTTTCTCAACCTGTCCTGAATCACTGATCGTGAAAGTGAAAGTACCTACGTTAAACCTCCGACGACGACGACGATTCAGCGAAGTCAGTACAGACTGAGACACACTGGGGTATCTGTCTTCGGGTGGTCCGAGGAGACAGGGACCCTAAGAGGTCCGTTCTTATGACCTCACCCAACGGTAACGGAAGAGGTCCTTATCCCGGGATCTTAAACGTAAAGATTGGTCGAGTTCCATCACGACTACGACTACCAAGCCCCTAGTATGAAACTCTTAGTGACCAAATTATTTTCTGAATTCGAGGTGACGGAGAACACATGAACTCCTTACGGGGATTCCGTATGAGTGAACTCTAGGACACAAGGTACCACATATTAAGTCGGGAAGGTAAAAAGAGAGAATTGAAAACACGGGTGACTACTTTAAGAAAATTCACGGAGTTTCACTATTTGTAATAGGGTAAAAAGGATTTCATCATTATCACTATCATATTATGATACTGGTTCTTGGAATCACAACTATCCCTTAAACCATATCAATTTACAATTAGTTACACTTACCACTTTCCTGTCGAACGAGAGTACTTACCCAGGTGATAGTCACTACTATATTAATAACTTCTGGGTCGGGTTCTCTTTTTAGATATTTGTAGATCCGAAGGACGTAAATTTTCGGGAGTAAACCCGAAGGAACCACCGAGTCACCATTTCTTAGACGGAAGGTTACGTCCTCTGTTCCCAAACTACGGACCCAGTCCTTCTAAGGGACCTCTTCCTTTGCCGTTGGCTGAGGTCATAAGAACGGACCTTTTAGGTTACCTGTCTCCTCGGACCACCGGATGTCAGGTACCCCGAGTTTTTTCAGCCTGTGTTGAGAACACACCCAGACTTGTATGTGTGTGTGTATGTGTCTAGACGTATCGTCAAATCCTTTTCAACTTCTTTTGCATACAACGTTCTATACTTCCTTATAATTTTTACATCCGACCCGTCATTACACTTCCGTCATTTTCATGAACACTATGGTCAAAATGACCCATACTTTTTCGTACTAGATTATGTCTGTCTTACCGGTAACTTACATTATACACAGACTGTCGTACGATTCGATGAACTTGGTCAAGTTGTGACCACCGTCCATACATTCACCACCAGAGTCCTGAATTCCGATTTTTACACACACCGTAGGAGTTAACTATCTTTATCGGTATGCAGTACATGACACCACAAGATTTTCATACCAAAAACTCCCATAGGACGTGACTTAGTATGAGACCCCACCACCAACCCTTTGTACGTCTAAGATCAATACATAGGTAAAATATCTCACCCACCCCCTCTCGACTCTCCTCTTACCACACTTGGATGAAGATAGTCCGACACCGGGGTACCCATACTTAGGACCCCCTTACACTCTGGACCCTATTTAGTGTGACCTATGGGGGAAGGGTGAGACTGACGAATAAGAGAGGGTAGAGAGAGTCATAGGCAATTGTACTTTATCTAATTCTACTTACGATCACCATCCTTTACAGTGTTTTCCAATTTTACTTTTAGTTCCTGTCATCTTACCTCCCAAAGACACCTAACCCTCGTCACAACATCCAAGTCACAACATCCGATAAGTGTCACACTTATCCTGAAGATTCTTGAAGAAGTCGTGATCGATCACTTTTGTAAAAGTAGAGTGTTCCACACTCTGACCCGAGTCCAAGGAGGTGGTTCGTGAGATATCGGTCCTTAGACCCTCTTTATTTGAAACGAAAACCTCTTTGTGTCAAGGATATAGAGTTCCTTTATAATTTATCTCATAAAATTATATCCTTCTCTTCATCCTCAACTCACTGAACCCTTAATCGAAGATCTCAAAGTACCGTAAAGGACGACGACGTGACTTCCCAAAACTCGTGGGACGGTATCACCCATGGTGTCATACTTCTGTATCGACAATCTGTTGAGTTCACCCCGAGTCCACCGAGTCTCTTTCACGATCATAGTATAGGACCACTCTACCCTAGAGTCCTCCTACATAAAAGACCAGGAACAAATCCGCTATCTCACCGAACTGTCAATTGTTAGTCCTGCCTTTGAATGTCTAATTATAATAAGTTACTAATGGACAACTGGATCTGGAACGGTTCCTAAATTCCAAAGACAGATGATTAGGAAAGGACTGTTGAATGTCCATTTTAGGGTAAAATTACTTACAGTAAAACTCTATTATTTCGATAAATCATTTTATTAGTACATCTTGTCTACGTAGGTATTTAGGAATAAGTGCTTCGTGTGTTAGATAATTTAATTCTACCACAACAAACTTAAGTCATAAATACGAAAGACAAAATTAGTACAAGTTATCGTTTCAGAATGGAACGTTTTTTATCTCATATTACACTAGCAAGGGAGAACTCAGAAGGTAAAGTAGTAGACATTTTATTACTCCCTCATTCTCCTCCATCTACCAGAGTTTCTCAGAAAGGTCAGTATTTTTAAGACTGAGAAACGGACTTTACTGGAGGCACACCCGGTTACTTTCCTTTTAATTTTTATCTCCAAGTCCAACTCCCATTCCAGAACTCGTATCAATTACCGTGTTCGTAATTTCTGTCCGTACAATCATAGATGGACGGGTCGTTTATAGGGAAACTTGACAAGGAGGTATGATTGCTAGACTTTACGGGCACAGAGTGTAGAGTTCCTTGGGTGTTTTCTATGGGTCAAGTATTGAAGAGGAAGACTTTAAAAGTCTATAAGTAACATATGAACCACGTATTAATGCATGGTCCTATGTCTTTAATTATTTTATGTCCAAAAAAAAAAAAAAAAAAAAAAACGAAGTCCCTTGAGTACCAAAGTATCATCTCCGACTGTATTATTTATTCCCGTTATGTAGAACATTCACGGTACTACCTGCAGTCAAGTCACATGTCACCCCTAGATTTGGTCACAGTATGCAACCATGGGACCTTTTTATTTTCATACCGTCTACCTCTGAACAGACGTCCTTCGAATAACCCACTAACGAAAGTTCCTGTTGCAGACACTTGCTCTCTGTCGTCATCCCAACCTTTCTCTCTTTGACAGTACGTCGGTGTTGTTTCCAGGATCGGTCAGGGTCACCCTTGAGACCTCGACCCTACCGGAAAGTCTTAACAGGTCTTAATTCCTCACAACCGGAAATACGGAGGTATAACTGGTCATTGACCCACTACGTTTCTTTCCGTACGTCACAACAACTGAATTTTTTCTGTCAGTGTTGGACTTTCATCTCTCAATAAAATAAACCACCCTTACAAATCCTGAGACTCTGACCCTCTGTCGTAGAGTCATCGAGACTGTTTTGACGAGTCTCCTCAAACGTCCTCCCCTTCAGTCCGATATATGTTCAAACGTTGTTCCCCTCGTCCGTCAGACTAGTACTTTCTAGTCCATAGTCCACTTCCTTAAATCGCAAGACACATACCCTTCTACGTTCGGAGACCCGAGCGACTTAAGTGAGGAAAGTATGCGTGGTGTCGGAAGACCCCGGTAGGACAAAGGAACAAGTGGAACGAAGAACGTAAGGAGGTCGAGGAGTCGTTAGTACCAACCCCCGCCGTCGTAGGCCACCTAACGTCAAAACCCTTGGGAGTGAGTGTAAACCTCCGGTCTTTAGCGACTACCGACACTGTAAAGAACGACTAATTATACCGTTCTCTATAAAAGTAAAGTGTCACACTATTATTAACAAATTGTCGGTCAAATACCCCCTCCTCCCTTTTCGGGACTAAACATCGTAAACGACTAAGGGTACCAAAACATTACGGGTGGTACCGGTTAAAGTTCGATGGTTGTACTGTAATTGATCGAGTCTTTTAGGGACTTTTATATTGGTAACCGAGAACACTTGGTCGTACTCGGTCAAGGTCATGTGATGACTCCCCTATGTTAAAACCTTTTCCACCAAGAGGAGTGGACTCCGGTCAAGGGTCCCTCCATAGTCAATAATAGAGGTTTGTAAGGGTTTTCGATCCTCTTTCTTACAAAGTAATGACTTCCAACGTAGACCGACCGTGTGGTGTCGTGGGCCATGTGTATCACATGTAATTTTATAAACAACATAAAATTGGTTGTGCTTCGTGAATCAAAATGTACAAAAGGTAAGTCACTTCATTAAAATTATAAGGAAAGGGTCCACCGCGATCATCATTTCTTGGGCGGACGGTTACGTCCATCTGTATTGTCTGGAGGCAAGTCAGGGACCCAACCCTTCTACGGGACCTCCTCCCTTACCGTTGGGTGAGGTCATAAGAACGGACCTCTCAGGGTCCCTGTCTCCTCGGACCACCCGATGCAGGTATTCCAGTGTTTCTCAGTCTGTGCTGACTTCGTCATCTGAATCGAGTCGTACGTACGTGTTCAATTAATTTACTTAAAATAGAGAGAACCCATTGGAACCAGAGTAGTTGACTAGACAGAAACATCTTCTTTCTACGGTTATGATTGGATGAACGGTCTCTATGACAACCTTCTTGACCGGTCGATGGGCTTCGTGGACTGTTTTGAGTTAAAAGGGGGAGTCACCTGTACACTGATATGATTGAACTGGTGTCACTAAGCATAAATTACCACCTCGGTTTAAATCCCTCGAGGCCTGGAAGCCAGAGTAAAAAAGAAGATTTAGGTTAGTAACGGAACAGTCTGGAGGGAAAGTGAGTTAAAGGGGTAATATGTTACACACTAATACTTAGTCGCTCCAACTTAAGGAACGTACCGAGTACTTGATCGAGGGCTCTATAGGGATCTCATAAGTTACCTTTCAAACACGTAGTCTTATATACATCTTGGAGAGTCCTATTATTATAACTTCCTCGATTTCCAGTAAACTTTTAAGTTCAATACCACACACACACACACCTACACACACAAACCACAAATTTAGTTGAAGTATTGAATGATCCATACGGAATTTTTTACTTCCTATGATCGAGACGGAGTTTCTTCTTTAAAAGACCCCCATGAATTGTTGACGTTTCTTCCAAAAACTTTTATCTCCTTCGTTATACATTTACGGGTTGTAGTCAGTAACTTGCATCAAATTCGTATGAGTCAAGGACTCTAATTTCAAAGGCACATTCGTACATATTAATTATATATGGTTACCGTCATCCCAGAAACGGAAAGAAGCTCCTCGAGTCTCATGAACGGTCCGTAATAGATTAATTTGGTGAGTTACATGGACACTTTACGTAACCTTAGATGTAAAATTTCTACACCCGCGACTTCGTGTTCACCTGAATTTGATTTGAGTAAATCGTACGGTTCCCGCTTTAACCTATATTCTGAAAGTCAGAGTAATAGATCGACGGTAAGAAGTTGGCACCGGTTAGGTGAGATAAGATCGTATCGGAACGGTTTGTTGTATCAAAGTATTCAGATCCTTCTTAACCTCACTTACGTCTCATTAAGGTTAATATTCCTTCACCCTAAAAGTTTTTAACTTGTCTAGTGGACATTATAATAATATCGTCTCATACTCAATCACGGTAAGTAAAAGATATTACCGGAACCATTCACACCCTTGCGAACCAGTTGTAGACAATCTTACATACAAACATCCTCCATCCGTTATTTTTCGTTGTCACGAATACCCTTTTAGAGGGTAGAAGAAGATCCACAGAATAAGAATCCATATGATTATCAATGGTAAATAACTCCCGAAGGACCACCGAGTCGGTGATTTCTTAGACGAACGTTAGTCCTCTGAGACAAAGCTAGGAACCCAACCCTTCTAGGGGACCTCTTCCCTTACCGATGGGTGAGGTCATAAGAACGGACCTCTTAAAGACACCTGTCTCCTCTGACCAACCGATGTTAGGTACCCTAGTGTTTCTCAACCTGTACTGAGTCTCTGATTGTGTGTGTTTGTGGTAAATAACTCGTGACACACAATTCGGGTAATATACCTAAGGAGGAAGTCAGTAGTGATAGTAGGGGACTTCATTTATAAAACCGTCTCTCTCCAATTCATTGAATGGATTCCCACCCGTATGTCGATCATTCACCACTGTAATCCTATATTTGGATCCAGAAGGTTGAGGTTTCGGAAAGTAATACGATGGAGGGTGAACCATAGAAACAAGAATAAGGGTAGATCACAATCTGTGACGTCGGACATCTGTATAGACTAAAAAGGGATAACGGATTAGTCTCAGGGACTTTTCTGGAGTCGGAGTCGAGTTCCAAAGTTGTAGAACGAGTAGAACTTCTGTATTCTATCTATAGTAAACGTTTAACCAATATCATGTAAATAAACAAAGAGGGTTAGACATCACAAATCAAGACATAGAATGATTGTATAACGGCGGTATTGGAGGGACGAAACAACCAAAGTCATTAGTAGTACACATACGTAAGCTGAAACTAACCCCCTCTCTGAGTCTGCGTAGAGAACCTTACCCGAGTACTAGACGTTTACTGACTACCGTGGATACAGAAACAAGGGATACTGTGGGACGAGATGTCAAATGGAATATTCGTATGGGGGATGGTCCAAGATTCCTTGTTGGGTTTTGAGGCCCTTCGGATACTACGACACAACTGGTAGTGTCATCTCAGGGTTCTTTTCTGGAAGATAGTTCGGAAACGCCTCCGTCGTCGATCTCCACTTCAAGGACTCTTCGACCTCAGTCTAGTTCATTCACGTCTAAGTGTTTAATTAGTACTAGTCTTTTTGAGTTTGGAGTCCTTCCATTTATAAAAAGGATAGTTCACGAAGATAAGGACTCCTTTGAGTCAGTCATTGTCCGTTGACGTGTGTTCAATTTTTGTGGAAAACAAACGTTTTTTGAAAACATTTTGTTTCTGTGTAATAACCTCAAAAATAAAAATAAAAAAATAGAAATTCGATGGGTGTTACTGTCGTATGTTGGTACTTTTTCTTTGTTTTACACAAATTCTTATCCCCGTGTTTTGAAATTATATATGATTCGATTTTATGTATAAAATATATATATATACATGTATGTATATATATTCACGACAAGTTTCCTCGGATCATTTTTACTTAGGATAAAGACTGGGTTCAAGACTACTTAAGTTGTTATTCTCGACCATACATTCTTCTATGACCGAAATAATAACTATTTCGACCATAACCCCTTATGTCGAAGACAGATACACGTAAACTCAAAGGGTGATAACTTAGACTTCTAACTAGTCGGAAGAGGTAGATCGTTGGTCGTAAGTCAAGTCAAGTCAGTCAAGTCAGCGAGTCAGCACAGGCTGAGATCTGGGGATATAAGGACGGGGTACTCCCATACGGAAAGTAAATTTACACATTGGATCTTCTCGTATCACCTCATACATGAGGGATATCCCTCGAGTGAAGATTCTCTTTCTTCAATCCTACCGGACCTTATATGTACAAATTAAGAGAAAGGTTTACCTGGTCAGTTTCAGTGAGGAGGAAACACCCTTCCTTACTCATTCCACCACTTCTTCAATCCACAAAAAAAAAAACAAAAAATAAAAACGATCATCCCGACAGACATATACTTTCCTTAGAAACCCTTACCCCTTCTTAAGGAGGGATTATTATATATTCTTTATTATATATCTATATATACACATCTACTCATATACATTTTTTTATAACGTCTAAGTTTAGTGTCGGTCTCCCTGATCTTTTTTATCACCTCTGCCCTTCTTTCGTCTCTTTACTTACCTGTTTTTGTTTTACCTAGTTTTTTACCTATGTTCTGCTTTTGTTTCTCCCTCTTTATTTTTCTTCTGTTCCTTATACTCTCTTTCTACCCCTCCGGTTTCTGTCAATGTACTCTTTTTTATGTCTCCCTCAAAAACAAACATCCAATCTCCGGTCTGTATCTTCCGTGAGTAAAAATCTTCATAAATCGACGATTCAGTGAAGTCAACACAGGCTGAGACACACTGGGGTATCTGCCGTCGGGTGGTCCGAGGGGACAGGGACCCTAAGAGGTCCGTTCTTGTGACCTCACCCAACGGTAAAGGAAGAGGTTACGTACTTTCACTTTTCACTTTCACTTCAGTGAGTCAGCACAGGCTGAGAAGCGCTGGGGTACCTGACGTCGGATGGTCCGAGGACGCGGGTACCCTAAAGGGTCCGTCCTCATGACCTCACCCCACGGTAACGGAAGAGGCTCTTCATAAATCTCACCGTGTATTTATTCAACTTTTCAAGATCGTAAACGATCGTGTAACATAATCAATATTACGAGACCGACATTGATTGTCTCTCGAGTTGTGTTTTATTGGGTTCATTAAAAAAAAAAGTTCTATACCCCTGAAATCCCAGTCAATTAAGTCGACAAGTTACTATAATAGTCACTTGGTCCAATAAAAGTGAAAAAATGAAATGTTGGTATCGTACGACCGAACGGGAGTATTAGACCAATGAGAGGACCAGGGTTCTACTGACGATGTCAAAGCCTGTCGTGTAGGTTCACCTTGACAGATGTTGTGTCACTCTTTACAGGGAAAGAACACAGAGAAAAATTTTCACTCCTTTAGAACGGTTCTTAGAGAAGTTCGTCTGAAGAGGGGTGTGAAAGGACTAGTCAGTACAGGGTATGAGTACGATTTAATTTATTAAATCTTTCTTCTTACTCTGGTAACACTGACTGGGATACCAACGACCTTCTCATACGTGTTAATTTTAACACTAAGGTAATCGTTCCTTCTTCCGACAGGACATCCGTTAACTAACACGGACTGTGTAAGAGGTACTAGGAGAGAAAACACATATAATAAATAAGGAAATAAGACACGTAACGGAAAGATAGACTTATTTACTAAGTCCAGTTGGAATCTAAAAGAATAGAGAAAGACAGGACTCATAACTATCGTTTCTAAAACGACTAAGAACAAGATTATTTTTTTCATTGATCGTATCTATAATTGTCAAAACCTAAACTTGAAATAACGGTGACTATACAAATATTATTTATAAAAGAAAATCCTCTGTGTGTATATAAATAATTTTTGTTAAGTAACTAAACCAGTTCTCACCGTTCTTAGGACGTCTAACGGTTCTTACCAACGAGTTTGGTCAACAAACCACATAAGTGTCCGCTCGTTGGTCTACCACTTAAAAACATGAAAAATAGGTTACTATACCATAGTATATCTATGTTCTGATTTAGTAAAAAAAATGAAATTAGTGTCCTAACTCCCTTTATATTTCTTCACACACACACACACACACACACATGTGCGTGTACCCACACACATAGACACACACATTATACACATACACTCGTCTATAAAACTATGTTTTTAAAGTCTGGAAAATGAGAATCATCAACTAGGTCAGAGAAACTCGACACCTTTTGTATTCCATTAATTCCATTTTTTTCTGTGGTAATCAAACCAACGATCCGTCGGACATGAGACGAAATCTGTTCCTTTATCTCGCTTTTGTTTCTGAGATTTCGAATATATATTTTTTTCGAACAAATCTACGTAAAGACGGGGGTGAAACGTCCACGGAACCGAAATGGAAGTATTGGTTTCTCACTATCTTCACATTCTATTAATAAAAACGTAGAGACTATTTGTTTTTTGGGGAAAGGGAATTTAATGGAACGATTTTCCATAAAAATTTCTGTCGATCATATCGTCTTACCTCTTCCGTTACCGTGGGATGAGGTCATGAGGACGGACCTTTTAGGGTACCTGTCTCCTCGGGCCTTCCGACGTCAGGTACCCCAGCGACTCTCAGCCTGTGTTGACTGGCTGAAGTGAAAGTGAAAAGTGAAAGTACTTAACCTCTTCCTTTACCGTTGGGTGAGGTCACAAGAAAGGACCTCTTAGGGTCCCTGCCCCCTCGGACCACCCGACGGAAGATACCCCAGCGTGTCTCAGCTTGTGCTGACTTCACTGAATCGTCGTCATATCGTCTTTCTCGTATACCATTTCTCAATCTGTTTGAACCAAATTTAGAGTCGAAAAGGAAAACGATCGACAGATGGGAACCCGTTTAATGAATCTAAAAACTCAGAGTTAAAATGGTAGACATTTCACCCAATCATTAGATGTCGAAAATCCTAACAGCCCTTCTAATTTGTTTCGTTATACCCATTTCACTGATCGTCTCACGAACTGAATGTCGATGAAGGAAAAGCGGAAAACTAAAACCAATTACTGGAATAACCAACTACTACTGGATCGGAGATTCACTGTCAGACTGGAGTCGAAGGATGAGAGAACTTCAAAATACTAATAACCGTTTCTTAACGAGTTATCAGGGAAACGAATGGGGACCTGAGGACAAAAAAAAAAAAAAAGAACAAGTCAGTTGTCTAGTTGTCGATAAATAATTCGTGTATGGTACACGGTACGTGATACGACTTGAAGTCTATTTTCTCATTTGTTCTGTCCTAAAAACAGTCATCTTAACCTCGGTCAAGTATTTTCGGTCAACACACGGAGAAAAGGGTGGTGACACAAGTCACCGTAGTACAACCATCTAACTTAGTTCACAACTCTTATAAATACGGTGTATTTAACTATTGACGATGTTTATTCTCCATTTATGATGTTTATTCTCCAAAAAGGGAAGAGAATCTCGATAACGATTATAAATGATCGTGTAATTAACAAGGGTCAGAATACCCCGGATTTAAGACTACTTTCTCTCTAACATTTACTCATTTATTTGTATACTCTTTCTACCGATATAAAAAGGGAACGAGTTATTGAAGGTCACCTCAACTTTTAAGGTTTATATCTTCGATATAACGAACATCGTTACCAAACGTAGGAAAATCAAATATGTTAACGCAGAAGTTTTTTAATTTTTTTTTTTGTTTTAATAGTTTCGTTACGTACGTGTATCAAAATTTTCAGTTCTTTACGATCTTACAAAACATAGTTGTTCCGTCAGGGATCCGGAAGGAGAGTGACAAGTAGTCTTTGTTGGTGAAAGTACAGAAAATCAAGAGATAACACCATAAATATAAAGATTTATAGTATGACGATGACTAAAGAACTAATGAGGTGGAACCTATAATAAACGAGTAAAGGATAATATCAATTTCTAACAATCGAGAATATATGAAAGAATGGGAGGAAGTCTGAGAGTTATGTTAATACAGTGTGGAAAATCAATTTAAGTATAAAATACAAAAATTATAAAATGGACAGATTTATGGTGAGTATATATTAGGTACACCATATGATATCATTCTTAAGTAAAGTTAATATTGAAAACTAAAAATGACCTCAATTATTAACGAAATAAAAATAAAAAAAAGGAATTAAACCTAAAGGTTCAGAAAGACGTGACAGACTATTTTGATATCTTAGGAAAGTTTTGTTAAAATATGTACCGTTTCAGACAATTTAGGGAATAGGTAAAGTAAACAAAAAGGGCTCCGAGAGACAGGATAAGGTTAGATTTGAACAACGAGGGATTCCAACGACATGTTGATGATACTATCCTAGAAGGAAAAACGGTGAGACTTTTAAGGAACAAGAGAAAGAAGACACAACCTAAGTGAGAAGTACTGAGATTACTGAGGGCAAAAGAACAAATGCCAGAGTAAAACCACCTCGTGTAGGAAATCGTCTAATACTCTTTCTATGTGTCCTCAATTTGAAAGTTTTAAAATGTGACACTTGAAAATAAGATCGAAGTGATAACTAACTATCAAACTGATTCGAACAATATTTATATCCAACCTAAGGGTCCACTACGATCACCATTTCTTAGATGGACGGTTACGTCCTCTGAATTCTCTGTGTCCAAGTTAGTGACCCTACCCTTCTAGGGAACCTCCATTGGGTGAGGTCATAAGAACGGACCTCTTAGGGGTACTTGTCTCCCCGGATCGCCCGATGTCAGGTATCTCAGCGTTTCTCAGTCTGTGTTGACTCCACTGAATCGTGTCGTACCGTATTCATATCTAATTTTTAATAAAAGATAACCGTGAAACTTCTGTACCGTGAAACAGAATAAAGGTAGTAACCACAACTCTTGAGGTCACAGTAAGAATAAGGACTAGGAAACTACGTTGCACAAAAGTGAGGAGGAATAGAAGGGACCTTTGAAAATTCCAATAGAGAAATAAGGGATACATTACTTTAAAGTACTAATACGGACCTAAAAACTGTACATAACACGACATGTAAACCATCCCGGAAAGTTAAATCTTTAAGAAAGACGGATCTTTTAAAAGAAAGAAAGAAAAAAAACCTATTAAAGAAGTTGTTGAAACAGAAACATGAAAGACCTTTATGGTGATTAACTATATTCTAACGGACCCAACTAAAAAACCCCCCACGACTTAAAAATTTAACAAAAGAATCAAGGGAACATAGTGAGTATAGAAACAAAAATCACAAAAAAAGGACTTTCTCAAGAAGTCAAAACACAAGACTGAGAAAATGACTAATTTAAAAAAACGATAGTACAAAAATTAAAGGTTCTTAATTAAGAACAAACTAAGATAAAACATTATCGTAAGACGAAAACAAAGTTCTTATATATTAAAAGAGAATAAAGAGACTTCTATGAGTATTAAAGAAACTTCAAAAGGAAACGAGAAACACAGAGGGAGTCAAGGATTAAAAAGTACGAAGAAACAAAACCAGAGAGACAAATTAGAACCTTCGAAAGGAATTCACTACTAGGACCGACAGACCAGTATAAATTGTTACTTCGAAATTTTCTTCCTAAACCTCCAAATACAGGTACCACCCGTACAACTGGACATCCAAAGTCATAGTCCCTTAACTGAACGGTCGACAAAAAAACACACGTACAGTTATAGACATCTAGAACGGAGAATCCGATCAGTGAAAGAAGTCTCTTCTTACGAAGATAGAGGAAGGACCCTCAACATTAGGACCAACAGTGATAAGATCCTCGGTACAACCCTCTTCATCTGACCCTAAAAGTAGTAATTCATACTTGTGAAATCGAAGTAGTAAGTAAAAAAATACCGAGTGGAGTAAAAGTGACAGGAAACCCAGTTCACAAGGTCGAGACCTCGACGAGACTTAGTCAAATTGGACAAAGGACGTCCCTAAACCGAGAGGAACCATGTCCATCTACCGTCTTTAGATTGACAAGACATGTGTGTGTCAGTTTCGATGGGGAGAAAATCACGAGACGGATTGGGGGTGAAGACACGTATCGTGGAGATTGAGGATTCAGAAGGTCCTAAGTGTCCCCGTATAGAGGAACAACGAATGGTCATAAGGGGAGAAGTCCATGAATTTAAATTAGTGGGAGGTGAGACGATTTAGTCAATGGTGAGGACATCGTCCAAAGATAGAAGTATAAGACACCAAGTTCTAATATCTACAGAGGATTATGGTAATCTACACCTTCAAATGACAAAGACGAAGAACAAGAGGAACCACAAACCCTCACTACAAACTCTTCCCCTTCTCTCTCTTGTTTTTTTAAACTAAAAAGACAGAAATTATTCCTTCGGTACTTTCCTTTTTCTCTTCAATGTTTTCCATATGTACTATGAGAAAATAACCACTCAAATGGTAGGTAATTAATTAAATCGTACATAAATAATTCGAGTGAACATTGTACCATGCATTCTCGTACCCGAGACTCCCGTCTCATGACGTTTAAATGAATTCGAGTGACATAGAAGTGATTAAAATTTAACCCTTATTATTGTCATGGATGGAGTATGTTAACAACACTTCTCATTTACTCAATTATGTGTATTTTCTCAAACGGACCGTGGATTACTGAGGAGTTATTTACAAAACAATAATAATTACAACAATAAAAATAATACTACTACCGGATCCGTAAGACGTCCATTACATTACCTTTCGTTTTATCTTTGTTCTAGAAAGGGGGTTATTCCACTTGTCCAAATGGTAAAGTCCTACGATTCCTGTGACCCAGATTTTGACCCTGACACAATAAATAACCACTACTTAAGTTCTGACCTTATTCCTAGAACTTATGATTGAAGATCCTACTATAATGGTCTCGGGATACGAGGAGAAGACTTTACGTTTGTTATCGTCGATAGTACATCAGGTACGAATAAAACATGGTCCATTAAATGTATGTACCAGAGTAACTTAGGAGTCAGGTTCGGATGTTTAATCCATAATAGTTCACATACCCCACCGTTGCTCAATCTGTGCTGACTCGCTCATTTGACTTGAGGTATAATACCCACTACGTTGACTCCGAGTTCCATTGAACAAGTGACAGTATGTCGACCGTTCACCGTCTCGATCCTAAGGTTGGGTTCAGAGTATGGTCTTCATGGTCTTGGACTGATAAGTTGGTGTGTCATCGGAAAATTTTTTAATCTAGTAAAGGGTACAGATCATGAAATGAGTTTCATTGTAATGAGTCACTGATTATGAAACTAAACTTACCTAAATAACCTAGCAAACCCCGAGGGAACCACCGAGTCACCATTTCTTAGACGGACGTCACGTCCTCTGCGTCCTCTGTACCCAAACTAGTTACCCAACCTTTCTGGGGACCTCCTCCTTTACCGTTAGGTGAGAACTAAGAACGACCCTTTTAGGGTACCTGTCGCCTCGGACCACCCCAGCGTCAGGTACCCCAACTACCTCAACCAGTTCTGACTCGTGTGTGTGTGTGTCTGTGTCTGTGTAACCTAACAAAAGGAGATTATCTCCTCCACTATCCTGTAATACCGTTGGACACTTTTCTCTTTTTATTTAGACTTACCTCTCTAATCCCCCACCCTATAGTCACTGTTTGAAAGATTGAACCAGAGTCGTACTGACCTGTTCCTAATGTGAAACATGGAAATATACAACCGTATTTTTCTGAAGACTTTATTCCAAAATCAAGAACGGAGGAAGTGAAAGTAACATAAGGGTTAAGTGCAAAAGTTACTTTAAGATAACCGATGTTTACGTACAACGATTTTGTGTATAAAACTTATAAAAAAAAGGTTTACACTGGAATAAACCGATTCGTTTTCTTCAGGAGACCTAAAGAGTCGTTCGGACCCCCTGGACTTCGAGGATGTGCATAACAAAAGGTAACGATATCTATACCCACCAATCGTCTCCCGACGATCCGACTACCCCTACACCAATTCTGATCTCGAAAGGTCCTACCCCGGATGGTCTGTCCAACAGGCTTTTCCAACGGACGGTGAGTATCACCGATGTTAACAGAAACACGAAATAAGATATATTTTATTCTCACACTACAAGTACTCATAGTACGGTTTGTCTAATCCGATAATCGGTAAAGAACCGATTCAAGTCCTTTAAGTAATAAACTCCATGGTGGAAATTATTGTTCTTAATTCAATGGAAAACCAAAAAACTAGAGACATACATGGACCGAAAAACAAGTTTCCATTACAACGATAAAACAGGAAGTTTACCACGAAAGGTTCGGTCCACATACATATATATATATATATATATATATATATACACACACACACATATATATATATATATATATATATATATGTGTATAAAAAAAATTACATGAAGGTTTCAGTTTTAAGAAAACTTCACAAAACACAGAAAATTCGTGTCATTTAGACTTGACTATTATCAGTTGAATTACTGTCGTTCTTAGTAATGTGACTTGTTTAAGTTTATAGCGACGAGGACTGGGTCTGGAACTAAAGGACCTGTGTTCGAGGTCTTCCGGATCCCATCGATTTTAGTAACTTTCAGTGAGTCAGTACAGGTTCAGAAACACTGGGGTACCTGATATATGTAAGGTACCTTGAGAGATCCGGTCTTATAACCTCACCCATCGGAAAGGTAAGAGGTCCCCTAGAAGGGTTGGACCCCTAGCTTGGGTCCAGAGGACGTAACGTCCGCCTAATGGTCGACTCGGTGTTCCCTTCTGGTTTTAGAGACTCATTGTTCCTTTCTAATTTAGAGTTAATAGTAAGTAAATAAGTGTCAAGTGAGTAAGACTAAGTCCAGATATGTCGTCAGTTTTGGTTATCCGACTCACCACAGTGGTAAGACTAGACACTATATTGTTCCAGTAGACGGACTGTCACCCAGGACGATTAGGACAGAACGAAGAAACCTTGATATCAGTCTTCGGTTGTGTCTCCCAACATTTCTCACAAGAATGAAGGGAACAGGGTAGGAGATGAAGAAGAAAAGGAGTAATACACGTTGTCGACGTTGATGTCTCGAAAACGATGATTACGATAGTCTCATACGGAAACCGAATACCCTTCCCCGTCAATGGTAACAACTTCCCGTGTCGTCCATTTTACCGTTGTATTTGGTCGATCTTGTGTTTAGATTCGGGAGTGTCGCTCTCACCCAGAATCACTGTCGGGGAGAAAACGTTTACTTACGACAACAGTGTCGACACAAGAAAGGGAATCGAAGTTCAGGGGGATGGTATGAAAAACACCGAGATACACACACTCATACACGTATACACACATATACACACACTATACACCACCTTCGATCTCTTAGGACGTCCTATTCGAAGTCCAAAGTAAGTAGAACCCCTCAATGACAGTCACTCGAAATTGCCCAGTTAGGCTCTCTAGTCGACTTTTGGGGTACCCTACCCAGTCGGATCTCCATTCCTATAACAAAAATTCTCAAGTCTAGAAACGAAAACCACCATC
Source organism: Capra ibex (assembly GCA_006410555.1). NCBI lineage: Eukaryota > Metazoa > Chordata > Mammalia > Artiodactyla > Bovidae > Capra > Capra ibex. The sequence continues at coordinate 28,864,609 of SJYO01029184.1, forward strand.
CAATCTACGTCAGGGAAAGGGTCTTCCGAAACATGGAAAGTTTTGTCTTATGATCGTAAGAGGGACGAAAGTCCCTGAACGACGGGACACCCAAAAATGAGTAAACAAAACGATCATAACTAAAATAGCAGATGGAAGGTCGGAAGTGAATAACAGTATTGGATGGGTTCGGGGTCCCTTGTCCGTCTGAGACCGTCTTTGGGATTTATGTTAATTGACCTCGTAGACTCTTACAGTCCTCCCTCTCAATCACGTCGGGGGTTTCCCTGGAGTCACACACGATCCGTTGATTCACACCTACGGAATCACCGTCGTCTACAGCAGGTAAGTGGCACGAATAAAGATATCACACACAATTCCATCCCACCACTTCCCCCTAGTAACCTTATTTCGAGTCCTCTAACTCTACAACCAAAGAAGAGACGATAATCAATCGAGACAACGACCCCGATCCAGAAACCGGACTTGTTGACCTTCTTACCTCACCGAAAATTGTTTTTATCCTTTCGGAACAACATTTACCTCGTGTTTCTAAACTCCATTTCTAGTCCTCAAACTAAACCCTCTCTATGGTTCATTCGTCAACTGACATTCTCAGATCTTAAATCCTTTGTCCAGAATTTGACCTTCACGTTTAGACTCTAAATACCGTATCTCACTATAAATTTCGGTCCTCTCGTCTTCTCTAGTGGTTCCCTCACTCAAATCTATCTCTTCTGGTTCCTGGTTCCTGACTCGACATCCCGTGTAGTTACTATCTTCCAGTCTCCTTAATTCTTCTTGGATATTTGTTCGGTTTGTTTTTTCAGACGCTTGATTCAAACGAGAGACCTGATCTAGTGTTAAACCCTTCAAAGTGTCCTCAAGTCTTGATCTTCTCTGGTGCCTCTTATACATAAAGTTAGTTCTTACGACTTTATTTGTCTTAGTTGTCTGAACCCAAGATCAGGACTAAAATACGGATCCACTGACTGGTACTGGGAACGTCCTGTAAACTAGGACAGGGTTTGTAGACATTCTTTAAACCAGGCGTGGTTTTACAGGAACTATAAACCAGTACTGGTTTTGTAGATAGATGTAAACCAAGTATTATGTAAACCAGGAACGGTTTACCAGGAACTATAAACGTCCTGGTATATCAGTACAAGTTTTGTCGGTATTCTGTAAACTAGGTACGGTTTACCAGGAACTATAAACCAGAAGAGGTCTTGGTAAACTGTACCTGTCTTATACGAGTACCTGTGAAACCTGTCCTTGTTTACCAGAACGTTTATAGTTTCTCGAAAACTACACCTGGTTTTAGAATACTGACAAAACGACAAAAACAAACAACAAAATCAATGATTCAGCACAGACTGAGAACCGTTGGGGTACCTGACATCGGTCGGTCCGAGGAGACAGATACCCTAAAGGGTCCGTTCTTATGACCTTACCCAACGGTAAAGAAAGAGGTCCCCTAGATGGACTGGATCCCTAACTTGGGATCCAAGTTAGAAATGGTGACTCGGTGGACCCTTCGGGTATACTGACAAAACTTGTCGTTTGGTTTACAAACGATCAGTTGGAACTGGTTAGTGAATTGAAGAAACCCTGAGGAAAAGTATAGATCCTTCATTCTATCAATCTGAGGTAAGTACTAATACATAGGAGTTAAATGTCTCCTTCTCTAACTTCGGGTCTCTCTCCCTTGTCACTGAACACGTTGTATACCGTAATCCTTTTCTGGGTGCCCGGTCACACAGAAGAAGACATGACAACCAGAACTCAGGACACACTTATAATTTTAAAGACCCCTCGAAAATTATTGAGATTAATGACCCAAGGATTAGATTTCACAAACCAAAACAATCGACCCAACCCAAACCGTAGTCATAAAAACTGTAAGGAACCCATTACGATTACACATCGGTCCCAACTTTTGGGGGACGAGATGTAAAAGTTCTGTACTGTCACAAAACGATCGACGGTGTGGAGAGACGTAGAAGTAAACATAAAGATTGTTTTTTTTGATTAAGTGACTTAAAATTTGGGAAAATAAGTCTACTTCTAACAATGTCCTCCTATCGAAAGATCTGAAACACTTTGACTTCGTCGTTCATAACCGAAAGGGACTTCGAGTCATTTTACCGTACTGGTATCGAAAGAACTTGAGGTAGGATCTTCACTTTACAATACTTTTTGGTACTTCGGTCACAACCCCGTTCTACCCAACCCCCCTAGTAAGTGAGAAGAATCGATGGAAAAAACTTTTTCCTATGTTCCAAACAAGGTTTTTATTTGAAAGTTCCAATTACTCACTACATAGTCTGTGTTATTTGTTTACGGAAAAGAAAATAGTATAAATACATCCTCCTTCTTAGTACAACAAGTGACATCGTCGGAATGACGAAATGTTACCGAAGAGTAGTTTCGAAACGGTGAAACGTGTCGTTATCCAATACCCCAAAGAACTAATTTTTGGTGGAAGTGGTTTGTGTTGTTGTAAGTCGAGACTTAAACACCCACACATACACAGTTATACGCATAGACGTACACATGAACACCCCCATGTACAAATTTTGACATAACATCACAATTGAAAGAGACCTCACGTACATACATTCTCTTACTGGTAAAACTTGTTTCACCCCTGTCTCTGTACCTGATACCTCTGTGTAATAAATGTCAGAATGGTGTATATGGTTGGTCAGATCATCAGGGTTGGTTTACTAAAATGGTACGTATTACGGGGTCATTAATTGGACCATTTAAAGAAAACTCACGGAGTACAAATAAAGTATGAAAAAAAATCGGGGAAATATTGAGATTTAGTGAAAGAATCAAATCTTCGTATTTTTATATAACACATACTGAACCAAACGAGTATTTTAGCAGTATAAACTATATAAATTTCTACACTTCCGGACCCCCTCTTTTTGTCTTTTTTAGTCCCCTCTTTGGTTCGTTCAGGATTCTTTGTTAACAAAAAAAAAAAAGGGGGAGACCCAGAAGTATCGAGTGGAGGTGAGTCTGCACGTCGGGTATTATTACTTGTGTCCGAACCTTATGTGAGACTCTAACGAGATCCCGTTGATCCCGAGTTCTATTAACATTAAAAATTTTTATCCAAAGCGGCAACAAACCTTGGTAGATGTTAAGTTAAATGAAATAGCGTGTTCGGTACTTATTACGATACTTTCTTTTACCTACCCGATCACGACGGTCGGACCAAGTCGTAAGGTCTTTGTACGTCAAGATACCTAAGTTGGTCAACTATTCCTGTCTAAGTTTACCTTTACCTTAAAGTCTTATACATTAGGACCTGTGGTTGACCTTTCTTACCCTTGAGGTATCATGGATGTGACACCTGTACCTTTGCCTCGACGATGTTAAGCCTCTCTGGGGATAAGTGAAAGGACCACCGTCCGGGGGAGCTCGTCTACGTTTTACGACCAAACGTCTACCCTTCTAGACAGCTCCTCCATTCCTTACCTTTTAGTGTCCATCAGTTAAACCGAGTCGAACCCAATGTCCCTTGGACAAAGCCCCTTCCGTACAAAATTACAACCCTGTGAATGTCTTAGTTAGTAAACGTCAGTCCACTGTATTTGTCGAACCTTGAGATACATCAATTAAATTTTATTATTCCTGTTACTCTCCATGAAACGTCGGAACTTATTGGTAGGTGTTAAATTTTCGGCGGACGTCAGCCGAAAATTTTCCTAGGGTGAGGGTTTCTCCAAAAAGATCATTCTCCTTCCGTACTGCGAAATAGAACCAGAAAACATACGATACTAGATGTTAACAAAGGGAACCATCTTTTAAATGGACAGGAAGGGAACTACATAGGTTTAGGACAGTTAGTCCAAGGTGGTGCCTTTATGTTAAAGAGGTGGGAGAGGAGAGACTTGAGGGTAACTTGATTTTCAGACATGGAGTGTCGAATCGTGTTTTAACGAGAGGTTAACAAAGAACACATAACTAACACAGAGAAGGAGGGTTTACCTGACGAGGACCTCCCGTCCCTGGTCTCGATTATTAAGAATACGGGGTGGGGGTTGGTGGGTTGTGCCAGCCGTAGGGTATTATGACCGTCAAACTAACTGACTACCTTTGGGAGACCAAACACCTTTACCCCTGTGAGGTAGTTTAGAGACTCTCGGTCTCCTCTTTAAACCTTCCTAGATATAATAAGGATACGTCCATATGGGGTGTGGAAAGATTTTGGTTTACGTAGATAAACTTAATCTGAAGTTGAAGAGAAAACGAAATCGTGGAGTGACGGAGAAGTGAACGTAGTAAAGGGAGACTTTAGAATCATTAGGTAGGTTTGTGAATCGAAAACGTCTCCTGTTAAATGTAGGATCACTTTTGTGATTAATAGTTTTGGTCCGAGTGGGAACTTTCTGTTCACGATGCAAAAAGTAGATATTGAGTGCTCCAGACACCCGAATCCTCCTAATTTTTCTAGAAAATAAAATACTTCCGTTGTATTATGGAAAGTGTCCACTCTATTGTATAAATAAGAGTTCTTGACATAGCGACAAGTTGAATTTAATTCCATGAGGTTCAAAAGGTAAACACTTGAAAAAAGAGGTTTCTTTGTGGACCCAGTCGGAAGTAAGTACACTAAACAATAACAGTCTCACCACTTATCAAAACGAAGTCTTGTCACTTTAACGAAAGACACAGGTATTTCAGTTGTTCTGTCTGACATAACCTTTTCTTATCTTTATTCAATCCATCTACATCGAACTAAAATCTCAGTGGTCTTTCGTGCTCCTCAGCGAGACACCACGGGAAATAAATGTCGGAGAAAGACTACGGTAAGAAGGGGAAGGAGAAGGAGAGACGTCCGTAGTTGGGATGGAAACGACACTACCAGACGGAACGAAACGAATATCGGGACGACACATAATTACCTAAACGAATGAAATATTCCATGAGAAAAAAAAAAGAAAAACATATATTTTGATGTTCGGGTATTATCGGAACAATTATAACTAAAGGTCCTTCAGTACAAAGTCATCTTAACGGAGTAATGTACTGGGTGACTAAAAAAAAAGGTATCACTAAATGGCAGGGATGACCGAGGTAAATCTCACTTCACAAAAGTACTACGGTTCTTATTGAAGGAGTCGACACAACAGTCACAACAACGGATATTCATCTAGACCGAGAGTTGTGATAGTACTTTATTCTCTCGATCATGAAATCCCTGACGGATGGGGGGTAGACACGAGGGAAAAGGTGACCGTCTCAGAGGATCTTTGTAAAGAGAGACGTTCACCATACCTGACCCTATAAAATTGTTCAAGGTTCTTAATCCGTTTGAAACCGATCTTAGATTCTAAATCCTTATTACCATATTTAAGTGTCCTGACATCTCCCCTAATTTATTTGGTTTCGGTTATTTCATGGATCTTGTTATGGACGGAGTGTCATCCACGGGTTCTTTACCATTTAGAGTTGAGGAAGAGTTCGTGTACCTTGAGAGGACGACTAACAATCCTTGGGTCTTAGGAACGAAATTCTCAGTAGTGAAAACGAGTCCCGTAGGATAACGTCTAAAAATGATAGTAAGAACAAACCTGTTTTAGACAGGATCGATTAGTAGTGGTAGTAGTAATAGTAGTCCAGAAATAGAAAGAAGAAGTCTAGAAATTTAAGGACTGGTCGATGAGACTACTTGGTTAAGTCCTAGTCCCTATTTACCGAATTCGACCGAAATACTATACTGTGGGGTAAGAATATTAGAAGTGTGAAATTGTCAACCAAGGAGGGGTGTCATCCTACTAAAACCTTTTTAATTTAGTTGGTGTTGAGAAGGTGTAATGAGAAAGATGAGACGTTTGGCGTGGAAACGATAGAGAAACATTCCCACCAGGATTGTTGTTATACTGTTCTTGAACCACCCCTTACCCCACCTCGAGAGACCCGTTTAAAGTTCTTTTTTACACAGATATCTCACAGAATTCATAGACACATTTAAACCTGTTCTGTGACTTAAAGACAACCGGTCTTAAAAGAGTAAACATATTAATTCCTTAACCTAATCTACTAGAAATTCTCGGGAAGGTCGAGACTATAAGATTGTTGATACATTTTAGGACCCAACTTTGACTGTCCACAATAAGGATCACAAATCATACAATCGTAGCGTCATAATCTCTGAACTATTTCCGTTTGTTTCAACATCCATCGAATACTTAACAATTTCGTGTGACCTATTTCTACTATCAAATTTCAAAAAGAAAACTAAAGACATTGACACTGTACGGGGATGAGTCTTGTCTTTAAATTACAAATCGACGACGGTTCCTTATTTCATAAATTAATTGTAGTACTCGATGAAAATCACTTATATTTACGGGAGGTTAGTTTTAGAAGGAGGAGATCTCTCTAAACTTCTCCTCATCCGAGACCGAGGGGTTACCGTTTTCTATGGTACCGTCCCACCTTTTACCTCAGTGAGTCGACGAATACAATAAACTGTTGACGGGGGGCGGGGGTCGTTTACTGACTAGACTGACCAGAAAGGGTACTTTACCTGACAAGAAACCCGAGTCTCCCTCGGACTGGACACTAAGAATCCCTCCCTTCTTTTTTTCTTTTTTTGTAGTACCTCCCCCCTAAACAAACCTCGAACACCCGACTTCCCGTTTCTTCTGACCTCTCCCTCTACTAACCTCTCCCTGTACTAATCTCTCCTTTTACTAACCTCTCCTTTTACTCAAACTCTGTTAACCATGAAGTTCACCAGTGTCTTTTGAGTCTCTACCCTCTCTCCGTGTAGTAAAGGGTCTCAGTGAACCCAGAACCAAGAAGTCGATTGTTTCGTGTTTTCTACGGGAGAGAAGTGACGGAAGGAGGGAGAAAGACGGGTGGTGCCGACGTTAGTCTTCTCGACTCGCCGACTACTCAAAGCCATTATCTACCACTAATGAACGTCCTCTCACCGAGAGACAAGGAAGGAAAAGAGACACAAAACTAACAAATTCAAAAAAAAAAAAAAGAAAAGTTTTTCTTTTTGCACGTTTCTTGGGTTGGTGGGGTTTTGTTTCCTAAGAAACTTGAGGAGGAAAGAGAGATGAGGCTTGGTCTAACGGAGCGAAAAGATATTTCGAGAGGGCACGAAACATTATGATTACTACTATTACCATTATTACTCGAGAATATGAAAGTATCACGAAGTACGAAAAGTCTCGTGAAAGTGTATATAATAGAGTAAACCAAAAGTTTTGTTGAGATATTTCGCTCATTACGTTCCTGATAATAGGACGACTTCTCTACTCCTGTGACCACGTACTTCTCCAATTTAATAAATAGGTTCCAATAGACCAATTAATTACTGTCTTAGACGTGACGTAGAGTCTAGAGACCTAACCCCCCAGACGAAAAGAAAGATGATCTCACATAAGACATCGTACTAATAAAAATGTCCACACGGACGGAATTCTGTTAAGTAACGTATATACTTTATCTGTTCAATCCCTCACTCCGAAATGAAACGGTTTTCTAATTACGCGAGATGGGTTCTTAAGTGATGTCCCGAGAAAATTAAAAGAGACGTCCCGTCGTCGAGGGTGTTACTATTCCCTGTATAAACAACCGTCTGTTAATCTTTGTGTAATTAACAAACAAATGTTTAGTCACCTTAGTGACTCTTTTTGACAGACCCAACAACCATGAATTTCGATGTCACTGTGGAATCTGAAGAATCTCGTTGGACTGTTTCGTAAAAAAAAAAAGACTGTTTCGTAAAACTAACGGGGATAAGACCGACAGACGAAATCATGTAAGGTGTCCCACTAGCAATTCCCTAATACCTTTTTCACTTAGGTTTGATCGATAGTCTCGGGGGTTCTACTTTGTCTTGTTTTGTTGGTGTACTTGATTAAGGTTCTAAGGGAGCTCTAGGAGTCCAACGGGTCAATCGAGTCGACTCCTGGATGGACTGACACACCCATCTGTAGTATTTGAAGACACAGATGATTAACTAAACATTCTTTATTAACGTAAGTGGTGTTTAATTACCCGTACAAACCTCTCTTAGTCCAAATTTGACACAGATACATTACGAGTCTGTTCTCTGGTTAAGTCAGTTTCCTTTTGTTTTTGTCAGTCGGGTAAACAAACCTTAGTACATCTGTTTCGTCGGTTGACTAACTTAAAAAGGTGAAAAGTTGGACAACGAAACCGTTGAAACGTTCTGTTCACCAGAACACCCGTCCTTAGACCCGGGTGTCGGTCTGTGGGTCCTAAGTTCGAGGTCGAGACGGAGTCCGTCACCATAGAGTGTGTTAAACGAAATAAAACAAAACAAAGAAATTATAAAAAACATAAACATTTTAACTCTAATTACTAAGAACCGGGACCATAATAATCTTATATATGATACCATTTACTCTTTTCCACAACATAAGAAATTTTCATAAGTCTCCACAACAAAACTTACACGGGAACTATACCTTAGTGACAAAATTATCAGACTCTATGGGTAGGGATACGACATGGGGGGGAAGACTATGAAGAAATTATCGTAAAAGTGAAAAGAGAAAACCAGAAATATTATAACGTTCAATACTCCGGGTCTGAACGAGAGAAAGAAACGACACCTATGATCCCATTTGTAGGGACACACAAATGAGAGAGTTAATAGAACATATAAAAAATTTGAAGATAGTATCCCGTTTAAATTGGGAACCAAACGTTTTATAGGTTGGGGGCACTGGAAGACTGAAATACGAACAAAGTCTGTAGCATATTTATTTTAGGTCAACTAATTTCCTGGGTTGTCTTAAGATGACTGAAACCTCCTACACTGTAAATAGTTAGGGGTGAAACCGTCATTCCATTCCTCGTAGGGAAAGAGAATGACACACCGGGGACCACCATAGGCGTTCGGTGTCCACTGAAAGTCCGTGAAACGTACACCGATCCGACTTAACTTTACACGACATTCTCATTTTATGTACAACCTAAATCTCCTATCAGGTCTTTGTACATTTCATAAAACAAGATTATAAAGTTTTATAATTACTGCAGTTTTACTATTATGAAACCTATATAACCCAATTTATTTCACATAATGATATAATGAACCTTCCTTTCGATACTGTTTGGACTTGTCTCATAATTTTTCGTCTCTTAGTGAAACGGCTGTTTCCAGGTTTATCAGTTTCGATACCAAAAGGGTCATTGCATGTCTACACTCTCAACCTGGTATTTCTTCCGACTCATGGTTTCTTGACTACGAAAGTTTAACACCACGACCTCTTCTGAGAACTCTCAAAGAATCTGACATTCCTCTAGTTTTGTCAATTAGGATCTCCTTTAGTTGAGACTTATGAGTAACCTTCCTGATAACGATTTCGAATTCGAGGTTATGAAACCGGTGGACTACGTTTCTCGGTTGAGTAACCTTTTCTGGAACTACGATCCTTTCTAACTCTCGTCCTCCTCTTCGCCCACTGTCTCCTGCTCTACCAACCTATCGTAGTGACTGAGTTACCTACGCTCAAACTCGTTTGAGACCCTCTATCACTTCCTGTCCCTTCGCACCTCACGACGTACCCAGAGTTTCTCAGTCTATACTGACTCGCTGGTTGAGTTGTTGTTGTAATGACTTTAATTAGAGTAGACAAAGAAAAATCCAAAAAATTTACACTGATGATCTTTTGAATTTTCATGTGTACACCAAGTATAATGTAAAGACAACCTATCATGACCGAATCTTGTCAAAACTCTTTCACTTCATGAAACTTGTTATCCCATCGTTACTGAAATATATCGGGAAGAAAAATGTAAACCTGAGTTGTACACTAACGATTAAGGGGTTCCCGCCTCCATGTAGAAAACATAAATTACAGTCGGTATCCTGGACTACACCACGACTATCACATTATCCACGAAAATTTTCGAACCACCTAGTTAGTTGATCACTTTCTCTAAATTCACAGTGTCCTACCACAAGACTAACACTAACACAACATAACCGATAAACGTAAATTACGAACGATGATACAGGACCGGAACCCGATCCAAAACATTCTCTACCGTGTATCAGGGACGGAAGTACCTTTAATGTCAGTCACGTCAAGTCAAGTCAGCGAGTCAACACAGGCTGAGAAACGCTGGGGTACTTAGCGTCGTGCGGTCCGGAGGGACAGGTAGTGGTTGAGGGTCTCAAGTGAGTTTGAGTGCAGGTAGTTCAGTCACTACGGTAGGTCGATAGAGTAGGAGACAGCAGGGGAAAAAGAGGACGGGGGTTAGGGAGGGTCGTAGTCTCAGAAAAGGTTACTCAGTTGAGAAGTGTACTCCACCGGTTTCCTGACCTCAAAGTCGAAATCGTAGTAAGGAAGGTTTCTTTAGGGTCCCGACTAGAGGAAATCTTACCTGCCAACCTAGAGGAACGTCAGGTTCCCTGAGAGTTCTCAGAAGAGGTTGTGGTGTCAAGTTTTCGTAGTTAAGAAGCCGCGAGTCGAAAGAAGTGTCAGGTTGAGAGTGTAGGTAAGTACTAGTGACCTTTTTCGTATCGGAACTGATCTACCTGGAAACAACCGTTTCATTACAGAGACGAAAAGTTATACGATAGATCCAACCAGTATTGAAAGGACGGTTCCTCATTTGTAGAAAATTAAAGTACCTAATGTCAGTCTCTCTGTTCAATATGGTATGTCTTCTCAGTCATCTACGGTACAACGTGTTTCCTGTGGTCTGCATACCATCTTGAAGTCTCCTCTATCTAATGACCTCCTTCTGAAGAGTCTCTGGGTCTTGGTTTAGACCCAGAATTTCTTCCTTCCTACCCGAAACAGATCCAGGGTCCAGTGTTTGACCATTGGTGAAAACAAACTAGAAAAAAGAAAAATTTAAAATGAAATAAAATGAAATGTTATGACATAACCAAAACGGTATGTAGTTGTACTTAGGCGGTGCCCACATGTGCACAAGGGTTGGACTTGGGGGGAGGGTGGAGGGAGTGGTATGGTAGAGAGACCCAGTAGGGTCACGTGGTCGGGGTTCGTAGGACATAGGACGTAACTTGGATCTGACCGCTAAACAAAGAATGTACTATAATATGTATAAAGTTACGGTAAGAGGGTTTAGTAGGGTGGGAGAGGGAGAGGGTGTCTCAGGTTTTCTGACAAGATATGTAGACACAGACAAACTAGAAATACTAATATTTTTAATATCGGTCTTAAAACCTTAGTACTTCAATGTGTATTTCAGAACCTAAAGACCTATAAGGAATGTTCAACCTTCTAGATAGTTGAAACCCATAGTAACACCGATAACCGATCTTAAGACGTCATCAAAAGGTAAAACCTTTTTAAACACTTTTGTCACAGACGACAAACTGTGTCAAAGGTAGCGAGAGGTAACAGAAGACGAGTCGAAGGGACTACCGAGTCGCCCATCTCAGGTAGACACTACGTCCTATGTGTCCTCCACGCCCAAGTTAGGGACCCAGTCGTTCTGGGGAACCTCCTCCTTTACCGTTGGGTGAGGTTATAAGAACGGACCTCTTAGGGTACCTGTCTCCTCGGAGTGTCCGATACCAAATATCCCAGTCTTTCTTAGTCTGTGCTGCCTCGGTAATTCGTACGTACGTAAGTCCAATAAAGTAATTAGATATAATGGACGGACCGAGGATATCCGTAGGATCCGTCTCTTTTGGCGTATTTTTTCTCAAACCCTTCTCCTACACATCCCTTCTCAAAACAACTTAAATCGATCATCACCCTCTCACACGGAGAAACATCCCGAAAGGTCCACCACGATCACCATTTCTTGGGTGGACGGTTTCGTCCTCTGGATTCTCTGTGTTCAAGCTAGGGACCTAACCCTCCCCCCCGTACTGTTGGGTGAGATCATAAGAACGGACCTCTTAGGTTACCTGTCTCCTAGGACCGTCCGATGTCAGGTACCCCAGTGTTTCTCAGGCAGTGACTTCACTGAATCGTGTATTCGTACGTACATTGAGAAACACGGATCAGACACACCAACTTTATTTCTGTCATCAGAAACGTTTAAGATCATACCACCACCGTCCCACAGGCCTCTCCTACGTTTGTGGAGTGTAACAGGGGTACACGATAAAAACGATGTGGTCGTATGTTCTAGACTCTTTATTAATAGAGACACTGTCTTGACTAGTAAACGAATTTACACTGTGATTTTTCCCACGAAATTGATCAACAGACCCACTCTTACCGAAATGTCCTATTATGGAACACGTAGACCTTAGTTTACTTTACAAGTCGACAAACGAAATTCAGAGTTAATGTTGGGATTGGAAATGCACACATTTAGTGGCCTAGGAAAACATTGTACAACTGTAGTACAAGGACCTTCACATAACGACTTACGGTTTTACTAGTGTCACCGACTTTCCATGTAAGATAAGAATACGGTAGTTTCGTATAACTACAATCAAAGATTAAAACTTCGGTGATTTCCTGGGACCTTGAGTACACCACATTGAACAGATCTAAACAGTATAAGTTGTCTCGAACATACTTTAAAGGGTGGAGTTAATCTTTCCCATCTATGACTTCATGTTCGAGATTTGGTTCGGTTGATCTATTGGGTCATGATTCTCTTGTTCATAAGTTAAGACACTGTTTTATAAAATAGGACTTTACCCACCAGTTATTATTCTCGTCTACCGATCATCAGTAACAGGTTTACTTCGTTATATATCATTTCAAAACCAGTTTCCTTTATTTGGATAAAAATTTTCGGAATGAATAAATAAACAGTCAGTCAAGTCAGCGAGTCAGTACAGACTGAGAAACACTGGGGTACCTGACGTCGTGTGGTCCGAAGGGACAGGAAGTGGTTGAAGGTACTCGAACGAGTTTGAGTACAGGTAACTCAGTCACTACGGTAGGTTCGTAGAGTAGGAGACAGCAGGGGAAGAGGAGGACGGAAGTTAAAAAGGGTCGTGGTTTCAGAAAAGGTTACTCAGTCAAGAAGCGTAGTCCACCGGTTTCATAACCTCGAAGTCGAAGTCGTAGTCAGGAAGGTTACTTATAAGTCCTGACTAAAGGGAATCCTAACTGACAACCTAGAGGAACGTCAGGTTCCTTAAGAGTTCTCAGAAGAGGTTGTGGTGTCAAGTTTTCGTAGTCAAGAAACCAGGAGTCGAAAGAAATACCAAGTTGAGATTATAGACATGTATCAATGACCTTTTTAGTGTCGAAACTAATCTATCTGGAAACAGTCATTTCATTATAGAGACGAAAAATTATGTGACAGATCCAAACAGTATCGAAAAGAAGTTTACTCGTTCGCAGAAAATTAAATTACCGACGTCAGTGGTAGACGTCACTAAAACCTCGGGGGGGTTTTATTTCAGAGAGTGACAAAGGTAACAAAGGGATAGATAAATGGTACTTCACTACCCTGACCTAGGGTACTAGAAACAAAAATCTTACAACTCAAAATTCGGTCGGAAAAGTGAGAGGAGAAAGTGAAAGTAGTTCTCCGAGAAATCAAGGAGAAACGAAAGACGGTATTCTCACACAGTAGACGTATAGACTCCAACAACTATAAAGAGGGTCGTTAGAACTAAGGTTGAACATGAAGTAGGTCGGACCGGAAAATGTACTTGAGACGTATATTCAATTCATTCGTCCCACTGTTATATGTCGGAACTGTATGAGGAAAGGGTTAAACGTTGGTCAGGTAACAAGGTACAAGTAAACTGTAAACTTTACAGTTTTACTGTTAAGTACAGTTAACGGATCTATAAAACCCAGATTTCATGGTTTTGTTATTTGTTACAACTTGACTTAATAGGAAAGGAAACATATCCGGAACGCTACCAGGTCATTTATATTTTGGGGGAAGTGGATACGGAAGAAAGAAAGGACACGTACGTAAGTACGAGTCAGTATAGGTTGGGAAACGTTGGGGTACCTGATATCGGACGGTCCGAGGAGACAGGTACCCTAAAGGATTCGTTCCTATGACTTCACCCAACGGTAAAGGAGAAGGTCCCCTAGAAGGACTGGGTCCCTAGCTTGAACGTAGAGGACCCAGAGGACGTAACGTCCACCTAAGAATTGGTAACTCAGGGGACCTTCGGGTAAAACAGAAAGGATGATTCTGTATTTTGTACAAACCGAAAGTATGATCAGGAGTCTTTTGGTGGTATTTATCGTCTTATCACGATG